>JARLTE010000005.1:4713344-5287270 GCA_030578095.1 Auricularia cornea | reverse complement strand
TCTAACCTAACCTAACCTAACCTAACCTAACCTAAACCTAACCTAACCTAACCTAACCTAACCTAACCTAACCTAACCTAACCTAACCTAACCTAACCTAACCTAACCTAACCTAACCTAACCTAACCTAACCTAACCTAACCTAACCTAACCTAACCTAACCTAACCTAACCTAACCTAACCTAACCTAACCTAACCTAACCTAACCTAACCTAACCTAACCTAACCTAACCTAACCTAACCTAACCTAACCTAACCTAACCTAACCCTAACCCTAACCTAACCTAACCTAACCTAACCTAACCTAACCTAACCTAACCTAACCTTAGACATCTGATGGTCTCATACGCGGTAATCCACAGGGACTCAGCTTGAAACCGCGCCCGCACCGTTCATCTCGGCTTGTCGCTTTTTCCATTGCGAAATCAGGTCCCCTAGGTGCTATCACACATCGGTACCCTCATATCGCAGCCAATTGATCTCTTCTGAATGCTTTTCACGCATTTTAT
Source organism: Auricularia cornea (assembly GCA_030578095.1). Classification (NCBI taxonomy): domain Eukaryota; kingdom Fungi; phylum Basidiomycota; class Agaricomycetes; order Auriculariales; family Auriculariaceae; genus Auricularia; species Auricularia cornea. The sequence goes on along the minus strand of JARLTE010000005.1, from coordinate 5,286,761 downwards.
TCCATTAGAGGGAGATATCGGACGGGAGCTTGAGTTGGGAATGCGTGATGCGCTTCCCAACCGGACTGTCGACTCTGGATGGCCATGGTTCCTTTCTTTCGGCTTGGACACTGTGTCTGAGGAGACACGCGGGAAGGGACTGCTTCATATTGGGAGGAACGAGTCTTGTGCTCGCTCTCCTGTTCGTGGGCTCTGACCGCCGGGATCGGACGATGCAGCAGGCTGTGCGACTGTAGGATCCTGCTCGGGTCGCGAGCAACATTCCTGATCAGACCGTGAAACATAGTCCATCGCGATCGCGGCTTGGGAGCTCATGGCGAAGCCTGAATTTGCTTCTTCGACTGGAACTCGTGAGTGCTGCATCCGGTATGCGGATAGACGCACCGAAGGTGCGCGAGGGACTGGATTCTTTCGTTGCGCACGAGTTACTTACACGCATACTGCCCCGATCGTCGGCCAATGTCAGTATCTCCACCGCCGACGCGACGCACCCTCGCCCGGCGAGTCCTGTTCACACGCCGACTGCGGGACCGCCGCGGTGCAAATGCAGCTTTGCCACGAATCCGTGACGCGCTGCCACGGAGTGTTACCTATGCTCTGTCAATCCTGGCTTCACCGTTGACCGAACTTGCGCCAATTCTCTTACATGGCCAATCTGTCTCGCGCACCGGCGGCTCAGGGTACACGTGCTCCGAGGCGTGGTATTAGAGTATTGTCAGGATACATGAGTACAGGTTCCGTCTGCCTGCAGCGCCCTGCGGGATTCCGCGACCTCTCGTGCGGCCGAAACGGGCTGTGCGTCAATGCTTCTGCGGGAATGTCGGGATCGCGGTCCCCGCCCGGGCCTTCTCTGTCCACGCTTCGTGTGTTCGGAAATGCGGCGGCCGCATGTTTGACGCGGCCCGGGATTGAATCCGCGCGCGCACCTCTGCTCCCTACGCCCGCTATCCCTCCCTCCAGAGTCATGTCCTCTCGGCGCAGTGACGACAGTATGAAGCTACCAGTGGCCCTCACCGGCTTGAGCCTGGCAGTCAGCATCGCGCGCGAGGCCACAGACGCCGTGCCCGTCGTCAAGCAGACTCTGGGTGCTGCTGTGCGCATCCTGGCGTTGGCTGAGGTCCGTTTACTGTCATTTTTGCTTCGATTTTGTGGCTGATGCTTCCGTACAGAAGATCGACAAAGATCGCGAAGCGCTGCACGCGCTCGCGGACAGATCGCTCCAGTTGGCTCAGCGCGTGAAGGATGTCATGGACGGACGGGCACCCGATGAGAAGATTCTGGCGAGCTTTGAGCGAATCAATAGGTTCGTTTCTTATAGCCGCAACTCGCAGGAATTCACGCCGAGCATGCAGGGCGTTCGATGGCATCGAAGCGTTCATGCGGAAGCATACCGGGCGCACGCGTCTACATCGGGTGATCGGATACGTGTTCACTGTGCCCTTACACGTGGAGCGTCTGTCGCGTGAGCTCGGCGATGCCGTGCAGGAGCTCGTCGTATGTCTGCGTTCGGGCCACCTCTGCGTTTATCATAACTCTTTCTCAGCTCGTCGCGCTCCTCGATGTCAATCAGAAAGCGCGCGCAATGCACGACTTAGCTGAGGAGAACGCGCGGTATGTGGGCGAGGTTAGAATATCCAGATCCTGTGTTCACGAGTTCTACACTGATCGACGCCTGGCAGTTTCGTCTTCTCAGACACTGCGACGTCGAGAAGCTCGAACCCGTCCTTTCTCATGGGCTTCGTGGAAGCAATTTGCGCGTCCAATATCACCGTGCCCGGGTCGACGGGCAGCTTGCGGTGATTCGGTACTTCGAAGAGGCCGACTCGCAAAAATCGTGCATTGTACACAGCAAGGACCAGGCTGATTACGAGGGCCTGATTTCCCATGATAGTATCCTCATGGAACTCTCGTACGTCAATGAGCTTCGAGAACCATTTCGGCGCGCTTGAATTTCGCACAGGACAGTTCAGAGATCTCACCGGAACGTTGCACGCATCTACGGATGGAGTCGAGGCTCGGCTTGCGAGAGATTCACAGTGTTCAAGTCCGGTGAGTAGTTGAGAAGGGACCCGCGCAGGCATCAACCATATTTTCAGGGTACCAGCCTGCTGAGAGTCTATTAGGCAATTTTCCCTATCCGATAGCCACAGGCTTGCATTGGGTATGCTCGGTCATTGACTCCATTTGGAAGGCGTCATGGGCTGACAGTCTATCAGACATTGAAACTGCTAGTTGAGATGAACCGCTCATGCTCATCTTCCCCTCTCACCCATGGCAGGATGCAGTGCACCACGTTCAACTGATGGGAATACACTGGAGTCCCACAGAACGTCCTTACGCGCTAGATGACCAACTTCAACCCATAATCGGTCTCCAGAACGACCTGGACCGAGCAGACCAGCATGTAGACCAAGTGGACGTTGCACATACCCAGCTGGTCTTCATGACCTGGGTGAGCCATCCCACAATCCAAAAATCCTTGCTGAGGTTCTATTCCAGCTATTATGGACACATGCAGAGCGGAGATATATACCAGCGGCAATAATCCAGAAGCTGCTTGCAGGATGTCTTGACGAACGGATCGTCGACCGACTCGGCCAAATGGAGACGATCCGGCGAGAGCGCTGTATAGTTCCCAAGGAGGAGTTTTCTCATCGCCGGATTGTCACGGACACCGCTGCCGAAAGCCTCCTCCGCATCGTGGAGCATAAGGTATTTGATGACTGGCTGCGCAATGAAAGCGGGACCTGGGGCAACATATTGTTGGCATTGGACCAAAACCGGAGCGACCCACTCATGCGTAGCCTCCAAGTTCTTTATGATGGAAGATGGGTTGGGAGGGATCAGATTTGCCGTACGTAATATTCTGCAGCTCATGTTAGCACGTCTGACCAGCTTCCAGTGTACGGCATTGACGAAGATTCGGAGCACATTGTATTCGACGCATACACGTTCTCTATTCCGGACGCGCAACAAGATGAGCTAAGGGAGATGTTCGGTATCTCCGCACCTTCTGAGGAGGAGCTTTTGACGTCACGCCTTATTGCTACTGGTACATATTGCATGCTCTTAGACTAGTTTTCTTCCTCATGCACTGCTGGTTGGAACGTTTGTTTCCATTCACCAGATCAATCACTGGCGCCTGTAGAACCGCGCAACGCGCTCTGACAACGTACCGCATTGTGAAAACGCCGTTGCCCCTCCTGCGCTCGCTTTCTTCGGTTCTTCCAGCTATCGAGTCGATACAGCGCCCGCGCTGCTGCAGTCGCGCTTCCTCCGCCTCAAGATGGCAGACAACTCGCCATCGTCAACGGGAACGCACTTTGGATCGACACAGGGTTGCAATATGATGGTCGCAAGGATGAGCGTGAAGAACGCGCCATTGCGCTGGGCCGGATATGCAGAACATGTGAGCAGCGGAACAGCCGAGCAGTGAGAAACCGGCCAATGCACGCTAGATGGCTGGATGCGCATACGGCACAGCAAGCACAAAAACCTCTGGAACAGCATGTGAAAGCCGGGCAGCGACCTGAGCGCCGAGGCCGCGCATCGTCCAGGTACACGAAAACCTCCACATGCTCGCGGTGAGACAGATGCGCACTACGCATGGTAGTGGAGGCGCAGTCATCCGCTGTGCAGCCCCGTAATGTCCGGCATCGCGCGCTCGTGCTCAGCGCCGCCGGCCTGCACGCGCGTGCTCGGCCAGCAACGGCGCGCGGCGAGTCAGCGCGCCATACCGCGCTGCTGCAGGGCATCCTATGCGCCGCGCAGCTGCGCGATCTCCGTGCGCAACTCGTTCATCGCGCGCTCGCGCTCTGCAATACCGTCCTGCGCGTCTGGCGCGTATGGGGCGGATGAACAGGGCGCCCGTGCAGGTGAACAATGCATCAGGTCGGACAGGCCTGGTGTCGGTGCGGCGCGATGCTCGATCGGTAGGAGCAATTGCGCCGACGCAGGTGCATGTGGAGCGTAGCGCGCATGGTGCGTCGGCATCCCCATCGGCGACATCCGATTCAGACTGTGCTGGCGCGCCTCGAGCTCGCGTACCCTCCTCCGCACCCGCACGCACTCCGCCTCGAGAAGCCCCACGCGAGCGAGGAGGGCGAGGTCTGCCGTCATCAGCGGGGGTGCACGCAGCAGCCAGAGAAAGGCGAAATACGGGTGTCAGATCTGTGGGCAGCGCGGCCACGCGATCGCGCTCGCCCTGAAGGTCGGCTACTAGGCCATCTTCGACCATGTGTGGGCGCACGTCGAGGTCTACGAGGGCAGGCGGCGGTCCGCGGTCGTCGCGCCGGCTTGGGATTCGCGCCGATGGCGTCGGCGCTCAAGCTGAGCGGGGCGTCGACGTCCGTGACGAGCTCGAGCGAGACCAAGACGGGCTCGACGCCGCGGACCGGGAGGCGGGACAAGCTCGCGGATGGCTTGCGCGAGCGAGATATGCGCATAGAACGCACGCGGTCGGGCGCCAGTTAATTCCGTCTCTGGGTCGAGCCGACGAGCCTGGATTGTGACAATTATGGACAGGCGGCGGTGTCTCGGCAGGGTAAACGTGCAGCGTCTGTCACGACCGTCAGATACAGGCTGAGGAATGGATCTAGCACGAAATACCGTACGTTCAGCTTGGCGTCGAGGGCCATGTCCACCCCGAGAGCGGGTGAGCTCGAGCACGCCCAGCGCTTCCTCGCTGCGTCTCAAGTTCGGCGTCGCGACGCGCGACCTGGGCCAATAGCAGCGCAACCTACGGGAAGCTTAGAGGACCAAGCGCTCCCAGCCCAATTCCAACAGGCACCTACCGCTCTGCGTCTTCCCTTCGTTGCCGCTCCGACCTGCGCTTGTTTCTGAGCGACGCCAGGCGCAGTTGGATGCGCGCACTGTTGTCCTTGAGCAAAGCAATCAGCGCGCGTTACAAACAGCACGTGACCGCCGGAGAACGTCAGATGCAGCGCGTGGAGGTACTGACAACTGCCGGTCCGTAAGCGTCAAACGAACTGCCTTAGCAACAAGACAGACCGTTCACGACGAGCGGGGCAATGGCCTAGAGCAGCTCGGCGTGCTCTTCCTCCGCATCGCGCTCGGAGGCCGACCCAACGCGGCGCACAATTCAGTTCCACTTGGGCGTCGGACACGTTGGCGGTCAGCCCATGCGTACATATCTGGACCGCCGAGGAGCTCGCCTGGGTCGCAGCGAACTTCGTTTCTCGGAGCAAGCAGCCGGAGACGCTCCAGACGGCGCACAGACAATCGGGCTGTGTAATGAATGTATTTTTACGGCGCAGTGCTTTGTGCGCGCGTCACAGCGACCGACCCAGCGGACGCCAGCACGAAGTTTGCCGTCCGGGTTCAAAGCGCGTCACCGGTCCGAACTCCGCCGGGCGCCGCTTGACCTGCTTCCTCCACCTGCCGAATGCAGGTTCGATACAACGCATCCTATTCCTGCCCTCTTCCTACCGCTACCTATGGCGCCTGTTGCGCGGTTTCGATGTAGGCTCTGGTTCTCGCCATCTAGTGGGTCCGACGATCGCGCAGAGCTCACGCTCGAGGCCGCTTCTTCTCTGACATGGCTCGCCTCCTCAGGCTCACTTTTCGACTGTTATGACCATCGAAGATGTCTCAGCGATCTCTGCATGCTCGGGCTCGGCGTCCTATGTGTCTGTTAGGGCTTGGTTGGGTCTAGATCTGGTAAACATGTCCGTGATGGATGCGGGCTCAATGTCCGACTGGAGTGCTGCTACCATCTTGGATTGCACTCTGAGTTGGCGCGCATTCGGTATTTGCGAGTGGCTGGAATCCGACCAAACTCGGGCCCGCTTTCCCGGCGATATCTGGGTCTGCGCTTCGCGCTAGTGCGGCCGAGTCTGTGTTTCCGTCCACGAGACGGCCTAGAATGCATGGGCAGACCAGAGCCTGTATTTATGGCGCATGCTGGAGCTTTCTCCTACGCGGAGTCAGTGCGCTCAATATGGCTTCGAGTCCGGCCCAAACCAAGCGCACTTTGCGCCCTGCGATCACCGCCACATGTGGGAGTGGGGACGCGCTTGCGCAATCATTTCCGCGCGCGCGGGACCGTGTATTGCGACATTCCGCCTGCGCCCTGTAACGGTTCATGCTAGCGGAAATGTTGCGCTTGGTATCAATTGCGTGAGAGCCTTGCCATGCGTTCGGGTTTGCGCAGAGAACGGGATGCGCTCGGGTCCTAGATTAGCTGCACCGCATCATTCACTGCACGCAGACCGTTCCCGAGGTAGACCCTTACGCACCCGGACCGGGCCTGGCGGAAATTTGCTCCGGCGTGGAGAGCAAGCGTTCGGAAGTAGTGCCAGCCCAGGTCAGACTTCGGCTCCGCCCCCTGTATGGTCTAGCGACTCGCTGCGCGGTGTGCTGTTGTACAGGCTGCCTCAATATCCTTTGTATAGCCGTCCCTTGGGCGCCGGAAGAAGCGCCTGTCCGGGAATACCGGGAATGCGCTGCCGCGTGTAGAACATGCGTTCGGAATTGCTGCACGCACGCGCTCCCGCCGCTGCGCTATATAGTGTTCTCCGCGCGCTGGGATCCGCAGCCGATCTCTCCCTCGTCTCGATGTTTACTAGACGCACCGACGAAACTACCCGGCTAACCGCAGGCCTGGCCGGCGCCAACCTAGCCATCAGCATCGCCCGCGAGGCTACGGATGCCGTTCCCATCGTCAAGCAGGTTCTCGGAGCCGCCCTGCGCATCGTCGGACTCGCAGAAGTGCGCTGATTCCTCGTGTCGTTCAATTGCATCTCAGAAATTCATATCGTCCACGTTATAGAAAATGGACAGCGATCGCGAGGCACTGCACGCGCTTGGTGCAAGCTCAATCCAGCTCGCTCAGCAGGTCAGAGCTCTCGTGGATGGGAAGACCTTGAATGAGGGGATACAGGCCTCACTGGAGCGCATCCTCAAGTACGCGTTCCGGCGTTGCGTCGGGCAGTTATTGATGTATGGCGGCCAGGGCGCTCGACGACATCGAGTCATTCATGAAAGAGCATGCCGCGCGCAGTCGCCTTCGCCGTTTTATCAGCTACGCATTCACCGTGCCTCTGCACATCAAGAGGCTGTCTGGCGAGCTCAGCGATGCCGTGCGGGACCTAACAGTGAGAGAGCCGTGTGTTGGCGCGTTTTCCTCGCTGAGATGCGTGCTATAGGTTGTCGTCCTGCTTGCGACGCATGGGACAATGCAGGACAGCGCCATGTTTGAAGGAAAGGTACGGCTTCGTTTCCCAGGATGGCAGGTTGTGGTCTCATACTTTCACTCTAGTTCCGGCTCCTGCGTGACTGCGAAGTAGACAAGCTCGAACCCATCGAGGAAAAAGGGCTTGGCGAGAATGCAATCTTCCGGTATAACCGTGCAAAGGTCGATGGACAGCTCCTCGTTGTCAGGTACTTCGAAGGAAGTATAACTCGGGACTGGTCTTCAGTCCAGACGCATGACGACTGGATGGTCCACCGCATTGCATACCATGACAGTATTTTGGAGGAGATATCGTATGTGATAAACGTCACCTGGAAGTCGCGCCCTTTTAAACATCCTGCAGAAGCGTACAAAAATCCCATCCTAATGTTGCACGTATCTATGGATGGAGTCGGGGCTCGATTCGTGAGCGGTTTACAGTGTTCAAGTCCGGTGAGTCTTAGTCGAGTTGGTTCCCTTGCAGCCATCAACGATATTTTCAGGGTACCAGTCTATGGACAGTGTATTACGCAAATGTCCCGATCCTATGGTCCGATGCATACAATGGGTATGGTCCACCGTTGGCTTTATTCAGAAGACAACATGGCTGACGCCCTAACAGACATCGAAACTGCTAGTTGAGATGAATGATTCACGTGCATCTCTGTCTCTAACGCGGGGTAGGATGCGGTGCACCACCTTCACTTGCTGGGATTATTATGGGTCCTACGTTTTCCTCCTGCGCTAGATGACCAACTTCAACCCATAATTGGCCTTCAGGATATTTTAAGGCGTACTAAAGTGGACGTCGGTCTCGAGTCCGGGTGCGTTCACCATGGCGCGATTTTCCACCTGACGGTTGGTGAGCCATCCCATGGTCCAGAATCATCGCTGAAGTCCGATTCCAGGGACTTCCGTCGTTTTCAATGCAGATATCTGTACCAGTGGCCCAAATCCAGACACTCCTTGCCGGCTGTCTTAACGAAGGACTCGCCAACCTACTCGGCAGAATGGAGACGGTCCAAAATGAACGTTATACGATTTCCACAGCCGATTCTTCGCAGGCAGCTTGGGGTTAAAAAGAGGTTTCGACGCGTGGGGCGATAAAAATTGGATGTGGGTCAACATATTGATGGCATTGGACCGAACCCGGAGCCACCCGCTGATCAGCAGCCCCCGAGTCGTTTATTATGCTCCTACGGAGGGGGGAGATAAGATTCTCGGTATCTAACATCTTAATGCCCCGCGTTAGCACGTCTGACCGGGTTCCAGTGTATGCCATGGACCAAGATTCGGAGCGCATCGTACACGACATGTATGCCTTCAATATTCCGGATGAGCAGCAAAATGAAGTCTGGGACATGTTCAGTATCCCCAGGCTTCCGAGGGGTATTACCACTACCCGCGTTATTGCCATCGGCAGATCTGGCACATATCGTGCACCGGAATGGTCTTGTACTATATAGCAGGTGGACACGTCTCAAAGGCTATGCAGTACCCATTTCGATGGCACGATGCCTTGCAGATAACCGCTCAGAGCGAACAGTTTTGCACCGTACCACTGATATCGTTGATGACATCGACCGCCAACGGTGTGCAGTGAGGAGAATGTAGAATCAGCGTCGGTGCTTAGAGCTGCGCACGATGCGATGCCGCAGCCGGAGACAGAGGTACGAGCGCTGCAATGTTCGCGATCTCCGCGCGCAGCCCGTCGATTTCGCGCTCGCGCTCGGCAACACCATCCTGCGCGCGCGCGGGCCGCACCGCGAGCTGCGCGAACCCCTGCTCCTGCGCGTCCTCGAGCTCGCGGACACGCCGGAGCAGCCTCACGCACTCCGCTTCGAGCAGACCGACGTGAGAATATTGCGCACGTCGAACTGCGTGCCGGACTCCGCGCAGTGCACGTCTGCGGTGCGCGGGCACCGTGTCAGGCCAGTCGCGCTCGCCGTAGAGAACAACCTTGCCGTCCTCTAGCGCGTGCGGGTGCGTGTTGAGTGTTGTAACCGCGGGAGGCGGTGTTCGCGGAGGTGTGCGTGGGCTGGGTACTCGTGGCGATATCGGGCAGTTCCGAGCTGGCAAGTTGAAGTCGGGCCGACCGTGGTTATGAAGGTTGGGGCGAGCCCGAGCGCAGGTACGATAGCGAGAAATGAATATCGGGCGCGGCCCGAGCGGCGGGGCAAGTCCGCGGATTGAGCGCGCAAGCAATGGGTGGGGTAGAGGTCCAGCAAGGGCATTGTATTACTGCGCCACGCTGAGGAGCGTTTGATGAGACGATGTAGAGGCGATTCTGTAGGATGTACACGCAGGGCCTGGCCGAACGTCCGATGACTAAAGGCATCCGTTTTAGCAGGAACGTACCTAATGTTCTGCCTAGCATTGAACACCTTGACGGCCGGCTCGAGTGCGCGGTTGCGGCACGCAATAGGCGGCCTCAAGCATACCGAGCGAGGCGCCGCCATTATGGGAATGCAAGTACGCTTCAGGCTTAGCGAGGTCCGGGTTGTACAACAGCGCAACCTGGACAGAGGTGTCAGTACGATCATTGTGTACTCCCGCCGTTGCGGTTCCGACCAAAGAACGTACGACTCGTTGTCCCGGAGCATGGTAGCCAGCGAATTCAGTGGCACATGAGCTTCGACAGTTGTTCATGAGCATCGACCAGGAAACCCGACAACGGCGAACGGCGTCACAGACATTTATCTACCAGCAGTGCAGCGGCACCGCACAGTTCTTCGCGTTCCTCCTAACGCACGGCGGCCGATGCGACGTAGGCGGCGCGCTCTTCAGCGTCCCGGGCGGCATGCGCAGCATCCAGTGCGTCCAAGATCGCGCTCAGCTGCGTCAGAGGGGTCGAGCAGCACACGCAAGTCGGGTTCAAGTGCGTTTCGTCGTACGCATCCCAGCGGGCAACGTACGCTAAGCATCGGTGCGCGGCCGGGGTCAAAACGCGTTGCCGGTCCGAACTCCGCTCAGTGCCTCTTGACTTGCTTCGCCCAGCTACCGAATGCATGCTGGCTGCGACAACCACTCTTCCTCCCTCTTTCCCACCAACCCCGTATCATCTTGCGTCTGCGTCCGGCGACGCGTTCTTTGTCGTCTATAGGACGCCCGCCAGCACGAGAACGGATGGCTCTGCGCGTCCGATTTGCACGGTGGTTTTGAGCGCACTTCCAGACATATCTGCACCCTTCCACTGGCTCGCTGACATGATACACGTCTCTGACCGTCTGAGTCTCCTACTGTCGCAGGCTTAACGTTGGAGTGACCCGCCGCTATATATGATCCACTTGGTGCCGCGCGGACTGGCCTGGAACGTATGGAACCGGGATGTATCCACCCGCTCGCGTTCGGACAGCCTTCCCTGCGATATCTGCATCTGCGAAGCCTTTGATTCCCGTCCAAACGACCGCGCTGAATGCGCGTCCGAGTGACGCCTTAATGCGCCGTTCCCGGAACGCTGTTTAGGCATGTGGGAGGGGGTCCAGACTGCGTAGATCCGTGCAATAGCCACCGCGCGCGGAAGGGATGACGCATTTAGGCAACTGTTGATCATCCACGCCGCCGAGAGTTGGTCGCTCGCGGGGCTGTGGTTTTCTAAACTGGGCCCTGCATCGCTGTCGGACGGAAATGTCGCGGTTGCAGTCTCGCACCTGCGGGATAGTTCGTCGCTGTCGGGCGGTGCCTGCGCGGGAGCACAATGTCGAGAACGGGCAGCGCGCACGACCTGAAATGGTCAAACCGGTTCTATCACTGTATGCGGACCGTTCCCGTGATCGGCCCTTGCGCGTCCGCACGCCCGGGAAGAGCGGGAATGCACTCCGGCTTGCAGATGCGTTCGTCGAGTTGACCCGTCGTGGCACCTCAGCGCAGGTGCATGGCCTGACCGACATGCACATGCGCAATCCCCGCCTCGATCTTTACCCTTCAGCTCCCGGCGACGCGCTCGGCCGGGAATGGCGGGAATGTATAGGCTGCAACGTGCAGAACATGCGGCCGGGACAGCTGCGGAAGTGAGACTAGGGCGCGGGTTCGGGCTGAGGCGCTATATAGCGCGCCCTTCGCGTATCCTTATGGCGCCCCAAGTGTAAAATAATTCCCCGCCATTTCCCGCCATACTTTCACCCTTTCCGACGTTCTTTCACTGCCTCCGACGCCCTACATTCAGGCCGCCATTCCGCCATTCTCGCACGTCGGCCGCCATTGAGCGGCATCCGGGCGCAGTTCTCTGCGCTGCCATGCAGCCGTTCGTGACAGTAAGCTGAGAGCCTGTAAGATAGGCATACCTTGGCATGTTTACTTGATGTCGGTGAAGTACTGCGAACGCTCGATCTGCAAATTTGCATGAAAAATGTGCGTATCAACTGCGTATCTTGTCAGGGGTGCCTATGCAATGCTCCTCCATCGCATCTCAGTGAAAGAGAAGTCCATTTGGCAAGACTGGGTGGTACTAAGAGTATGCGGCTTTTTCGATAGGCTCGCCACGATGAGGGTAGCTCTCCCGATCACGCTCAAGCCGTAGTCAGCAGGGTCTCTGGCTCAAACGGCAGGTGCAGCGTGAATGTGATCAACCACGGCCTGGTGGTGCACTCGTCCCTCAGAGCCTCAATAACACCTTCTTGTCTTACGACAGAGCGACGTGGCTTTGATAGTTTGACGCGATGGGAAGTACCAAAGCCGTGTTTCAGTGACAGTGGCGAACAGGAAACCGAGGCAGCTAATTGAGGGAATCAGATCTCATCGTATTACAATACGGTGCTTTATTAGACACTGAGAGTGAAATAGGGTGCTCTCAATCCCCGGTCTCGAACGACTGCATGACGGTGCAGAGAACGGCGCCTGGATGGCTTTCAATGGCGGCCGCCGATAAAGAATGGCGGAATGGCGGTCAGAACGTCGGACTTGGGAGACACTGAAAGAATGTCGGACAGCGCAAAAGTATGGCGGGAAATGGCGGAGAATAATTTTACACTTGGGGCGCCATACGCACGCACGCAGGCGAGGTTCAGCGTTAGACGCCGGGGATTTCTCCCTCCAGTCCGAGGCATTCGTTTTTCGTGGGTATTTTCGTCACTTATGCGCTCAGAGATCACGCGGTGTCGATAGGTCTGGCGGTGCACGTAACTTCTGTAGCGCATCAAGCGTCATTGCGTTCGTTTCGGCCCCGCTCGGAGGTCGCTGAGCTGACTCCTGCCTCTCGAATACAACTATGGCGGCGTCTGATCGCGCGGCAACCGTACGGGTGGCATCTACACTGAGGCCGCGCACGCAGCGGCGGGAGTTAGCTGAGCTGGACGGACTGGATCTTGTCGAGTACTGTAGCTCCTCCGCACGCTCCGCGCGCAGGTCGCTTCTGTGTATCTCAATGTACATCTGCAGTAATGCACGCGTCGTAAGGTGCGGAAGCACGTCCAACGCCTCCCACGGAGACCTGGGTTGCGCCACCAGCGGTTTGCCTGTCCAATGACCTGGGCAGTGCGGGCCGCGGCGTCTTGGCGACAGTCCGGGTTGCGTAGGTCCATTGTGAGACGTCTGAGATGCGCAGGAAGGTGGTCTGGCGAGAGGGTGGCAAGGATGGAGCCGTCCATGTCGAGGGAGGGCATACGCGGGACCGCATTATACAAGCCCTGCAACCTCGCTGACATCCTGCCCGTGGCCACTCGACGGGTCGGACTGGATAGGATCTGGAACTTGTACCGTGTATTTACACTGCTGTACAGCCGCGATGAAGCCACTAAGGACGGACACATAACTCTAGATGCGTGCAATACCCGAGGGGCAGTAAAACAGAGCCACTTTGACCGGAAGAAGTGAGCTCAAAGTTGTAATAACCCGCGCTGGAAAACCGAAGGGACGGAATGGCCTGCTTTAACCGGCTTCTATGTATGCGCGCCCCAGCAAATTCATAACCACACTGTACTGTAGCCTATCACCACTGAAGAGACTTTCTCGAACCGTCGGGCTGCCATCCTGTGCACTCCACTGATGTCTCTCCGAGCCGCGCCATACGCACAATCTGATAGAACGTCGGATACTCGTCCATCCAGGACAATGTTGGAATCCCGAGTCTCTGCCTGATATCCTTGGCAACGAACAGCGGGATCTTGAACGTGCTGTCGACGGAGCGCACCGTTTCGCCATCGTCCTCGATGCAAAGCGCTGGCCACACTTAAGAACGAGGCTGTACTGTCGGCGTGCAAAAGACTCACCTAATATGATATCCGCGTCTGGTGGTTGAGTTGCGTAGATCGCACGCAGCATGCTCCCGTGCCACTTTCGGCTCCCCAGAGCCAGACGGAGTAGTATGTCGCCCCACAGGGGTACGTGGCACCTGTGATCGTCATTGGCCTGAAGCAGGTACACTATCGACTCCTGGGCGAGCGGAACGAGGCGAACAATGTCGGCCCGTCGAACGGCGTTATGTATACGTCTTGTGCAATATCCAGCCTCCGTTAACGCGCGAAACAGTTGCATGTGCCACAGTGCGCTCCTGAAGTCGGTAGGAGAAAAGTGGGTCGCTTCTGAGTCTGAGACTGTGCTCTCGTCAAGTATCTGTTCGATCAATTAGCGAATGCGAGGGTGCAACAAACCCTCATGCTAGACTTGCCCTTGTCATTTCGTGAACAAGATACGATCCCGAGTAACGGATGGATGCGTAGGAAAGGTCGTCGAAGAGACCGATCCTTGGCTCGCCTTGCTCGTCCAGATAGATCGTTTCGATTTGCGCGGAGCTGCCTACCCAAGCTGCACCCATTTTTCGGAGATGACACGAGGCATCCTGAAATATCTGGGTTACAATCCTTGAGACCCGAGCGGTTCAAGTTCACCCACAGCCAGTTTGGCGGCCTGAAACGAGTGTTCAAAACTCCCAGGGCATCTGTGATAGGAAGCACGCACAATGGGCCCAAGGACCGACAATGTGGGTCTTATGTCGGGGAATTTAAACCTTCTGTCCAAGGGGTCTCTAACCCTCAATGGGCGAATGTTTCCTACGGCACGGAAGGGGTGAATAGGTTAATGTACTACGTACTCGGCAATCTCACCAGTGCACAGAACCGTAAAACGGTTGTTGATGGGACCGGTATTGCGGCCATAGAGATAGGGAAGAACTGGGTGCCGATTCTGTATGAACCTATGAAAGAAGTGATTAACCACAGCTGTACCAAGGCGAGCGACGCACGAAAGCTTCTCCAAAATCTTCTCGTGATGGTCAATCCTCCGGTGCGTGTCCTCGCCGCGACAGGAACCAACGACAGATCGGACAATGAACGTCTGGTTGGATCCTTCGCACGCAGCTAGATTGTACGTGATTACACGTCCGTCCCTCGTCTGACGCGGGGTCCCAATGCGGCGCAGCAGGTTTATTTCGCAGTGCCGTATGTTGCGGAACTTGAGAGGCAGGTCTTACTAGCTGCGAGAGAGCAAGCAATAATCGAGAACTCACCTCGCCAATAAACCTGGAGTTCTCCCTCGCGACAAGACTTGCTTCAACGTTGGCCGCCATCTGAGAGACAGTTAGCAGAATCGAGGACGCCAGCAATATGGATGCGCACCTGAAGCTCGCTCATACGGTCGTCGAACTCGCCTTGCAGGCGTTCGATCTCGTGCTGGACTGTGAAAATGTATCCCAGCACCCTGTGGACCCGACCGCGCTTGACATGCTTCGCGAACCGCTGCTCAATGGCGCGCAGGGTGCTATTTCAACATCAGGCACGGAGACGGCCCGCGATTCCGTCTAATACATACGCGTTCATATCCTCGAGACGACGCAACAAATGGCCATCGGGCTCCCGATCGCCGAGCGCAGCCACAATCGCAGCGTCCATCCTCTTCGCTCGATCCGCCAGTGCATGAAGATCGGTGCGATTCTTGTCGATGTGCTGCACAGAGAGCTCGTCAATCGGACAGTCGCGAAAGGCGCACAAACGGACCTGTGCGAGGCTCACGACGCGGGCTGCGACTCCAAGCAGCTGCTTTACGACCGGCACGCCGTCCGCCGCGTCGCGCGCGACGCCCGTCGCGAGGGATAGACCGGATAGGACAGACGAGGTTGCTGACATGTTGCTCCGGGAGTGACACTGCCGGCTGCACGTATATCTAGTCCCGGAACGCGTTCCCGGCCACGTGCGCGCCTCAAGGCAAGCTGTGCGCGCGGATTCCGTCGAAGTCGGAAAAGCGACATTCCTTGTAGCTAATCTCCAGACAGTCGATCCATCTCACAGACTTGCATGGCCCGGAAACTCCAGACAATTACCGGACGCCGTCGCGCTCGACCGGTGCATTCATCCACCTCGGGTTGTTATCTCCGGGCTAGGCGACACGTCACCGGTACTTGAATACACAGCACACGAGAGAACACGAGAGAAGCCGCTTCGGATAACGAGCGTGCTGTGCGAGGAGAGCCGATGGTCTATGCGCGAAGAGGAGCCGATCCACAGCTGGTCATGTGCCCTCACACTGGTGCCGGCGGCAATCGCAGGCGAAGTACTGTATCTGTATGAAACAAGAAGACCCGGCGAGTGAGCACAGAGAAACAATGGACAGTCAGACAGTCAGCTCCGTTGTACCAGGAAGGTCGCATCTCGCCTCAGCGCACACTCCTATTGCAGGCCCATGCGCGCAGACGGGCGCAGGAAGCTCGAATGAAGCACTCTGGGTCTGATATATGCGCATAGGGACAGCGCGATACGGTTAGCGGTGCCCCAGTCTGCATTAGCGCGAGAAAAACGGAGATATAGCGACTCGTGCAGCCGGAAAGGCCCACGATATAGGTACACTGTGAGATTCATTTCCCGGTGGGTCAGGCACGTCGGACGGGAGCGGGAAGAGATGCGTTGACACGAGAAATGACGGCTATGCTGCAATGGATATGCAGAGGAGCATCCGTAAGTAGACGCGGGCACAGAACGACAGGGTAGGCGCAATCTTCGAGCGCACAGGCGGGCTGCGGAAACCTGATGGACGCATTCATTCCAGCGCCGAAGCGGCAAAGCGCGGGAGAAGGATGCAAACAATAGCACGCGTTTCGTTTGCAGGTCCGAGGAACACATTGGGTTGACAGCCAGTGAGAAGCCTGATTTAGCCAAACTGTGGACTAGCCGAAGAACCGTCGCGCATCAGAACGAAGCGCTCGAGCGCTGGAAGAACAGGGACCAGCAGGCGCGAGCGTATGAAGTTAAAGTGGCGCCAGAAACGACGCTCAGGCAGCACCAATATGCGCAGGAGTATCAGCAATTAGGCGCCGGCCGTGCACGGCGAAGGATTCAGGAACAGTACTGTAATATCCGCCGCGGAAATGTGCAGAGAACCGGTATGCGCAGCCGCGTGTGTGTTGTAGCCGCTGGGCACCGGAGCACGACGACCGGGACAAGAGCCGAATGCAGCCGAAACTCCGCCGAACATCCCTTGCTCCGCTCTTCTTCGCCGCTTGGCCGTCAGACTCAAGACGCGGTCAATTCGCAACGTTCTTTGCCTGAGTCAGTTCAGGATTAATGCTCGTCTGCTCTGCGATCCTCTGCCCCGCTTTTTGGCTTCCCCATCTTCTCAACCGACTGCTTTTCCGACTCGGTTGAGCCATTGCGATCCAGGGCCCGTGCATTTTCGATCGTTATCTGGGCACATATACTCACGCTACTCATGAGCGCCGCTGCACGCTTCAATACCCGGAAACTGCCATTCAGGATGAGCGGCCATGGTCCCGCATCTGACGGTCTGGCCCGTGCTCGAGTGGACGGACTGGTTGAATCGTCTTATGTCTGGATTGACAATGCTCTTCCTCTGTCACATTTGGCTCATCTGCTACACGGTCTGCGACCGGAAGAACGTGCCGCCGACGAGCGTGAGCGTGTTCGTGCCCGCGGCGTTGACCTCGTCGACAAAATGCTGGATATCGAACCCGGCGATATTCCCCGCGTCGAAGTCCGGCGGAGGAGTAACCCCCACATGCGCCTGCTCGAAGAGCAGGATCGTGTACCTTTTTCATCCTACATCAGCCTCTTTCCTCCCTCACGGCACATCACAGACGCACCGATGCGGGTCGGACCCCACCGGCGGACTCGGCCCGCGATAGTCGCTCAGCGCGCGCGTTCCATTCGCGAGGGTCGTGCTGCCCGGCGCGAGCGTGAAGTCCGGCGCGAGGAAGTGCCGGATCTGCGCGCTGGTGGGGTTCTGAGGCGTCGGCGCGTCCGGGTCGACCTCGGCGATGAGGAACGTCTTGCCCGCGCCGAACGCCGCGGGGATAGTGAACGTCGGGCGCTGGCGCGCCTCTGCACCCGCGCCGCCAGTCACAGTCAGCGGGCACACCATTCGCGAGGGTGGCGTGCGTACGGGCAGGCGTGATCAGCGTGCCCGCGGCGAACGCGCCCGTGCCGGGGAACATGACCGTCAGGAGCACCTGCGGGTCGAACGCAGGGATCACGTCGCCCACGATGCCGGCGTTCTCGAATGCGGCCTTGACGGACGCGAGCGTATCGGTTTGTGCTGCAGTACTGACGGCGAGCGCGAGGAGAGCGTGCAGCAGGCGCATGGCAACTGTCTCGCTGTCCGAGCTGGGAACAGGTAATTTTCGACGACGTGAATTCGCTTTATACTGCCTCCCCTGACCTGACCCGGGCCCGGCTACGCGCCTGCCCGACGCCGCGCCCTCCACTGCTGCGCATGGGAGAAGCAGCCAGCGCACCACATTTCGTCACCATGACGTATGTTTCGCGAACGTTCGTGCCGCAGGCGCACTTCGTGTCGACAGGCGCGAGGGCAGTCGCCATGAGACATGTACGGGACCAGACCCTGGCGGGATCTCAGCTCCTTGCTGGCAGACTGCGTCCTCTCGCTCTATGTCGGCGCGGTGCCTCATCCTCGGGCTGCTGCGGGGATGAGAAACGAACATCCGTGTCAGCGCAATCTGGCTTTCACCGTTGGTCACAAGCACGAACTGCTCTGCGAGTGCTACGCTAGCCACTCGATTCCCAGCTCGATTAGCATGAGACACCCGCGGCGAGAGTCTCACATACCTGGTGCTCGGACCCGCCACGGATATCTGATCGCCCAGGACCTGCGTGCTCAGCGCGCGCTCAGAGGCTCTCCGGTACCGCCTGGGATCGTTTATTCGTCCTACGAACAATCTCCGGGCGGATGGCCGGTTCTGGGCAGCGATCGAATGGGAATAGGCTTTCGAGTGCGCGCGCATAACGCGAAGATTCAAGTGCACGTGCCGATCGTACAGTTGCAGAATCTCGTGCGCGCACAGATAGAGCATCCCGCCATCGGCGGTACAGATCGCTGCCTCACCCGAGAGCAAGACTTTGTTTCTCCCAGCGCTCTTTCGCCGGCTCTGTCTGTACGCAACAGACTCGGCGGGCCGAACTAGCGTGCCTTCCCGCTCATGCTTTAGCATGCACTTCGAAGCCAATGTAACGCAGGCTAGATAACCAGGGCCGTTCGCACGATGAAAGCACTCGCCGTTTCGCCGTTCTGGGGTTGCGAACGGCACGAATGGATCCTGTGCAGGGAAGCGGACTCGACGGCGGGAGCGTTCCCTGACCTGCAGCAACAGCCATCCGGGGAGCCCGGTGGCACGCGGGATACTCGCGCCAATGTGTCATCATCAGCGTCGATAGATAGTGAATTGGCGCGAAGGCATCGAGCGCATTGAGAGATTGACTCGCGTGAACTTGAAGAAGAGCGTCGAAGCCGATGACGCTGAGAAGCAGAAGCAGAGCCGTACTCAGGACCGGGCGAGGCTCTCAGAGATGTGGCGCACGCCGACTGAACTGAATCTCCGTCCGCCGGAGCCCTGAACGGGATGCAGATCCCCACGCCCGTGGGACGATGCAGACGTTGCTTCCGGGGCACAGGAGGCTTGCGTGTCCCCCTCTCTTGCTCCTCTCGCTTTCCCCTGTACCCTCCCCTCGACACGCGGCGCGATGACTCGCGCTCTGCTTATCGACGCTCGCCCACTGGCTCTGACTCTGGGAGCACGTTCCCGCCGCGTGTCCGCGCTGGACCGCGCCCGCGCTCTGCACCCGCGCTGACTGACTGGACGCTACGTGCGCACGCCGGAACGCTACAGGGACCAGGGAAACTCCAGCCTGGGGCACGCCCGCCTCGCCGTCGCCGTCGCCGCGTCTGGGGTTTGACTTGTGACTTGGGTCCCTGTCCTGGCCCCACACCCGGACGGCTGGGCGCGCGCCGTGTTATCACTCCCGCGC
Source organism: Auricularia cornea (assembly GCA_030578095.1). NCBI lineage: Eukaryota > Fungi > Basidiomycota > Agaricomycetes > Auriculariales > Auriculariaceae > Auricularia > Auricularia cornea. The sequence goes on along the minus strand of JARLTE010000005.1, from coordinate 5,267,366 downwards.
GCGACGGCACGAGGCGCGGACGCACCCGCGAACCTCGAACGCACGCGCTAGGATCGCGTTGCCGCACGCGGCGCGCGCGTGGGCGGGCCCTTCTCGCGCTGACGCTCCCGTTCTGCGCTCCTCCCGCTGCAGCTCCCGGTTCTGGACTCCCACGCGCGCCCTGATACCAGCCAGCGCTGATCGCAATCCACACTTGCTCGCGCGCGCCGCCGCCCATCTCAAGCGCAGTCCACCCGAGACTCAAGCAGGAAGAACAGCTACCCCTCGTTCAGGCTCTCTCTCGCTCGCTCGGGCTCGCGCGCAGACAGCATCAAGTTGTATCATTACAATTTCGTATCGCTCATTGCAATCATCAGAAACGTGAAACGTCGACTATGTGCGGACCTCTACTGCACCTACTAATCTGCCGGTCCTTTCCTTCCTTCAGGCAACACCCCTCCTATCCTCCGCGCGAACAAACCTCCTCCTGAAACGTGCTAAGTTACGCTCCAACTCCCTCCTCCTCCTCCTCTGCTCCGAAACGCAAAGATTAAATGCGGTTGATTCGTCTATGTACTTTCTACCCAGCGCGCGTCAGCGCCCGCACCCCCTCTCGACGAAAAGGAAAACGAAACGCACCTCGCGCTCCTGCGCGCATCTTTTAATCCCCGCGCGCAAGGCTAGCGATGCCCATTCGCCGTCCTAGGCCGCACGAAGCCAAACGAGAACGACCGCCCGTGCGGGGCAGCAGTACCCGGCCGCTTCCCTTCGTCGTCTTCGCGCGGCGTGCTCGGCATCCAGACTCTATGTCTTTCCGACGCGGGTGTGGGGGACACGGGCAGGTGACTCGTCGTGGCGCTCGCGCGCGCGAACGGGGAGTACGGGCTCGCACTACTCGGCGCGGCGCGGGCGGCGGGTGTTTGCGAGCGAGGTGCGGCAGAGGGGCGTGTGGAAGAGGGTGTAGGGGCGGGGGTCAGGGTGCGCTGTGTGGGCGTCGGGCCGGGCGTCATCGTCCTGTGCGTCGGTGCGGCGCGGTGCGAGGGCATGGGCCCTGGCGTTTGACTGCGCAGGGACGGCGCGCCGCTCAGTTTGGCGAGCGGGCTCGGCTTCGCCGCCAGCGACGAGCCGAACGCGCGCGCGACGGGTACCGGTACGGGCGGCGGTGGCGGCTGCGCGGGTGGAGGCGCGAGGACGGGTGGTGGGGGAGGAGGAGGCGGCGCGCCCGTGAGCTTCGAGATGTCGACTTTAAGCCTGCGCGCTCGTTAGGGCGCAAGAACACGAGAAGAAAGAAGGAGCGAGGCGGCGCACCGGTAGACCTCCGACTCGAGCTTGCGCTTCGCGTCCTCGGCGAGCTTGGCCGTCTTGCGCGCCTCGTTGTGCTGGAAGCCGTTGACGAGGATGGCCGCGAGGAGCGCCGCGCTGATCTTCAGCGCCATATGCTGCGCGCCAGCGTCAGCCTTTCATTTCTTTTTAATTGGAGCAGAGCGGGGCGCACCTCGCGGTCAGGCCGTCGCGCGACCCACTGGTCGATCTCGCGCTTGAGGCGCGACAAATCCTCGAACGAGTTGCCCTTCTTGGTGGCATCGAGCACGCGCAGCTCCAGCCGGCGCGCCGCGTCGTTCGAGCCGCCGCCGTCCGCGTCAAGCGCGTCCTCGTCGAGCGGCGCCGCCCCAGATCCTACCCCGCGCGCCGGTGCTTGGTGGGGCGCGAGCAAGTCGTTCTGTGACGGCGGGCTGCTCGAGACGCACTGGTCGGTGGGGATCGGATCCGCCTGGCCATGGACCGTCAGTCAACCAAATGCTGCAACGCGCAATGGGAACGCACCTTGAGCACGTCTTGCGCTTGTACGCAGGCTCCCGGCACGCTGTCCGTCTACGCGGCTGCTCGTGCGCAAAATCATTGTGTCGACAGCACCATCCAATGGAGGGCAGAAGCGGAGCCGCGCCAAGTGGCGTGACGTTGGCGAAGTTGAATGGCAAGCGAGCGCATTTGGACGGTGGACCGGTTTTGGCGTCGCGGTCGCGTGCAAAGGAACGGTTTGATCCCGCCAGCTCCGATCCGGCTCTCTTCCCGCTCGCCCGAACTGCGTCCTGTTCTTTACGCCACTGCGCGCCAGTACAACTTCTCTTATCATTCTACTAAGACAATTGACATATCCTTCGACGCTCCTGCATGCTTGATGCGCGCTCGGGCCCTGGCATCGCCTCCGCCGGTCACTGGATCTTTCGCGCGCCATGTTCTCCGGTGTGCTTCGACTTTGGCGCTTTATGAGCTCGCGGTCTTTCCTGCGCTTCGTATGTCTGAATCTCAGCTAGCGTGTCTTGTGTATTAGCCCGGGATCGTTCTACATGGGTCGCTGGATCTTTCGCGGCTTTGACTTTGACGCTGGGTGAGCTCTCTTCTGTCCTTACTCTGCGTACATCTGGATCTTAGCTAGCGTGCCTTGCTGCCTGCGTTTTCGGGATGGTTGGCAGCGCAGTGTTTCATGTGCGCTGCACGGTGCAGTGTCCATTGCACGATAACAGGCAGACTGCCGCACCCGGATTCGTGCAGCGCGCTCCCGTCGTGAACGCGGACGCTCAGAAGCGCCGACAGCGCGACGAGGCCCGGGTCGAGATTCCTCCCGGCGAGCTCTGACCTACGGGAGAGCCCGCGCACGTAACGGGGCTGGGACAATCGACGAACCAAGGCCCTCGTCGGCACCAGGACCAACGATTGGAGTTTGCAGATATCTGCAGTGACCCAACCGCGCCCGCGGTGCTGGTATCGGGTTCGTATTCCGCTATCAAGGCATTGCGTCCTGCGCGCTGCTTTACCCCGTTCCTCGACCTCGAGGGACTCTCCAAAGGCGCCTCTCAACTCATGGGTTGCACCGCGTTAGGCGTGGGGTTTGCAGAGAAGCATTCGCACCGGGACGCAGCCGCGCACCCTGCGGCGCCTTGTCAGATGGGTACCCGATCAGCTCGGTGCCGCAACTGTCAATTGACGACCGCTATATAGCCCGTCGCGCAGCTGACCGTCCTCTCGCGGTCGCGGGCGCATTCGTTCGCGCGCTCCGCCGCATGCCCGCGAACATCACATCAGGCGTAATGCTCGAAGGATGCCTGTGCCGATGCCTGCGCATTGTGACTGTCGTCCTCGCGATCAGATACAGCGCTCCTATTCCCGCGCTTCGTCTGCTCAGGAGCCACTAGGGACCGCCATCGCGCAATGGCCTTGTCGAGCGCTCGGGCTGTCCCATACCTGGGCCGCAGCTCTGCGCGGTTATCTTCCCGTTCTCCTTGCGCTCGCGCATCCTCGTCCAGCTCTGCGGGTTTGGCGGCCCGCTTTCGACCCGACATCCTGCGTCGCGGCGCACAGAGAGCATCTCTCGTGCACGACTTACCTTGCCGTGCGGGAGCAGGCCTACCGCTGCGTTGACCACTGAAAGGTTTTGAGCTGGAAGGCTTGCACCGGTCGTTCTCCGTCTGCCTCAACGTCTGCAGGCTGCGGGCCGCATGGTACTCAACGCACGCGAACGAACGGCTACTGGGTCTCGCACGCCGTGTCGCACTGGTGACGCCGACTCGCACACATGGCATCCTGGCCGTGCGAAGACGTCGCGCGCGACAAGTTGTACACAGCGAGGGGATGCGCAGCATCCCTGAAAACGAAAGTTACATATCCGTGCCCGACTCAAGTGCATGGCGCAAGCAATCGTCGAAGCACATTACCCGCGAGCCCATCATTCCCGCTGAGAGACAGCTCGCACGTGCCGGCGGCGTCGGCGAGGCAAGCTCAGACTCGAGGGCCAGACAGAATGCGCGCAGTCCGCGGAACATGCCAAAGCGCTGCGCCGAGCAACATATAGTGTCATGGGCCGCCGGGCCAGCTGAATCAGTACGACGCGCTGCGCAGCATTCCCGTCGCGCCTACTGGACAGCTCAATCGTAAGGCAACGGAATCGTAATAAGAAGACAGCGATCGCTGGAACCTGCAATTGGCTCGGCCTCTGCTCTGAACGCGCTGTTGGCGCGTGAGAGCCCTGGAGCGTCAACTGACCGTCGCCCAAGGCTGATTGAGGACTCGATGCGCAGCGGGCCTGGGGACAGAGAAGGGAACGGCAAGCTTGCGTGTAATTGCACTTGATTAGTCTGTACAGGCCCAATGAGGGTGTCTCATAGTTCAAGCCTCCTGCGTCTCAAATGAGATTCTGGATGTAGCGGAGCGCGTTGCGATTGCTCGGACAACGCCCGCACTGAAGCCGCGGATGTGTAGCGGCGGGAGATGACCGAGTGCGAGGGAGCCGATCTTGTCGAGCAGCCGCCGCGCATGTTCAATTCGCAGCTCGCGGCCATGGACCTCGATATGCACCTCCCGCGGCGCCAACATATGCGTCATCAGGCGCGGAAGCGGGTCCAGCGTCGCCAACGGTGTCCCTGTGAGCGACACACCGCGGCGAGGAGGCCCCACAGAGTCATTGCGACCGCCCACGCCGTGTATGTGTACCGTGAGCCGGCGGAGACGGGAAGGGAGGTCATTCGGCATCAGGTAGGGGATGATGGAACTGTCGATGCTGAGAGAATGCAGGCAGTTCAGCGGGTTCATATGGAGTATGGACGCTGCGATGTTCTGCGCATTTCGACCGCCGCGGTTATATCGCTGCGCTATCCCCACGAAAATGAGGCGGCGAATGAGACCGCGGTCTTCGCACATTGTGAGGGCAAACCCGCGATCGCATCCGCGGGCCAGAATGACGCCCAGGTCTACCGCAGTGGAGGTAAACTGCTGGCAGAGCAACAGTATTGCGTCTGGGCGAAGCTTGTGTATCTCCAAGCTAATATCCCGCAGCCTGGACCTACGGACAACCTGGCAAGTCTGTCCCAGAGAAAGGGGAATGGGAGTGTTTGCTCCGGGCCTGTGTATTATTGAGACAGGTAGCGTTCCAGCTCGTGAGAGCGCCATTTCTAGTAGCGCGGGCTGTTTCGGCGGAATGTCGATGCGATTCCAGACCACCCAAGGGGGGCGCAAAAAAAAATTTCCAGCACCGACCCACAAAACAATTTAAGAGACCTTTTGCACCCCCCTCCCCCTCCAAATAAGGAAATACCGGATTATGTAATCCCGGCGTTATCCCCGACAAGGTAATGCTATTGATCCCGAGACAGCCTCGGACGCAGACCAGAAAGGCAACTCGTCTCTGAGCTCAAGCACTCCCTATCCATATGCATTCAAGGGAACTGGATATTAATCAGAAGTGGTCTGTCTAACTTGTTTCTCACTGGATGGACATTGAGAAGGCCGTCATTTGAGTCCGGGTTTCCTAATTTGGGTAGTCAGGGTCCGACTTGATATCTCTGTAGCAGCACGGGGAGACATGCAAAAATCATGAGACCAACTCAGACACAGTCAGATTCGTGTGAAATATGCTAATTAGGGTTCCTTCTGAAAGCGCAGAATTGCGCCCCCCTTGGACCACCGGGAAGGCCAGGGCGGACTGTCGCCAGTGATTAGAAACATGCGAGGCTGAGATCCGATCGTGCAGTGGCAGGAACTCGAACACGCGCGCCAAGACCTCTGCGGGAAGGACTGTCCCAGATTTGGAGGCGTTCCACTCGCGCGCCAGATCGCGCGAGATGACCAAAGCCATCTGCAATAGATGCTCAATGATGACACTGATCTGACGCGCTCTGGACTAGTTGAGTACCGGTCACGGGCGTAAAGCGTATGCTCACGATGAAATACCGCCAGACAAGGCGTTGAACTCAGATCTTAGCACTGCACACAGCGCAGCGGTGTCGTGGGCGCACGTCAACATTGCAACGCGGGACGTTTGTGATCGAACTCCGCAGAGCGCCCAGATTTGCGCCAGAAGGACATTGGTGAAGCAAGTTGGCTGGCGCGAGACCGAGCGCCCGACGCAGAGCCCTCCGGACCGGATGCCGTCCGCGGCCGTCCCGCGATGCCTCGCTCCATCCCAACTCCATCCCCACGACATGTGCTGGGATGAGAAGCCAGGTGATCGGACACCGCATTCAACGGATACACCGTGCGATGTCTCGCGCCGCGGAGGGGCAGGGTTTGATACCAGCATGCAAAAGGATAGCTGGCCGGCTGCTTTGCGTGTACGGCGCGCCAGGGAGATGGAGAGCGAGGAAGCTGCGAATCAGGCGCGCCGAGCCCCATTGCGATTGTCTCCGGCAGCCCCAGATATCGCCCGCGCAACCAACGACCAGTGAGCGTCGTTCTGAATGAGGCCGTCCGCGGCGGACGAGATGGCCAAGACTTTGACCGCATGCGGGAGACGCACCGGCCCACGCAATCTCGGGGCGTGACTTCTGTAAAAATGGTACACGCTCCTGAGCGCTCAGGAGCCGGCCTGAGCCGGTGAGCAGCCTGAGCGACCCCGGGTTTCAGGAGACAGCCGGAGCACGGCTATCACCGCTCCTGAGCCCTCCCTGAGCACTCTCTGAGCGCTCCTGAGCACGCTCTGAGCACTCTCTGAGCGCTCCTGAGCACGCTCAGAGCATCTCAGCCATCCTACACCTCCCTTCCCTTCCTATTTCCCTTTTTCTTTTGCCGTTCAGAGGAGTCGAAAGAGGCCGTAAAATAATGAAAATATGTATATTAGCACGACCTAAGGATCTTCTATCTATCTAGCTGACGCAGAGCGACCGCCGCACTCCTCGCGGCCGCGCACAATCCGCAACTCGCCCACGCTGGCACGCAGTGGGCAGTCTCGTGTAGAGGAACCTGGGCAATGGGTTCAGTGGGCAGGCCTGCCATGCACAGCCGAGGAGAGAACGTACAAGATAGACCGAGAAGGATTGCAGGCCACGCGAGTATGCCGCATCGACCGAAAGCGCACAATTGAAGAGTACTGAAGGTGAACAAGTCAGTGAGTGAGAACATGGGGCGGACGTGGCATGGACAATGTACGCACATGTACGTACGAGGGGGCGGGTCGAAATGATCTTCACTCTGCGAAATAATACGTGTTAGTATAAGGCGGGTCGTCGATCGTAGCAGCCAGACACGAGAGCAGAATTCAGGAAGGCCACAGCCATAGACAACCAGACCAAGCCATATCCAATAGCCGGGCCCAAAGAACGAGAAGACACAGACGACCGAGAGGAGAGCCCAGAGCCAGAGCCGACAGCGCGAGCGAGCAAGCGGGATGAATCGAGCTAAACGGGTCGACCAACGGCCACAGCGAACAGAGGACGCAGCACGCTTGCCCGCGCAATGTCTTGAGGTCACTTGGAGGCCACTTGAATGGCGCGGGTGCGACGGGGACCGACACGGCGTCCACCAACTTAGGTTAAAGCTCCGCCGCACCCGCGCCCGCCCGATGATCCCGGCTGCATTCGACAACGTCGGACAAGGCTCCAAGTGTGGCCCGCTCTGCACGCCACAATTCTGGCACAATTCAACTTCAGGCTCATCCTGCAGTTGGATGTTTCATGGACTGTATAATCTCTATATTACTTCTTTCTCCGCTACATAGGACTCAGAAGGTGAGCACCTATATGCGTCAAGGATAGATAGCAAAAAGTTGTGCAAGTCGCGCGGTGCTCAGGCGCTCTGGCGCTCTGGCGCTCCTGAGCCGCGCCTGAGCACCGGAAGAGCCGGAGAGCCCCGGATCACGGCCTGAGCACAGATGACGCGCTCAGGAGCGCGCCGGTTTTTACAGAAGGACGCCTCCGCGTGGCGCGCAAAGAAATGGACTGTGGGAAGGAATGTGGGTGCGGACCCGGAGAATACGGCATGTTGTGCGAATGGGAGGGAGACGGCGAGTAGGATAGTCTGCGCGGCACCCGCGCACACGGAGCGTTATGCTGTATCCGAGCGGGTACATGCCCGCATTGAACGAGACGCCCAGAGACACTTGCACATGGAAGAGTCCTACGCATGCGGCGCAGATGACAGAGAGACAACCTGGCCTCTGCAATCTAATGACTGGCGTTCAGAGACACCTTGCGAAGCGCGCATCGGCGCTACAGGATGAGAATGGGAATAAGCGGATTGGCGGGAAAACTGGAGGATGCGGCTGTCCCAGGCACCAGGCGAGAGTAAGAGTGAAGATCTGCACACGGAGTGCAGATGGGGCATTATGGAGCTGCTGAACGGCGGAGTGGGGCGCAAAGTGTGCAGAACGCGTCGATGGACAAGGCAACGAAAATGAACTGAGCATCGCAGGTCGTGCGCAGCGTACGCAACCCGTCTGAATGCGCGAGGCTCGAAGCGGCTGTTTGGCACGGAGTCGTCAAAAACGGCAAGTCGCCGTGGTGCGGTCTGAGCACAGCGACCACGGATCCGCCGCGTAGGCCTCGGGCCCGATGCTGAGAGTCCGGCGTTCGTCTGCCCGTTTGTTTCGCATCCTGGGTGCGCGGTAAGCTAGACGCATCGCTTGTGTCCTTTCGGGGATACACGTTCCCTGCGGCCATGCGCTTCCTGATTGAGCACGCACGGTACATGCACACTGGCAGACGGTCAATGCGCACTCGCAGCGGGGAATGCAGGTCGGATGTCGAGCCACAGAGTCGCAGCGGGCTCATGTTGCACGCGTGTTCCTTGCAAGGCGCGGGCCAATCTCTGGTCGGCCGCGCGGAGAAGATCGCGGCGCGGGATTCCTATCTGTACCCCGGATTCGACCCTCCGCGAGCAAGGTCGAGGATGCGCTATGCAGAGTGAGAGTTTCAGTTGTGCCGGTGGTACGCAAACACACGGGAAGCGAGACGAACATCGCCGAGGGAACTTGCCAGGGATAACGGGACGCAGGCGGCTCCTAGCGTGGACACCGGTGCGTGTACCGAACAGAGAGCAGACACTGAGCTTTACACTCCCAGCGCAGAGAGAGCCCGCCTGCTCCGAAGACCGGACACGCAGTGCACGACGCTCGCGAGAGGCCGATCGTACGACGCGTGCTCCCGCACGCGACCAAAAGAGCAAACATGGTCGGGGTCATCGGCCCAGGGCGGCCCTGCCCCGGGGATACCGGAATGGCGGCGAGCAGGATGCAGTGCCGCGACTGGTAGTATGGCATAAGATTCATCGGGCGCGTTTGTGCGTGCCGCAGGCCGTACAGCACAGGATGGATGACTTCCTGGAAAGGGAATCGGCATCTGAGAGATGGGAGGAACGAGGTGGCGGAATGACACGGGCAGAAAATGCGCATCGTTATTGCACTGCACGTGCCGAGTGCCAGAAGTGCACGAGATGCCCAGAACGTCGCGGTTTCGAGCTGAGTTACCTCCAGCGGCATGTGCACAGGCTCAGAGAAGACGACAAGAAACGCAAGAACATGTAGCTGCGTGACCGAAGAACCCGAGACGCGCCTAACCCGGCCAGGATAGCTCCGAACGCGCGTTCACAGGGCGAAAGAGTGACCGATCAAGACCAGAAGCACAGTTTTGCCACATTGTCGAGGGACATACTGAATCTAGAAAGAAAAGCGCCCATGCAACCGGTGCGGCGGGCCTCGAATGCGTGCGCGGGCGCAATCGGGAGGACAAGAGCTGACGGCGGACCCTGAAATTGCGGGCTGACGTCGCCCTTCTTCTTCCGGAATACCATACAACACGTCCGCGCGCGCCACTGGCTCAGAGCATGTCCTTCACTTCCTCGGCGAGTGCCTTCTGCTTGTCGTGCGTCCAGGCTCCGGCGAACTCGTCGTCGTCCTGCGCCCGGGGCGCGTGCTCGATGACGGCCGCAACCTGCGCGGCGACGTCTTTGCCGACGACCTGCCCGAGCCACCCGAACGCCATATCTAGCCCTGCACCCGACAGCGTCAGCGCTTTCTTTTGAAGAGCACGCTACGTACCCGCCGTGACGCCCGAGGCCGTCCAGAACTTCCCGTCGACGACCCAGCGCGCATGATGCACCCACTGAATACTGGCGTCGGTGCGCGACGCGACGACATCGAAAAGAGCTTTGTTCGTCGTCGCTTGCTTCCCGTCCAGCAACCCGGCCTGCGCGAGCAGCCACGAGCCCGTGCACACGCTCAGGACGTACTGCGCGCCCGGTGCTTGGTGTTTCAGAAAGGCGAGCAGCGCGGGCGGTACGATGCGTGGGGTTGTGCCCCATCCTATCCTCTGCGTCAGCCTTTCTTTGCTCGTTCTACTCGGCGTTACACACCGCCCGGGACGAAGATAACGTCGAATTGCTTGCTTTCATCCCGCACGAGCTGCTCGTACGTCGCGTCCATCAGCGCACGTGGCCCCGCCGTCGGTTGGATAGCCTCTGTCGGGCCGATGTACGTGAACCGCAGGAGGTGCGATGGCGGCGGCTTCACGAAGGTGTTGTCCGCGTTGAGGAAGCCGAGGACGTCCATCGGCCCGCCGTAGTCGAGCAGCTGTGCGTCCGCGAACAGGCACACTGCGACGTTGAGGATCGTGGGCTTCGACATGGCTGCGCTGAGTGTGTTTACCCACACAGGGCCCGGTTCTTATGCGCCAGCGCTTGCGCTGACAAATGCTTGCGGGCCGAGCGCCGCTGCCGCTATTGGATGCTGAGTCTCCGGATGTCCTCACATCTCGCGATCGCTGAGCTGCCTATTCAGTCACGCGTGTGCCGTCCGTGGTGCATCGGGCTTCCGAGCGTGCGTTTGTATGAGGGTGCGAATTGCCACCTGTGCTCCGTCACCTAGGCCCCGGTCCATATGTGGAGCGCTCGCTGTTCCACGCCGCTCGCGCTCCAATCCAGAACGCGCGTGCTGTATCCGTCTCCGCGCGAAGGGCTCGTTTCTGGCTCGCAAGCCGGCATGCCTCATTTGAACGTGTGGGCTCCGCATGTACCTTTTCTCTCTCTCTGCCGCCCTGCCATCCACGGGCCTTGCTCTCTCCCGGGCGGAGCGCTGCGTGGAGCGCGCTGCCGCGGCGCGCCCTGCAACTACCGTCCCGCGCGTCTCAGTGATGAGGTCCGATGCATTGTCCGCGAAGGACGCACATAACTACCAAGATGCCGTTCCTCTGCGGCGCCCCGGTCCGCGCCCGTCTCGCCGTGCTGCCATGTCAGACTCGGACCTGCTCCTGCCTCGCGCGGGCCGTGTTCAGCCTCCAGGGCAGTCGTACACTGCGTCAACTGGCGTAAACGGCTTCCTCTCGATCGCGACCGACGTACGCACGGCTCGCTGTTCTGCGGTCTTTTCGCGGGATCTCACCGGCTGGTACTGTGCCTGGCTCTCACGGAACGTAGCTTTGTCTCGCTCGTCCGTCCTGCGCGTCAGCGTCGCACGAGTGCTGGGGTTGGCAGGTCACCATGCAGAGGAAGCAATCGACGCGTTCTGGATGTATCGGGGAGTGAGATTCACGCCGCGGGATGCCCTAGTGAACTGGCTCATCAGGAATTCGCAAGTGCGGCGCCCTGGTGCAGCGGAATAGACGGTCGAATACACAAAGCCTGGTAGTACGGATAACGTCCCCGTTCCCAGCTGCAAATCTGCTCACAGCATGTGATACTATCAATGAGTCGCGCTCTGCTTTCCCCGCAGTCTCCTCGCGTCTCAGAACGTGCAACTGTGTATCGTTTATTTGGTCCAGGCCCCAGCGTCAGCGTCTTCCCTTTTCAGACGTCGCAGACATAGTAGCGATGCGGGTCTAAACCTGCAGGTGCGGGATCCGGAAGACTCGGAAGGCGCACGTCACCGGGGCAATTATGGGCGATAATCACTCATTGAATAGGATTGTCATACTTGAGATGCTCCGCCAGTACGCGGACATTTTACACGTTGTGATTTGCTAGTCCTGTCGACCGCGACGCAACTTGCGCGAACCCCACGCACCATTCTCGGCTAGAGCTCGCTGGAATACGCGCCAGTATCACCATCCTATGCCACGCCAGGGTCATCTGCCTGCTGGGTTGGTGATCCCTGCCTCAGCCTGTGTTCCGCCGCGTCATATGCCAAGCCTCATTATGTACAGTTCTCAGAACCAGGAAACGATCTTCGAGTTGAGGCAGAAATTAGCTTAAAATATGCTCCGTGATCTAACGGTGCGCATTGTTTCCCCATACGCAACGCCCCTATGACGGCATCTCTTCCAGATAGAATGCATCAGCTTGTAGTTGGGCTCGTTGGTCCCCGGAGGATGGCTGTGTGTCAACAGGCGCTTCAATCCGATCAGTGTTTGTGTGGGACGGAGCAGAATACCGAATACCTCGGAGATACAGATCAATCTCCCCTGCGCCAGCACGCTCTCGATACCATACCCTGAAAGGGAGCGGTACATGCGCGCAAAGCCCTGTTCGTCACCGAGTCTCATCAACGGCACGATGGTCATGCAGACATCGATGCTGCGCGCATCTCAGCCTACACAATGAATAACTAAATGCACTGCGCGCACTTCGTAATTAGCTCTCGGTCGCGGTACCCTGTCTTCTTCACAATCACTTCGCGCTCCTTCCTGAAATGTTGGTGGCCCGTCGATCCCGCGCGCCCACATCCCTGGACCTGGGTGACTGCCGGCCGAAGAACGGCGGCGCCGATCGGTGCCGCGGAGTCGATACCAACAAGCCACGGTGTCCCGATCAGCACTAGCGGCTGGGAGCAGGTCGCGCTCTGGACGATGAAGCAGTCCAGCATCACATACGGACTGCACTTCCGGAATGGAAGCCGCAATGCGGTACGCCCCACTGGGATACTATATCATGGGACACGACGGCAGCATCAGTAACTCGGCAAGCAACGCGGCAATGTGGCGTAAAGGGCCACATACAACATGGCTAGATGTACCCGGTCCACTTCAAACAGACGCGCGGGAAGCCGGTCGCCCGTGAGGGCGTGGTAATCATTCTCCAGTGCCTACGCTCAATTTCTATCAGCGTCGATGCCGCATCAGTATGATAGGAGGACGGACGCAGAGAGACGTGCGAGCCATGGGCAGATAATAATCCCCGTTGATCGGATTTACGAAATGGAATGACGGTGTGCCGGTCTCAAGACGAAGCCCGTCGACCGTCGCCTGAATGCGCGATATCGCGACCTCCTGCCTCTCCTGGTTGGCGCTTCAACGTGCGTTGAGCGCCTGGAATATAAATGGCTGTTGATAAGCACCTACCACTGTATAACCGTGAGAAACGTCTGCAGAAGAGTGATCTGGTCCACCAGACCCGACTTCATGTCCTCGCACTCCTTCTTGCCCCCGAGCAGCGTCCAGGACATCAAAGACGTGACGACCCTGACTTTCGACGCCGACGCCTTCCCATTCTTTCTGAGGTGGTGATAGCGCCCGACCTTGCTGATTGCCCGGCCGAGTGTCGAATGGCACGCCTCTATAGCGTGCGTAACGCCGTTGACGATGTCAGGCCGGAGAGTAGTGCCGTCCGTCGTCAGAGCGTCGTTGACTTCGGTGATAAGGCGAACGAAAGTGTTGACGTATTTCGCAATTTCTTCAACTTCTGCCACGCCTTCGGATGCATCTTTGAGCGAGTCGCGGATCTTCCACGCCAGCTCGACGAGGTCTCCGATGTCGAAAGTGCCTACTGCGAGCCCTGCGATGCCCATCGTGTCTGGCGATGGTGAGGGGAGGCACCACTGGAACGAACGATAGCACAAGATAGGGGGAAACGCACCCCGTGCCTGCCAATCTATACGCACACAAGGTGCGCTCCAAATAGATGGGCGGTGCTGGATGCTTTGCCGGAAGCAGTCATTGACGTCAAATGTTCAGTCTTCCAGAACTCTCGAACGTGAAGATTTCCGCCAACAAGGCCCATTCCTCAAATCATCTGCGCGGCAGAGAAATTGACTTTTTCCGCAGTCAAGAAGACATATGCGACAGTCGTCCAATGTGACGGAAGCTATGGCGGAGGAACGAAGCGTTTGGCCGCTGGCGGGATTGTAGTCTCCTTTGCAGACTTTATGTCGAAGATAATCGTTCGAAAGAAAAGTCAGCATCATAACGCGCCTGATCAGATGCGGGTCCCCCAGCCCGGCCGAAACCGTGATCACGGTGAACGCCGGCCTTCGAGGGAAATTCAAAAATATCATAGGACGGAACCAAACAGCTATGTGCGTGGGATATGCGCAAGAGACTAGATTATTATACTTTATTGGGTGGACTAGGGGGGTTCCTGAGCGACTGGGCCGCACAGGTAACCCGACCGGCCAGAAGGGACTTATCCGGCGCTTATACTGCACAGCCACTTCACCGAGTCGCTGGACCACTACCAACCCACTCTGTGCCCATTTGGCATTCTAAAGTATGTTATATCGTACGCATTAGAGTGCCTGTACTTGAATTGAACATTTCTCCCACCGAGAGGCGCGTCGGAGAGGTGTCCAAGGTGCGCGTTCGGGTCACGTGCATCACGGTTAGCGCCGAGTTTGGGACCCGCATCAAGCCAGGCGGATACGATACAGACTAGCGGGATTGCGAGCCGGGTACAGTGTGATACTCCGTACCGACCGGGCGGGAGCAATGACAGTTCGCCCAACGGCGAGCATGAGAAGGCAAGTCGTCCGTAAACGAATCGAAGCGGATAGCAAGATTCCCGGTGGCAGGGTTGCGCCAAACTGAGGAACTGTCCGCGACCGCAAACAGGCGGGTGAAGTCAACGGGCTATGCAGCATACGCGGGGCGCCACGCAGGATAGGCCAAGCCCCGCGTTGATATCACGAAGGCCAGGAATCGAGTCCACACCGGCGCCAGTGGCCGACTGTGGCGGGTGTTCGGACAAGACGGCTCTTGCTCCGCTCTTCTGCGCCGTCTCGTCATGACGCTCGATTCGCGGTTCAAGTCTTCCGCAACTGGCTCATATCATCCACCCGGATCTCCCAGTTTTCTTCTGGCAGCCCGCCTGTGCTTTGTTGTGCTGACCCCACGATTTGCGCCCTTGTCACAGTCTCGCGTTGTGCCAGGCTCTATCCGGCGCTCGCGCCTTGCGCCGCTGGTCAATATCCCTTATAATCCACACCTATTTGTCTTATGCGGCTCCGTCCGTGCTCTTCCATGCGTTCAACTACCGCAGTCAGCCATCTTCGCGGACGAATTTCGCGACTACTGCCCGGACCTTGGCTAGCGGCGCAGGAATGGCACGGTGCTGCGGATAGTTGGGCTCTGCCCCGGAACATGCATTCTACGAGCTATACGAGCGCTGCACATGCCTTTACGTTCGTTCTTGGTGAATTCGCATTTGATTGCTTCGCTATGGGTCTCTGGAGTTACTAAAGCGGTCTCGGCTACACCGTCTGCGAGCGGAAGAAGGTACCTCCCACGAGGGTGAGCGTATTCGCGCCCGCGGCGTTGACCTCGTCAACGAAATGCTGGATGTCAAACCCGGCAATATTGCCCGCGTTGAAGTCCGGCGGCGGCGTGAGGCCCGTGTGCGCCTGCTCAAAGAGCAGAATCGTGTACCTGTCCGCCCATGCATCAGCCTATTCCCCCGCCACACATCGCACACGCACCGATGCGGGTCCGACCCCGCCGGCGGACTCGGCCCGCGATACTCGCTCAGCGCGCGCGTACCGTTCGCCAGCGTCGTGCTGCCCGGGGCGAGCGCAAAGTCCGGCGCGAGGAAGTGCCGGATCTGCGCGCTCGTGGGGTTCTGCGGCGTCGGCGCGTCTGGGTCGACCTCGGCGATGAGGAACGTCTTGCCCGCGCCAAACGACGCGGGGATCGCGAACGTCGGGCGCTGGCGCGCCTCTGCACCCGAGGCATCTCAGTGGACATACTGTGCCGAAAGGTGGCGGTGCGTACGGGCAGGTGTGAGCAGCGTGCCCGCGGCAAACGCGCCCGTGCCGGGGAACGAGACCGTCAGAAGCACCTGCGGGTCGAACGCGGGTATGACGTCGCCCACGATGCCGGCGCTCGCGAATGCGGCTTTGACAGATGCGAGCGTGTCGCTCTGCGCCGCGGCAGTGGCAGCGAGCGCGAGGAGGGCGTACAGCAGGCGCATGGCAACTGTTCCTGTGTCCTTGTTGGGAACGGGTCCTTTTCGACGACGTGAATTGGCTTTATAGTGCCGCCCCTGACCCGGGCCCGGCTACGCGCGTGCCCGACGCCGCGCTGCGCATGGGAGAAGCGGCGACCGCGCCACTTTTCGTCACTATGCCGTACGTTTCGCGAACGCTTGTCGTGCCGCAGGCGCTCTTCGTGTCGGCAGGCGAGGGAAGTGCATTCAAGAGCCATTCTCGGCACCAGTTGTGCTCTCGTATGCGCCAATATGGCGCTATCGCAGCTCCCTGCTCGTTTACTGCGTTCTGCGGTTCCATGTCTCCCTCGTCCTGTCGCGGTGATGAGGGGCCAATCTCCGTGACGGCGGGAACTGGCTTTCAACCCTTATCCCCCACGCAGCCCCGGTTTGACCCCATAACTGCGAATGCCCCGAGTGAGCAAATCGTCAGGCCGTTGCTACTGAGACCCATACTTACTCTCGCTTCTGAGAAACGCTTCGAGTCTGAACGACGCCAAACGATGATTGTCCTGATGGTTTGGTGCCACATGTGCCTGAAGCCCCGCCCAACAACGAAGTTGTGCTATCAGCCAGCGGCTTTGGTAATACGACAACTGCGCCGGTCGCAGGCGGGCACTGCTCGGCGAGTGCCACAACAGTCTGTCCTTTCCCAGCGCGATCAGCATGGAACGACCGCGGCGTATTGTTAAGATATCTGGTGCTCGAACTCGCCACGGATATCTGATCGCGCGGGGACTCCTTCTCCCGTGCGCGCTCAGAGGCGCTTTCCGCGCCTGTGATTGTGCAATTATCCCACGAACACTCTCGGGGCGGATGGCCGATTCTGGGCAGCGATCGAATGGGAATAGGCTCCCCAGCGTGCGGGCATCAGGCGACGATGCCACAGCACGTGCCGACGGTGAAGCTGCAGAACCTACGATCGTCGCCCGCGCGCACAGTTCGAGCATCCTGCCGTCGGCTGTACAGATCGTCTCACCCGAGAACGAGACTTCGTTTCTCCCGCCGCTCTTCAGCCATCTACGCAACGCGCACCTCGGCCCGACTCGCGTGCCTTCTGGCTCATGCACGCCGAAGGCAACAGACCACAAGCGTGCGCCCCGAAGCTATACGAAAGCCAGATAAGCAGGGACGTTCGGTCGTTGACAGCACTCGCCGTTCTGGGGTTGCGAACGGCACGAATGGATCCTTTGCAGGGAAGCAGACTCGACGGCGAGGGTCGCTGGCCCGAGCGTCGTCGATCAGTCATACCAGAACCTATCTCCCTGACCTGAAGCAACAGCCATCCGACGAGCCCGGTGGCACGCGGGATACTCGCGCTCATGTGTCATCCGCAGAGATAGATAGTGAATTGGCGGGAATAGAAGGGAAGGAATGGAGCACAGATTGACTGGCAATGTTGCGCGAGGAAGAGCACCGAAGCCGATGACGCTGAGAAGCAGAAGCAGAGCCGTACTCAGGACCGGGCGAGGCTCTCAGAGATGTGGCGCACGCCAGCTGAACTGAATCGCCGTCCGCCGGAGCCCTGAACGGGATGCAGATCCACATGGGAAGATGCAGACGTTGCTTCCGGGGCACAGGAGGCTTGCGCGTCCCCCTCTGCTTACCTCCTGCTCCTCTCGCTTTCCCCTCAAAGCTACGGTCGACAGCCGCCCACACGCGGCTCGATGACTCGACTTGTACTTATCGACTCTCGCCCACTGGCTCAAAGCTTGGGTCCTATCTGGCAGCACGTTCCCGCCGCGTGTGCTGACCAGACCGCGCCCGCGTTCTGCACCCGTCTGACTGTACGCTGCGTGCGCACCCCCGAACGACGCAGGGCCCAGGGAAACTCCAGACTGGGATACGCCTCCCCGCCTCCCAGCTCGCCGCGTCTGGGGTTTGACTTGTGACTTGGGTCCCTGGCCCCACCCAACGGCTCGCGGGCGCCATGTTATCGCACCCGCAGGCGCACGAGGCACGGACGCACCCGCGAACCGCGATCCCGCACGCGGCGCGCGCGTGGGCGGGCTCTTCTCCACAGCCTGGAACTCCCACGTGCACCCTGATACCAGCCAGCGCTGCTCGCAATCCACCGCTGACACGCGAGCATGCAGAACCCCTGCCTCTCGCTCTCGCCGGCTCTCGCTCGCGCTCGCGCGGACAGCGTAAAAGAGTTGTATCATTACAATTTCGTATCGCTCATTGCAATCATCAGAAACGTGAAACGTCGACTATGTGCGGACCTCTACTGCACCTACTAATCTGCCGGTCCTTTCCTTTCCATCCTTCAGCGCCTGGCGCAAACCACCTCCCGTCCTCCGCGCGAACGAACCTCCGTCTGAAAGGTGCTAAGTTACGCTCCAACTCCTCCTAACGATTAAATGCGGTCGATTCGTCTATGTACTTTCTACCCGCGCGCCCGAGAGTCAGCGCACCGCCTCTCGACAAAACAACGCCACGTACCTCGCGCTCCTGCGCGCAACAATCGTGTCGTAAAGGCTCATCGATGCCCATTCGCCGTCCGAGGCCTCGCAAACCCAAACGAGAACGACCGTCCATGCCCCGGCGCAGGCGGAGCCGCCGTACCCGGCCTCTTCCCCACATCGTCGTCTTCGCGCGGCGTGCTCGGCATCCACACCCTATGCCTCTCCGACGCAGAGGGCGTGACCGGCAAGTGACTCGTCGTGGCGCTCGCGCGCGCGAAGGGCGAGTACGGGCTCGCGCTGCTCGTCGTCGTTGTTGTGCGGGCGGCGGGTGTCTGGGAGCGCGGCGCGGGTGGAGGGGCAGTGGTGCGCGAGGGTGCGGGTGTGAGCGTGCGTTGTGTCGGTGTGGGCCCGGGTGTGAGGGTACGGTGTGTGGGTGCTGGCGCGGACGGGCGATGGGAAGGCATCGGGCCTGGCGTCTGGCTGCGCAGGGTCGGCGCGCCGCTCAGTTTGGAGAGCGGGCTCGGCTTCGCCGCCAGCGACGAGCCGAACGCGCGCGCGACGGGCACTGGCACCGGCACGGGCGGGGGTGGCGGCTGCGCGGGCAGCTGCGCGGGCGGCGCGAGCACCGGTGGTGGAGGAGGCGGCGCGCCCGTGAGCTTCGAGATGTCGACTTTAAGCCTGCCCGCGCGAGTTAGAAGCAGAAGAAAGAACGAGGCAAGGAGGGGGCGCACCGATAGTTCTCTGACTCGAGCTTGCGCTTCGCGTCCTCGGCGAGCTTGGCCGTCTTGCGCGCCTCGTTGTGCTGGAAGCCGTTCACCAGGATGGCAGCGAGGAGCGCCGCGCTGATTTTCAGCGCCATGTGCTGCACCACCACCACCGCCCGCGTCAGCCCCACTATGAAAAATGAAAAATGAAAAGGCGCACCTCGCGGTCAGGCCGCCGCGCAACCCACTGGTCGATCTCGCGCTTGAGGCGGCTCAAGTCCTCGAACGAGTTGCCCTTCTTGGTCGCGTCGAGCACGCGCAGCTCGAGCCGGCGCGCCGCGTCCTCGTCGCCGTCGCCGCCGTCCGCGTCCAGCGCGTCCTCGTCGAGCGGCGCCGCCCCGAACCCTCGCGCTGGAGCTTGTTGGGCCTGGGGCGCGGGGTAGTAGTTGGGGTACGGCTGGATCTGGGGGTACGGCGGCGAGCTGGAGACGCCCTGGTCGGTGCGGATGCGCCGTATGTCGCCCGCGCCGAACGGCTCGCGGCACAGCGGGCAGGACGCGCCGCGGTGTGGGTGCCGCTTGGCGATTTCGGTTAGGCAGGGCGCGCAGAATGTATGGCCTAAGTTGGCGAAAAGAGAGTTAGATGGGGATCTGGAGGGAGATCGCGGCCGATCGGGCGCACCGCAGGGGATGGAATGCGGCAGCGAGTCGGCGCCGTACGATTCTGCGCACACGTCGCACGCCGATTCGGGCGACAGGACGAGCATCGTGCGTGGGTATCGGGGGTCGTGATAGGTATCTTCTAGTCGGGATGGAGCGCGAGGAGGAGGAGGAGGGCAGAGGGGGTGGTATATCGGCGGGCGCGAGCAACGAGCGAAAGCCCTTCCTCCCCAGCGTGCGCGGTTTTTTGCAGAGGGCGCGAGGGCGGCAGCGGCTGGGCTTGAATTCCATCCTATGAACAAAGATGAGTCAAGGGTTGCCGGACTTTGAAATCTCGATCTGCCTCTTTCGGACGCCCTGCACAGCCCGCGCCGCCGGGAGCGAATGACACGCTGCTTCTGGACACTGCACCCGCGTGCGCGCGTCCTCGAGTGCAGCGTGCGTGACGGCGCGAGACTTTTGGATTGGAGAGAGAGTCAGTCAGCCCGCCCGCCCGGCCGGCTGGGACAGCCCCGAGGCCGTCGCGTGCACGCGACCCTGTGCAG
This sequence comes from Auricularia cornea, assembly GCA_030578095.1. NCBI lineage: Eukaryota > Fungi > Basidiomycota > Agaricomycetes > Auriculariales > Auriculariaceae > Auricularia > Auricularia cornea. The sequence goes on along the minus strand of JARLTE010000005.1, from coordinate 5,247,183 downwards.
CGCCATCCCTGGGATTCTTTCTCTGCTTCGTACAGCTCCCAAACATTCGGCTCAGCTTCCGAAGCGCGCCGTTTCCCACCCTCTGCCCTGCTCTGCCGCGTGTCGAGCGTCGTGGCCGCGATCTAGCCGCGCCACGCGCTGTACAGTTCCCCCGCCGCCGGCATCATTCCCGCCCCGTCGCTCGTCGAAACACGTGTAGTGTCTGCGCCGCGATCCGTCCATCAGTCGCGGCATCAGCTTCGCCGTTCAGTCCACCTCAGAGCTCTGCCGCCCCGCGCGCACGGGCCCACTCCATCAGCTGTTCGGGCATATGTACGTGCGCAGGGCAGAGGGTTCCACCGTGTACGACTGTTACTTACATACATGCGCCCCGCTGCCGCTTGATCTTCGGCCGACTCGCGCGCTCGGAACGCCGCCATCCCGCTCGCTCATTACTCTGTCAGAACGCCGCGAGCGAAGGGAAGGGAAGGGTCGCCGCGGAGGGCGGGAATGCAGCAAGGTGCAGGCACGCGACGCCGCCACCGCCAAGAGCAATCACTCGGCCGCTTGTGCTCGTATTCATCCGCCACGTGGCCGTGCAAGATGACGTCTGACGTATCGGGCGTGCATCTGCGGCTCGGGATGTCGTGCCGGACGATCCGAACGGCGCAATCACGTTCATGAGCGCGTACCGGACTGGCGTCTTGGAATCGGAAGGGGGAGCGGCCGCGCTGGAATGGCGTCTTGCCGTGCGTCTGGCTCTCCACGCAAATCGTTCATATTACTGCGTTGGAGCGCATCAGCGGCGCGCTCCATTATCACCGTGACGACTCGGCTGCGCGCAGTTTTCGCGCAATCTAGGCTCGACGCCATCGATGTGCGCGTTCATCTATCTATCTCGATTGCTATTGGCCAGCTCTAAAGTCTGTTTCTCAGCAGCGCAGCCTCGCGCACGCCTCTCACACACTCTCTCACTTCGGCACATCCGATACGCGCTGACTCTAATCCGGCATCCGCATTGGCCACCTCCCCTGTTCGCATTGGCCATCTCCCTCGCCCCGCATCCGTATTGAACACTCCGCACATGCGAAACGGGGCTCTCGTACGCCCAAAGCACCCACTCCGCACCCCAGACGCACCGGCCTGTTTCGCCACGCCGCGGAGCTTCCTCTTTCGCGCTTAAGTCCATCGATAGCCTATCGATCGCGCCCGCGCCCGGCTCATGTTTCGATTAACCGCGATGGTCTGCGTTCGGACGAACGTGCGTCTGCAGCTGGGATCGGGTAGCGCAAATGCCGCGGAGTGCCTGGTGTGGCGTTTGCCGGGCGTGCTTCTCTTTGTTGACGCTGAGTGTCTCGGCGAGGGGCTGGGTTGATTCGAACTGGTGCCGGGATAGATGCGTGAGAGCGGGCGCGTGGGAGTGGCCGGACTGGGCTGTGGCGCGTGTTGGTTCTCCTTGTAGTCCGTCGCGCGCGTTCGCTGTGGAGTCGCGTCGGCGCCTGCTGGTTCTCTTTGCTACGGTGCCCGTCTGGAGCGCTTCTCTCTGAGCCCGGAATCGATCGTGCCTCACTGCCGGAGACTCTGGCGCGTGTTGTCTCTCTTCCTGTGTCGGCAAGAGGCTCGCGGGCTTCTCACTTTCTCCGGGATTCAGATTGACACATCAACGCTGAAATCGCGCGCGGGGAGGTCGAACTGGGCTCCCAGCGCGGGCTGGTTCTCTTTGTTACATGACGCGTTTGGAAGACGGCTCACTGGACCCGGGATCGATTCTGACTCATCGACGCACAAATGGCGCGCGGGGAGCTTATGAACTGGGCTGTGGCGCGTGTTGGCTTTCTTTCTTTGGCGGCCAGGGTCTCGCTGGCTTTGAACCTGCCTCGGGACGGTTCTCGTTGTTACTAGACGCGTCTGGACGGCTTCTCTCTGGACTAGGGATCGATGATGACTCACCGACGCGTAAATGGCGCGTACAGACTGGGCTCCCGGCGCTCGCAGCTTCTCAGATGCTCCTTTCGAGAAGAGGCATTCCCCGGACGCGGGGAGCGCTTCTCTGCACGGATTAGAGCTCGGTGTTAGTACCAGGTGCGTTCGAGCGCTCGTGATCTTTCGGCCATTTCCCTCGTTCGGGTCAGTTGGCGCCGCGCCGAACGCAACAGCTCAGGCGTGTGCGTGTGTAGTCACTCATGCGCTCGAAGGAGGTCTAAAACAACTGCGATGTGGCCGCGCAGCTGCCTGATTGTGGACCCGCACCTCCCACTCGCCCGTCCGACGGCGAGGACGGGTACTTGTGCATGCAAACCACGTACATAGGGCGGCGCTGCGCGTCGTATCGCTCGGTAAGTCGCACGAAATACACTTGTGGCAATGGTGCTCTGGTGTCCCCGCCTTCCTGGCCGTGCGCTGCGTTGAGCAATGCACGGAACCAGGTTTCTCATCGTCTGAATGGAGCGTGGGGGAGCATACGAACTAGGATACTAGCACCCACCACTTCTTTCGCATGCTCCCCATCGACACCATCGCGAGAGCTACTCCCCGGACGCGGGGAGCGCTTCTCTACATGATCGCGAGCGCGGACACGAAATTGGGCATCTCCTGGATGTTCCTCTTCTGTGAGAAACGTGCCTGCGCTGTTGCGGGCAGCTCACTGCGTCCCTGGTCATTATCTCCGCGTCGTGCAGGTATACAGCACCGTTGAGGCATGCCCCCCGTTCGTGCGCGAGTTGCTCTGCTCCGACGCGCGCCGTCTCGTTCTGCTCGCTGCATCTCACGCTATAACCGTCGACGCATTGAGAACCAAGTTCCCACACATCGGTGCGGGCGATGAGCCCGGTTCGGGGTGAAGAAAACGCTGCTCTCCGTGCGACTCTCGCCCTGAGTAACGTCGCCGCTCCTTCGAGTCCCCAGACACGCTGTATCTGGCTAACCCCGCGACGCGGCCGTTGTTCCTCGGACCATACGGGGGCGCAGGAGCAGTTCCGACTCCCGCTGCATGCGCTGCCGGCACCTTATCCAATGCAAGCTCTGAGTCCCGCGATGCTGGTCCCGTATACCACGGTGCCTCGGCCGCGAATAAGACTCCCTATGCGTGCTTCATGTACTTGGCGCCTAGCCGGTCTTATACGCTTTAAATGCGGAACTGCAAGCTGCGGTTGCGTACAGGAACGTGAGCGAGCGGCGAGCGCAGACCGGACAGCACGATGATCGGCAGGGCGCGTTTGATGCACCCCGCAATGTGGCTGAGACGCGAGGACAATCCCACATGTCGTTACGATACAGCTCGTATATCGTGGGCACACGACATGTAGATCCCATCGATTCTCATATGGGCGCTTTGCTGGGTCGCGCGCGGTCCTGATTGAGAGGGCAATCGTGGACGTTCAGGAAATAGGCTGCGCGAAACCTGGACTAGCCCGAGTGCCACCAGGCACTGTGTACGCCGCTCTCGGGATGCCCGATATAGAGCCGCTTCGGCATGACGCAGTGCACGCGAATCAAGCATGCGCGCATAGATCTGGTGTGTTTATTGTGAGGAACGGTACGTTGTTGTCTCATCTCGGAGCACAATTCGGCTCGAATATGTGGCTGGACCTTTAATAAGCTATACGCAGCGCGATTGAAGCGTGAGAAGCTCCGCTGAGGTACATCATTTCATTCTGAAGTAATCATAGGCCTTCTTCGCGGCCGCGTCTCTCGCATTCTTCTTCGTGAACCCTGTCCCCGTGAAAGATATCCTGTCGTCGACTGCACGAGCGCGATATGAGCTCAGCGCCAACTAACGCGTGGGAAAGAACCGGACGGACCTATCACCGTAGACGTCCAAACTTCGCCACAAATGCGGTCCGCCCAGGCCAGTTGGTTCAGCGTGCGCGGCTTGACTTGAAAGAGATTGTTGAGCTTCATGACTGAGTCAGACATCCCTGGCAAACATGCATTAGCATCGATATAAGCGCGCGCGCTGCCAGCGTATCCGGATACCTGGGGCAAAACTGGCGAGCAATATTAGCTGGACGTCGTGCGCGAGTGATCATCCCGCCTCCAGAGTGCGACGCAGCTTTATATCCCCAGAATATTGCTGTTTGCCGTCCGTGCCAGGCCGCAGAGATGCCGCACGGTTTGAAATGTGAATCGCGTCGACGAGAGTGGCACAGACTATCCTGATTTGAGCTGCGATTGCCTGCGGCCTACTCACGAACGATTTTGCGGGGCGGGAGCGCGCGGGATCCGCAGACCATCTCATCACACCCGACTGTCGAGAAGGGACACAGACACTCGGGGATACGGTCTATCTCCGTGACCAAGCACCGTCGCCGAACCGGAGTCGGAGTGAGCCGTCCGTCTCTTGGCTCCGTACTCCTCTGTTCTGCTGTTTGGTTCTCGCGAGCGCGACCGCGCGCGCTATTCGCTTCGATTATCCTTTGCCAATCATCACTCAGAACCTTCCTAGGACGGTCTTTGCGTCAGAATCTCAGATACGGTCCCTGATCTACACGTAGCCCTCTTGCGAATGGCCCACATCTCGGACTGGCCACCGGTTGCTCCCTATCGCTCCCTTTTACCCTGATTCATACAGGGGTACATGATTTGCTTTTGCTCGTGCTCTGGCCAATCACCACTGCCTAGCCAGGAAACCCACAGCCAGTGTTGCATGTGACGCTGTCTGACCCCGGGTCAGACTGTGACTTGACGCGTCGGGCTTGACGCGTCAGGTCAGGTCAGGCCGGCAAGCCGTGCCGCTCCGCCGAAATAGATCCGCAGAGCCCGTCGTTCGCCGCTTGTCCCGTCTCCTCCATCCCCTGCCATCCTGTACAGCACCAGAGCTCAGGATGTCATATCCGAGTTGAAACTGTGCTCTATATTTACTTTTTCGACAATTAGCGCCTGACTACAGCATGGCCCGTCTCCAATCTTAGGCCTAAGATACCAGCATCGGCTGTCTATGCACGAGCTCACAGCCGCGCTGCAGCCTCCAGAACCTGCTGCTCGCCCTCCAAGTCACGTATCCCCGCCTTCCAATAGAAGGAAAGTGGGGTGCCGTCCGCATGGCCATGCGATGGGTACGCAAACAGATTGCGCAGTGGGATTTTGGTGAACGACGACGTCAGGGCAGCTGGGAGCCCAGGCGTGGGGTCGTCGCCGGCATCGTCATCGTCAGCGCCGTCCCCGGTACAGAGCACCTCTTCCAGTGCATCTATGCTGGCCGGGTCCGTCTCGGGGTCGTCCTCGCGCAGCATCTCCTCGGCCGCCGTGCTGAGCTCGTCTGCGCCATCTTGCTGCGTCTCGGACGACTCGCCTGCATCTCCAGCGGTGCGGGGCTGGCCTGCTTGCGCGCGGCGGCCCAGCTTACGCTTCTGGCGATGAGGCATGCGCCCGTTCGCCGCATGCTCCGCTTCGACGGCCATCCGCACAACGTTGATGTCGTGCGTGGACTGGACTGCTAGGCGGTTGCGAATGCGCGATTGAGTGACACCGAACCCGCTGAAGGCACGTTCGCAGCCTCCAGAATTCGTGAGGACGCTGTGGAGCCGGATGGCGAAGCTGACAAGCGCGTTGTCCGCGCGATCGGATGGTGTTGCCGGGTGCTGGCTTGTCATGGTCTCCCAGACTTGCACCAGGTCGACGTCCTTTCCCTGGTGCAAAGGTGAGTTAAAATAACTCGGTATCCATGGCTGGGGGACTTACCTCCTTGTCGGCCAGCTGTTTGAAGTAGTCAAGCCCCATGCGGCTGTGTGTGAGGCGTCCGGTGCCCCCAAGATAACGCAGCACCGCGGCCCACAGCTCAAGCCGATCGAAGTCCGGCGCAGGGCGCATGATGCGGGCGAAGGTACGAATGAACGATTCTGCAAGAACTGGGCGGGGTAGGTGCGTGTCGTTGAAGCAGGTGTCGCGGATGTACGGGTTGAGTGCAATCGCAAGGATGAACACCTCCTGGTCCGCGCGCGCCCAGCGCTTCTCGAGGCTGGTGTGGACGCACTCCTTGATGGAAGGATCAACATGCGGGGCATCGAACGCCCAGTGGATACGTCCCAGTGTGAGTCCCGTCTTGTCAGGGTGCGTGTCGTCGGCCTGTAGAATATCGCTGGATATAGCGAGCGGCTCCATGTGCTCCTTGGCACTGGGCCATGTCAGTCTTGCATGTGACAATGAAAGGTGCTGCTTACCGCGCAAGCTCCTTCCAGAATGCATCGTCCGTGATAGTCTTGACCACATCGTCTGTGCTGGGCATGCGGGACGATTCCGCCTCTGGGTCACGCCGCGTCTGGATCGCCTTCCAATTCTCCGAATGGCGAAGATTGGCGTGCTGAATCGCCTCGCGTAGGCGAAGGAGGCGGGTGATAGCGAAGTAATGAGCGCCCCAGCGCGTCACGACGGGTAAAAGTAGGGTGATAGCGACAGTCGCAGAAAGATAAATGAGCTGCTCCTCGTGGAGATGGGCAAGCGCTGCGCTGTGCCCCAGGAACCACTTGATGACGTCTAGCGCGCGATTAAGAAGAGCCTTTAGAACTGGATTGTTGCGGATGAGGTCGCCAATGATGAGCTGATTCTGGTGCGCCCAGCAGACTGTGATGACAAGCCAGGGCATCGCCGTCTTTGCCAGACGACGCATGCGCTTGCCGTCCGGGCCGTCATCTGTGCAGATGCCGACCAGATCGACCCCGAAATTACTGTGGAGAAAGCTGATGTCGCCCTGAGCAAGCTCCCAAAGGTAGTTGCCTGTCTTCGGCTTCCCGAACGTATCATGCGAGCGAACTAAGAAGGACTGCACCATGTCAGCTAGGCGATACAATTCTGGAAGACCAGCTCACCTTGTTTTGCACGTTCATGACACAAGTAATAACGGAGCGCCTGGCCTTGTTCTTCCAGCCGTCCCACTGCGCCATGGCTAGCTTGCCCTCGACGGACGATCGGACAGAGGCAGTGGCGCGCGTGGCCTCAGCTGTAAGGAGAGTGCCAGACATGGAGGTACGGGATGGGAGGCGAGCGTCAGGGACCCATTTCCGAAAGAAAGCGTGAGTCTCCGGATGGGAAACAACATTCCAAGCGACGTTGCAGGTAGCAAAAAGGCGCGCAAGGTCCCCAGAAAACTCCCGTTGCAGGTCTGTGTCCATGGGGGCAGACAAAGCCTGTGAGCGCCGGAATAGTGCAGAACCAGCAGCAGCCTCGCCTATAAGTGGCAACGGCAGCGACAGATGGCCGAAAGGCAGTGAGGGCTGAGACGCAGACTGAGCGCCGGGATAGATAGGCAGAGGAGGTAGAGCAGGCTGGAATGGGTACGGGACGGCGAAGGGTGCTAGTGCAGGGTTGCTGTATGCGCCGTGAGTGTTGGTGATCTCTGACAGTGCGGAACGAGAACGGCGCTTCGCATCGGCTGCCTTCTCGGCACGGCGACGCTCGAGCAGTTCATTGCGAAACTCCCTGGAGCCCATGTTCTCGCACCGATCGACATGCGAGGCCAAGCGGTCCGGGCGGCTGGACATCGCAGGTACAAAAAGTAATGCTACAAATCGAAATTAGAAAGAAGGCATGATAGCTCTTGCAAATACAACAGACCGTGTGCCCTTGCCTCTGCCAGAGAACGGACCTTTTCCCTATCTCCACGCTCGACCTCCTCCCTGTCCTTGGCCAGAACAGATTTAACGTACGCCTCCTTGCACGCTTCGCACCAGGCCTTCTTATACGAGCCGTTGTAGCCGGTTTTGGAGATGTCGAAGTACTGGCGCAGGAATGTCGACTGCTGTGGGAACGCGGCCATTTTCGTGGACTGGACGAGGGCAAGAGATAAAGTTTCACTTTGGGCCGCCGCTGACGACGGCCGCGCCCAGCGTCGCGACTCCATTTCGCGGTGGCGCTTCTTACAGGCACGGACTTAATTCCATCACACCTCCGAGCTGCCTCCGAGCGTCGGCTTCCCACGCATCTGACGCGCGTCAGACGCGTCAGGTCCGGCGGGTTGATCGGGGTCAGACTTGACGCGCGTCAGGTTGCCTGACGGTCTTGACCTGACGCCGAACATCACTGCCCACAGCCGGTCGGACGAGCGCTTGATGCATCTACGGCTCATCCGACCTGGCCATTGCGGCGGTGGATCGCGCCGAAACGCTTTCCAACTCGTTGAATGCTGATAAATGCGGCTTGCTGTTGAAACAGGCGCTGCTCTCGACTTGGTGGAGCGCGCATCTGGCCAAACGCGGGCGCTTCCGCAGCTCGGCTCCATTCTGAACGGTACCGACAGCCTGTGTCGTGGCAATCGATACGAACCCGCGATCTGGCCAGTCGCGATACTGAAACTGTTTTCATCGTCTATGTGTGCACCGTTTGAGACGCGTCGGTGCTGTATACGGCGTTGCCGCCGTGAACGGCGCCTGCCACCCGCGCAATTTCAAGTACACCGGGAAGGCCTTTACGGAGCCGAGCCTTTCACGGTTACTGCGCGCAGTCTGCATGCGTCTCGGACTCTATGGGAGATATGGAAAGTCGAGGCGAATCGGGCCCGACTGCGGACAGAGGCTCGTCCTTGCTCAGATTCGTATAAAAGTGCCTTGCTCGGCAGCTCTCGTATTCATCCCCACAGAACATCGCACACTAGTAACATGCTTTCCAGTCTTCTCCTCCTCTCCGCGGTCTCCGGTTCTCTCGCACTTCCGACGAGTTGCGTGCCGCAGCAGACGGTTGGTCTCACCATCATCGACACGCGCGACCCGACGTTCGTCACGAACCTGTCGCTCTCTCCCGTCGCCGACGCCGACCGCAATCCATATCTCCAACGCGGTCACGACCAGGCGTTCACGATTGAGTCGTGTGGCGAGTCGCTGTGCGTCGCGTGTAACACTACTCCGTGCGATGCTGACTGCGCGTGCTCCCCAGACGCATCTCCGCCGAGTTCAATGGCACCACGGGCTGTCTCACCGTCCCACAAGGCGTTGGCATTGTCACGCTGCTGCCATGCGCGGACGACGCCGCGACGCAGGCATGGGTACGATATTCACGCGGTCGTCGCCTTCTGGTAGCATCTGACGCGTGTTCGTAGTCATTCGATGCCGCGAACCAGGTACATTTTGTCGGAGACGGCCACGAGTATCACGTCGCGTTTGGCTTCCTCGGCGGCAACCAGGTCGTTTCGGGTGCGTGCAGTGCGCGCTCCGCCGCATTTATTCTACACGACGCTCACAATCACTCCGTGTAGAGATCCACACGACACCGTTTCCTGAATACGAAGTCTTCTTCGTTGATGCTTAGAGGATTCTATCTTTACTCAGAGGATATTAGTCGCCAATACCGGACGCTCGTAGAGTAATTACTCACCGATGGACTATTGAATGTCACGCTGTCGCTTCTGCCATTGTTCCGCTGCAGTATGAAACGCTATAATACTTGATTGGCTGCATTCTCGCTCAGAAGGACCGCGAGACTGAGCGAGTGGACCCTTCCGCACTCGGCCGGCGTCTATTCTGGCTTCTCATCGCGCACTGATGTCAACGGACGAATGGCTACCGGCTCAATGGGCCGATACGGGATGTGGCCAAACACATCCGACTTGGGTCCGTCGACAGATAGCTGAGAAGCGGCGCTCAGGCTGCGCCAGGCGAACTGGACGTAAAGCGACCGACCCCTGCTTCCGACCGTCACCAATGCTTTACCTCGCAAGACATGGCGCGCTAATCTGAGCGCTATTGCTTCCCTCGGACTCACTATCGCGCAGATGAGGTAATTGCAAGGCAAGCGCGTGGATCCCGCGTGCCTGCACCGCTACCAACGCGCATGGCCTGCACGCTTGTTGCTCTTCTAGAGATCGTCTCCGCCGTCGCTCACGCCTTCGACCCTCGCCACCGGGTCCACGTCGCGGGCCTCCCTGCACAGGATCACTTTACTGCCGTTAGCAACCCGGCGGAAGAAATGCTACGAACCGCGCATCCCTGCCAATCTGTCCTTCAAAACATACGAGGTGCATGATGACGCAGGCATGCTGCACCACGAGCTTGACACAACAGCAGAGTAAATAGTCCGCCATAGCGAGCGGGACAGTGAGGCGTTGCTGTTCGGAGAGGCAATCTGTGGCTTCTCGAGGCGACTGGCCCCGCGCAGAATTCCCGAACTGCAAGCGGTGATCCCGGCTTCTCCAACATCGACTCGTGCACTTCTATCGGCGCCGTATGACCGCGGGTTCGACACGATTTCTGGGGGCTGTGTGTATTTCTGCGCCTGCTTGCCGCAGAGGAGCAACTCTGTTACTATCCAGCGGGTGTTCTCAACTCGCGCAACGTCGACTCGCGCGAAGTGGCATGCGTAAACAGCACGGGCGTTCAAGGGTAAGTGCCTCGTGCGCTCCTATGGGCTGAGATGTGCTTTACCATCCGCACTTAAGGTTGAATGTAGCGCGAGAACCCTACAGGATTCGCGTGATCGGACGCCCAGATGCGAACCCGGCCACGGAACCGAAGGTATCACAGCACCCGGGCTCTCAAACGCGTCATCGGTAAGAGAACATCGCACAAGCGGGGATTGCCAATACAGCGGGCAGGTAACGCCAGCGCGGGTCACCACATCGCGCGATTGTCGCGCAGTCTGGGGAACTGCGCAGGCGAGTGGCCTGCGCCGAGTTGTCTCGCCCGTTACGAGGTCAATCTGTCTGCAGGATTGAAGATGCAAACGGATGCGCAGACGGATGCGAGACACCGTGGCGCTAACAACACGGAAACCGCGCAGAACGTACCGACAGAGACCTCAAATGCCGCCGTAAATAGCGCTTTGATACTCTTCCCGGGCCTGCCGATGTATAGGGCTCCTGCGGCACCGACAACCGTACGGCATGATGGAGACAGATCTCTCTGCCGCTGCTTCTCCCATGCGCAGCAGTGGAGAGCGCAGCGTCGGGATGGTGGTAGCCGGCGCCGGCGGTACCTGTCTCAGGGTCGTGCAATATAAGCGCAATACGACGCAGTGTGGTGCCGCGAACGCCTGTTCGCCATGCGCCTACTGCACGCCATCCTCGCGCTCGCTGCAACAGTTGTGGCACAAACGGACACGCTCGCGTCCGTCAAGGCCGCGTTCGAGAACGCCGGGATCGTCGGCGACGTGATACCAGCGTTCAATCCGCGCGTGCTGCTGACGGTCTCGTTCCCGGGCACGGGCACGTTCACCGCGGGCACATTGCTGACACCAGCCCGTACGCGCGCCGCACTGTGCTGCTGGTTGACATCGACGGCTGACTTCTCTGGGACAGAGGCAAGTCAGCGTCCGACGTTCTCGATCCCCAGAGCCTTTGGAGCCGGCAAGACGTTCCTGATCGCGGAGGTCGACCCGGACGCGCCGACGCCGCAGGACCCCAACATCTCGCAGATCCGGCACTTCCTGGCGCAGGACTTCAGGCTAGGGCTGAGGTCTACGACACTCGTCAACAGGACGGGCGCACTCAGCGACTACGTCGGGCCGGCTCCGCCTGCGGGATCGGACCCACATCGGTGGGTTTGCCAGCGCGCCGCGCGGAATCCACGGACGCTGATGCATGGGCGGGCAGATACACCATTCTTCTGTTCGAGCAGGCGCACCCCGGCGTCGTGGCGCCAGCAGATTTTGACCCGGGCAACATTGCCGGGTTCGACATCCAGCACTTTGTCGATGAAGTCAACGCCGCAGGCACGAACAGGCTTACGCTCGTCGGCGGCACCTTCTTCCGTTCACAGACCGTGTAGCATGCAGCAGAAAAGCCGAACCAATAGCATAAATGAAACGAGAAAGAATGAATACACTGCAGGAAGACTGGCGAGAGCGATAGGGGCTGTTGAGGGGCCGGCAATTTCAGAGCACCTATGTAGCATCCAAGGGTCGAATCAGGCTGCATTGAGCAGTTATGAACCAGGGCGCCAGGTAATGAAACGCCCGGATTAGCCGCCCGAGCGCCGGCAGGTCAAGATCCAAACCCGAGCGGCGAAAAATGTTAGTCAAAGCCAACCGCGTTGAAGCAAGAAAAGACACGGTCATGGGGGCTATATCGCGCAGAGCAGTTCGTAATGTATCGGTATCCACGAGCGGTGCGGAGCGCGAGCTCCAGATACAAACGACGCGCCGCCGAAGCAGAGCGGAGCAAGAGCCGTAGTTGGCGGAGTTTCGGCGGTTTTCGATCCATGTCCGGAATCCAAACCCGGCCACAAATGCAGCCGCAGACTTGACAATAGGCGCTTGTCGGAGTCCGATCGCACCTGTCCTGCCTCGAGATGGTGACGTGTACCCACGACGACGCTGCGCTGCGTGCAGTGCTCAAATGCGACTTCAACACGTTGTCAGGGAACATTTCATCGTAAGCGTACGTATTCTACTGGTGACCATGGCTCAAGCAGCTCAGAGCCTCTCAAATCAATGCCGTCATTGAGCAGCTGTTGCAGTGTGCTTTCGTCATCTCGCGCCACATCATGCGCGACTGGAACGCGTCCAAGTCTGGCTCCTGGCTTCCAGCGGAGGTCCTGGCCAGAGCATTCACATTCTTACCGCTGCACGAGCGTATCAATGCATCTCACGTCTCCCACCACTGGCGGGAGTCTGCGCTGGCCTTCCCGGAGGTCTGGAATTACATAGACCTCCCGCCGGGCCAGCTCAAATGTGCGGCTCTCGTCGAAATGGCTTTGTCGTGGTCCGGGCAGATGCCTGTCCAGATAAGCTACACAGCTTCAGAACGCGCCCCAGCTCCGGCGCATATTATGCAGGTCGTCCAGAAGTCGAAGAAGGAGGATATCAGCTGGGAGATTCACAGACTTCGAATGGAAGCAATCGTGGTCATCTGCGGCGTGTTGACTGCCAGGGCGACGGACCTGTCTATCAATCTGTTGGCTGGGAGCGAGGGCGGGTTTGCGGTTACCGCAGTTACGAGCCACGGTCTCACCCGGCGCCTCCGGTTCACCAGGATACTGTCGAGACCGAGCGGCCGGCGTATGCAGGACGCTCGCGAAGTCGCAGGGCTCGTCTTGCGCGGTCCCACGATAGACGGTCTGCCCTCCCTCAGTATCGACGGCTCTATCCTTGCCACCCTCTCAGCAGATCGCCTTCCTCCTGGTCTCCGACGTCTCACGATACACCTGCGCGACCTTGACCGTCGCGACGAGCCCGTGAACCGCACTGCCGCCGTCCCGTGGCTCATCGGAGCGCTGAACCCGCCGCCGGCGCAACAGACGTCTCCGTGGGACGCGTTGGACGCCATTCCGCGGACGCGGGCGGCGTTGCAGGTGCATCTCGAGATCCACGGCGGCAACCTGCGCGCGGAGCACGCGCAGCAGCTGATCGACAGGATCGCGGGCTTCGGGCTCGGCCATCTTCCGCCGCTGCGCGTGCGCGGCTTCAGCGCGGACGTCGTGCGTGCGGTTGCTGCACGGTCCGCGGACGCCAGGGTTGTGTTTGAGTCGGGGCCGTTACCCTGTGCGGTCTAGATCCACACCGTACCCTTCATACTTCACTTACGCTTGTGTGCTAATGCGGTACTGGGGCACCGCTATAGTCGCGCACTGTCCCTTTGCGCACATATCTGACCCAGCGAGCTTCATTCGAGCTCCGGGGCCCGTCCGCGCGCATGGAGCCCCAATAACAGTGTCCGAGGCGGTGAGGTGCACTCTTCCTGGTACAACGGTGCAGGCCGTTTGGCTGTCCTTGGTTTCTCTATGCTGGCTCGCCCGGTCCGCTTGTTTCAGACAGATACTTCGCCTGCGATTGCCGTCGGCACCACTCTGACAACACATGGCCAGCTATGGATCGGCTGCTCTTCGCGCACAGACCGTCGGCTCTCCTCGCGTAGCAGCTCGTTCAATATCCGAAGCGGATGCTTCTCTCGTGTTCCTGGATTCTCTATGGTACGATCGTACGATAAGACTCTACAGCGGGCTGAGACATCAAGCAAGTGAGATAGGGGTATTGCTTGTGGAAGACAGCTCACGGGGGGCGGGTGCCCGTGCTCAAGGTCGTGACATAGCAGCAAACAGCTCAGTAGAGCCACAAGCAACGGGTTCTAGCGCCTCGGACGCCGCCCAAGCACTCCCCCTTCAGAGCACAACGCCTGGGTCTTGGCCTCTGAGCGTGCTGTCGCCCATCGCTATCCTCGCACGTTCGTACGCCGCGCATCATGTACGCTGCGGGGCCGACGGTTGATGCGCAGTCTCACCCGCGACAACGGCCCTCAGCAGCCGGACACGCGAGCCGACTTGCGAGTCACAGCCCCGTCCCTGCGCGATGCCTTGAACGGGCCCGGGAGTCCAGCGGAGCGCGCATTGGCGTATATAACAAACGAAGGCCGCTAGGGCTTCCCAGCCCGCTCTACTGTGCCATGCCCGCGGCGTCTACAGTGCTGACTGGCCTGGGTCTCGCGACAGGCATCGCGCGCGACGTGACGGACGGCGTGCCGCTCGTGAAACAAGTCCTTGGCGCCGCCTCGCGCATTGTTGGTCTCGCGGAGGTGTGCTCTTTCAGGGCTTTCAGGGCGCGAAAGTGCGTCTGACGCGGACAACGCAGCAAATCGACAAGAGCCGGGAGGACCTCCATGCGCTTGCGGACCGAGCCAGGAGAATGGACGCAACAATCGCTGGCGTAGTTGCCGGGAATGAGCTCGACGACAAGATGCTTTCTCGGCTGGAGGCTGTGAATGGGTGTGTGCCTGTGCAAGGAGAGGACGTGACGTTGATTGATGCGCCGCCCAAGTGTCCTGCGCGCCATCGAACAGCACTTTGCCAGGCATATAAAGAAACGTCGTGTAAACCGGGCTCTAGGCTACATGTTTACCGTCCGAAAGGAGGTTGAACGTTTGACGGGAGACTTTGACAACCGTCTCCGAGAGCTTGAAGTGCCTCCTTTCGGAATGAGTGTGACAGTGTCACTGACCAGTAGCTTCAGCTCACAGCAAACATGTACAGCGGCATCCTGACGCGAGAGGACGCACGCTTTGTTGGTGAGGTGCGTGAAGGCTGCCCCGGCAGTTGAAACAGGACAAACTACAACATTAGGACAGATCCGCAACATCAGGCATTGCGAGATCAGCCTCCTGCGCCGCATCACGTCGCCAGCTCGCAATACGACTAGCTGCCACCTCGCAACGTGCGACGGTTCTAGCCAGGTGCTCGTGGTCCGGTATGCGGAGCTATCTAGTCGGTCCGAGAATCGGTTCTCCAGACGCATTGAGGCGCACGACGCGATCCTGGAACGCCTTTCGTGCGCGTTCTCGCCCAAACATCCATATTCGCGCGCAGTCGCAACTCATCGGTGCGTAGGCTCATACAGAATCGCCACCCCAGCATCGCCTTTCTCTACGGGAAGAATTTAGGTCCGACGCACAATCGATTCGTCGTTCTGAGCGCCGGTGAGTTGTCTCTTATTCCCAGCGGTTGGCCGTAGAACCCGTATTTGCTAGGAGACATTCGCCCGTTGGTCGATGTACTGCCTGCAGCTACATCAGAGGTCTCTATCCTCGGCCGAATAGTATGTACACTGACCATAAACCAAAGGGCGTCACTAACAGTTAACCCCCCGCACGGAGGTGACTCAATTGGTGGTGTGCCCAGCCTAGCAACATTGAGCACGTTGCGAATTTTAACTCCGGCCTAGGATGCCGCGTGTCACCTCCACAGGCACGGCGTTGAGTGGAACTGCCCGACTCCAATAGACTTGGCTTTGGACCTGTATCTCGACCGCAACTTTGAGCCCAAGATCGGCATTCACGCCGACGACTTCAGCGCAATGTCCTCTAGTCCTGAACGCCAGGCCGGCGCTGTCGCGCTCACACTTGCGTCTGTGCGTCTGCGGCGCCAGATGCAATGGCGCCAGGGACTAATGGTACCACATAGATACTCAACCTATACAACGGGTCCTATCGCGCTCAGGGAACGCAATTTCCGAACCTGCATCTCCAAAGCTCTGCGTGGAGCACGCAACTTTTTGGCGAGCTGGTTGACGCCGGATACTGCGTTCGGTGCAACGTTAACGTCGTAAAACGGGCGGACATCGCGGGCCTCGTTCCCCTCAGCCGCGAATCGAGAACGTACCTCCATCTAGCCGACGACAGCTGCAAACATCTCGGCCCCATCTGGGGCAATATTTTGCTCCATCTGGCCACCGGACACCGGAAGCGCCACGGAAGCTTCCTGCATGCGGAATACCAGACCCGGCAGACCAATTCGACAGACTCTCTAATCGGTATGTCCGCGACTGTTGAACCTCTGCGTCCGTATCTGCCCTTACTGTCTGGCTGCCTCTGCGCAGTCTGCTGCATCGAGGACGGTGTAGACATGATCTACCACAAGCGCGCGCAGTTCGAGATCCCGCGCTCGGCTTCAGGTGCAGTTATGGAGCGGCTCGGCATCGCAGCGGAAGACGGTGGGGAAGCCATTGGATCGGTGTGGTTCCATCTGCTACGCGTTGCCACCGCAGGGGCGACATCATCGGAGAGCTTTTCTTGGTCTAGCACGTGGCCAGACTGGACACCATGGTGATGCGTTGGCGGGTGCGTCCGGTTCACGAAGGTGCCGTGACCGGGCATCCTGTGTTCGTTTTTGTTCGATGAATGCGAAGTGCGCGGTCATGTACGATCTGCACATAGTTTGTAGGGAATGCGATGAGATTGACATGCTATGCAGCGAGGAGTAGGCGGCCCCTGGCGTGCAAAGGCAATGCGGCGTCACAGAAGGAAAAGCGAACGCGAGATGCTCCCTGGCCGCTCTGGGACAAAATATCAGATCAACAAACGGTCCGGCTCGTCCAGCTCACCCGCAGAGGCAAGTTCAGCCCGGCGCTCGGTTCTGGAGCGCGCAATGATGATCTCAGACGAGCATGCGGCGCGCGCGCTGAGCACGGTACAAAGTCGGCTCCCAGGGATAGGCGGACCTAGCCCTCGGTTGTCCATGGCGCGATCGCGGGCGTTCCGCGGCCCCGATTGGCGCCAAGGCAAACGACACGCACAGATGGAAGCGCGGTACATCATGCATCATGGCCGGGGTAACAGAGCGCAGGAATCCACACACACGCAGCGGAAAAAGGAGGCCAGGCGGTGCGAGAGAGCGCGGGCAGCAGGCTGCGCCGTCGGAGGTGGTCAACAGAAGTTGCGCGCAGGGCGCTGAGCGTCCGAATTCAGCGCTGCACTGGCCCAAGCATATGTCAGCGCAAGCGCAAGCGTTTAAGAAGTGCAGCACGCGAGCGGTTGGAGTTCAACCAACATGTCGGAGCCCACGGTACTCAGCGTCGCGGTCTGCCTCTTCAAGGACGCACAGCTGCTCGACTACGGCGGCCCGCTGGACCTGCTCGGCTTCCTGAACGCGGACGACGCGCACCGGAAGCGTACGCCGTCGCATCTCCTGCGGTTCACGTACGTCGGACCGAGCGAGATCGTTCAACCGACAGCGGGCCCGCGGGTGCTCATGGACGCGACGTACGAGCAAGTTGTGAACGAAAGCAAGCAGTTCGATGTACTCTTCGTTCCAGGCGGTGCGTGGCAGCAGAACAGACTCTAAACGGCAAGCGGCTGATGGAGAGAAGGGTGGGGCACGACACCGCGCGTTGTGCCGCCCGAACTGCTCTCCTTTCTGAAGAAGCAAGCGCCGGGCGCCCAATACATCCTGAGCGTGTGCACCGGCTCCTGGTTGCTCGCGCAGGCCGGACTGCTCGATGGGAAGCGCGCCACGACCAACAAAGCGCTCTTTGACGTCGTCGCGTCGCGCACGGACTCGAGCATCCAGTGGGTCTACCGCGCGCGCTGGGTCGTGGACGGCAAATACTGGACAGCCTCGGGCGTCACGGCCGGTACGCAGCGCTCACTTTCAGCGCTGGACACGGATGGAAACAGGCTTGGACATGGCGTTCGGCTGGGTCGGGCATCTCGTCGCCGCGCAGCTTGCGCTGGCCATCGAGCACAGGATGATGACGAGGTTGCCGGGGCGTGGACGTCCGAGAAGCAGAAGACGCTCGTAGAGGTAGTGAAGGACGCGCGCACGGACTCGGTGTATTGCAGTTGAAGTCCTTGTGGGAGGAGAGTGACGCGCGCACAACCAATCGATTCGGGGGCGCAGGCACAGGTTCCCTCGAACCCGAGGAATCAGGGCAAGCAGCGCGCCAGGCGCAATGATTTCGATGAGGGATAGAACTAGAACCGCCGCGCCACGGACGCAGTTGGGTGCAGAGATATGCAGATGCTGGGTCGCTCGTCACGCGCCGCTGCCCAGCAAACGGCCGTCCCTCGGGCTGAAAGGTATGCGCGTCGTCTGTACGTCTCTCACACTTGCGCGACGACTAGGAAGTCGGAATGAACTCTCCAGAGCGCAGAAATTCGGCAAACAGCTGGGAGCCTCAGTTCCGGGCTGCAAGAGCGCCGCGCGTGCCCGAATAGAGGCCAATCGTACAATGGTAAAGTCACGTCCGCACCCAGCACAGTGGCCCGCTACATGAAGCAGACGTCAGTGCCTGAGCGTCGACTCCGGGGTGTCCGCGCGAGTTTCCAGTGCGCCACGACTGACAGGAGATGGGTCGCGCAGAGTGTGAATCCGGGTGCGGCAAACACGGCACCGCGCGTCGAGGCAGAGCGATGCAAGGTACTGAGTAGTAATTGAAGTTCGTGCCCAGGTAGCGGACGGTCCGACAGTGAAGAAGGCTCCGCTGTATGCAGGCACAAAAAAGCAGCGCATGACAACAAAGGAGCTCATCTGGCTTCAAAGTCGAAGCAGGCAGGAGAGCATAGCCCGCGAAAGATCCATCGACGGCGAAAGCCAGGCAGAACGATCCAGGACCCGAGAGCGCATCGAGCGCGCAGGAGCGTTGAACGACTATATCAATTATCTCATTGGAATGGGCAGAGTAGTGGTGCAGGCGCGCAGTGGCGTGAAGGACAGGACGCAGTTCGGGCGAGCGGGAAGAGAGCCGGAGCGGAGTTGCCGGGATCAAACCGTTCCTTTACGCGCGACCGCGACACCGAGAGCGGTCTGCTGTCCAAATGCGGTCGCCTCCGATTCAACTTCGCGGCTGTCGCGCCCCTCGGTGCCGCGCCGCTTCAACCCTTCGGCCGATGGCTCTACCGACAGTATAACGACATGCGGCGCCATCGCGCACGACCGGCCGCGTCAACCAGGCCGTCTCGAGCAGCCTTCCATACCCGTACCCGGAAGGCTACCCCGCTTCGCGGCCCTGTGCGCAGGGCAGGTGGATTTGGGGCGGCGCCGCTCGACGCGGCCGACGCGGCGCGCCGGCTCGAGCTGCGCGTGCTCGACGCGACCAAGAAGGGCAACTCGTTCGAAGATTTGTCGCGCCTCAAACGCGAGATCGACCAGTGGGTCGCGCGCAGGCCTGACCGGGAGGTGCGCCCCGCTTGCTGCTCCACTGTGAAATGAAGAAGGCTGACGCTGCGGGTGGTGGTGGTGCAGCACATGGCGCTGAAAATCAGCGCGGCGCTCCTCGCTGCCATCCTCGTGAACGGCTTTCAGCACAACGAGGCGCGCAAGACGGCCAACGCGAAGCGCAAGCTCGAAAGCGAGAACTACCGGTGCGCCCCACTTCCCGCCTTCTTCCTTCTCTTCTTGCACCCTAACGAGCGCGCAGGCTTCAAGTCGACATCTCGAAGCTCACGGGCGCGCCGCCGCCTCCTCCACTCGCCCTGCCCCCGCCGGTGCCCGTCGCGCGCGCGTTCGGCTCGTCGCTGGCGGCGAAGCCGAGCCCGCTCGCCAAACTAGGCTCCGCGCGCAGTCAAACGCCGGGCCCGATGCCCTCGCACCGCCCGTCTGCGCCAACACCGACGCACAGAACCATGACGCCCGGCCCGACGCCGACGCAGCGCATGCTCACACCCGCCCCTTCCACACGCCCCGCACGCTCGCAAACACCCGCCACCCGCACAACGACGAGCGCGAGCCCGTTCGCGCGCGCGAGCGCCACGACGAGCCACCTGCCCGTCACTCCCTCTGCGGAACGGCACCGCGTGTGGATGCCGAGCACGCCGCGCGAGGAGGACGCCGGCGGGGGCGTAGGCAAACGGCCGGGCACGGCGGCGCCGCCGCCCGTGCCGGGGCATGGACGCTCGTTCTCGTTTGGCTTTGCACGGCCTAGGACGGCGAATGGGCATCGCTGAACCCGGTGCGCTGTGATGACCGAGACGCGCGCAGGAGCGCGAGGTGCGTTGCGTTTTTTTTTTTTTCGTCGAGAGGGGGTGCGGTCGCTGACGCTCGGGCGCGCAGAAAGTACTTAGACGAATGCACCCCATTTAATCTTTCGCTATCGTTCGGAGGAGTTGGAGGAGGAGGAGCGGTTGGAGCGTAACTTAGCAACTTCAGCGACAGGAGTTCGTTCGCGCGGAGGATAGGAGGAGGACGGATGTGTTCACGATGCGCCGGGGGATGTACACCCGACGTGCTGCCAGGAAAGGACCGGCAGACGACTTAGTTCAGGTGCAGTAGAGGTCCGCACATAGTTGACGTTTCTGATTATTTCGATGAGCGCTACGAAATGTAATGATACAACTTGATGTTGTCCGCGCGAGCGCGAGCGAGAGTGAGCTTGAGCGAGCGAGGGCGAGACCGAATGAGAGAATGGGGTGGACTGCGAGCAAGCTGACCGGGGCGCGTGCGAGTAAGTGTGGATCGTTGGCAGCACTGGCTGGCTGGGCGCGCGCGCGCACGAGTAAGGGTGGATTGCAAGTTGCGCTGGCTGGCGAGCTGTATCAGGATGCGCGTGGGAGTCCAGAACCGGGAGATGCAGCGAGAAGAGCACGCCCACGCGCGCGCCGCGTGCAAGAAGGCGCGTGCCCGGCCGCGATCTCGAGCGTGCGCGAACGCGATCTCAACGCGTGCGTTCGCGGTTCGCGGGTGCGTCCGCGCCTCGTGCCGTCGTGCGAGCGGGTGCGATAACATGGCGCCCGCGAGCCGTTGGGTGGGGTCAGGGACCCAAGTCACAAGCCAAACCCCAGACGCGGCGACGGCGAGAGCAAGGGGCTCGCGCGGGAGCTGCACAAGTCGGGGGTCTCCCTGCTGGGGGTGCAGCGTACAGTCAGGAAGAGCGGGTGCAGAGCGCGGGCGCGGTCCAGCGCGGACACGCGGCGGGAACGTGCTCCCAAGCGCAGAGCCAGTGGGCGAGCGTCGATAAGTGCGAGCGCGCGGGTCGAGTCATCTATCCGCGTGTCGAGGCGAATGGACGGGGAGGAGCAGAGGGGGGACACGCAAGCTCCTGTGCCCCGGAACCAACCTCTGCATCTTCCCATGGGGATCTGCATCCCGTTCAGGGCTCCGGCGGACGGCGTGTCAGTTTGCGCCACAGCTCAGTCTCGCCTGGACCCGGGCCGGCTTCTGCTTCTCAGCGTCATCGACGCGCGCGATATTGCGAGTCAATCTTACACTGCACTCTCTCTTCCTTCGCGCCAATTCACTATCAATCGACGACGCTGATGACACATTAGCGCCAGTATTCCGCGTGCGTCGGGCTCTCCGAACGGCGTGTCTGACTCTCAGGGAACGCTCCCGCCGCCGACGTCTTCGACGATCGCCGTCGAGTCCGCTTCCCTGCGCAGGATCCATTCGTGCCGTTCGCAACCCCAGAACGGTAACGGCGAATGCTGTCATTGCGCGCGAACGGCCCTGGTTATCTGGTCTGCGTTACATCGGCTTCGGAGTGCATGCTAGTAGCTTGAGCGCATGTTTAAACGTGAGCTAGAAGGCACGCGAGTCGGGCCGAGGTGCGCATTGCGTACAGGGATACTCGGAGAGAGAGGGCTGGAAGAAACCAAATCTCATTCCCGGGTGAGGCGATCTGTACAGCCGACGGCGTGATGCTCGAGCTCTGCGCGGCGGGCGACGATCGTGGCTTCTGAAACTGCACTGTACAATCGGCACGTGCTGTACCATCTTCGCCTTATGCGCGCGCACTCGAAAGCCTATTCCCATTCGATCACTGCCAAGAATCGGACATCCGCCCGGAGACAGCGGCAGTGAAGGTAGAATTGGCGTTGACTATCCCGGCTCGCAGGTTCGAGGAGTTTTCGCGCTTCACAGCGCACGCATAGAGGGGTACACTAGTGCTCCCAGCGCGGAGAGTGCGCTTGCGCCGGACCACTAGAGGTATGCAATGCGGTGCAAGGTCGTCCCGGCGGGATAGATGATTGTAGGTTCTGGGAAAGGATTTTATGCGGAGATTAACAGACAGACAGGGTTCAACTCTGTGGTCAGAGCTGCGCCTCTAGTGACCAGCAGTCTCAACAGTCTAGAGTCTGTTGGTGGGTCGTAGGCGACTAGTTGATGTTAAACAGGACCATTGTCTCGCGGTGATGATGAAGTGAACAAGTAACGATGCACACGCTGGTGCATGCGCGAAGCAGACTCTCTGAGACTGAGCTGTCCCCGGGAGACAGATCGCATAAAGCGAAGTCTCGCCTGCGTGGAGAATGTAAGTAGGCCGTTAGGGGGCGCGCGCGAATACGGGCACTGAGACATCAGAACGGAAGGCGCTAGGATGGCGGACGCAGAACCTCAAATGCACCCGTGAGCGGCCGCAGCAACTTGTCCCGCGGCTGCCAATATGAGCAGCGCCTGCAGCACGACAAACGATCGAAAAGCATACGGCATGCTGACGAAAAGTGGTGCGCTCGCTGCTTCTCCCATGCGCAGCAGTGGAGGGCGCGGCGTCGGGCACGAGGGTAGCCGGACCCGGGCAATATAAGATCAAATTGCGTCGTCGAGACGGGGGCATTCCCAAACTTGAGTTGCCATGCGCCTGCTGCACGCTCTCCTCGCGCTCGCTGCCACTGCCGTAGCGCAGAGCGACACGCTCGCGTCCGTCAAGGCCGCATTCGAGAATGCTGGTATCGTGGGCGACGTTATCCCCGCGTTCGACCCGCAGGTGCTCCTGACGGTCTCGTTCCCCGGCACGGGCGCGTTCGCCGCGGGCACGCTGCTCACGCCTGCCCGTACGCACCACCGTCATCGCGCATAGTGTGCCCGCTGACTGGCTGACGGCACGGGCGCAGAGGCACGCCAGCGCCCGACGTTCGCGATCCCCGCGTCGTTCGGCGCGGGCAAGACGTTCCTCATCGCGGAGGTCGACCCGGACGCGCCGACGCCGCAGAACCCCAGCAGCGCGCAGATCCGGCACTTCCTCGCGCCGGACTTCGCGCTCGTGCCGGGAAGCACGACGCTCGCGAATGGAACGCGCGCGCTGAGCGATTATCGCGGGCCGGGTCCGCCGGCGGGGTCGGACCCGCATCGGTGCGTCTGTGGCGCGCGGAGGGAAGTGGCTGATGCAGGATGAAAAAGGTACACGATTCTGCTCTTCGAGCAGGCGCACGCGGGCGTCACGCCTCCGCCGGACTTCAACGCGGGAAATATTGCCGGGTTCGACATCCAGCATTTTGTCGACGAGGTCAACGCAGCGGGGGTGAATACGCTCACGCTCGTCGGCGGCACGTTCTTCCGGTCGCAGACCGTGTAGAAGATGAATCAGATGTGACAGAGAAAGACCATTGTGAATCCAGACAAGACGGTTTTATTTAGCCAGTCCGTCGACTCGAGCCAGGGCCAGACCGTCAGATGCGGGACCATGACCAATGGCAGTTGCCGACAATTGAAGTGCGTAGTGGCGCCCACAAGCAGCGTGAGTTGATGTGCCCAGAAAATGATCGAAAAGGCACGGGCTCTGGATCGCGAAAGCCCCACGGAATCGAAAAATCAGTTGAGAAGACCGGGAAGCGAAAATGCGGAGCAGAGGTCCGCAGAACAGACGAGCATTGATTCTGAAGTCACTCGGGCAACAAACGTCGAAAACAGACCGCGTGTTGAGTCTGACGGTTCAGCGGCGAAGAAGAGCGGAACAAGAGACGTTCGGCGGAGTTTCGGCCGCATTCGGCTCTTGTCCCGGTCGCTATTGCACATGCGGGCGCGCGCCGGTGTCCCGCGGCAGTTGAAGAGGCCTGACTTACACCACGAACGCGGCTGTGCATACCGGCACTCTGCGCGGGCGACGCTCGTCCATTGCGCGTCGGCTATCTCTGTTCCTTCACCGTGCAATGTTGGCGTCTAATTAATAACTCCTCTGCGTGTCGGTGCAGCACAGTCATTTTCAGTGTCAAAGCATCTCTTCCATTCTCGCGCCTGCTGAGCCCTGCTCTGCCGTCGCTTGGTTCCTCTGCGCGCGTGTTCTAGTGCTCCGTTCGAACTTCGCACTCTCCCCCTGACTCCGCGGTGGCTCGAGAACTCAAGCTGTATCTCGTCTACCTGATTTGAACTTCCGAGGCGGCCAATTTACTATTGCTCGTTTCTTTGGCTGTGCTCGTCACGTGTGGCTCGGCTCGCTCTTCAGGCAACACTCTTCTGACGCGCTAATGCTGACTGGGGTACCGCTAACCGTAGTGCACTGTCCCTTTGCGCACATATCAGACCCAGTGAGCTTCATTCGAGCTTTCTGCGCCCGTCTGCGCGCATGGGCCTTCGATACGAGTGTGCGCTAAGGCGAGGTGCACCCTTCCTGGTACGCCGGAGCAGGCCGTCTGACTGTCCTTTGTGTTTCTGTGCTGACTCGCCCGGTCCGCTCGCTTCATACGGATACTTCGCCTGCGAGTGCCGCCGGCATTCCAATGTGACGGCACAGGACCAACTATGGATCGGCTCCTCTTCGCGCACAGACCATCGGCTCTCCTCGCACAGCACGCTCGCTTATCCGAATCGGCTTCTCTCGCGTTCTCCCACGTTCTGTGCGCTCATACCGGCCAAATGCCGCCCATCCCGGAGATAACAGCTCGAGGTGGATGAATGGACCCGTCATTCGCGATGGCGTTCGCGGGTAATTGTCTGGGGTGTCCGGCACATGCATTTCTGTGAGGTAGACGAACTGCCTGGGGATGGGCAGCGGGGAACGTTGCTTTCCCGGCGTCGACGAATCCCGCAAACACAGCTTGCCTCGAGGCGCGCACGTGCCCGGCGGGAACGCGTTCCGGGAGTAGATATACGTGCAGCCGGTACTTTCACTCCCGGAGCAGCATGTCAGCCACCTCATCCGTCCTATCCGGTCTATCCCTCGCGACAGGCGTCGCGCGCGACGCGGCGGACGGAGTGCCGATCGTCAAGCAGCTGCTTGGCGTCGCAGCCCGCGTCGTGAGCCTCGCACAGGTCCGTTTCCGCGTCCTTGGTGACGCGGCTGTTGACGAGCTCTCTGTGCAGCACATCGACAAGAATCGCACCGACCTTCATGCACTGGCGGATCGCGCGAAGAGGATGGACGCTGCGATCGAGGCCGCGCTCGGCGATCGCGAGCCTGATGGGCATATCTTGCGTCGTCTCGAGGATATGAACGCGTATGTCTTGGACGGAATCGCGGGCCGTGTCCGTGCCTGATTTGGCAATAGCACCCTGCGCGCTATTGAGCAGCTGTTCGCGAAGCATGCCGGGCGAGGTCGGGTCCAAAGGGTGCTGGGATACATTTTCACAGTCCAGCACGAGATCGAACGCCTGCAAGGCGAGTTCGACGACCGTCTGAGCGAGCTTCAGGTGCGCATCCATATTGCCGGCGTCCTCGATTCTGCTAACTGTCTCTCAGATGGCGGCCAACGTTGAAGCAAGTCTTGTCGCGAGGGAGAACTCGAGGTTTATTGGCGAGGTGAGTTCTCGATTATTGCTTGCTCTCTCGCAGCTGGGAAAACTGCCTCTCAAGTTCCGCAACATACGGCACTGCGAAATAAACCTGCTGCGCCGCATTGCGACCCCGCGTCAGACGAGTGACGGACGTGTAATCACATACAATCTCGCTGCGTGCGAAGGATCCAACCAGACGTTCATTGTCCGATCTGTCGTCGCTTCCCGCCGCGGAGAGGACACGCACCCGAAGATCGACCATCACGAGAAGATTTTGGAGAAGCTGTCGTGCGTCGCTCGCCTTGCTAGAGCTGTGGTTAATCTTGTCTGTCATAGGCTCATACAGAATCGACACCCAGTTCTTCCCTATCTCTATGCGCGCAATAGTGGTCCCATGAACAACCGCTTTTCGGTTCTGTGCACGGGTGAGATTGTTGCGTGCGTACAACATTAACAAATTCACACCTTCCGTCTCGTAGGAGACGTTCGCCCCCTGATGGATGTATTCCCAGAAGGAAGAGCAACATTGTCTATCCTTGGGCATATTGTACGTGCTTCCGATCATGGATGCGCTGGGCGTTTCGAACATGACTCATTTTAGGTCGCCAGAATGGCTGTGGGTCGCCAGAAATTGCTCAGGCTTCACGGCCTTTGACCCAGATCTTCAGGACGCCGCAGATCATCTCCGAACCCTTGGTGCTGCCTGGGAATTCGACTACACGGCTCATTACGAAACCATCTATCTGGACGAGAAGGGAGAACCAAAAATCGGCCTCTTCGACGAGCTTTCTTGCGCATCCAATCGTCCAGACGAACAGGCTGGGCGTCTTATGATGGCGTTGGCAAGGGCAAGTCTAGCATGAGAGGTAGTTTAACCATCATATCCGCTCATTGATTGTACAGGTACTTAATAACAGCACGGTTTCGGGCGCAGCAGAGACGCACTTTGCTCCTACCTATTTCAGAAGCGTCGCGTGGCATATGCGACTGTTTGGTGCGCTAGCGGACGCTGGATATTGCACAAGACATTTACAGAGCACCGTTCGGCGGGCCGACATTTTTGGCCTCGTTCCGCTCACCCAGGAGTCGATGGTGTACCTGCGTCAAGCCAAAGACTGGGGCGGGCTCTCGCTTGTGCTGAGGGGAAACATACTACTCCGTCTGGCTATGGGAAGCCGAAAGTGGCAGGGGAGCATGCTGCGTGCGATATACACATCTTTCTCACCGTCGGGCGCGGATTACATTTTCGGTGAGTCTTCTTGCACGCGGTCCGCATATTTGTTCATCACTTTGGCCAGCGCTTTGCATCGAGGACGATGGTGAAACGTTGCACACCGTGGACACCATGTTCACGATCCCCTCGTGCGCCGCCAAGGATATCAGGCACAGACTCGGAATTCGGGTGGACCTTGTGAAGGACGAGGAATTGGTGTTTTCTCAGCTTGTCCGCATGGCGCGACTCGGAGAGACATCAGTGGATTACACGGGATGGCAGCGCTACAGTTTCAGAAAATCTCTTCAGTGGTGATAGGCGACAGGTAGTACTAGTAGTTTATGCGTTCCAGACGATCAATCAGAGCTTGAGGCGCGCAGGATGTCGCGTGGCAGAACGCAGTAGTCGAAGTTCGCCCGGGCGTGCGCGATGATTGTCCCCGGCGTGTGAGGACGAGGTACATACAACACGGAGCCACGTTATGGGGATGGGACACAGATTGCCCTCGCCCTGCGCACGAGGGATCCGCGAACGGGGCAAGTGGGTGGGTGAGAGCGCCGGGTTTTGCACGTGCGCGCCGGATGGGGCCGCGAGGCTAACTCCCGAACGCGGACCGACTAGCCTGTGCCGTCGTGTCATCTACGGTCAAACTGCGCGAGCGCGACGTGCGTATGGATGCGCAGTCTGAGCGAGAAGCTTCGTGCCCGGAGGTGTCTGTGTTCGGAGCGGCAACGACGAAGCAGTGCATCGAGTCCGCGGGGAACACAGGCAATTCCATACGCCCTTCTAGGAGCCGCACACGCGCCGGGAAGGTGGGTTGCGCGACCTAGGTCGCAAAGAATGAGCGCCCTCCGCGGATACTCTGGCGCTGTGACAGACACAAGCCGGGCGCGTCATTGAGAACAACCAACCAACACCGCGGCGCGCCGTCCGAATCCTACGCGCGCGAGGGTCGGTCCAAGGGATCTGGCAGGAGAAAGGGGGACCCTGCGCCGAGGCGGCGGGCGCTGGGATAGGATTGGTACGGGGGACAATATACCGCGGATACACGTTGTGGACGTGCACACCTAAGCGTAACGCGGAATTCCGCACGAGCGGCGGGAGAACAGCGAGCGAGCGCCATATGGACCAGTGCTGTGTGACGGAGTGCAGCTAGCAATCCACAGACAGACCGAGGAAGTGCACGCTTGGCAGCCCGATGCACCACGGACGGCACATGCGTAACTGAATGGGGAGCTCAGTGATCCCGAGATGCAAGGACTCGCGGAGGAACGGCGTCCAATAGCGGCATTGCGGTGGTCGGGCCGCAGCGTGACCCAAGCATTTGTCAGCCCAAGCGCCGGTGCATATGAACCAGGCAACGCGCTGCTCACAGAGACCCAGACCCACACAGCGCACCCATGCCGCCCACGGTACTCAACGTCGCGGTGTGCCTCTTCGCGGACGCACAGCTGCTCGACTACGGCGGGCCGATGGACGTGTTCGGCTTCCTCAACGCCGACAACACCTTCGTGAAACCCGCACCGTCCCACCTCCTGCGCTTCACGTATATCGGGCCGACGGAGGTCATCCAACCGACTGCGGGGCCGCGTGCGGTGATGGATGCGACGTACGACCAGACTGTGCAGGGCGGCAGCAAGCAATTCGACGTTTTGTTCGTCCCGGGCGGTACGTGTGCTCCACACAACACAGAAGGAGCCGGAGACTGACGCAGAGAATAGGCTGGGGCACAACGCCGCGCATCGTGCCGCCCGCGCTGCTGGCATTCCTGAAGCAGCAAGCGCCCGGCGCGCAGTACGTCCTGAGCGTGTGCACCGGCTCGTGGCTCCTCGCGCAGGCCGGCTTGCTGGAGGGCAAGCGCGCGACGACGAACAAAGCGCTGTTTGATGTCGTCGCGTCGCGCACGGATACCAGCATCCAGTGGGTGCATCATGCGCGCTGGGTCGTCGACGGAAAGTTCTGGACCGCCTCAGGCGTCACTGCCGGTATGTAAAGCGCTCGTTCAACGGAAAGCGCTGACGGGTCCGGGTTCAGGGCTCGATATGGCCTTTGGGTGGCTCGGGGAGCTCGTCGGGAAGGACGTCGCGGCGCAGATTGCGGCCGTCATCGAGCACGCTCCGCGGGCGCAGGACGATGACGAATTTGCGGGCGCCTGGACTTCAGAGAAGCAGAAGGCACTCGCGGAGGAAGTCAAGGACATGCTCTGAGCCAGTGGCGCGCGCGGACGCGTTGTATGGTATTCCGGAAGAAGAAGGGTGACGTCAGCTGCGCAATTTCAGGGTCCGCCGTCAGCGCTCTTCCTTCTGATCTGCTCCCGCTCGCGCAACCGTGGCCAGCCGTGCCTGCCGGCCTGGAAGACCCGTCAATCAACTAGCTTTTTGCGCACGCAATCTCGTCCCGGGCGCTCTGCGATTGGCTGCACGTAACCGAGTAGCTTCTCGCCCGCCTTCCAGCTCGTTTGACTCTTCGTACCTGCGCGTTCCGCATACGCCGCGAAGCTGCCCTTGCACCAGCAGGCTGGGCCTCCATGTTGGCCGAGATCTGACATTACGCGGCGGCGAGAGCTCCGGCTCAAAGAGTGGCGCACAGACTGCAGCAGTCTCTGAACTCCTCGTCGATGTACTGGGATTGCAGACGCACCGGCTCTGTATCTGCACGCGCTACAAACATCTGACTGCCGCTTTACGTGACGTCCCGCCATCTCATGCCGTCCACCTATTCATGGCGCCTGCTCAGTTGCACCGCATTGACGGATTTCTCACACGCGCTCACGCATGCCGCGGTTGCTGCGGCAGGAGGAGAGCGTGTCTTTCGTTCAGCCTCGAGCGGTCAATGGCGCGCGCCAGCTCCTACCGTCCGGTCCGGGGCTGCTCTGTCGTCATGCACGCGCCTTCGTCCGTCTCCAAGTCGCGTCTTTTCCTCTGCGGAGCGACTCGTTGGGCGTTGCGCACTCTCTGCTGTCCCGCTTTCCGCTCCATCAATGGCCGTCGCTCGCGCAGGCCGCGGAAATGGCGCTGTACCGCACTGCGGTGCTCTGTTTGCTGGTGAATCTGCATCGTTGGCGTTTCCCTGCCCCCAGACACAAATTCAGTGGCCCATATGTTCGTTGCGCGGGCTCAGGCGCAGCTCCCGACGAGAACGAGAGTCGCCATGGTGCCCAGCGGCGGATCTGTCGCGAGTTGCTGCTTGACACGTAAGACTCACCTTGTACGCTACCCAACGATGCGAATGGGGGCCGCGTAGTTCGTGCTCGGCCGGCGAGGTTCGACTTAGTCTACACGGGACCAGCGTTCGCGGCCTAGCTCGCCGTTATTCCTGGCATGTCATGGCAAACCTGCGCCTCTGGTCATTTTGGGCATTTCCGAGTGCCGTGCGCGCGTCAGGACGTCTATTGCGCCGAAGACTGGGCCGACTCGTGCATCTGTCGCAGATGGGCACTGCACGTCGTATCCCGTCCTTTGGGTCTCTGCGCCGGGGCTGTAGCCCCCGGCCCCAGCTTCGCGCCGGACAGGAGGGCACATTTCACGCGTTCGTGCCTGTCGCCCACAGGTACGGCGGGGCACGTCTATTCGCCGCCCCTCCCATCGACGCTTCTTGGTACCGTCTGCTCGGTAGCAGCTGCCGGGGCGCGGTGACCTCCCCCGCGGAGCGGTTGTTCTGCCGCACAGCGACTCGGTGTGCGCGGCGGAGAGCTTACCTCGTCATTATTCTTCCTGTTGCAGTAAACCGACGCTGTCTGCGGTGCTCCGTATTGGCATGGCCGGCGCTCCACACGTCAACTGCGTAGGGCGCCCCGCACTTCATCCTATTTGCAAATTCCAGCGCCGCGCCGCACCACATCTCACCGAAGCGTCGTGCTGCGTTGATTGCTATGCTCCGGGCCGTGCGACGGAACTTCTTGCTGGCGTATCTGTGCGTTTTCAGTATGGCTTCAAATTGAGCACACGCAGGCCTGCTGTGGGTTGCACCGTCTCCCTAGATCAAACGTTTCCGACATGTTGAGCGCACGACAGGGCAGGTTTTGGGAACATACGCTCTACATTCACTGTCGGTAACGCACAACACTGACAGAACATCACCGAGATTTTCTGGGTGGGAATCCTCGGCGCCATCCAGTGCACGTGCCCGGGAAGCGCTGCAGATAAAAGAACCTATCACTCCTGTCCTGATCATCGGCGCTTGCTGGAATACCGAGCTGGTCCCTGATTTCGTCGGCAGCTGAGCTAGGGAACTCGAAGTCGATCATGCTATTGTACACCGCGTCGACGGTGTCTTCGACGCAATACACTGGCAAGATTTTAAAACGGATTCGTGATGTACTGTAGGTCCCAGGAGACGCACCGTGTATGTACTCGTGCTCCCCCGTCCAGCCTGGGTAATATTGCGCGTGCAAGAAGCTCCCTTCGTGTTTCCTACCTCCTATCGCCAGATCGAGCAGTGTGGACCAGCAGTTAGGTGTCTTATTGGTGCGGCGGCTCTTGGACTGACGAAGGTACATCCGTGCTTCCTGACTCAGCGGTATGAGGCTTCTGATGTCACCCCGTCGGAAGACGGTCCCTTCACACAGTCCGCGATACCCGGCCTCAATGAGAGTGCCAAAGAGGTCCGTGAGCCACGTTGTGTTCTTGAAATGCGCACATGGAAATTCATTCTCTTGGGAGCGCAGGGGAGCGCTGTAGGCGCTGAGTATCACTGCAATCGTTTAGTTCCTTGTGGGTCTGCTGTAATCTTCAGCCGGATACACACCTGTAATTAATCCATCCATGAGTGAGGCGTGATCCTCGGGGCTCACGTGTAGGGTTTGCAAATCGTCCTGAACCCCGATCTTCGGCTCGTAATTCTTGTCGATATAAATGTTGGTCCCTATGCCGGAGCGCAAGATACAGTCTGCACCGTGCTTTTGAAGATGGCATATGGCATCCTTATTCGATATATCAATTCCGTATACTTTCAAGGTACGCAACAGACTTACCGCCAGTTTGACTATCTAATGCGTCTTTCAACTCACGCGAGTCATTCATTTTGCAGAATGCATACTAGTCGGCTTACGATTGAGATGTCAGTTGCATATGGAACCAATACTTCATTGATGGGGCGAATGTCTCCTGTGGGACGAAGATCGGTCGGCCAGTCGACAGAACTACGCAAAGTCTCACCTGCTTTCAAGACGACGAATCGATTGGTTGTCGGGCCGGTAGTCCTGCCATAGAGATATGCGATGTTCGGGTGCCTATTCTGCACGATTCTGCGAGCATCAGCCGTGTCTGCCCCATGGCCCAGCTGGGATGATTGACGTACGACAGACGTTCCAGAATATTATCGTTCTCCCCAATGCGCTGGCGCACAGCCTCCTCCTGACCACATTCCACGATCGCCCGGACCACGACAAGTTGATTAGAGCCCTCACAAGTGGCTAGATGGTAATTGATTTCATAGCCTTGCCGGCTTTGGTCGGGAGGTGTGATTCGGCGTAGAAGATCGATCTCGCTGTGCCGGATGTTACGAAACTGTGGGTGTATTTCGTTCAGCCGCGAGCGGCTCAAGCGCAACACGCGCACCTCTCCAGTGAACCTTGCATTTCTCTTTGCTAGGACGTTCGTATCGAGACCGGCAGCAACCTGAGGGAAAACGTCAATCTATGCGACTCTCTTCACCGCAATTTAGGTCACCTCAAGTTCCCTGAGACGGTCGTCGAATTCTCCTCTGAGACGATCTACATCCTTGCGGACGGTGAAGATGTATCTCAACGTCTTGCGGACCCGGCCCTGCTGAATATGTTTGTCGAACTGCTTTTCGACGGCACGCAGAACGCTAGCAACACGCGTCAGGCGCAACTGCGACTCGCATTCCCGCGCCAGTGCGTACCTATTCATGTCATCCAGACTTCTGTGCAGGCGATCCTCGGGTTCGCCATCGCCGACGACCGTCGCAATCGTGACCTCCATCCTTTTCGCTCGGTCTGCGAGCGCATGCAGATCCTCTCGGTTCTTGTCGATTTGCTGTGCCGATTGCGTCAGTCGGACACGCAGGACGAGCAGGAGCGCACCTCAGCGAGCCCGACGATGCGCGAGGCGACTCCGAGGATCTGTTTGACGACGGGCACGCCGTCCGTCGCCTCCCGCGCGATGCCCGTCACGAGAGACAGGCCTGTTAAAACTGCGGACGTAGCTGGCATGTGGAAAGTGACCTGCGTTGCCGCGGGGCGGACGCCTAGCATGCGGTTAAATACCAGATGCGTGTTAGCGGGCGCGTGTAAGCGCCGCGCTAGGCTGTGCCGGGTTTCCCGAACTGTGAGGTTACAAGCTCTGGAAAGGACTGCAGCAGTCCCGGCTACAAGCAACGTCTCCGCGCACCACGGAAGCCGAGACGGGCGTGCTGAATTGCGCCTTGGGCGTGATGGGAAACGCGGATCGGAGTGCTGAACACGCTGACTCAGAGCGAGCAGCCTAAGGCTGCTGCGAGCGATAAGCCAGTGCGGCGACCACTAGGGCTCCTGCGGAACGGGAGGAAGAGCGCTGATGGTCGGCTGGGCCAGATTCGGTTGCGGTGCAAGTGTCTGGATGCAATGTGGCCGTTTGCGGCGAGGACTTGTATAGAGTGCCTCAGGGAGCGGTTCGGCCGCAATCACGCGTCAAGCAGCATTCCCGCGCAGAATGGGGGCAGAATGGTGCACAGGTCCCCCATGCATTCCCGTAGCAGGTACACCGGGTTCCGACGCGCCTCAATGAGACCGCGTTGGCAAACCCGAACGCAAGCAATGAGAACGAAGAGCACAGGCTAGTTGCTGGCTCCCCTAAATGCTATATAGAGACCACACAGCACGCGCGCGCGCGCGGAAGGGAGCCGATATATCCGTCAGAGCGGCTGTCCAAACGCACGAGACGCGGCTGTGGCGCGTCCGAATCCCACGTGCCAGTTAACCCCACAGACTCGTAGCTAGATAAGTCCGGTGCATGGACGGCACGCGAGGGTCCGAGCGCGTCTCTGCCACTTGGAGGCGCAAATCAGACCTGTAAACATCTCGTTGGGCACCCCAGGAGCGCGTAATAAACCGGAAAATCGCGAGACATGCCCGAACAAGATGGGCGCGCGGCCGCCGGTAGCACCCGCTCCGACGATCATGAACGGTGCGGTGCGGCACAAGGCTCACGCTGAGAGCAGAGCCCATTGCACACTGCGCGACAACTGACGGAGCCAGTGGAGACAATGACGGTCGACGGTCAACATACGACGCGTGCACAGCGATGAATGCAACCGAGACGGGATAGGCTACGCAAGACGAAGCCAGTACACGCTGAGCTGTGTCAGTGCGTCCAGCTCTTTCGTCCGAGGAGCTGGCATAGGGAAGGACTTGGATATCGCAGCGCCGCGTACGAGTCTGCC
Organism: Auricularia cornea; assembly: GCA_030578095.1. Taxonomy (NCBI): domain Eukaryota; kingdom Fungi; phylum Basidiomycota; class Agaricomycetes; order Auriculariales; family Auriculariaceae; genus Auricularia; species Auricularia cornea. Next base: position 5,213,061 of record JARLTE010000005.1, on the reverse strand, counting down.
GGAAAGTAGCGAAGGCGAGCACACCCCCGCATCACGAGGCGACGAGGGAACAGCCGGGGGAGAAGGGGAAGAAAAAGGACCTCGGTGCGGGTCCGAGACAGCGCACAAAGACGCGTGCCGGGCCATTAAGCAGACATTGCATTCAAGCGCGCTGCGTGCGGACCACTCGGGAAGGTGAAAATGGGAGTCAAAGCGCGAGCATAGAGTTTCAGCAAGCGCGCCGCGCGGCACGCACCCGGGATACGCGTGGATGCCGTGCGAGGCCCCTCTGCGAGCAAAGTGGACGAACGGGACGAACGACACGTCCTCCAACTGTCATTCCACACGCGGGGTGAGAGAGACATGCCGTAGTGCAACAGCCCTGCCACGTGGTCGCAGATAAAGACCGTCAGCGCTGTGGCACAGACGCGCGCGAGTTCAGGGCAGGATATGGCGTTCGGGTGGCTCGGGCAGGACAGATCGCCGCCCAGGTCGCGGCCGTCATCAAGCACGGTGACGACGATGATTTTGCGGGAGCCTGAACCGCAGAGAAGCAGGATGCGCTCGCAGACGACGTGAAGGACGTGCTCTTTCCCAGGCGCGCTATGCGTAGAGGATAGGATGGGGTACGACGCCGCGCATCGTACCGCACGCGCTGCTGGCGTTCCTGAAGAAGCAGGCGCCGGGCGCACAGTACGTGCGGGAAGCGCGCGACGACAAACAAAGCCCTTTTTGACGTCGTCGCGTCGCGCACGGACAGCAGTATCCAATGGGTGCACCATGCCCGGTGGGTCGTCGACGGCAAGTACTGGACGGCCTCGGGCGTCACAGCCGGTGCGTAACACGCTCGTTCGGGAGGGAAGCGCTGAAGGGTCCGGATTCAGGGCTCGATATGGCGTTTGGGTGGCTCGGAGCGCTCGTTGGGAAGGACGTTGCTGCGCAGGTTGCAGCCGTCATCGAGCACGCGCCTCGCGCGCGTGACGATGACGAGTTCGCGGGAGCCTGGACTGCCGAGAAGCAGAAGGCGCTCGCGGAAGAGGTCAAGGACATGCTCTGAATTAGTCGCGCGCGCGGACCAGTTGTACCTATGGCATTGCGGTAGAAGGAGGGTGACGTCAGCCCTCGCAATTTCAGGGTCCGCCGCGGTCGCTCTTCCTCCGTTTCTGCATCCGTACGCGCATCTGCGGTTCGCCACGCCTGCTGGCTAGGGCGCCCCTCCAAATCACCCCCTCAATTCTCGTAGAACTCCGTCCTGCGCGTTCTGCAAGCTCTGGCTCCCGGCCAGATCTTCTTGGGTCCCGTTCATCCGACTTTGGACTCGTCAGTGCCATCCCGGACACGGTGAAGTAGGGCTATGGGCTTTTTCCCTGTCAGAACTGCTTTTCCTGCTCGCGATTTTGCCCCGGTATTTACGTGACGGGCTTATGCGTTAGTTGCTGTGCGTAGGCGCGTACGATCAGGCAAGGGTCCCCGCTTTGCGTGGCCCGCACGGCCCGCTCCTGTTTACACGCGCCCTGACGCCACGCCATCTGAAGGGGATTTCAAGTGCGTCCGACCATCGGTTCATTCTGCGCCGTCGCCAGCCTACAGCCGGGCCGCGGTTCTAGCAAACAGACTCGCTCGTCTGACGCTTTAGCAAGACGAACCCTTCAACGGCATCGCGCGCCCCGCCTTCCAGTGCCATGACTCTGGCGGGATCATACTCGATTCGCCGCGAGAACGAGAATCGTTGTCAAAAGTCCGTCTCGTTCGCTATCCAGTGTTGCCTTCCGTGACTGTGAATAGGATCTGCACGACTGGCGAGGTTAGCGTTCCAGTATGACCTGGACCGTCGTGTGCATCCAGCCGTGATACGTTTCTGTGTGCCCATCCGGACGTCTGGCGGCTGACGTTGAACTAAAGGCACCGGCTGGGTTCGCTGCTCGCCCGTCATTCCTACCCGGCGCGAGGGCCCGTTGGATTTCGCGCTGGCTATGGCGATGATGACTTGGGATTCTTCACAGACAAACACCTACGCCCCCTCCTGTCCTCGAGATAGGCGGGGTCTCTGCCGCGAGCCCGTGTCGAGTTGTTCCTCCAGCTTGTCGACGTACTCGCTCCTGACAGCAGAGCATATGGCCGAAGTTCGAGCGCTCGTGCATGTTCCCAGGCGGAATAATCACCGCGGGTGTTTTCCTCCCATCCCATAGGCGGTTCTTGGCACCATCCGCGCGTCGGCAACTTGAAGAAGTGCCGCTTTACGCGCCGGCGCGGTGACCTTGCGCCGCGGAGCGGTTATCTGAACCGATACCGGCGCGCGCGTTGACGTCGTCGGTTTGGCGCGCTGGCCCAGCCCAACACGTCGAAGCGCTGCCGTCCGCCAACTCGCTACTTTGCGGCTTGCTTGCGCGGGCTGGCGTCCGATCTCCGCAGGCCAACGTCCCCTCGACCGGCGTGCGCGCTGCCAAGGTCATTTCGTGCCGTTGCTCTGACTTTTCGACTGCGCCTGCATTCTTTTGTGCTACCCTGGCCGTGTATAGCTTCATCTTCCCGGTCGCGGTCTCCTGGTTCTTCCCGATTCTCAGACGAGACGCCGGATGCAGCCGCACTTTTCCTCCTCGATTGGCTTCAACTTGCCCAGCGCGGCCGTAGACATCAGAGGTGCGCGTGCCCGTTCCTGTCCCGCGCATTCGGTCAATCGTCCCGCAGGTTGCACGCACTGGAAGACTTGACGGACCCGCGCCGTGCGTCACTGCACGCGGCCTCGCGTTATAGGCGCGCGTCGAATATTTCGTCGTACGGTTGCAGGATCATCTCGGCGTCCAACTGTACGTCCCACAAGTCGAGCTGCCTGTACGACTGGCAGAGGCGCTCTCCCAGGCATGTTCCGACCCCGTTGTGCACGACGAGCTGCGGGCCGGTGAAAACGATGCACGCATGGAATACGGACGCCGCGGAATATATCCTCGAGCGGCCACTGTGGCCGCCGCGCTCGTTCACTTGCGCGCGTGTGTGCGGCGCACACGTAGCTATGCTGTGCGCCGTGGGCCTATCAGGTTTCTCGCATCCGTCCCGTTGCTATGGGTCGAATCCCGGTTCTGCTTCTTCAGCGCCGTATCTTCTGTGGCAATGCTTCGGGAGCTGTGGCAACACCGGTGGGCCTCGCCATGCTATGCGTGCGTATGGATGCAGGTCAACGTCAGCTTCATGCCTGCGCACATGTTGGACACTGCTTCACTGGTCACGCGCGTGTAGCACAGCGCGGCAGCTCGGCGGCCTCTCGCCGTCGGAATCCTGAGCTTGCCGCACGAGCCGGTCCATGGACACGCAGGACTCAGACACGCCTCAGCCCGCGATCTCACCCCTCGATCGGCCGCTCTGTTCGCACGCGGGACCGCGTACTGCATTGACGAGGTCTTGCCTCCCATCTCCACGCACCGCGAGCTGGTTTTGTTTGAGAGCTACATCCTCGGGACGTACAGCTCTGCATCCTGCGACGCTCTCGCAGCGGGTACGGAAACAAGACGCGCGTGCGGAATTCGGACGTTCTGGGCTCCAACGGTGGCTCTGACCGCAACGTGAATTCTCGCGCGGGCGTGTGCGGCCCGCCTTATTCCTGGTGTCGCTTGAAAGTCTGGTCCTCGCGTGAATATCGCTGGCTCGAGCTTGCCAACTCAACACAGTCTATTTGCGCAAGGCCTGGTGCTACATGAATCAATCCTCGAGCTTCTTTATTGCCGCCAAGAAGTCCTCGTGTTGCTCCTCCAAGGCCGCGTAGAACAACCTCTCACGCTCAGATTGCGCCTTGTCAAAGTGCTCTCCGAGGTCGGTTAGAAGCTGGGTGACCTCGCGCTTGCGTTGCCTATTCGCATCCTCCCTCCTGCGGCTCTCCGACGTCTTATTGCATGCGAATGCTGCGTCCCTGTCCCGTTCGGCGCGCGTGGCCCGGGACTGCCACCAGCGCAGCGCCTGAGCAAACTGCGTTGTGCGCTTGTCTTCAGCGAAGCGCGACTCCGCCGACATGGTGGCCTGAGACTCCTCGAATTCCCTGTCCCGCGCGCGCTGTGTGTTGTCGAATGCGCGTTTCTACCGGACCGTGGTCAGACATCCCGCCGGCCTGCGAAGAATAGGCCAACACACCACTTGCACGCTCGCCGGTGCTGTGGGGCGCGGTGATGATAGCGACACGTATGCGAAAAACCCGCCGGGCGACTGCGCCGCCATTAAATGACCGTCACATATTACGCAGAAGGTCGGGGAACGGATCCACGTACGAAAGGTGGGGTGTACCCAGGGGTGCCCACCGACTCGTAGGCCGAGATTGAGGGGAAGAAGATCCTTCGCACGGATAGGGGTGGTTGGACGACGAATGGCATTGGCGGTGCCTCAATGCCGCGGTGTACATTGCGCACGCGCACGATGAATTCGACCCGCTGACGAGCGAATAGCGTGCTCATGAGTTCCCAACTCTCCGACACGTGGCGATTGCGCTGATCTTCTCTGTCGGAGAAGCGGTCACAAATTGAGCGATGCGTGGCCTCGTCTCCTCCGCAAATGCTGGTGCCTCCGTTGGATAGCTGTCGCAGACTGCAATCGAACTCCTGGGCGAGTTGCTCCAGGAGACGATCAAAGCTTTCCTTCCATGCGCCGTAAATTCTCCCGTATTCGTCCTTGAGATCACGCCAGCTGCTTGCCCTGTCATGCTGCCGATCCGCAAAGTGCTCCTCAAAGCGCTCAAGAAGCACTGGGACCGCGGCAGGTTGCGTGGTGGAGGAAGATGTGGAGATTGTCGATGGAGAAGAAGGCACGGGACTACTGGGCTCAGTCGTGAGATTGGTGGGCATCCCCTCAACGTGTTGACACTGCTCGACGGGAAGGGTGTAGACACGCGCCTTCGGCCGCATGTCGTCTATTTGGCGTAGCCGGTCATCTGGGAACGAATATTCCCTCCTAGGTACTGGCTCAAAGATAGTTCAATCGGAGCCGATTAACGCACATGAGATCCCTTTCGACGGCATTGATCACATTCGTTCTTATAGAGGAATCCCGCAGAAGCTGAGGTGCGCTTAGCACAATAAATTGAGGAGATCGAAGACCGATGCACGCACCAGCGTTTTCATGAACTGTCTAAATCGGTAGCTCGGTGATTGGATGCGATCAAGAATCGCCTGACAGAGCTGACGCTCCTCCGCAAGAATCTCGTACACCCGTTGCATGCACACCGCAAGCCCATACGATGCCGGGCCGTCGTGTCTCTCGTGCATCGCGTCCTCTTGTTGCTTGATCTCGTCCCGAATGTCGTTGTCACAAAGGTCTAGGCTCACGCAGAGCTCGAGCCATTGCTTGGCGCGAAGATCTTGAGCAGCGCGGAAGCCGGCTCGCGTGCGCTCACGCAGCTGCTGGAACTCAACTTCACGCTGATTGTGTACCTCGCGAATGCCCTCCAGGAGTGAGGCGAAGCTGTCGGCGTGCCGGCGCTGTTGCAGCTCGAACTCGGCGCACAGATAATCCTCCACATTTCCGTTGAGCGGTGCCGGTTCCTGTATGCACTGCTCGCGAACGGCGGCCGGCAGCATCGGCCGCGCACGGGTCAAAGCGGTGCTTGCGGCAACAGAGGCGGGTACGCTAGACTGCCCCGCGTCTGCATCTCGGCAGCCCTGGCTATGAGGTGCGGAGGGCGTTATGGGTTGTGCACGGGGCGAAACAGCCTGGCTGTCCACTGGAATGGGCAGCACATGTCAGCACTCGGGCAGGCAGGGGCAACAGTCGACGCGCCTGGCGCTGGCTCAGTTTCAGACGCATCGAGGGGACTGAAAGACGCAGCTGGTCGAGCGTCTGGTACAACGGGCAGGCAGTGCTGTTCGCTCCTTCGTCTTCGTGAGAAGAGCGCTCGTAGGGATGAGAGCCGCATGTGCGTGCAGAGACAGGAGTGGGAGGACAGAAGGTCGAGGGCAAGAGGGGCAAACAACGTGCCGCTTGCGTACGGTCATTCTGCTTCAGTCGGCTGAGTAAGGAAACCCGGTCTGCGACCGGGTTTCGACGCGGTGCTGTATTCCGGTGCACATGAAGCCGACGGCTGCTATCAGGCCTTCCTTCACGATTAAACCGCACAGCATGTTAGAGTTAACAGGGTACCATTGCTGTGATAGCGGGAGTTTGCAAGCGCTGACGTGCTCGGAATCTGGGCTCGACATGGCCTTTCGGTGGCTCAAGGAGCTCGTCGGGAACAAGGTCGCGTTGCAGCCGTCATCGAGCACGCTCCGCGGGCGCAGGACGACGACGAGGTTGCAGGTGCCTGGACAGCCGAGAAGCAGAAGGGGCTCGCGGAGGAGGTCAAGGACATGCTCTGAAGCGCATTGAAGCGCACGCGTACGGACTCGATGTATGGCATTGCGGTAGAAGGAGGGTGACGTCAGCACGTGCAATTTCAGGGTCCGCCGCCGTTGCTCTTCCTTCTGTTCTGCACCCGTTTGCGCAAGCGCCGCCCACCGCGTCTGCTGACTGGCGCGCCGCGTCCATTTACATTCCGATTGACTCCCTTGCGCGGTCTGTGACATCTGCTGCCCGGCCAAGTCTTCCTGAGGTCCGACTTTCGCTGGGAGCGTGCTCGTCAGTGCCACCCCGGGACTTGCACATACGGCGTACAACTACAGCACGCGATCAGTCTGATTAATGCCTGGCTTGCCTCTCCCCGTTGCTCGGTTGTGTATCATTTTCCGGCTCGCGCTCTTGCGCCAGTACACACGGGATGGTCTTATGTTACGGTCGCTATGCACGGGCGCGCGCGCGCTGGCAATGGATTACGGTGGATGCACGTCTTGGGATTGAGAAAGACGCCACGCGGTGGCCAATGGGTCTCCTGACGCACGCTGTCTGGAGAACCCCAGTGCGTTTGGCCCTCTTCGCATTCTGCGCTGTCTCTGTCTCCGTCGCGGTGCCTGCCTCGTGCCGCGACGACTTTCCCTTCTTGATTTGCACAAAGACTCGCGCGTCTGGCGCTCGCGCGAGAGAATCTATTCTCCAGCTTTCCACGGTCGTTATGACCATTCTCCCCGTCATTCTTCTGCGCATCCTGCGCCAGATCCGAATGCGGTGTTGTATGTGCGTCCTCAGACGCAGCTCCCAGCGACAACAAGAATCGACCTGGTGCGTTGCTGCTCATTCTAGAGGACCCGTGTTCAATGGGCGTCGAGTCTATTCGGAGCGCATCCGCGCGTGCTGGCCCGTCGTGTAATACCTGCGTGATCTAGGCACTTCTTCTTTCCGTGCGCGACGTTCGGTGTCGGCCCGAAGTTGAAGGAACGGCACTGGCTGGGTTTGCTGCTCCTCTGTTTCAATCCTACCGCCAAAGCCTTCGCGCGACGGCCGTTGAATCGAGCCCAGGTCGAGCTGTTCCTCCGTCCGGTCAGACAGTCCCGGCGGCACCGATATGACACGGGCTGTACTAATCGCGCGTGCATGGCGCTGGCGGGATAATCAGCGTGTCTTTCTACATCTCCCCCATCATCCGAGCAGCGGCGACTTGAACATGCGTCCGGGGCGCGGTGAGAGCTCAGCAGCGCTGTCTTTATGGCTAATATCTGAGCTGGATTTTCCCGCTTCGTTACTTAAGCCGAATTAGCAGGGCCGGCCGCGCCCACCGAATACGCTGGCCGCCCCGCTGCACCTCACTGTCGCCACAAACGCTCCGCGTCCCTTCCTAGCATGTCTCGCGAGACCTGTTTCATTACCCTGGCTCGCTTTTGCGCAGCCGCATGTCCTGGTCTTTCGGCCCCGCTTGCAATGGGGAAGTCTCTTACCGGCGCTGAAAAATATCTATTTCTGCGCCGAGCATCACGCACGCGGCTATTTGAGCGTGGGCAATTGGGTTCCCCGGTCTCGTCTCCGTCGCTCCCTGCCCTGTGAGCCGGCCTGCTTCTCGTCCATGCTCTATCACGATGGTTTGATACGCTGCAATTTGACGCGCGGATGCCTTCCCAAACTGTTAATCCCTGCTTCAGCCCGCGGAACAGGTTTCCAGTGCATGGGGCAGCGGGTCGGTGAGCCCGACGCGGGGGCGGGATGCAGTCCGCGCGCCAGACACGGGCGATATACTGGGTCATGCAGTGCCCGCTTGTGCTAGTACAAGCAATGTTGTTCCCTCGGTGCGGGATTCAAGGGGACCCACAGAGACGTGTACATAAGCTTCCTGGGTGTTTTGCTGTGCTCGCGTTCTCGGCGCTCAGCGTGCGCATCCGTCGAATCCCGGCTCGGGATTCGATTCCGCACATTTCAACCTGTCCTTCTCGTCGGGGAAAGTGTTCAGGAGCAGCGCGCGTGGACCATGCTCGCCCGCTGCGATCCCTCGCGCGTCCGGGTTCCCTATGGGCATTACCCTGCCGCGGCGCAGACTTCAAGGCCCGCGATTTACAGCAAATGGACTGTGTCGTGCTTGGAAGTGTCCTGCGATTTCCTGGTCCAATCGTGCTCTTCTCACCCTTGCGAATGCAGGAGCCCGTGTTCGTTTCAAAGGTGCGGGATACTTGTCGGCCCGAACAATCTGCTACCGCCAAGCGCGGGAAGCTGCGGAGCGCTGTGCTGTGTGCTGCTTCCATCCTGCAACGAATCCGGCTTGCCGCGCTCCGGCTTCCCCGTCCCTCGGGACCATCTCGGTGGGTGGTTCTCTGCGGCGCGGGCTCAGTGTGAGGACGGTCTCGGCTACGGATGGGGTCTCCGCGGTGCACGGACGCGCTTGGAATCTATTTGGATCTACAACGAATTCCGGCCGTCACAGCCCCGCGCAAAGTTTGCGCCTGCGTGCAAACCCGGACCGCGCGCGCAAACGAGGTATATATATGCACATCGGCGTGGACTCCGCGGCAGTGCAGATGACTATCCACATGCCAGCTACGTCGGCAGTCCTAACGGGCCTCTCCCTCGTGACCGGCATTGCGCGTGAGGCGACGGATGGCATCCCGATTGTGAAGCAGGTCCTTGGGGTCGCATCGCGCATCATCGCCCTCGCTGAGGTGAGCTTCCCATTGTTATGTGTACCCCGCTGACGCGATCTATACAGCAAATTGATAAGAACCGAGAGGATCTGCATGCGCTCGCAGCTCGAGCGAAGAAGATGGACGCCACCATTACCGCCATCGTCGGAGACCGCGAGCTCGATGATCGCCTGCTGCGTCGTCTGGAAGCCATAAATGGGTACGCAGCTGGGCAAAAATGCGAATTGCAGTGTTGTTTTTATGCACGTTTGAAGCGTCCTTTGCGCTGTCGAGAAGCACTTGGAGATTCATATCAAGCAAGGCCGCGTCAGCAAGGCGTGGCGCTATATCTTCACTATCCGCAAGGATGTAGATCGTCTGAGAGGAGAGTTCGACGACCATCTCAATGAGCTCGAGGTACATCACTTACTGTGAGCGCGGCCTGCATTCACAGACTATTTCAGGTTGCAGTAAGTCTTGATACGAATCTAGTCTCGCGCGAAAACGCAAGGTTTATTGGCGAGGTACGCGTCGATTCCTCCCGCATCTTTCAACTATGGATAGACGCCACTTCAGGTCCGCAACATCCGACACTGTGAAATCACACTGCTTCGCCCGATCCCACGTGTTCATGACTATAGCCACTGGGGCCTCGTCACTGAAACCTTACATCTTGCCAATTGCGAAGGATCGAACAAGGTGTTCATTGTCAGGAATATGAAGTTCTCTGGCCTGGACGAGGACCAGCGCCGACGCATCAAGGAGTACAATCGGATTCTAGAACATTTGTCGTACGTCAGTCGGGCCTGCTATCCAATTCCTCTCGTGATTATTCCGCAGGCTCATCCAGAATCTGCATCCTTCCATCGCCCGCATCTACGGCAGGAACCAAGGGCCGAAGCACAATAGATTCGTTGTCTTGGACGCCGGTGAGTATATTCCAAGTCCCTAAGACATGCCCTGAAAGCCCCTTTATTTAGGAGACATTCGTCCATTCGAAGATGCACTGGTAGATGGTACGGCAGACATGACTGTCCTTGGCCAATTGGTATGTATGTCACAGATGAGCCGGCTGAGGCTGAAAAATTGCTTCAGGTAGTTCAATTAGCGGTGCGTGAAACAGTATCTTACGTTGAACAAAGTTAAACCGACAAAGGACGCCTCATGCCATCTTGAGAAGCGCGGCGCAGGGTGGGCGTCCACCATGTTTGCTCTATCACGAGTATATGTCAACAATAATTACCGGCCTATAATCGGCCTCGACGACGACTTGTTCACCATTCACCCTATCCGTGGATTGCACCTCGGAGGGTTCATCTCTGTACTCGGACAAGTGCGTCCACGGCGCTAGGTACTCCACGCACTAATCGACGATCTAGATCCTCGACCACTACACAGTATACCCGCCCTTACAAGAGCACCCATTCCCAGATGTGCATCGCAGGATCACCGCTTGGAATAATGAGCTCTTTGGGAGACTGTTAGACGCCGGATCTCCGATCATGCATCGGGAGACCATGGTTCGAAGGAATTATATTACACACCTCATCCCGCTCAGTCAGGAGTTACGGACGCATCTCTCTCGGCCTCGCAGCCTCAGTTTCTTTTCTGACCCAGATTGGGGTATCATGTTGCTCCGTCAGGCGGTGTGCAGGACAGTGTGCGAGGGGAGAGCTATGGCAATGCTATACCATGCACACGCGTCGGACGAATGGGATCGTATAACTGGTATGTCTCTTCAGGGCGCTCATCCGTTCCTAATTCGGTCCAGTGTATTGCATCGAGTCCGGTGTCGATTTTTTTTCTCACACAAAGACTCTATTCGAAATTCCGCGCTCAGTGGCCGAAGACGTAAGGCAACAGCTCGGGATTGTACTGGACGGCGAGGGCGTACGACCTGGGTGGGGTTTCGGGCCGCATATTCTGGCCGACGGCACTATATCACCAGAGCGCATGACGTGGGTTAAATGGGTCGGCATACAATCGCTGTTGTATGGCGAAGATCGTGGTGATTTAATTAAGTTAGTCTAAAGGGGTCAACCTGACTTGTATATTAGATTCCATCGTCCTGCACCAACAAGTGGGGCCCCGAACGCGCATCCAGTTCGGTCGTCACTGCTTCAGCGGCCCTGAAGGAAACGCAGGTGTCGGCTACGTTATTCTTTCCGACCTAGCAGGTCATAGCTAATATTCAACATGCGGGGGAATTGAGCATACCAAAACAAAAAATTCTACAGGTGCCGGCGGTTCTACCGTTTTACCCTTCTGTCAGCTTGCGCGCGGAGCTGCCCATCTGAGACAGGAACAGACCGCCGTCTGAGGCGCAACACCCTCGTTAAATGGGCAGTACAAGCGGCTGCACAGGCCGATGCGCGAGGTCCGTACCGAAGCGCGCCGTCTGTTCTCCCATTCCCGCGACAAGTGTCGGGTCCCGAACCCGTAGCCCGACAGGCAGTCAGTCCGCAAGTTAGGGAGATTATGCGTGAGCGCAGACGTTGCGGTGGGCCCAATACAGGCTTTGGAAAGAGTCGGTGCTCACGGGCCAGCGCCAAGAAAACGGACGGCAGACAAATCGGAGCGCGTTTCTGCAATAGGACTTCCCGCCGATCATTGTCCGTAGCGTTGTCCAACGCTGCGGACTACGGGATGAGCAGTTGCAGGGCAATCGCTGCGCGCAGAACCTTCCCAAGAGCGAGATATTAAGTGCGATTGCCGCGTGGGAACGATGAGAGATGAGGCGGACTCGTTTTCGCTCACGTATGCCACGGCGCGGTCAGCGACAGCTATCCGCGTATAAACGCACTCGCTATGCAGAGCCAACGGCGCACTCTGCTGCAGGACAGGCGGAAACAAAGTTTCCAGACATCGGGGCACCCGGGAGAGGCACAGCGACCCGTCGCAGTGCCGCGGTGCCCGACCCGTGTCAGAAACCAAGCAGGTGTCAGCACCGTATCGGGGAACAGAGCCCGCGAGTCGCGGAAGTCAAACTGAGAGTAGTAATGCGCGCCTACGTGCGGATGCGCCGCTGGACACTTCGGGGCGCTCGAGTTGGTCGGCTTCCGCAACGCACCCAAGGGCAGTCGGCAGTCTCGCAGATCCTCTACTTTATGGCCCGGAGTTCGCACTCGACATAAAGTCTGCAAAGGAGACTAAGTTCGCACAGAGCGCGGAGATCCCGCAAATTCCTCTACGCTCGACGCTCAGGCCGCTCGTGCGCCATGCAAGAAATGAGTTTGCCATTGTACGGCTCCCGTGCGGCGCGTGTGCCCCGAACGGAGTAGATCGGACATAACGTCGCTCGTCGGTAACGACTGTGTTCAGCAGCTCGTAGCCGTCATCGGGTCCGGGGCCCAGAAAAAAAGCAGAAAGGTAGGCAGTGTCCTCCCAACAGGCAGAAGACGATCGTAGAAGGGCCTGCGCAGGTTACGAACGCGACGTACGAGTAGCACGTGACTGACACGAGCGCTGGCGAGGAAGGCAGACCAACCAGGCGCAAAGCCAATGGAAAAAGAAATGGATACCTAATCCCGCCCGCGCACTTCGCGCTGAATGAGACAGCGCGCTGACGGGCGGGACCTACGGGCATTGCGTGGATCGATAGCAAAAGCGCCGCACAATAGGCCGCGCTGATTGATAACATGCGCGCCGAGCTGGACGAGAGGCGCGGTAATTAGCGCAAACTCAGAGCTGGACGTGGTGGAAGCACAAATCAGGCAGTTGGTTGGCAAAGACAGGCAAATACAGCATGCAGCAGTACCGCCGTCATCGAGTCCGCGCTGCGCAGGCCCAGGACGTCAAGATGGCTAGCGGCTTGCCGCACAAGAGGCATAAGACGGTTGAAAACGATGCTGAAGAGTCGCTCCGAACAACGCGCGCCAGGAATCTGTGGATAACATCGTGGTACGGAGCGCAGATGAGGTCGGCGGCTGAATTTCAGGGTCCGCCGTCCGCTTAGAGTATTGCGCAGACTCGAAGTATCTTACCGGCGCTGATTAGTGTCCACTTCTGCGACGCGTATCACGCACACTACTGTTCATGCTTTTGCAGCTGTGTTTAAGCTGTTCTGCCAGTTCACGTCTCGGTCTCTCCCTGCTCACCGTAGTCATTGTTTAAACAGATGGGGCTTATCGTTTGGTCAAATCACTTCAGGGGCGGTTGTTGGCGGCACTGTACGGCCCGCAGGCAGCCTGATCCGGCGGCTCGACCTCACCTCTCGCTGCATCCTCCCGTGTACTGACTGACCTGATTTTACTGCCCAGGGTTCTGAAATCCTTTGGCTCGAATTTATATCTGCTCAGTGCACGGGGAATCTTGCGATACTGGCATTGGGGGATCTTCGGAAATCGACCAAACGGTAAGCATCACGGAATTAAACTAGACGCTACACAGCCGTCCCGCCCGCTTGCCGGTCAAAGGGACGGCTGCGTAGACGTCTAGCTGAGGTAGACTATGCTCACCGTGCAGTCCTGATTCTCGTCTATGCTCCATCCCACAGCGACTTTCAGCTGGCTTAATGCGCGTCTCAGGTCATTCAGCATCGCCGAGAATGTGGGCTCTCCGGCTTTGGACAAAGCTTTGTGTTTATCGAGTCACTGCACGAGCCAGTATGCGCAGATATCTGCATCATCATCCACCGCGGCTGAGGGCCCTTCAGCGCGCGTCCGCGTTACCTGCAGGTCGGACTTGATATGTCCCTGGGACAAGCCTTCGACGAGCGGACGGCTCGCACCCTGACACGGCGTCATGTGCAATGCTTCCGTATGCGCTCACTTCGAACGGGACTGGATTCCGCTCTGCGTCGTATTTCGGTCCGCGCGCGTACTATCATTTCCGCCCGCTGTTCCACTCCCCTCAGTCAACTAGCCGGTGCACGCGCTGCTCGTCTGGCCTGCCTGGCCTGTCTCGCACGAGATGGCTCGGAACGCTGCTGTGTGTCCACTCGGACTGCCGAGCGCTGCTTCGCTGTGCGGAATAGGGGGCCTGGTGCGCTGAGCTGCGGTCCGGTGTACACGATGCGCGGGATGGTTAGGCTGCGCGCCACGAGTTCTCGGAACGGAGCAGCGACGCGTTTACCTGGCCGCGGGGAGCTGCGCTAGTCAAGTGGTTCGCGGAGATCTCCTGCGCGTCTCGATCTGGTCTACCGCTGCACGATCGTTTCCCGCGGCGACGCGGGCGGGCTGAGCGTTTGCATACGTTGAACCATGATATCCTTCTCGAGAAATGTCGCGCGGGGCCCGGTGATGGGAGCGTGGCATCTCACGCAATTCGAAGCGACAGTCCGCGCGTATGGACAGTCTGTGTGCTCTGTCCCTCGGCGGCGCAGGCTTCACCGTGTGCATTCTACGTGGTCCTTGAAGTGCCTCGAAGCCACCCGCTATTTTTGATTCCAATGCCGCGCGTCTCATTCTCCCGCACGCACGAGCCGGAGTTCGTTCCCAACGTGCGCGCCATGCCGCGCCATTGGCTTGTCCGTCCTGACCGGCTTTTGCGCTCATCGGCCACCGCAAAGCGGGAAGGTCGAGAGCCTGTGGCGGGCATGTCATTGTGTGATAATTGACAAGGCGATACGAAGTCGTGCTTGAAAGGGGCGTCTCTGCTGTCAAGACGTCCTGCGATGCAAGCGGGACAACCATCTGTCACATGCAGCGCCCGTCAGATCCGCGACCAGCACGCGCAGGCGAAACGCCGTAGACTGCGATACGGCGTACGGTAGACATCGATTCGGTATCTGATGGAGACCAATTGTCAACTCCATGGCTCTGTCTAGGCCAATTGTGACTTGATTGTGACAGCCCGATCGTTGATCGGCGCCTTCCTGCCTCATCGTGGGCGGCATTCTCAAGTGCGACCCTGGCGGCACCCATTGCCTTTTTCAGTCCCGCTGGCACATGACAGTCCTTCATAACTGGCGCACGGTGCTCTCCCGGAGACTTGCATCGTCCCTCTTTGGCCGGCGGCGTCCGCGCCCCATGGCATTTTCGTCCCTTCGAACGTTATTGGACCGGAAGCGCGAACGGCGCTCCCAGGCATTACCGATTGCACCCCGTTCTGCAGATACTCTCCCTGCGCGCAATCTTTCCGTTCCCGAAGGGGCTGATCCTGTGCATGGTGCGTGGACTTTGAATACAGCGGCTCGACGCTCACTGCCAGCCGGCTGTTTCAGTACCGTCGACTCACGCTCGGCGCGCAACGGCGACGGTGGTCTCTCGCCCTCCGCTGTCACAGAAAGCGGAGACTGTTGAGGGTACTGTCGAGGAATATCTGTGCTCCAGGTTCGAGCGCCAGCAGCGTCAACATGCAGAAAAGTTCGCCAGTTTCCTCGCAGGCATTACGGAGACACACGAACAACGCGAGCGCGAGGTCGAGCAGCTTCAAGAGCGCACGCGCGCCTCCTTTGGCGACGCGCAGGGACGCCGCTACAAGGAATGGCTCGAGCTGCGCGACAAGATGGAGCACCCGGAGCAGCAGGCGCTGGACGAGTTGACGCGCCAAGCGTATGCGCTGTGCTCGAAACACGACAAGCTGGCCGCCCGGGGGCTGGAGGCCTGCGTCAAGCTGATGTATAACACTCTCAACGCCGAGAGAGCGCTGTGCGAGAGGCTTATAACTCGGGTCGAAGAGCATGGGTTCCAATTCAAGCAGGCCGGGCAGACATCGGTGCGCGCCGTCTGCGATGCCCGCTGTTATACCGATCTAATCTGGCTTCAGAAACCAGACAGTGCCTTTATTGCCAAGATAATCATTCGTATCGAGCAGCAGCTCATGTGCGTGCACCCTACGCTTGACCATCATTGACTGTCAGTTGTAGGAAAGAGTATGTGTGTCCTCCACCAACACATCAACTGTCTGATAAATTCGCGGACTCGCAATCTCCCGCGTACGACAAACTACTGGAGCCCAGCAAGCGACGACCGAGTGTCGTTAGTCCAGCCACCGGCAGCCTGACGGCCTCCTCCGACTCTGATTCCCCAACGTCGCCATCGATGTGGAGGAACATCCCAGTCGCGGCGCTTCTTCAACGTTTCGAGGACCACTTTCTCAGCCAGGAGGACCGCCGAAAGACACGATGGCGCACCTTCCAGAACGCGGCCGACAATCTGCACGAGGCGTGGGGGCACCGTATGGATCGCCTATCGGCCGCGCTTGCAGTCGCGTTCGAATCCAGTCTCGTCGAGTTCGGCAAAGACGACGGCCGCATGCGGGGCGCGGACGAGACGGCTCGCCGCTCCATTTGCGCGCGTGTGCGTATTGCAGAGGCAGCACGCATCCGCGAGATGGAGAGCACGTGGTCCCGCATGGCTGCTGAATTCGACCGTCAACGCATGGATTTCCTGGTCCGGCTTGACCTTGCAAACGGGGGATTCTGTCTCAAACCTCACCGACCGACTGTGCTGGACGGGCCTCTGACCCCTCAGACGGCCGCCGTTAAACCTCACAAGTCTCTATTGTCCTACAGTAACTACGTGAATTCGTCGGCGTGCGCGGCTTCCTCCTGGGGAGCGCATGACGCCGATGCTGCGAATACCCGGGTATTTGATTTACCCTTCGTGAGTGAATTCGTTTCAAACTGCTTTACTGCGACGACTCACGGGAACAGTCACCTCAGAATCTGTTCGCAGCCCCGAACCCATCTCGCCCACGGCCCGCCGCGCCGGAAAGTGTCCAGACAGTAGGTCCATTCTCCGTTATGAGGTATGACTGAGCGTTTTGTTTTGTCTCAGAGACGGTTATTCAAGGAGGCTGAGCATACGAGAGACCAGCGCTTCGAAGCGTCTCTAGCCGCATTCACTGCGGAATCGCGCGGCGTGGAAAGCACCCGCGCTACGCGTTTTTCTCGCGCCGTGTTGAAATGGGAGCACCGCGCTACGCGTGCCGAGCGCGAGAGGACCGCGGCATTCGATATCCGGATGGAGGCTTTGCGAAGGGAATGGAACGCAAACCGCACGAAGCGCACGCGGGACGCAGATCAACTCCTCTTCGATCTCGACGAGCAGTTCGGCAGGATCCAGACCGAGCGTGAAGAAACGTTTATAAAGGCCGTCGGGCTACGATACCGTGATTTCTTGAGGGCAGTCGAGGTGTTCAATGGGGACGGCACTTCGTAACGTCGAGTAGTACATAATTGATAGAAGGGTGCCTGTGACACCGCGCAGTGCAAGGGGATGCCTGTGGCGGGTACAACGAAGCTGAGAACGGAGGTCTTCCCGAGCCTCCCGAGAGCGCAGCGAATTCTGGGACAAACTGAATGTCTGGCGTGAGGTATGGGGCAGCGGGGTGTACATTGTACGCCGACTCTATGAGCGAGATGAGATGTATCACAGACGCCAGGATGAGACGACGAGCAGGCGGCCTTCTACTAGAACGATTATCCGCAAGTAAAGTCTGCAAGGGAGACTAGCGGCTTTTCGTCGCACTGCAGCTGTGGATACACTGCACGGACTGGACCGTCGAGAACGTAGAGGGGACGGTATAACCTCCAGAGTAAGTGCGTTGTCCTGGCTCAATTGGAAGAGATGACGCCCCATGCTGCAGGACTAGATGCCACGTTGTGGAAAGTGCAATGAGGGTGACGCTGGCTTCCAGCATGCGCCAGTCGTGCAAGGCAACAGCCATTCCGTTTGACAGGCAGAAGAATCAGAAGGAACCCGTAGGAGGTGCAAAAGGATGTTTTGTACGGCAGAGTGAAAGGAGAGGGCTGACGTCAGCCAATTTGAGGCTCCGCTGCCGGCGCTCTTCGTCCTGTTCTGCACCCGCTTGAGTAACCGAGGCCCGCCACACCGACTGCTCTTAGCGGCTTATGGATCTAGTCCCATCGCAGATGCCGCACATCTTCGCGCTTGCGCTGCGCCTATTGGCTGCCGAGTCTTCCTGTGTCACGGCTCTGGCTGTCTTTGTGTCTCCGCTTCATGCTCCCTAGTCTACCGTCCCGAGCGATCCTCAGCTGCCACTGAATTTGGTCTACTCTCCTGCGCGCCTGTTTTCGCAATCGTCCGGCGCAGCGTAATGCTACCCAAACATAGCGCCTCTCGCGTGATTCAGACGCGCAGGCCGCCCTCACATTTGAGATCCCCGCGCGGTCTACTGCCTTCTCGGTGATTGCTACGGCGCTCACATTTATGTTTCGACGAATCGTGCATACGAAAGTACGGTAAATACGCTCTGTGTGCTTCTGCACGTTGGACACAGCGCTCCCGCTCGCGCGTGTACACTTTGGCATTCCAGCGGCGCTCTTTCCTTCCCCTGCGCGCCCGCCGTACGCGTGATAGACGAAGGTCTCCTGCTCGACGATCCCGCTGCGCGTGAACTAGCGGGCCGCAGCGCGGCCTGCGGGGTTGTCTCTCTACCCGCAGCAGTCTGCAAAGGAGACTATGCGGCGAGGGTCCAGTCCCCTCACTTTCAGGGCCCATCGAGACAGGGAATTGCACGCGCAGTGTACCAGGCTACGGTTTTTAGATTGACTGCCTGCGCACGACACTTGTTAAATATGAATCATATGTAGCGCGCGATCTCCGGCAGATCGAGTTTTTGCACGCGACGAGGCGATGCGAGCTGCAGTGTCGACCGGCCTATCCGTGCGTCGCTGCACAGTGAACGCTGGTTGTCCAGCGTGGATTACTCCGCGTCCGCGCGTTGTGCTAGCCCGTGCGTTGTTTCCATGCTAGGGTTGCGCGGTCAGTTTTCCGGGCGCGCGCGAACGAGCAGACCGAGTCGTCGCGCTGCATGCTGCCGCTCGGCTCTCACAGGCAGCGCGTTCTCGAATAGCTGATCGCACCGCCAGTCCCTTCGGTCGAGCCACAGCCCGCGTGCGCGCGGTCTGCCTGTGCAGGCTGCACCGTCTGGCGCGCACGTGTTTGCGCGGACGGTCATTCAGTCATACGGCGCCCGGGAAATCGACAGAATGCCCACCTCCTCGGCGGCCGTCCTTTCCCACCGGTCTCCCTCTCTGGATCTGATATGCACGCGCGCGGGGTAATTCTGGTCATCTGCGCGGACCGCTGCTGCCCCTAGACCAAGTTTTGCACACATTGTCTCTACGCGGCAGCGATGCGAGCTGCCGTACATCCTATGCGATGCTTCCGTTCCCCGGACGATTTCCCCGGCAGAGGTTAGATGGCTCGCTCTCTGTGCCAGCGCGCGCGCGGTTTCTGTGCGGGGTAATCGCACGGGGCGGGGGCACAGACGGTGTGCATGCTGTTCCGCTGTGCGTCTGGCGCGAGCACGGACGGCCGTCCGGTGCGGTAGCAGCACGGAAAATCGACGGATCCAGAGCGCGCATCTTTCACCGGCTCCCGTGCGTGCTTCGCTGCCCCGGGAACGCTACCCGTAGCTTCGATGGGAGCTGTCTCCTCATCCCCCAGTCCGTTCGATTCACCAGTACTCTTGATCACTGAGCTCGTCTCCTAGGAATACAGCTCCGCGCCTGCCGTGCCCGTGGGAAAGAACACAACCTACGTGCTAGACGCCAGTGTCGGCGCGGAGAAGACTTCCGCACGCACAGCTTGCCACGTGCCCGGGAGGGACTTTCGGCGCACACGCCGGCATATATAGCCCCGCACGGCACAGGTCCACCGGGTTCTCTTCTCGAGCGCAATCCATGAATCGCACGTCAACAGTGCTTACCGGCCTAGCCCTGGCGACGGGCGTCGCGCGTGAGGCGGCGGACGGTGTGCCGATCGTCAAGCAGGTTCTCGGCGTCGCGTCCCGCATCGTGGGTCTCGCGGAGGTGCGCATCCGCTCGGGCGCTGCAGGTTCTAGGCTGAAGATCATTCCGGCCCAGCTCATCGATAAGAATCGCGAGGACCTCCACGCACTGGTGGACCGAGCGAAGCGGATGGACGCCACGATCACGGCCATCGTCGCCGATCGCGAGCTCGCTCATGAGGTTCTGCGCCGCTTGGAAGCGTTGAATGGGTACGTTGGATTATTGAGGACGTTGTATGCTAGAGCTTGACTGGTTCCGCAAGCGTCCTGCGCGCCATCGAGAAGCACTTCGTGCGGCATATCAAACGAAGCCGGGTTCGCAGGACTCTGGACTATGTCTTTACCGCTCGAAAGGACGTCGATCGTCTGAAGGGAGATTATGACGATCGCCTGAGGGAGCTTGAGGTGTGTTCATCTGAATCGGGAGCTTCGACGTCGTCGACAAATAAACTTCAGGTCGCAGCTAGCATCGACACTAATCTCACCGCGCGGGCCGATTCAAGGTTCATTGGAGAAGTGCGTATACGCTACTCAGAGGCCTCTCTCTACTGAACAGATTATACCCTCAGTTCCGAAACATCAGGCACAGCGAAATCAGCCTCCTGCGCCGTCTCCCGACCCCGAGTCGTAGAGGAGACGGATACACGATTCACTGCCACCTTGCATCTTGCGAGGGGTCCAACCAGATTGTCGTGGTCCGATATATCGAGGTGTCCCGTCGCGGTGCGGACGTAGGTAGCGGAATTGAGGTGCACGACAAGATTCTGGAACAGATGTCGTGCGTCACACACCCTAGCGACGCCCTCTCGTAGTCTAACCTTATCGGCTACCAGCCTCGTGCAGAATCGTCATCCTGGCATCGCATATCTGTACGGTAGGAATGTCGGCCCTAAGGAGAGTCGATTCGTCGTCCTGAACGCCGGTGGGTTTGTTCTCGTTCCCATCGGGTGACTTTCTGATGTACACTCTCTAGGTGATGTTCGCTCGCTCGCTGACCTTATTGGTGAAGGAAGTTCGGATCTCGCCTTCATGGGCCGAGTGGTACGTCTTTCAAAATTACCCCACCATACAATTTAAACCACTCGACAGGTGGCTAAGATGGCGGTGAGCAGATATATGTGTAACACATATGACTGATCACAGTTAAACCAATGATCAGGACGCCTGTCGCCATCTCCAAAAGTACGGCGCAGCGTTCCAATTTGAGGACGTTGAAAACGTATATCTCGACCACAACTACGAACCCAAAATGGGCATTTGCAACGACCTGTACAAAGTTGGCGATTCACCTGAAAGTCGGGCCAGCGAAGACGTGACCGTTCTCGCATTCGTGCGTGCTCGTCATGGCGCACAGCGAAGCGCCGAGGACTAACTAATTGCAGATACTCGACAAGGCCGCGCCCTTCCAGTCTCAAGATGCGCCCAGGTTGCCACATGCTCCTCGCAGGAGCTCCGCGTGGATCGCGCAGATCTTCGGCGAGCTGATCGACGCGGGATACCGCACAATCTGTCGAGAGAATGTAGTTCGACGGGCTGACATCCCGAGCATCATCCCGCTGGCTCAGGAGACATGGACGTACCTTAATAGGGCCGGAAAATCCTACAAGGACGGTTGGCCGATGTGGGGTATCATACTGCTCCGACTTGCGACGGGTAAAGGGACATACGATGGGTGCTTCTTCCGCGCGGAATATCGACTGCGTACACGCAAGGGACCGGATCATATCGTGGGTACGTCCTCTAGCAGTCTCGGTGAGAACCCACTCTTATATGTCGCCAGTGTATGCCTTCGAGAGTGATGTTGACACTGTGTACCACATGTTGACTGTCTTCGATATCCCCCGCCCTGCCGCCAAAGACGTTCGGCGACGACTCGGGTTTGTGCTCGATGACAACTGTGAGTGGATTCAGACAGTGCCGTTTGGTCTGGAGCACTTTGCGGGCGCCGGCGTAACATCACTGGAGGGCATGGAATGGAGTTTGTGAGGACATCCGTAGGGTTCGGGCTAATATACACTCTCCGTTCAGGATAGCTAATCGACGTGGAATGAACGTATCAAGGAGAGATCACAACACACCGGGCTTTGCGCCAAACGCGTCGGCGAGCTTCTTCTGCTCGACCTCGTCCAGGACGTCCGCAAACGGGTCGTCATCGTGGGCGCGTGCGGTGTATTCAGCATTGTTTCCGACCACGCGGGCAACGGCCGGCCCGGCGACGTGGGCGATGAATGCCATCGTCATGTCAAGGCCTGTCAGGCGTTAGATTGACGGCGAACGGCGTGGTCGGACTGCGGGCATCGTACATACCTGCCGCAACGCCGGACGCGGTCCAGACGTTCCCGACCGTGACCCAGCGCGCCTTGCGCACTCACTGCACTTCGTTCTTCGAGCCCGACTGAGCGCAGCGACGCGTCAGCCGGTACAGGGAGAGAGAGAGTGGGAAGCGCGAAACGCACGGTGATGACGTTGAACAGCGACTTATTCGTCGTCGCGCGCTTGCCCGTCAGCAGGCCGGCCTGCTGCAGGATCCAGGCAGACGGACAGCACGTACCGCGCTCTGGGCGCCTGCGCCCGGAGGAACGCGATGAGGGCCGCGGGCGTCTTGCCCGGCGACGAGCCCAAGCCTGACGCGAGTCAGCATCACCCGCAGCGGTCGCGACGAATGCGAGGCGCACCCCCGGGAACGAGCAGCACGTCGTACTGCACCTCCCCGCTCAGCGCCGCAGCGTACGTCGCGTGCGGCTTCACGACGAGCCCGGCGGTCGCGGTGACGGTGTCCTCCGTGCTGAGCTGCGTGATGCTGAACACGACTGGCGGCGGTGGCTGGATGAGCGCGACGTTCGTCGGGCTCAGGACGCTGAGCAGGTCGAGCGGCCCGGCGAAATCGAGCAGCTGCACGCCCGGGTACAAGCAGATCGCGACCTTGAGATGCTGGGACATCGGGGCGCGCGTTTCGGAAGAGAAGGAGCAACAGGCCGACTCTTATAGGGGCTGCTGGTGTTCTGCCGCGCGGTGATGTGGCTTGCGCAAGTCTGCGCGGCGCGTTCTTGCAGTGATGACAGCGCGATTCCAAACAGAACCGCACGGCCCTCCCGATCACGGTTCTTTCGAAGCTCTTGCGCGAACTGCGCAGAATAGAACGATCGGATAGGAAGGAATCGATGCATGGGGCATGGCGCGAGCGACGCGATCTGTTCGTGGCCGCTGCAAAAGAAGAGGACGAGCGCTAGTGGCGGACCTCGAAATAGCGGAGCTGACGTCACCCTCGTTCAGCCCTCGTTCTCCCACCACGCCATGCTCAGATTCGGTGCGCCCGAAGACCTTGTGCTTTGTCGACCGCCCTTTCCTTCCTCCCCAATGCAAAGCAAGTCCTGCGCATCCTGCCCGACCGCCTCGTGCTTGCCGGTGCCCCGTCGCCGTTTTGGTGCCTGGTGGATAGCTCAGCGGCGACGAGCTGTGTATCCGGCCGACCAACCCGAATGTTGGTTGTAGCCGTGCTGTCGGATGCGTGAAACCTCGCTACGCATCCCTACTGGGTCTAGAGCTCCTTGACAATGGGCCGCCGTGCCTCTGCGAAGCATCGACGTCGACATGCGCCTTTGCGTGGCAGATCGCGACCTGAATGCTGTATTCTGAGTCTGCAGGATCTCGCCATGAGGGTAGCGCGACATCTATACGGTCTTCTTCACATCGGCGCATTCTCTGGCCCACGCGTCGCCTGTCCCCTTCCTCTGTTTCGGCCGGGCTCACGTGTCAAATGTTTCCTATGACGGCTCGCAGCGCGCGCATAGGACAAGCGCTGGTGCCCTGCCTGCGAATCTCCCGCGTTTCGCTTCCGCGTGGTTACACAGAAATCATGAAAGCCAGCGGACTGGGGAACGCGTGTTGTGTGTCCGGTCTCTCACTGTCCTTGTCATCAACGCTCGGGTCCATCTTGTGCATCCTGTTCGGTGTTACACAATTCCCCGCGGACGACCCAGTCCTGCCAGTGGGTCACCCTCCAGCTCACGGCGATGTCCCAGCAGCCGAGGCTCGCGATCTGCGTCTACTCCTGCGTGTAGCTGCTCGACTTCACCAGGTCGCCCGACCTACTCTGCTTCCTCAGTCGCAGGTCGTGTTAGAGCTCGCCCAGCTCCGTCCTCGGGGCCCCGCACTCGAGAGTCGAGGGGCCCGCGGGGCTGCTTGTCCCAGGATGTACTTCTGCCCCGAGACTGATTCTCCGTCGACGATGCGTTATTTTGCGGCGAGCTATGCTCTACTCAGTGGCGCATGCGCGGACAGCGTTAGGTCGGAACTGGCCTGTAGGCGCGATCTGATCCTGGCAGTCCAACAAGCGCAGCCCGGTGCACGATCCACACGCGCTGCGTGTCAGCCTTGCGCAGTTCCTTCGTGATATATGATTCTTGACGTGAGATAGTCGCTGATGAAGGCTCAGCGGCGGATGGTACTCGGAGGCGCCGATTGCCGTGTGCTTTGCGACTCGGATGCTGAGCGGGGACGGCTCGAACGGCCACGCGATGCTGGGGAGCATTGCCGTGCCATGGCAGTACATTAAGCTCCGCAGCTGCGATTTACTTATTGGAATTTACGATGTGATGCGAAAGACGACTTGTTAACGGTGGAAAAATCGCGAGTATCTCTGCAGGGGGTCATACAGATGGCCTAAGCGCTCACGACGGTAGGGGAAATACTTCTAGAGAGCCAACGAGTATCCTCGTCCGTCACGGGGTCCCCGACAATGAATTCCCACAGCTTCCACGTGCTATCCCATTTGGCCCACCCACCGCACTGCGTTTGAGTAGCGTCGTCTCCCGAAAGACGCTGCAGGAAGTATTCTCCCAGTCCTGCATCCTCGCCAGACGATGTTATTCCAAAACGTCGCCTCACTTCTTCTGCGGCCGAACGTGGAATTTCGATGACAGTGTCCGTAAGATGAATGACATCGGCATCTCCCTGGAGGCAGTGCACTGGCTTTCTGTAAGAACTGAGCGGCGAAGAAATAGAAGACGCACAGTCTAGCGCATCTGACTTAGCGGATCGTGCTACGTACACCGCCTCCACAAGACTCCCCTCGCATCTCACATTTCCTGCCGCCAGGCGGAGTAATACTAACCCCAAGAGGGGGTAGCAGAGCTGAAGGTTCGGTCGGCCTGATGGAGGTACGTCCATGACTCCGGACCGAGCGGGATGAGGCTTGTGAGATCAGCCCTTCGAACCATGTTCTCCCGACGGTAGGTTCGATATCCTGCGTCTATTAGATCCCCCAGAAGCTCTTTGCACCATGCAGTGCTCCTGAGATGCGCGTCTGGAAATGGGCACTCTACGGAGTGCCAGTATGAGGCAGTTTCGTCGAGTATCTACACCGTAGATCAGTAGCTGATGGGCTGGAACCCCGCACAGTTGACACACCTCTGCAAGAGTGAGAGAGACCCAGCTGGCACAGCTCTCGGGTGCCCAGATCGTGGTAGAGTACAAGTCGTCGTCAATGCCGACGGTGGGTTTGTACTTGTTGTCGATATAGACTGTCGGACCACACGACGACCACGCTACGCGGTGCCTTTGAAGATGGCATGCGGCGTCCTTTCCAGGGGTCAATTTTTGTAAATGCAACGCTCAGAGCCTGCTCACCGCCAATTGAGCTACCTAACGGCCATTTTGAACTTCTCGTCAATTCACGGGCGAGACACATACGAGTTGGCCAAGGATGCTTAGATCTGCAGGACCTGCTCTCAGTTCATCGTCCAAAGGGCGAATCCTTCCTACGGGAAAGAAAATGTCAAGGCCCGTCGACGTTGGGACTGTGAATACACCCACCAGCGTCCAAGACGACGAAACGATTGTCCTTGGGCCCAATGTTTCTACCGTAGAGACAGGTGATAGCAGGATGCCGATTCTGGATCAGCCTGCGAAATAATAATGAGGCAACGATTCCAGGGATCGAGCCCATCTGGCGTACGATAACCGTTCGAGAATCCTGTAATGATCCTCAGTGCGGTTGCGCTGGTGCTTGTCCAAGCCGGCCATGCTTCGGACGACGAACACCTTGTTGGATCCTTCACAATTGGCGAGATGGAAGATTGCTTTTCCGGCGCCCTCCATATGCGCGACGGGGCGCAGCAGCGTGATTTCGCAGTGCCGGATATTGCGGACCTGAAGCGGCGTCTCGTCCGACGTTCCTTTCAGAGACACGGGAAGAATCGACACGTACCTCGCCGATGAACCTCGAGTTGTCCCGCGAGAATATGTTTGTATCTAGGTTTGCCGCAACCTGAAGCGAGATGTGAATCAAGGCGGCCTTCGCGGTCTCGAGGAATGTACCTCGAGCTCCCTGAGACGGTCGTCGACCTCTCCTTTCAAACGGTCGATGTCTTTGCTGGCGGTGAGAATGTAGCCCAACGTCCTACGAACACGGCCTTGCTTCATATGAACTTCGAAGTACTTCTCGACGGCGCGCAGGACGCTTGTCACGTCTTCCAGACGAGACAGCAGGTGATCGTCGGGTTCGCGGTCGCCAACGACTGTCGCAATGGCGCGGTCCATCCTCTTGGCGCGGTCTGCAAGCGCCTGAAGATCCTCGCGGTTTTTATTGACTTGCTGCCAGGACAGCGTCAGCTGGACGCACGGAAGGGTGGGATGCTGACCTCGGCGAGTCGCACGATGCGCGATGCTACCCCAAGGACCTGCTTCACGATTGGCACGCCGTCCGTCGCATCGCTGGCGATGGCAGTCGCAAGCGCTAGTCCCGCGAGCACTCTGGATGTATTAGCTGGCATCGCTCGTGATCTGCGCTCCGTGCGCGCACCTTTATATATTAGCAAACCCGGCCCGCGCACGCCTCGCGGGTTCGCCCGCGCGCGCGAAGTGTGCGTGGGGCTATGACGGCCGGATTTCACCAGCTGTCGGTGTTGAAATAGATTCAGATAGATTATAGGTGTGTCCGCGCAGAGCGGATAGCTCATCCGTGGCCGATACTGTATACGCACTGGGCCCGCGCGGCAGAGACTGCACGCGGAGCTGAAAATGGATGCCCCTGAAAACGGGAAACACGGGGCACGGCAATGCGGATTTGTTGCAACATGCAAGCAATTGGCACATCGCACCCGCTCTTCAGCTTCCCGCGCCTGGCAGTGTCAGCCTATGACCGCCCATCCTGGTCAAGCACAATGCTCGGACCGGATAGCGCATGCGCAAGGACAAGAGACGGGACCAATATAGGTGCGGGACGTTCGAAAACGGCACAGTGCACTTCGCGACAAGGAGAGGTGACATTTCTGCCAAACCGTGGACCGCGGTTCCACGCGACGCTCGCGTCATTGCGCGGGAAACGCGAACGCGGAAAAGCAGAGAGCGAGTCCAGAGGTTCTGAGCATCGCTGCGAGCCATCTGAAGGTAGCTTCCTGTACCGCACGTCCCGCTGCCAGCAGTACACGTCGCAAAGAAGAAGAGCTAAAACGTTCGCAATCCCGAGTCAGGATTCGACGTATGTGCACGGTGAGCCGGCCCGTGTCTCCTCGGGAAACGCCAGCACAGCAAAGCACCCAGGAAGCCGAGATGCGAGGGGGATTGCTGCGAGGCCCCAGTGACGTTTCAAACTCCCGTGCGAGCGAGGAAACAACAGCGTCCGGAAGAGCCTATAGAGCGGATCTCGTGGGTACTGCACGCGTGCTATATCCTGCATGTGCGTCTTCCTCACCGGCTCGCAGCTCCGCGCGCCAGCAACCTGTGCCCCGCGCTGAATCATTGCTCGGCAGTGCGAGAAAAAACCCGGCGGCAGCGGCCCGAGCCATCTCGCGCAAGATACGCTAGACACCCGAGTCGAGCAGCAGATGCACAGGCCACTTCGCTGAATGGATCGCCACATACAGAACCTAGCGCGGAGATTGTCGAGCGCGCGCACTCAAAGGTCAGACGGGTCCATAGCTCGACCATTGCTATCAGAGCGCGAGGCGACGTTCCAGGAGCAGGCAGGACGGGTCTCCACTGTGGAATGCCAAATTAAACAGCTTCTACTGTAGGTATCTGGGCGGAAATGAGCGGCTGCGCGCGGCGTAGGCAGCGCACCAAGCCACTTGGGCGCCGGGCCGAAATCGCGCGCGGCGGTCCGAGAAGGGATAAAGCGGTCGAATGGCAGGGTAGGCGTGTTCGGACGAGCAGCGCGTATTCACAGCCCAAGTATCCCCACGAACCAAGGAAGCAAATGCACCATCGACTGATGAACGTTTTGGTGGCGGTGCGAGCAAAATCTCTGGCAGTGTGTGCGCGGCAGGAAAATTCGAGGCGGGCATACGACGGTGTTACGTTCTAAATAGGAAAAAAAAACGCCAAGGTTCCCGAGTTCAACCCACGACGATGTTCGGCGTTGCGTTCTGAGTGCTGTACCGGAACCGCGGGCACGAACGTATACATAACGAGCCGGAGATTTTTCGCCTCCTCAAGCGCGTCGAGCCAGCTGAAAGAAATCACCTGCCTTCACAGTGAGGCGACGATGAGAACGTCGCCGCGCGCTGCCGGCAAAATCGGAGGCGAGAGATAGGAGGCAGGCTAGACATCGAACTCGCCTCAGACACGCCGAGAATTAATGCACGTTGAGTAGCTCTGGCGACGCGAATAGTACTTCTTGTGCCGAGATTCGGCGGCGATAGCCAAGGAGACGCGAAGGAGCAAAGCCAGCCGAGGTATCTGGGACCACAGGGATTCTGGCCAACCAGATGCCGCAGAGCGGTCGTGCAGAACATGGATTCCTGCGGGGAAGACAGCGTATCCGGGCGGGGTTGGCCCCGGTTGCGGAACAGGAGGAAGAGAGCGAACGGCGGACCCTGAAATTCAGCCGCCGACCGAACCAGTGCTTCGTACCACCATGTTACAGCCGTTTCGGAAAGTACGTGGACGATCCGCTTTTTTTCCGAGGCCCGGAAACTCCGACTCCGACCACTCCGACTCAGTCCGACCCGCTCAGCAGCTTTGCACCTACGCCGCTCTTTGTCGCTATTCGCAGCAGCGCGTGTGCCAGCCACCTGTATGGCCTTAATACATACCCCTGCTCACAATATGCGTTTCAAATATGACCGCTGGCTGCGTTTCTGTGCAGGGCAAATTACCCCACCTCGCTGCAACACCCCGACGTTGGACAACGTCCCTGGTACACAGCTCGCATGTCCAGAGGAGCTACAGGGCACAGCGCCGGCCAATTGGGGACCTTTAGATGCCCCCAAAGGGACTGGTTCCCCACATCGACGCGACGCGTTGACGCTGCAGCTACCCGTCAATCCAACTGCCTGACACTATCCTATTCACGCCCAAGGTGTTTTACGGTTATTGGAGAATTCGTATGGGAGCTTTGTGTCACACGGGGGGCGGCCAGGGAAAGCCAGGAGCCTGCGCTGCAGCTGTGGCGTGTCGGACATGTGCGGAGTCGTTCGGAGTCGGAGTTTCCGGCCGGCCGGGCAAAAAACGGAACAGTCCACGTACTTTCCGAAACGGCTGTATACACAAATTCCTGGCGCGCCTCCTCGGAGAAACTCATTCAACCTACGCGCAAGAGCTCGCGCGCGAGGTGCAATACGACGTCCTGCTCGTCCCCGGCGGTGCGCATTGCGTCGTCATGTTCCGCGCAGCCGTAGTGTTGATTTGCGCTACATAGGCTCGGGCTCGTCGCCGGGCAAGACGCCCGCGGCGCTCATCGCATTCCTCCGTGCGCAGGCGCCGGGCGCGCAGTACGTGCTGTCCGTCTGCTCCGGCTCGTGGATCCTGCAGCAGGCGGGCCTGCTCACGGGCAAGCGCGCGACGACGAACAAGTCGCTGTTCAACGTCATCACCGTGCGTCCCCGCCCTCGCTTCTCTCACGTCACAACGCCGTAGCTGACGCATTGCTGGGCTCAGGCGGGCTCAAAAAAGAGGTACACTGGGTGCGCAAGACGCGCTGGGTGACGGACGGGAACGTCTGGACCGCGTCGGGCGTCGCTGCAGGTCCGCACCCCGCCTTGTGCATCTCCAGCGCCTTCTCAGTCTGACTCTGCTGCAAATGTAGGCATGGACATGACGCTCGCATTCATCACGCACCTCGCGGGCCTGGGCGTCGCGGCCGTCGTATCCAGCGGCATCGAGTACACTGCGTGCGCGCAGGATAACGATCCCTTCGCGGACATCTGGAGCGACGAGGCGCAGCGGAAGCTCGTTGAGTCGTTTGGCGAGCATATTAACCTGTAGGCCCGCTCTGTAGCGCACTTTGTATCCCCACCTGTAACAGACACTCCCCACTCAACAACGAAGCTTGACGTTTCGATGAACGGTCAATATTCTAGAATCCTGAGTCGATGGCACGACCAGGTACAGTGGTCTGCATGTGTCCCCGCGGCAGCTCCAGATCCTTCGCGGAGCCCGAGGTTCCGCATCAACGGCCTCCTCTATTCGCGGAGAATGCGCCAGCGTCGCACCCCCCGCGCGTTCACAGAGAGTAGTTGTTTGTGGGGTCGCACTATAGCTCTTCCACTGGCCTTTCATGTCAGTTCTGCATCGGTATTCCGCAGTGCTGGGGCACAGGCGAGCCGGCGGTCCAGGATGCCCTCTGCGTCAGCTATGCGCTTCAGCTCTTTCCTCCCGCCTTTGCATGTCTCAGCACGGCCAGTTTAAAGCAGAAGCGCTAGAAATATGTAGGGTGCCATGTGTCCAGAAAACACCGCTCTCTACAAGCCCTGACAACACATCACCACTCCGCCAAGTGGCGATTGCATTTGGCCCACCCAGTGCACTCCATTGAATCATCCCCTTCTCCCTCAGCACAGCTCAGCACGAAAACCTCTTCGTCGTCCTCCTCACCGCCTATAGGAATGTCTAGTCTTTGCGTTACTCCCGGGGCATCTGAACGCGGAATCTCGATGCATGTCGACGTGTGATAGACAACGTCATCTTGACCATCTATGCAATAAACTGAATTATTTTAGAACGCTGAAATGTGCCCGAAGACTGGAAGACACACCGACAAGGCGATCCAGATCAGCGGAGAGTCTAAAGTAGCTCGCATCCACAAAGCTCCCCTCGCGTTTCCGGTTTCCTACCGCCAGCCCCAGTAACACGAACCCCCATAGGGGCGTAAAAGAGCCGAAGTTTGGGTTGACCTGATTGAGGTAGGTCCTTGACTCTTGACTGAGGGGAATGGCGTTGGCGATGTCAGCCCGGCGAACCATGTTCTCCTGGCCTCTTATACGATAGCCGGAGTCAAACAGGTCCCCGAAGAGCTGTTTGCTCCATGTGACGCTCCTGTGATGTGTGTGTTGTACTAGCCTCCGTTGATGGTGCACTGCTATTGTGGATTCGTCGAGTATCTATGTACAGAGTTGATTAGTGTTGACCCTACCCCGCGCTGTCTACGCACAAATCCAAGTCCAACAGAGGCGCATTCTGCATGGACATAGTCTTCCGTCTCAATGGTTAAGAAGTTAGTATCGATTCCGATTGTGGGGTTGTAATTATGGTCGACGTATACTGTTGGGGTCTCCCCCGGGCACGACCACCACTTCGCGCCCCGCATCTCAAGATGGCGTGAGCCGTCCTGACTGATTTTAGTTTCGCTCTACATGAAGGGCCCTGGGCTTCGTACCGCCAATTGAGCGACCTGGAGCAACTTGTCAGCCTTGTGCCAATTCAACTGAGCCACACATACCATGCGGCCAAGGACACTGATATCTACTGCACGACCTCCCAGTCCAATTTCAAACGGGCGAATGTTTCCTAAAAACATGAGACGGCAGGTCCAGTTGACGAGAGCCGGAATAGACCCACCGGCTTCCAAGACAACGAAGCGATTGCCCTTCGGCCCACTATTCCTGCCGTAGAGGCAGGCGATGACAGGATGTCGATTCTGGATTAGCCTACGCAACAATCAGAGGGAGATGCTAGGTGGCAGGGCAGACTGGCGCACGACAGCCTTTCTAGAAGCTGGCGGCGTTCTTCCATGCAGCGGCGCTGGTGCTCGTCCAGGCCAGATATGTTCATATTCCGGACGACGAAAACTTTGTTAGATCCTTCACAATTGGCGAGGTGGAGAGGCTCCGTGCCGTCGTTATGCACACGCCCGATGGGGCGCAGCAGTGTGATTTCGCAGTGCCGGATATTACGAAACTGCATAGAATCTCCGTCTACATGTGAGCGGCCCTGGCGTGCTTGAGACGTACCTCGCCGATGAACCTTGATTTTTCGCGCGAGAACAGATTGGTGTCAAGATTTGCTGCAACCTGAAGTCATCGACGAGTGAGGGCAACGCCTCGCCGTCGCGAGGAACGTTACCTCGAGCTCCTTGAGACGTTCGTCGTACTCTCCTCTCAAACGATCGACGTCCTTGCGAGCAGTGAAGATGTATCCCAGCGTCTTGCGGACGCGGCCTCGCCTGATATGATTCTCAAAGTACGTCTCGACGGCGCGCAGGGCGCTTGCGGTACGAGTCAGCCACACTTAGTGTCGCATTCTCGTGCTGGACGCGCGTACCTATTCATATCCTCTAGACTGCGAAGCATGTTGTCACCGACTTCGCGATCGGCGACAACCGCGGTAATCGTCCGATCCATCTTCTTCGCTCTGTCTACGAGCGCCTGGAGGTCCTCCCGGTTCTTATCGACTTGCTGAGTCGATAGTGTCACTAGTTGCACTCCCGGAACGATTCAACTTGACGCTCACCTCGGCCAGCCCCACGATGCGCGATGCAACCGCAAGGACCTGCTTTACAATCGGCACGCCATCTGTCGCCTCACGCACGATGTCCGTCGCAAGGGACAGACCCGTTAGCACTGTAGCGGTAGATGGCATGCGGATAGTAAACCGTGTTGCCGCGAGATGCGTGGCTAGCATGCCCCATATATATGACTCGAGAGCGCCTCCCGGGTTCGCATGCGCGTGCAAACGTTGCATGGGGCTGTGAGACTGCTTTCCCGAGCTGCGAGGTTTCAATAGCGACTCTATAGATGGATCTCAACTCGCGCGTGTCCGCGCAGCGCGGAGACTCCATCCCCGGGCGGGACCGCATACGCACTGAGACCGGGCCGCCGAGAGCCGCGCGTAGAGCTGAAAAGGGACGTCCCTGAGGGACGGGAAACGCGAAGCACAGCAAGCGGATTTGTTGCAACATGGAAGCAGTTGGCACATCGCCCGCGCTCTACAGCTCCCCGCGCTTCCAATCCAGCCGGGTGCTCCCGCCGACGGTACGGCATGGCGCACACGTCTCCGACTAGAGAATCATAGCACTGCGACACGGGACCGGAAAATGAGCGGGACGTTACGAACGAGACAGCGCAGTCGACGCGAATCCCCAATCGCCGCGCAAACGTGAATGCCGCGAAGCACACAGTCGGCTCCGGCGCGCGGAAGATACTGTAGCTACGGGCACTCGGAAACCAGCCTCCCGCACCGCAAGGTCCCTGCCGCGGTGGAGGACGGGCAGTCACGCAGCACGGCCAGGCCGAAGGCAACACGACGCCGAGGTCCAGACTCAACACGCGCCGGCAGAATAGTGCACCGCCGAGCCACAGGATCGAATTGGGATGAATATAGTCCAAAATCGCAGCGGCACATAACCCGAGGAGAGCATGCGACGTTCGCATTCCCGGACCGGGATTCGACGTGTGCCGGGACTCGTCTCCTCGGGAAAGACAACACAGCTAAGCATCCCCGGAAATTAGACGCGAGGGGGATCGCTGCCAGCCCGCATGCCCAGTAAATCTCCCCCGCGCGCAAGGGTACAACAACGCCCATGCGAGTAAGAGCGGCGCTTCTCCAGTACAGGATAGAACCCGACTCTGGTGCAGGTACTGTCTCCCCGTGATCACGTCCGGCTCCTCGACGCACCGTCCAGCTCTTCCGCTGACCGAAGCAGTTCAGAGAAGACTCCCACGCGCCGTATCTTCGCCCGAACCATCTGGCGTGATACCATAAACGCCGGACGGGACGCGCGTGCACCGGCCCATGCACCGAATGAGGCATCAACCGTCGAGCCTAGCGCAGGGACATCGTGAAGCCCTGGTGAAGCCTCGCACGCGGAAATCATCGCCGGCGCGCGATTCGGGCGCAAGGCGCATTCAAAGCTGGCACATCTCGAGGATAGATGTAGGTAGCGCTCTGACGGTGCGATGGGCGTCGTGTCAGAGCGCGCGCCGTCAGCTCGACCTGGACGACGGCTCGTCCCCAGGAGGATATCTTGCCTGGTGGTGACGTGTGCGTGCAAGGTGCGGCCGCGCGCTGAAGGATACTCGACTTGGGTATCTCCCAATTGATAATTACGGAGTCGTGGCGCATCGGAGCAACAAGCAGCGTGGGGCTGCCCGAGAAGCGGACCTAAACCTTCATACGAAGCCGGCGGGTCCACAGCTTCTGCGCCGTCCAAAATCAATGTGAGAGCTGGGTAACGCCGAGATATGGCAGACTACTGGTAATCTGGGCGACGCACAGAGCACGGAGCGACGGACGCGCGAGATCGGAGAGCAACTTGAACGGCACAGTGTCGAAACCAGCCGCGTAGTTTATACGCACCGCTGTAGCGGCCATTAAGGCGCGAGGCGACCAAAGGCTCAGTTAATCACATTACTTGAAATGTTGACGTTAGTCGGCAACGCGATGGGGCAAGCCACGCGGGCGCGCAAAACCAGCCGAGGCTGCCGAGCTAACTGCGTTCGAGAGCCGGGAGAATTTACACACGCCATCGTCGCAGAGCAATGATTCAGAGAAGGGATTGTGGTTGTAATACAGCGGACCCGGCCGGCGCGGCGCCCCGGCGCTGCGGAACAGGAGGAAGAGAGCGAACGGCGGACCCTGAAATTGCGGAAGCTGACGTCACCCTCCTTCTCCCGCAATGCCACACGCAAAACATTAGCCCGCGTCCTTCCCCTCCTCGATGCGCATTTTCTGCCTCTTCTGCGTCCAGACGACGGCGAGGTCATGCTTCCCCGGGCGTGTAAAATGGCTGGTGCGCGGATAAGCTGGTCCGCCATGTCTTGCAGCAGACTCTTGCTCCAGATCCGAGCTCTTTGGTGCTGCAAAGCTGGCTCAGCGTGCAATATGACGTCCATATCAATGCGCGGCAGCCCTGCCCTAGCGAGCGGCCACGGGTCGGTGCGGACGCCATGAACTGGGCCCTGCGCTCGCGCGTCCGAGAACCTCAACAACGCGAGCAGGACGACTCGTTCCTCAGCTTTTACTTATTAAGATCCTCGATTCGCACCTTCAGCTCAGCCCTGGTCCGCTTTTACGTGCATTTCCTGGAAACACTTGCTGGCGTCGCACGAGCTCCGCCAGCATCGCGATGTCGATAGGAAAGCGCAGGCCCCCTCGCGATGTGACCTCCACCCTCTCGATGTGCGTGAGGCGCATTTCTCATGGAACGGCGCAGGTCGTTTCGACGTATCGTCGGCGTTAAGGAAGCCGACCAGTTCGGCCGAGCGGGTGCGCGTCTGAGAAGATGCGCTCTGCAGCTCTATACGGCGGTCGCATTTTCTCCTCTTCAGCGTGGCCGTACCCTCTTCCGGGGGCCGAAATTGTGTTACTGAGAGTGCGGGCTGTGCCTCCATGTGTCCTGACAGCCCGGCTCGAGACGCCACGCCCTTTGCGTTCTTCCCTTGCTACCTCCGACGGCCAGGTGCCCGTCTGCGCGGCGTCGGACTCTCCCATCGTGGCTTTCATGTGTTCATGCGAGTGACTGCTGCTCGCTGCACTCTTCCCGGACCCTGGGTGCCACAAGACTGTGCTAAATGCACAAGATTAGTACTGCACACCGAGCAGCTGCTGCTTGTGGAACGCGAGCAGCGTCGTTCATACGAGGCATGACTCGGTGCATGTCCCCATCCCCATCCATTGCGCCGTTATCTCAAAGCTCTATTTGATTTGCCCTCGTCACGGCTCACGCGCCTCACGGGATGACGATGCATCGATCTGCGTCTTGCACCCGCCGTCACCGACCTGCGCTACGTTCCAATCGGCGCGACGACTCATGCTGAGAGCCCGCCACAGCACAATGCGCATATTCTCTTTCGGTGGCTCGCACGCTGCCGGTCGGGTCGGACACGTGTTCTGCTACATGCGCCACAGCAGCGCGGGCATGACCACCCTGCCTCTCACCCAATCGCCGTATCGCGTGATATACTATCCTCTAGGCCTTGCACGTTCTTGCTGGTGTATTTGTGGGGTTTCAGTGTGACCCTTCCGCTGAGCACGCTCAGTCACGGTGTAAGTTGCATACTCTCCATTAATTCAACGTTTATGGAATCTCGTACGTGCTACAGTGCAAGCTTAGGGAACATACGGTCAGCATTCACTATCGGGAGGGGCCACTGAATGCACAGTACCACGTCACTGGATATTCCCTTTGTTGCCATCTGGTGCGCTCCACTGATGTTGTACTGGAGCCCGTGAAGCGCTCCAGAAGAAAATCCTCTGTGTTGTCGCTCATTGGGATACCGAGGAGCCGCGTGACTTCATTGACCGCTGGGCTGGGGATCTCGAACAGAGTCGTGCTGTGGTAAACCGTGTCGGCCGCGTATTCGTTGCAATACACTGGCTAGAGTAAAAAAACCACGCTGGTGAGAGGGATAGCTGAAGACACACCCCATACTCTCGCGGTCATTCCCAATCGGGCTGGCGAATACGTCGCATACAGGAAGCTCCCGTCGCGTTTCCTTCGACCTATGGCCAGATCGAGCAGTGTGAAACCCCATTGGGGCCACAGGTGCTCGCACGTACTGTCGCAGTGTCGAAGGTACGTCTGCGATTCCTGACTGAGCAGTATGAGGCTGGGGATTTCGGCACGTCGAAAGACGGTTTCGTGATAGTATGTGCGATATCCCGCCTCAACAAGCGCCCCAAAGAGCTCTATGCTCCACTTTGTGCTATTTAACTGCACACTAGAGAATTCAGTCGCTTCGGTGATCACTGGCGTGCAGTAAACTGTGATTATGACTGCAGTCATTTAGTCTTGGTAGATCGGATGTATCCCGCACCCTGCCTGCTCACTTGCAATGGAGATCTTCGTGAAAAACGCGCGATCCCGGGGAGTACCACCCATCGTGAATAAGCGGTCTTCAACCCCAATCTTTGGCTCATAATTCTTGTCAAGACAGAGGTGTGGCGTTTCGAGGCCGACGCATGACCAGGCTGCACCATACTTGTGGAGATGGCAGCAGGCATCCTTGTCATATAGGTCAGTCCTGTATACCTTTCAGGCATCCAAATGGCGCACCACCAATCTAGATATCTACAGCGTGTTTTAAGTTGTGCGCGTCATTAGTTTTGCGGCATACATACTATTCGGTTCATGACTGAAATCGACGCTCCGGCTTCACCTATCAGGTCATTTGCAGACCCAATATCTCCTTTGGAATGGAAATTAGCCATCAAGTCGCTGGGACTACGAACGGACTGACCGGCTTTCAGGACGACGAACCGATCGTCCTTGGGACCGGTGTTCCTGCCGTACAGATATGCAATATTTGGGTGCCGATTCTGTACGAGGCTACGAACATAAGAAATGTGTGCGGTTGGGACAAGTTTGGGCGAATAACGCACGACATCCGTTCTAGAATCTCATCGTGGGTCTGAATGCGCGGGCGCACTACCTCGTCTCGTCCGCAGACGACGATCTTCCGGACAACGACGACCTGATTAGAACCATCGCAGGTAGCCAGGTGGCAATTGATGGTGTAATCCCTCCCGTATTGGTCAGGAGGTGAGATTCGGCGTAGGAGCTCGATCTCGCAGTGCCGGATGTTACGGAACTGAGCGGATATTTCTTTCAGTGGCGAACAGGCTTAGCATGACGCGCGCACCTCTCCATCGAACTTTGTGTCTCTCTTCGCTGAAATATTGGTATCGAGAGTAGCAGCCACCTGCGGGAATTCATTCATCGATGCGGCCCTCTTAATCCCGATGCACAGTACCTCGAGTTCCCTGAGACGATCGTCGAACTCCCCTCTCAGACGATCGACATCCTTCCGGACGGTGAAGATGTACCCGAACGTCTTTCGTATCGCGCATTGCTTTACATGTTTATTGAAATGCTTTTCGACCGCACGCAGGACGCTTTCGGTACCCGTCAGGCACACTGTGGCTCGCATTCTCGCACGAAGACGTACTCGTTCATGTCTTCCAGACGAGACAGCAGGTGAGCTCCGGGTTCGCGATCGCCGACGACCGCAGTAATCGTGCGGTCCATCCTCTTCGCCCGGTCAGCGAGCGCATGAAGATCTTCCCGATTCTTATCGATTTGCTGTGATGATAGCGTCAGCAAGGCACCAGAAACGGCGGTACGCGCACCTCCGCGAGTCCCGCGATGCGCGATGCGACCCCAAGGACTTGCTTTACGATCGGCACGCCGTCGGCCGCATCGCGCGCAACGCCCGTGGCGAGAGACAGGCCCGTGAGCATTGCAGACGTGCGGCTCATGATGGCGCCCGGGAAAGGTGGCTCGTGCGTCCGCCGCCGCGCGGTGTGATATATATTACGCCGGGACGCGTTCCCGGGCACGTGCGCACCTCGAGGCAAGCTGTGCTCGCGGAAATCGGCTCCGCGTGCGCAGTCGGGGTCGCGCTGCTGGTTCTGTTTCTCGCAAACTCGCGGGCTGCGTCGTAAATGCAGATCTGAAGCACTGGGTACGGAAAGAACGGAGGGGAGCATGAGCAGACGTTGAACCTTTCTGGCCGAGCCCAGAGAAGCGCAGCACGGATTAACCGCGCAGGGAAGTCGCGAAGCAGGTGCGCGCTCCGTCGCTTTCCCGTACTCGAGAACCCGGCCCCTAAAAGCTCCCTATCAAGTGCAGCGCGACCACTCGGTCTGCTTTGCTCGTTCGTGCGGCAAGTAGACACGCCCAAATGAGCGGAGAAGGAGGGGTGTCACAGGTGAAGCGACATGCGGAGAGCTCATCACCGCGTCACCGAATGGCACAGAACACCTGGGAGGGAGACTGTGATGGGGGTACAGTCTTTCGACATGGTCTGCCCGGATACACTAGCACAGGCCGCATGGCTTCCGACACGGTATTTTTGTACCACTCATCACAGACAGTGAGCCCGTTGCGCCATTCGTACGTTCATCGGTTGCCAAACTCTCTACCCACGATCTAACGGTAGTGGGCGGGAAGTCTCCTGAACGTCTTCTCGCAGTCCCCCAGTTATCAGCCCCACGCCCCACGGCGCCGAGGAGCGTGCGAGTGGTATGTTGCCCTGGCTGTCACCCGAGGGCGGGATGCAGGCGGGCTATCTGACCGCGGTGCTGTAGAACCGCTCATTCGAAGACACTCGAAGACACAAAGCGCGCGCGGGAGAAGCAATTCGAGGAGTCCCAGGCTGCCATGACGGCGGAGTCGCGCGTCGATGAAGGCAAGCGCGCTGCGCAGTTCGATCAGGCGCTGCGCAGGCGGCGCTCCCGCGCCACGCGCGCCGAACGGGAGCGGGACGCGGTATTCTCGCGCAAGAAGACGTCGGAGAGCCGCGCGAGGAAGGATGCCAATCATCAATGCGAGCGCGAGGTCGCCCAGCTTCTAACGGATCTCAGGGAGCACTTCGGGACGGCGCAATCTGAGCGGGTGAGAGTATTCTACGCAGCCTTCGAGGAGCGGCACGAGGACTTCTTGGCGGCAACGCAGAAGTTCGAGGATTGAGCCGTGTACATAGCACCGAGTCTTGCGCAAATAGACAGTGCTGAGTTAGCAACATTCACGCGAGCCGGATTTTGAAGCGACACCAAGTACAGCCAGCGTCACACACGTGCCCGCGAGAAAGAACATCGACATCGTATGCACTGAGCCCGGCACATCCGGATTCCACGCGCACGGATTGTTCCCAGGCCCGCAGCTCGCTGTAGAAGGCCATGGGGCATGAATTGAACGCAATAGCTCCGAGAGCGACTCAGCATCGCAGAATGTACAACCGGACGTAGCACCAAAACGAAAGACGCGGAGAAGAGAGACGCAAGACCTCGAGCAGCAGACGGTCCCGCAGGCCCGCGCGCCTTCCGCGTTCGTGAGCGCGTGCAAACAGCGCGTTAGGCTGCGCGGCCAGGTTTCCCGACCTCTCAACATACAGCGAACCGGAAGCGTCTGCGGAAGACTGAAGCCGAGACTGAGCCGCGGCAGGCCGGTTTCCGTGCGCTCTGCGGCTTCCGGTGCTCTCGGCAGCGTTGCGCGGGCACAATGAGGCAGGGCTCCCGAATGCATCTCCGCAGACGATACAGAGCTGTGCATTGCGGACCGGGATCCGACGCGCAGAAATGAGACTCAAACGCACCCGATGAGCACAAAGAGGAGAGCACAGTAAGTAGCGAAAAGGTTCCTTTGGCTGCCAGAGCCCGCGCCGCACACACGGGCTCAGAGCGGCCGTTGGAGGGTATGTTCCCCGGCCGCAGCGCGTCTGAATCCCGCGGGTCAGTCATGTTTACTGACCTTGAAATGAAGACAGTGCCCCGAGAACAGGTTTACCGGTCGTACGCTCACAGGAAGTACGGTTGCACAACCAGAGGACCAAGCAATCAAGCTACCTACCTGAGGCACGCGCAGATACAAAACCCGAGTGGACGATGTTGCGCGGCGTGGCGAAGGCAGTACTCTTCCGTTCGCGCGAGGACGGACTGGGTAAGGCGGACGGTGGCGGGCTCGAGCACCAACGCCGTGTATGGCCCAGCGGGCCGCAAGACGAAGCCAGTACGCTCAGAATTGTGCGAGTGAGACTCGGCGCTGCCAGCCGCGTCAGGCAGCCGAGGCACAAGGCAGTGGGCGCGAAGAGAGGAGATATCGCAGCCCGGGTCTGAGAAGGCTCGCATAGCCGGTTGCTGACCGAGCGTGCGTGGCACTTGCTGGAGCAGAGGCAGCCTGACCCTCGTACAAAAGCGATGTGACGGCAAATAAACGGTCAAGACACATCTCTGCCCGGGGGGGACTGCGCGCAGAGCTTCCTCGGAAGGATTTACACGTGCCCGCGGCCGTGGAGCGCAGACAAGTTTCTGAGCGGAACAGCTGCACCTCGTCGAACCAGAGGGACGACTTTAGGAGGCGGACCATGCGGGCGCGCGTGCTGGGGATAAGATTATACGACCAGCACGCAAACGCGATGGTGTTTAGCTGCCGTACATCCGCTAACACCGGCCGACCGAAGGCGAGCACCGGCACAGTGCAAGTACGCGCGGACGCGAAACGTGCCGCCGCGCGGGGTCCCAGGCAGAGGATCGACGAGTGTATGAAGCGGAAAAGCCTTTGCAGACCACGTGGTGAGCGTCGACCGCGCGACCGGCTGCAGAACAGGAAGCAAAGAGCTGACGGCGGACCCTGAAATCGGACAGCTGACGTCAGCCTTCTTCTCCCGCAATGCCATGCAACCTCATGCAACGAGTCCGTACGCGCGTCTGGCCCACAGCACTTCCTCCTTCCTCTGCGAGCCCCTTGTGCGTCTTGCGCGTCTACGCGCTTGCAAACTCGTTATCGTCATGGGCCCGTGGCGCGTGCTCGACGACGGCCGCAAGATGCTCAGCGACGTCCTTTCCGACGAGCTGCACAACCTACCGGAACGTCATGTCCAGACCTGCCTCTTGAATTAGCCAGCGCCTGCGTGCTGAAAGAGCGCTCTATGTACTGGCAGTGACACCCGAGCCTGTTCAGTACGTGCCGTCTAGCGCGCGGGTTGCACCCACTGCATGCTGTCGTTCGTGTGCAACGCGATGCGACGTCAAACAGTGCTCTCTCGGTGGTTGCATCTATGAGCTAGCGCACAAGCTCGGCGCCCACGGCCGCCGGGCGGCACATTCCTCGGGACTGTGCAACTGGGGCCGCACGATGCGCGGCATCGTTCCCCATTCCTTGTTCAGATGATCTTGGTCTTCTTCCGGTCTGCCTGGCGTAATCGCAGCGCCTGGGACGAGCCGAACGTCGAACACTTGTTTGTACGTCGGGTACATCAAACCGTGCAGCGCCGCGGCAGAGGGTTACTGTGTGCTATTCACACTCGTGGTATGGGCAGAAGACAAGGCGGGCGCGCGGGATTCAGACGCGCCCGCTCTGAGCGTGTGTGTGTGGGGGGGCGGGCTCTGGCAGCCAAAGGAACTTGTTCTCTACTTACTGTGCTCATCGAGTGCGTTGTGCGTCCGCCTCGGTTTCCTTCCTACGCGTCGAATCCCTGTACGCGATGCACAGCTCTGTATCGTCTCCGGCAATGCATTCCGGAGCCTGGTGCCATTGTGCCCGCGACCCCGCGCAACTTACCCGACGTCTGCTGCCGCGAGCACGGGAGCAGAGCGTCGAACGAAGCAAACCTGCATTTCCCGTCAAGCGACTTGCGGTCCTGGCTGTCGTGGCTCGCAGACACTTCTGGTTCGCGGGATCTGAGCCCTGTCTACAGCGCGCTGTCTGCACGCGCTCACGGCCCCGGAAGGCGCGCGCGCCTGAGGGACCGTCTGCTGCACAAGGTCTTGCGTCCCTCTTCTCCGTGAACGCCGAGCATCTTTCGTCTTAGTGTCCCGTCCTCGTGAATCCTGATTCAAGCCCCGTCTACAGCGAGCCGCGGGCCTGGGAACAATACGCGCGTGTGGAATCCCGATGTGCCGGGGTCAGTGGCTATGAGTTCGATCATAGATGTTCATTCTCGCGCGCGCGTGTTACGCTAGCTGTACTTGGTGTCGCTTGAAAGTCTGGTTCGCGTGAATGTTGCCAACTCAGCACGGTCTATTTGCGCAATGCCTGGTGCTACGTGGATTAATCCTCGAGCGTCTGCGTTGCCGCCAGGAAGTCTTCGTGTCGCTCCTCCAGGGCCGCGTAGAACAATCTTACCCGCTCAGATTGCGCCTTCCCGAAATGCTCCCTGAGATCCGTTAGAAGCTGAGACACCTCGCGCTCGCGTTGGCCATTGGCATCCTCCCTCCTGCAGCTCTCCGACTTTTTCTTGCGCGCAAAAATCGCGTCCCGCTCCCGTTTGGCGTCCGTGGCGCAGGAGCACCACCAGCGCTGCACTTCAGCGAACTGTGCAGCGCGCTTGGCTTGATCGGCGCGCGACTCTGCCGACATGGCAGCCTGGGACTCGTTGAATTGCTTCTCCCGCTCGCGCTGTGTGTCATCGAATGTGCGTTTCTAGCACCGCGATCAGACAGCCCGTCGCCGCGCGAGAGATAGAGTAGGCCGACATACCACTTGCACGCTCCTCGGCGCCGTGGGGCGTGGCGCTGATACCCTAGGCATCTCAAAAAGACGTCGCGGGGACTTCATCCCATTACGGTTAAATTCCGGGTAGAGAGTTGAGGAACCAGTTTGCGTACGAAGGGTGCGGGCTCACTGTGTGTGCTGTGCTCATCCAAAGATTCCGTGGCGGCAGACCGGCGGCCTGTGCTGAGTTTATGCGGGCAGATCATTTCGAAAGGCTGGAACGCCATCACATGTCCGTCCTATTTTATGCAGAGAGTCGCAGAACGGATCTACGCACGGATGTCGAGCCATGCCTGCTATTCACACGCACGGGGCGCGAGGCCGAGACGTTGCCACTCGGCATGGGCCTGTGTTGTGGAGGCACGGGAGGGATGACGACCGCCGGCATTGGCAGTGCCTTAACACCGCGGTGAACATTGCGCAGCCGCGCAATGAATTCGGCCCGCTGACGAGAGAACAGTAGGCTCGTGAGCTCCCAGCTCTCCGACACCTGGCGATTGCGGTGCTGCTCTCTGTCTGAAAAGCGGTCACAAATCGAGCGAGGTATAGCCTCGTCCTCGCATTGAATGCTTGAATCTTCGTTGGACAAATGCCGGAGGCTGTAGTCGAACTCCTCGACGAGTTGCTCCAATAGATGATCGAAGCCTTCCTTCCATCCGCCGTACAATTTCCCATATTCGTCCTGGAGAGAGCGCCATCTCCTCGATCGACCCTGCTGCAGCTCTAGAAAGCGCTCCTGAAAGCGCTCAAGGAGCACTGAGACCGTGGCAGACTGCGTTGTGATGGGAGATGCGGACGTTTCCGCTAGCAAAGCCGACATAGGACTGCTTGGATCACTGGTGGGAGGGCTGGGCGTCCCCTCGACATGCGGACGTCGGTCAGGGGAACGGTTGTAGACGCGCGCCTGAGGGCGCATGTTGTCTATGTCGCGTAGCCCAGCGCCCGGGAACGGATATTCCCTCCTGGGCCATAGCTCACAGCTGGTCAAACTGGAGTGGATTCACGCACATAAGATCCGTTTCAACGGTATCAATTATAGTCGTTCTCGAAGATGAATCCCATAGCATCTGAGAGCAGCATGACTACGATGGTTCGATCGGACGGAACAGCAATACACGCACCAGCGCTCTGATGAAGCGTTCAATCCGGAAGCTCGGTGATTGCATGCGATCAAGGATGCCCTGGCACATCTGGCTCTCCCTCGCGAGAGAGTTAGACATCCGATGCACGCACACCGCGAGCAGGTAGGAAGCCAGCTGGTCGTGTCCCTCGTGCATCGCCTCAGCTCTACTCATGAGCTCGTGTCGATGGTTCCGGTCACGAACATCCAGGCTCGCGCGAAGCTCAAGCCACTGCTTCTCACGAAGCTCCTGGGCAACGCGAAAGCCGGATTGCGTGAGGTCGCGCAGCTGTTGGAACTGCGTGTCACGCAGATTGTGCACCTCGCGGACGCTGTCCAGGAACACCGAAAAGGTGTATGTGTGCCGGCGCTGCTGACGCTCAAACTCGGCGCACAGATAATCT
The DNA here is from genome assembly GCA_030578095.1 of Auricularia cornea. Lineage (NCBI taxonomy): Eukaryota > Fungi > Basidiomycota > Agaricomycetes > Auriculariales > Auriculariaceae > Auricularia > Auricularia cornea. Next base: position 5,168,760 of record JARLTE010000005.1, on the reverse strand, counting down.
TCCACAGTTCCGTTGTGCGCGGCCTGTTCCCGTACGCACTGCTCGCGAACCGCGGCCGGCAATGATATCGGCCGCGCGCGGGCCAAAGCGGTGCCTGCTGCTGCCAAGGCGACTGGAGGCGCGCTCATAGACTGATGCTCGTCTTCATGCCGCGAGCGTCGGCCGTGAGATGCGCCGGACGTTATGGGGCGGGGACCGGTCAAACGTGCCCGCCTCGCCACTGGGATCGACAGCACATGTGAGCACTTGGACAGCCAGGGGCAAGTGCCGACGCGCCTGGCGCTAGACCAGACTCAGGGGCATCTGGGGGATGGAAAGATGGAGTGGGTCGAACGTCTGGTACAGTGGGCAAGGGGCGCCGTTCGCTCCTTCGTTCGAAGACTGCTCGTAGGGATGAGATCGCCATGTTGCGTGCAGAGAAAGGAGTGGTACGACTGAAGGTTTGGGTTGAGGCAAAGAGAGGCAAACAACGCGCCGCTCGAGTACGGCCAGTCTGCTTCAGTGAGCCGTGAAAGAAACCCGGTTGCAGTGCGGGTACTCCGTCGGCTCCGTGCTGTGTTCCTGTGCACATCAAGCCTGCGTCATCCATCGGCACTAGCAGGTGCTAACAATCAAAATGAGAGCGGCAGGAGCATTTCATACCGCAGATGCTACACGTGCCGCCGGTTCAACCCTTTCGGTGCGCGGTCGGTTTATATGGAACTCGCACAAGCAGACACGCCGAGATGACCATCTGCGACTCGATAAGACTGGCTTGCGCGTGCGTGTGCGCCTGCCGCCCATACACCGGCCCAAGATGGATTCCGATAGCGGGAGCTTGCAGCACAATCAGCGCGTAGGCCAATGCGCAACGCCCGTTCAGAAGCGCGCCCGAGTCTCGCGATCGTCTGACAGTGCCCCCAGACTCCACGGCGGGAACACGCATGTGCGCAGAAGTTGCGGCTGGAACGATACAGACTGAGTACGGAGACGGCGCCGCACGGGCCGGGGCGAGGCAGAGCAGAGAAATAGGATGGCCCTCCGTTCATTGTCCAGCCGCTAAGCTCTCCGGGATGTCCAGTTACGGAGGAGCCAGCGCGCAGCAGCTTCCCGGTGGCGAGACCTCGACTGTGAGCACCGGGTGACAGATGAGGTAGGTGGGCGCATGGGTTTGCGCTCACATAAGTACGATTTGCCGGCGGCGCGTTCATAAGCGGCCGAGCTAAAAGATAGCAACCGCACCGAGCTGACGAGAACGAGAGACCGAGAGGACGAGCAGCCCGTGAACGACACACGACACCATCCGCTCTGCGCGAATACCTATGATGTGACAGACAAGCCAGAGCGTGGATCCGTGCGCAGAAAGAGCGCGCATCAGGCGCGCCGTACGCATGGATCAATGGCAAAAGCCCCGCCCACGCGCGCGGAGCTAGATGGGCAGCGCGCTAAAGAGCCCGGGCTCATGGTTGGGCACGGGCAGCTCGTCAGGAAAGACGTCGCGCAGCAGCGCGGAGCCGTTATCGAGTCTGCGGGCCAGGACAATAGCAAGGTGGCTCAATCCTGGAAGAAGATAGTGAAGAAACCGTCAAAGAGTTGCTCCGAACAACGCGCGCCAGGCATGTGTGGATACCATCGTGGTACGGAGCCAAGACTAGGGTCCTGTGTAAAATGCACCGGCCATTCTTAACATGTTAAATAACAGAGACGTTTAATAACAGTTGTTAAATAACGTGTTAAAAAACAAATGTCATAGATAATTGAACAGTGCGCGCTAGCCGCCGAAATCGAAGTCCTGCGCATCAACTACCATCGCAGCAGCCTTTGACTTGCGGGCCGCGGCCGTCTCCACCACAGCTGGAGGCTGCTGCGGCTGCGGGGCAACCGGCTCGTCGCTGAGAAGGTCAATAAGGACAGTGCTCTTCAAATTGAACTTCGAGGCGACGTCGAATGAGCTCCCGGTCACAGTTTCGGTGCCTGGGGTGTCATGTGCTTCGACGGCGTTGAACTCGGCGCTGAAGTGCTCGTTGGTCCCGCAGTAGTCGTCCTGAGCCAAGGGCTCGTTGCCGGTCGTTTCGCGAGTGGCGTTTTTGTATAGAAAGACGTCGGATGGGCCGGAGAGAACCTCCTGGCGAATGGTCGCCGCGAGATCGCGGAATTTGACCAACGAGGGCATGACGCGCTGCCGAGAAGCTCAGCAACGCATGCGAGCTCTCAGAACGGAAGACTCACGGGTTCCGTACGGCTGAGACGCCCGTGATGCTGCTTGACCTGAACCTCGGCAACCAGAGACTGGACGGTCATCTGAGACCGTCCCTTCTGCGCGTTGGTGAACGCAGACATCGTCCGCTCCTCCGCCATCGAGTTCGGCAGCATCGAGAGCAACTTTCGAGCAAGAAACTGTCGAGACTGAGTAAGTGCGCTAAGGTTAATGCAAGTCACACACCGCAAGGATATTAGCGTCAGGGTGGGCCTTCAGAGCCGTCCAGTACGGTCGCCATCCACCCGAGATGTCACGCTTGAACGGGTACTCGCGTCGCGTGTACGCCTGGAACTGGACACGGAATGCATTGGCAATTGCCTTCGCGTCCGCGTACTCGTTGAAAACAGCTGCACGCCCGGCCTGCACATGCTTTGCGAGCATGCTGCTGAGAAACTGGCCGACCTCCGTGTAGCAAGGGATCTGCTGCCGCAGGTCACTGTCCGCCTGTGACGCGTCCGTGCCGGTGTTACGCGTCGGTTGCGACGCAGGACGCCATAAATCCGATGTTTGATACTCTGCATCGCAGATGAGAAACTTCATATGGCAACAAGATTAAAATACCTGGGTCGAGGAACAAAGCGGCCTTGTAGATGTTCTTGTCATCCCCGTCAAACATTTCGCTGTAACGGCTATTGATGATGGACGTAATGGCATCGATAACCGAGGTCGGGAGCTCCAGAGACTCGTCATTGGCGTCAAAGAGATGTTGGATTGTGGCGATAGCGGCCAGCCAGAAGAGTAGGACATGCCCAGGGTGAATGAGCGACGATTCGACGCACTTGAGCGCCTTAGCAAGTGGTGTAAGGACGGCGACGAGCTGCCGCAGCGTGACATCGTAATTTGTGTACTGAGAGGAACTTCGGAGGAAGGCAAACGTGCGCCGTTCCTACGAGAGTGAGACCTGGGAGACAGTGTTCCGATTGGTGTACTTACCTTTGCCGCAGTAAAGATGACGCTCTTCTGGACAAGCTCCTTGATTGAGGCGAGGTTGCGCAGGATGGAATGGCACGCGCGGTTGATAGATGCGAACCGCGTCTTGCCAATGGTCTCGAGGTGGCGCCCGACACCATCCGTTTGAGCCTGGCTGAGGAGCCTCTGCTTCGCGAACGACGACATCTTGAAGTAGCGAAGAAGAAGCCGCGAGTTGGAAATCATCTAGGCAAGAACTAAGATCAGACTCAACGGGCGATGCTCGTAACACACCAAAGCGAAGTGCGCAAGAGCGCAAATGTCCTTGATGGTAAGATTGAGGTGGTGGGCTGCGTCGGCGAGAGCGTAGATTGTCGGACAAGCAGCCTTGATGAGTTCGCGAGCCTTGCGTGTCGAGCCGGTGCTATCGGAGCAGACACTGCCAAAGAGATGCGCTCCAATCTCGTTCATAATTTTGAGAACGAGCTGAGAGATGTAGTCAGCATCGTGAGTGAGACCGGAGGACTCGTCGCCAGCCATGAGATAAGACTCGCGTGTCTTCGGGGTCGTCACATGAACAGTATAGACCGACTGCACGATCTGATTTGTGCCACCGTCGAACGAGATCGAGAGATTGTCGAGCGCCTTGAGCTTATCGACGGCAAGCTGGCGTACCCGAACAGCCTCCTGCGCGATGAGAATATCATGCAGAGTGGTAGAGCTGAACGTTACGAGCCGCGGATTGGCAGTCCGCACTACGCGCTCCCACACCGGGCTATCGAGCATTGTGGCCGCAAGGCCGAATGTCGTAAAGAGCTCCATAACGGTGTAGTCGAATTTGTCTTGGAGAAGCTCACGCCCGGCAGCCTCAACGAGTGGCTTCAGCGTCGACTGCTGCAAACGGCCGGACTTGCCGGCGCCATTTGGCGCAGACGGGCCGGCTTCCGGTTCTGAGTCGTCTCCTCCTGACGCTTCGTCGAGCTCGCCCGCCCGCGCGAGTCGGGCCCCGACCGAGTCGTCGGCCATGGCGGCGATGGCCTCCATGCGCCACGCAGCGTCGATGGGCCCACAGATGTTGATATGGTGCGGCAGGACGCGCTCCTTCTGTCGCGAGGACCAGGACTCGCGGCACTTGCCCTGCGAGCAGCGAAAGCGCAGCTTGCCCGTGGAGCGAACCCGGCACGGAATCGTGAGCTTGCGCACTATCGCGATGGGGCGCCTGCCTTTCGGCCTGCCGCTCGCGGTCAATTGGACTGGCGGTTCCTCGCAATCCGTCAGGTCGTCAGGGTTGAACCCCAGTCAAGATCGACTGTGCCAATTTGCGACAGAGAACGTCAGAATGTGCTCCGTACCGATCGTCCCATGCTGCCGCAATATGGATACGAAAGTGACCGCGAAAATGTATCCTATTTGTGCCTACATGCGTCACCGTGGTCCGCACTTTCAGAATGACACAGTGGGATCCAGTATTGTTTGCATATTCGCTGGCTGTTACAATCCGTCCCATTATGACATACAGAATTCTATTCTGTATTCGACGATGGATATCGTACAGGGCGTCCATGAGCGGGACTGAGAACCCATAGACGAGGGTGAAAAGAGAGAGGGTGGTACATGATGGCGGCAGTGCATGGCGAGACGACGACACGACGAGGCAGGGAGGAGGGGAAGGCAAAGATAGACACACCAAAGCCAGGGGAAGGGCCCTCCGTTCACGTGCGAGCTGTGAAGTCAAATCAATAGGCTGCTCGCTCCAGTTACGTATACAGGGGCAAAGTGGCGGGAACGCACCGATTACAGGCCGTCCTCTTCCCTTGCGATTCCGCACTGCCTGAATGTCCCGAGGTTACTAAGTATACACGATGTGATAATAGATCTTCGCACCTTGTCCCACAGTTACTGGCAAGACTATGTTCCACGAGACGTCCTGTACTGTGAGGGTAAGTCGGTATAGACCCAGGACGTCGCATGGGGCGCACCACAGGACTTGGCCAATGTAAACTTGCCGCGGAGACACTGTCGCCACGCGAATGATATATCAGGCACATGCGAGGATAGATGGGCATCACAACATACCGAGCCGGGCGCTGCGGGTGTGGCGGTCGGGGGTCGCACCTTAGAGCTCCTGCAAGCTTGTGTTTGTCGCATCGAGCAGCACATATAGCCAGAAGCGTGCATGTCGAGCGGGCTGAGGCTCGGCCTGAGCTGATCAGCAAGCACCACGTCGAGGCCGGCAAGCACGCGCATGAGGGCGCCCCGTACGAGGCGCGAGTCCGGCACAAGTGTGGCTCATGGTGGTAAGAGGAAGAGAGGCGCGTCGCGTTTCCAAGTCCGAACCTCCCGTTCTTGTCGTGCGCGCCATCGGACGCGCCCGAGACCGACCCTAAAGTTGTCATTTTGCTTCATGCCTGGCAGGCTTCCTATGGGTTGTGGCTACGTGCCCTAAAGGGCAAAACGGGACATGGAATAAGACTCGGTACACTGTGCCGCTGTGTGGCCCTTTCTGACACGCGCTTTTACTTTCTGACCCATTCTGTTGCAGAATGGCACAGTCAATCTTGACTGGGGTTGAACCGCCACTGCCAGGTGCGTTCAGATTATCTGGTATATGAGGGTATTTGCATGCCTGACCTTGCGCGCTTGCTTCAGATCTTTCTTTGCTGCCTTTCTCGCTTTAATGCTCGGGACGGGTGGCTCGTCATCGACATCCATATCGGACCCACTGTCGTCGTCCTCATCGTCCTGGTCGTCCTCTTCCTCCTCGCTCTCCTCGGTATCGAGCTCAGGACGAGCTGGGGCGCCCTTGGAGGGCTTCTTGCGGTAGAATGCATGTGAGTTTGTGTCTTTTCGCGCGATAGGGCGCTGACGAACCTTGGCAGTAGGTGTCGCGGGCGGTGCGATGCGGACGGCGCGCTTCGCGCCGGATGGACCCCTCACAAAGAACCGCGCGAGTCCGGCGCTACTGGCGCCCCCAACCTTGCGCGGCGACAGCGCCTTGGAGCGACGCTTCGGGCCTGGCGCCTTGCGCGCTGGAGCCTTGCGCGATGGACCCGTGCCTCCCGAGCGCTTGCCCGGGGCTGCAGGTGTATTTGCTACACCGCTGTCGTCGTCGGAAACGACGATACCGGTCGTTGCCCTGCGTTGGCGACCTGCTGCGCGCGGTACGTCGCCGTCGTCGTCGCTGCTGATGTCGATCGGCGCGCTCTCGCCCCCAGCGTTGCTGGCAGCGGCAACAGCACCCAATCGTTGCTTCTTGGGCTGTGTCGCAAGTGTGGGGCTGGAGGCCCTGCGCTTCTTGTTGCCGACAGTGCGCACGTCTGCAGATACGGTCTCCGCGGGCACTGCTGATCCTGCTCGGGAAGGCGCAAGGCTGGACGCACGCGACTGCGCCGGACTTGCCCTGACCGAGGACGCCAAATGCTCGCCGAATACGGCCCGCGGCTTCGGTGGACGTTTGAGTTTTGGTGGCTGCAACGACTTGTCAGAATACATCTGCTCTTTGCGTGTTCAACGTACTGTGGCATTGTGCATGGTGTAAGCTGAAAATGCGGAGCATATGAACGTATCCAGCCATCGCTTGAGGCTAGTATTGCGGTCTGTCCCGGCGTCGCCAATGCTAGTTCGTAGCAGAGACACCAAGCCATCGAGGCCTTCACCGCGTTCGTGAAAAGTAACGAATGGGCCTTCGTCCAGAGCTCCAAAGACGCTCTCGATGTGCTGAAGGACTGCGCCCTGATGCGAGCCGGTCTGGGCGATATCTTCGCAGGTTGGCTTGTATTTGTGGAATTTATATATCCCAGTTTCGCGGGGGATGGCGACAGGCAGGTTTTGCAGAAGCAGAACGAGGTAGTCAAGCTTCTGGTCGGCGTTGAGGGCAAGTATCTGCTCCGTAGTAGGACTGGACATCGTGCTGGGCTGCGGGGCGGTGTCGGTAGGGCAGGTGAGCAATACGGGGCAGCGCGAGTCTTCGACGCGGACTGAATGCGACCGGAACGTAAAACTTTGCACAGCAATCGCCAGTGATTGTTGTGGCTGTACTCTAGGGTTCCACATTGGTCGCACATCACTTTCTACTGCGCTCTCTCAAGTCCCGCAAGCTCAGTCTTGCGGAAGTGCGGTTTGGTTTTAAAACAATCGATTTCCGAGCAACCTGTTTTTAACGTTGTTTTTAAACACGGTTAAATAACCATGTTTAAAACACGACATTGTACACAGGACCCTAGCCAAGACGAGGTCGGCGGCTGAATTTCAGGGTCCGCCGTCCGCTCTCTTCCTCCTGTTCCGCAACCGGCGCCCGCTGCGCGCCCCAGATACGCTGGCCTCCAGATTGCAACACAAATTCTTCACCAACGCTCTGCGCTGCCTTTCAGCCTGGCTCGTGCGCATCCCTCCCGGATCCAGGTTCATCAGCTTGGCTCGTTTTTGCGCATCCGCACGTCCTGGTCTTTCGCCCACGCTTGCAGTCCTTGAATGAGTCCGCAAATCTTTTACAGGCGTCCATTACGATCCACTTCTGTGCCGCACATCGCACACGCGGCTGTCCGAGACTCCGTAGCTGCACCCCCAGTTCTCGTCTCCGCCGCTCCCTGCTCAGCGTGCCCTCCTGCTTCTCGTCTATGCTCCATCGCACGGAGACATTGAGCTCGGGGATTTTGCGTCTGCTCTTTAACATCGCGGAAACCGCGGGCCGGCCGGCTTCAGACAAAGCTTGCTGATATCCGTTTCTCATCGGGCGGTCATTGGGACACTGTGTTATTCAACGCTGAAATATCGGAGGAAACGGGCGCTGAGTGGCCTTTACCGGCCGTCGTTACCTGTAGGTCCGAATGGATATATCCTAGCGTTCCTTCGCTCAGGGCGTGAATCCGACGGCTCGCTCCCTGACACGACGTCAGGTGTAATTGGATCTTCCGTATGCGCTCAATTCTAACGGGACTGGATCCCGCTCTCCATATTATTGCTCAGTTCCGCGCCCGCCCTATCATTTCCGCACGCTGTTCCACTCCACTCAGTCAACTGGCTGGTGCACGCGCTGCTCGTCCGGCCTGCCCATCCCGGCTCGCACGAGACGGCCCAGCACGCTTATGCGTGTCTTCTCGAACTGCCGAGCGCTGCTTCGCCGCGCGGAACAGGGGGCTGCTGCGCTGACCTGCGGGCTGGCGTATACGATGTCGGGCGGCGCGTCACGCGGATTCGGAACGGAGCAGCGACGTGTCTCACTGCCCGTGCGGAAGTTCACTCATCGTTTTCGTCGTGTGGCTCGCAGCGATCCCCACACGTCTCGATCTGGGCTTTTGCTTCGCGGTCATTTCCCGCGGTAACACGGGCCGGCTGAGCGTTCGCATACGTCGAATCCCGCACACGTTGCATGCTGTGCTTCTCGGGATTGTGCAGGAGCTGTGCGCGTGGCTCGACCATGCGCATATGGTTAGACAGCAGCATTCCAGGGAGCAAGCTGCGCTCCCCCGCACCTCCGGGCTCCAGTCGGGGATGCATGGAAGCGGCCCGGTATTTCCGTTCCAGTCGTGCATTTTCCATTTTACCTCATTTATGAGACGCGCGGGAAGCTGGGTAGCGCGTGCCGCGTTCCATTCACATCCTTGTTGCGACGAATCCGCAGATTCCCTGTCGCTCTGTGACGTCCTTCCTCAGCTCAGAGCGCAGTCCGCCGCGGTCAGGACTCCCTGCGTTTGCAGTCTGCGCTGCAGCTTAGAGCTGCGTTCTATTGCCTGCTCGACCGAGTGCTGGTATTCCCTTGCGCGGGCGCGGGATTGACCGCTTAATAAAGGCGGTCTCCCTCGCTGGCAGGCTTCCAGTGCGCTCTGCTGTACTCGTGTTTCCCGCAGAGACCCGGGCCGGCTCAGCGTACGCGTACGTCGAATCCCTTTCCGGCATTTTGGCCGTTGTATGATCTCCTTCTCGCGGGATCACACTACCTGGAGGTTAACCGTTCGGCCTCGCGGCGGGAATCTGCGTTCAGAGGGCTTGCAGCGATCCTCACAACCTCTGGACTCGTTCCGTGCTGCGTCGCGTTCGCGTTTCAAGCGCCGCCGCGCGGGCTTCGCGTGGAATCGTGGTCCGCGGTTTATATCTGTAACACTGCAGGCCCTGTCGCGAAGTGCACTGTCGCTTTCGAAACGCCCCGGTCCTTCACTGGCTTTGTCCCATGTACTTGCACTTGCGCCAGCCGGTGCTCGTTCAGGACGTACGCGCCGTCTGGGCAAGCTGCGTACCCGACCGGAATGAGCAGGCACCTGCTGCAGCGAGGCGCGCGAAGTCGGCGAGCGCGTGCAGTGTGCCAACTGCTTCCGTGTTGCAGCAAATCCGGGTCTCCGCGTTGCGGGTTTCCCGTCCCGCATGGACATCCATTTCCATCTCATACCTTTCTCTGTGGCGCGGGCTCGGTGTCTATGCGGTCTCGCCCCGGGATGGAGTCTCCGCGCTGCACGGACACACGCGAGTTGAGATCCCGCCTATAAAGTAGGTATTGAAACCTCGCAGAGCGGGAAAACCTGCCTCATAGCCTCACGCACAGGCTTCACGCGCGTTCAAACCCGGAAGGCGCTCTCGCGAGATATATATGGGACATGCTAGCCATGCATCTCGCGGCGACGCAGTTGACGATCCGCATGCCATCTACTTCTATCTTACTAACGGGTCTATCCCTGGCGACGGACATCGCGCGGGAGGCGACGGAGGGGGTCCCAATTGCGAAGCAGGTCCTTGGAGTCGCTTCGCGCATCGTGGGTCTCGCTGAGGTTAGCTTCATATCCGTTCATCGCGCACAACTGACGCTCTCACGACAGCAAATCGACAAAAACCGAGAAGACCTCCTCGCGCTGGCAGGCCGGGCCAAAAGGCTGGATGCCACGATTACCGCAGTCATTGGAGACCGCGATCTAGATGATCTCCTGCTGCGTCGTCTAGAAGATTTGAATGCGTACGCACCGGCCCGTCAATACTTGAATGAGTGTATCTGACAGATACATGAAGCGTCCTGCGTTCAATAGAAAAGCACTTCGGAGATCATATCAAGCAGGGCCGCGTTCGCAAGACCCTGCGGTACATCTTCACTGCCCGAAAGGACGTCGATCGTTTGAGAGGGGAGTTTGATGACCGTCTCAAGGAGCTCGAGGTACACTGATTCCCTCAAAACTGCGAGCATCGCCATCATTCACCGATGGCTTCAGGTTGCAGCAAGCCTGGAAAGTATTATATCCTGTCGGGAAAACTCAAGGTTCATCGGCGAGGTACGCGTCATGTCTTCCCTAGTGTCTCACATGTGGACGAAGTCCCCCGTCAGTTCCGCAACTTCTGACACTGTGAAATCACGCTTCTGCGCCCCGTATTACCCGTGAATCAGAATACGAGCGGCGACCAAGCGATGTTCCATCTGGCTAGTTGCGAAGGATCCAGCAAGGTCTTCGTTGTCCGGAACATGGTTTTGCCTGTCCACCAGCATCCCTGGAAGCGTCAACGCATTGAAGATCACAGCCGCATTCTGGAACAATTATCGTGCGTCAGCCTGACCTTCTCTCCGGAATCGTGTCCTTACTTATATTTCACAGACTCGTCCAGAATCGGCATCCTGCCATTGCCTGCCTCTATGGTAGGAACAATGGGCCGATGAATAATCGTTTCATCGTCTTAGCGGCCGGTGAGTGTGTTCCAGGCCCGTAAACTGGTGTAAAAATGTCCTTTTCGCAGGAGATATTCGCCCGTTGGACGATGAAATCAAAGCAGGTAGAGCAGATATCACTGTCCTCGGCAAAATAGTATGTGTATCGCGAGCTATTCCGCGCGAGCTTGAACATGGCCTTTAGGTTGCTCAATTAGCGGTGCGAAAACAAGCACCTTGAATATAAAGCGATATTGATTCTAGCAAGGATGCATCACTTCATCTTCAAAAGCACGGCGCAGCGTGGTGGCGAGACGCGTTGTCCGATCCGGTAGTATACATCGACAACAGCCGCAACCCCAGGATCGGCATTGACGACGACTTGTACTCTACAAAGAAATCGCCAGAAACATGTGCCAGCGCGCTCGCTGTCAAACTCGGTAGCGTGCGCCGACCCGGCGCGTCAACTTTCACCAAGCACTGATAGACTATTTAGATACTCAACAAATCCACAAACGTCTTCCACTCCCAAGACAGCCCATTTGGTGACCCCCATAGGACGAGCGCTACATGGAGCGAAGAGCTCTTTGGGGAGCTGATCGACTGCGGGTATCACACACTATGTCGGGAGAACATCGTTCGACGGGCCGATATCACAAAGCTAGTCCCACTCAGACAGGAGTCATGGACGTACCTCCACCTAGCAGATCGCAGCTGCGGGTCTCTTTCTCCCCGATGGGGGATCGTATTACTTCGCCTGGCGGCGGGAAGCGTGCAATGCGAGGGCAGCCTTGTGGAGGCGAAGTACAGTGCACACTTATCTGCCGATCCGGATGAGCTAACCGGTATGTCTTCCCTGCTCCAGCACGCAGCCAAGTTATTAACTCGGGTCAGTGTATTGCCTCGAAGGTGGCGTCGACGTCGTATCTCACACAGAAATTCGCATCGAAATTCCGCGCTCGGATGCCGAAGAAGTAAGACAACGACTCGGGATTGCAGTAGAAGAAGAAAGGATAATAGCCTTCGGAGAGGGGGTACAGGTGGGACCAATATTTTTCTACCTGCGGCGTCCTGCGAGCCACAGCGATATGTCAACGGAGTGCTCCGGGTGGATTCCCTTGTGCGATCACCGGGCTGAGTGGTGATGCCCTGTCCAGAATACTATCATAATGCGCTGTGTATTCTGCTGTGCTTGTCTCCGACGAGGTTGAGAACATCGTGCCATTTTCCCAGGAGAAAGCCCCCAGTCGACTCCGCGGTCGAAGAGCGGCACCCCCACTGATAGTCTCCTTCCTAGACGTTACGTTCGATGATAATCATTCTAATTAAACCCCACTGAGTTCACGCCCGTCGGGCCGAAGGTATGGTAACGGCGTCTGAGTTCTGTGACCGTAACCAGCGGTGCGTCGGAGATACACGTCCTATGAGAGTCCGAATTCACTGACGCACGACTCATGGTATCTTGGTGTCGAGTACCAGAATTGATATTGCATGCGCAAAGGATCATCGTCGGATAGGATAACAGGGGAGCGATTGTTCAAGCCGTGCTCCTCAACTGACGAGCGAGCGAGCGAGCGACTCAGTTGCGTTCTTCCGATGCGCCCCGTCTCTCCAGACGTCGGAGGGCGATTCGTCTGGTGGGTCCGCAGCTTCTCAGAAAGGCAGTCGCGCAGCAAAGCATGGTCGTCATCCGGAGCAGACTGTCATGGTTGTGGAAGGAGGGTGACGTCAGCCGGTCAATTTCAGGCTCCGCCGCCACCGCTCTTCCTCCTATTCCGCACCCGCTCGAGTAACCGAGGCCCGTCACGCCGGCTACTGTCGGCAGCTCCTCCATCACGTCACATCATGTAGATGGGTACAGCGCCTCGTTGCGCTCGCGCCGCGAGTATTCGTGGCTGAGTCTTCCTGTCTCCCGGCTCTCGGTGTCTTTTTGTCTCAGTCGCACGCTCCTCGAGCTTCATCACCGTCTCGAGCCATCTCAACCTGTCTCTGTCACACAGGCGTCCCTCTTGCCTCTCCTTTCAGTATACTGCTGCGGCGCGCCATACAGTGCCTCTCGCTCACCCCGCGGTCTGCTGCATTCTAAATGACTGTTATGGCGTGCACATTGCGTACGAAAGTACATAAAATAAGCTCTGGCGGCCTACAACTGTACTTGGGCACCGCACTCGCGCCTGCACACGCCCCTTGTTTCACATGCTAGAGCAGCACCCCCCGGCGCCCACGGACAGATCGAGATTTCGCACTCAGTGCCGCTGCGACGATGCATGCTGCAGCATCGGGAGACCCATCCGCATGTTGCTTCAGTGGAAAGGTTCCTTGTCCAGCGGGGATACTCTGCTTATTTGCGCGTTGTGCTAGCCTGTGCGTGCCTTCCCTACTGCCGTTGCGAGCCGGGTTTTCCGGGCGCGCCGGAACGGGCGGACCGCGTCGTCGCGCTGCACAGGAGATAACCAAGGTTTTGGAGCCCGCGCTCTGCCCTCACGTCGGTTCTCGAATGGCTGATCGTGCCGCGAGTCGCCAGGCGAAGCCGCACCCCGCGTGCGTGCAGCCGGCCGCGGGTTGTGCGTGTTACGCCGTATGGCGCGCGCTCGCGGGCATGCGCTGACGGTCATCCGGTGCTACGGCGCCCAGGAAAGAGACAGGGAGGCTCTTTCGCAATGTCCCTTGCTTGCCCCGTTGTGCCCCGCTCCCGACCTGATATACACATGCGCGCGGTGTACGTCTGGGCATCTCCGCGGACCGCTGCTACCCACAGACCAGGGTTTGCGCACTTTGCTCTACTCAGTGCCGCCGCGACGATGCGCGCTGCGGTATCGTCAGCGCGTTTCTGGGGCCAGCCTTCGTGCCCCATCAGAGAATATCTGCCTCGTTCCTGTGCCAGCGTGCGCTCGGTTTCCGCGCTGAGGTTTCCGATCGGCTACGCGTGAGCAGACCGACTGGTCGCGATACATATGCCGAATATGTTCTTGGATTGCTTTCAGGAGGTCCTGCACTCTCACTTTCAACGCAGTAAACGCCTGACGGATCTCTTGGGCGTACTTAGGTGGAGACGGTGTGTGCGCGCAGCCCCGCCGTGCGAGCTGCGTCGTCTGGCGCAAGCACAGACAGCCGTCCAGTGCCGCCGCAGCACGGGAAATCCACGGATCCAGAGCACGCATATGCTTCACCGCCTCTAGAATTGCGCTAGCCGTGCGTGCTTCGCCGCTCCGGGAGCGCTACCCGCAACGTCGGCGGGGGATCCGTCTCCTCGTTCCCCTGCAGCTGACCGTCTATTCCCCGATGTTCTTGCTCGCTGAGATGCTGCTCCTAGGGATGCATCTCCACGCCTTCCGCTCCACGGCGAATAACACAATCTACATGCTAGACGCGACTGTCGAGGCGGGGAAGACTTCCGGCAGCACAGCTTGCCATGTGCCCGGGCGGGAAGCACTTCCGGCGTGCACGCCGGCATATATACCCCGCACGGCACAGGTCTGCCGGGTTCTCTTCTCGAGTGCAAGCCATGAACCGCACGTCGACAGTGCTCACCGGCCTAGCCCTGGCGACGGGCGTCGCGCGCGACGCGGCGGATGGCGTGCTGATCGTCAAGCAGGTCCTCGGCGTCGCGGCCCGCATTGTGGGTCTAGCGGAGGTGAGCATCCGCTTGGGCTCTGCAGGTTCTAGGCTCACGATTCTTTCGGCGCAGCTCATCGACAAGAATCGCGAGGACCTCCACGCACTGGCGGACCGAGCGAAGCGGATGGACGCCACGATCACGGCCATCGTCGGTGATCGCGAGCTCGCTCAGGAGGTTCTGCGCCGCTTGGAAGCGTTGAACTGGTACGTTGGATTGTTGATGACGTTGTCTGCTGGTGCTTGACTGGTTCCGCAAGCGTCCTGCGCGCCATCGAGAAGCACTTCGTGCGGCATATCAAACGAAGCCGCGTTCGCAGGACTCTGGACTATGTCTTTACCGCTCGAAAGGACGTCGATCGTCTGAAGGGAGATTTTGACGATCGCCTGAGGGAGCTTGAGGTGTGTTCATCTGAATCGGGAGCTTCGACGTCGTCGACAAATAAACTTCAGGTCGCAGCTAGCATCGACACTAATCTCACCACGCGGGCCGATTCAAGGTTCATTGGAGAAGTGCGTATACGCTACTCAGAGGCCTGTCTTGACTGAACAGATCATACCCTCAGTTCCGAAACATCAGGCACAGCGAGATCAGCCTCCTGCGCCGTCTCCCGACCCCGAGTCGCAGAGGAGACGGATACACGATTCACTGCCACCTTGCATCTTGCGAGGGGTCCAACCAGATTGTCGTGGTCCGATATATCGAGGTGTCCCTTCGCGGTGCGGACGTAGGCAGCGGCATTGAGGTGCACGACAAGATTCTGGAACAGATGTCGTGCGTCACACACCCTGGAGACGCCCTCTCGTAGTCTTACCTTATCGGCTACCAGCCTCGTGCAGAATCGTCATCCTGGCATTGCATATCTGTACGGTAGGAATGTCGGCCCTAAGGAGAGTCGATTCGTCGTCCTGAACGCCGGTGGGTTTGTTCTCGTTCCCATCGGGTGACTTTCTGAGGTACACTCTCTAGGTGATGTTCGCTCGCTCGCTGACCTTATTGGTGAAGGAAGTTCGGATCTCGCCTTCCTGGGCCGAGTGGTACGTCTTTCAAAATCACCCCACCATACAATTTAAACCACTCGACAGGTGGCTAAGATGGCGGTGAGCAGATATATGTGTAACACATATGACTGATCAAAGTTAAACCAATGATCAGGACGCTTGTCGCCATCTCCAAAAGTACGGCGCAGCGTGGAAATTTGGGGACGTTGAAAACGTATATCTCGACCACAACTACGAACCCAAAATGGGCATTTGCAACGACCTGTACAAAGTTGGCGATTCACCTGAAAGTCGGGCCAGCGAAGACGTGCCCGTTCTCGCATTCGTGCGTGCTCGTCATGGCGCACAGCGAAGCGCCGAGGACTAACTAATTGCAGATACTCGACAAGGCCGCGCCCTTCCAGTCTCAAGATGCGCCCAGGTTGCCACATGCTCCTCGCAGGAGCTCCGCGTGGATCGCGCAGATCTTCGGCGAGCTGATCGACGCGGGATACCGCACAATCTGTCGAGAGAATCTAGTTCGACGCGCTGACATCCCGAGCATCATCCCGCTGGCTCAGGAGACATGGACATACCTTAATAGGGCCGGAAAATCCTACAAGGACGGTTGGCCGATGTGGGGTATCATACTGCTCCGACTTGCGACGGGTAAAGGGACATACGATGGGTGCTTCTTCCGCGCGGAATATCGACTACGTACACGCAAGGGGCCGGATCATATCGTGGGTACGTCCTCTAGCAGTCTCGGTGAGAACCCACTCTTATATGTCGCCAGTGTATGCCTTCGAGAGTGATGTTGACACTGTGTACCACATGTTGACTGTCTTCGATATCCCCCGCCCAGCCGCCAAAGACGTTCGGCGACGACTCGGGTTTGTGCTCGATGACAACTGTGAGTGGATTCAGACAGTGCCGTTTGGTCTGGATCACTTTGCGGGCGCCGGCGTAACATCACTGGAGGGCATGGAATGGAGTTTGTGAGGACATCCGTAGGGTTCGGGCTAATATACACTCTCCGTTCAGGATAGCTAATCGACGTGGAATGAACGTATCAAGGAGAGATCACAACACACCGGGCTTTGCGCCAAACGCGTCGGCGAGCTTCTTCTGCTCGTCTTCGTCCCAGACGTCCGCAAACGGGTCGTCATCGTGGGCGCGTGCGGTGTATTCAGCATTGTTTCCGCCCATGAGGGCAACGGCCGGCCCGGCGACTTGGGCGATGAATGCCATCGTCATGTCAAGGCCTGTCAGGCGTTAGATTGACGGAGAACGGCGCGGTCGGACTGCGGGCATCGTACATGCCGCAACGCCGGACGCGGTCCAGACGTTCCCGTCGACGACCCGGCGCGCGCGATGCACCCACTGGACCTCGTCCTTCGAGCCCGCCTGCGCCGCGTTGAGGTGCGCCGTACGATCAAGCCGGGGGCAGGGCGCACCATGATGACGCTGAACAGCGACTTGTTCACCGTCGCTCGCTAGGCCGGCCTGCTGCAGGATCCACGAGCCGGAGCGGACGGAGAGCACGTACTTCGCGCGCGGCGCCTGTGCCCGGAGGAACGCAATGAGCTCTGCGGGCGTCTTGCCCGGCGACGGTCCCAAGCCTAATCAGCGTCAGCTGCGCGCACCCGTCTCAGCATGACGACGCACCGCCCGGGATGGGCAGAACGTCGTACTGCTCCTTGCGAGCGAGGTCCGCGCGCGGTTCACGACAACGCCCGCCCGCGGTCGCGCTCCGTGCTGAGCGCAGTGGGTCGTGCTAGACACGACCGGCGGAGGCGGCTGGATGAGCGCCGCGTTGGTCGCGCTGAGGAAGCTGTGCAGATCCAGCGGCCCGGCGAAGTCGAGCAGCTGCACGCCCGGGTAGAGGCAGATCGCGACTTTGAGATGCTGGGACATCGTTCCGCGCGCGCCGGGAGAGCAAGCAGAGAAAGAGAAGGAGCAACGGGCCGACTATTATAGGCGCTGCTGGTGTTCTGCCGCGCAGTGATGTATCTTGCGCAAGTCTGCGATGCCGCGTTCTTGATGACAGCGCAATTCCAACAGAACCGCACCGCACGGCCGCACTGCCGATCATGGTGCTTTCGAAGCACCTGCGCGAACTGTGCAGAATCGAACGGTCGGATAGGAAGGAATCAATTCAAGGGGCATGGCGCGAGCGGCGCGATGTGTTCGTGCGGGCGGCTGCAAAAGAGGAGGAAGAGCGCGGCGTCGGACCTCGAAATCGCGCGGCTGACGTCACCCTCGTTCTCCCACGACGCCATGCTCAGATTCGGTGCGCCCGCTATGCCCGAAGACCTTGTGCTTTTCGGACCGCACTTTCCTTCCGCCCCCAGTGCAAAGCAAGTCCTGTACATCCTGCCCGAAAACCTCGTTCTTGCCGGCGCCCGGCCCCGTTCTGGTGCCAGTTGGTCCGCTCTGCAGCGACGAGCTGTGTATTGTGCCGATCGACCTAAACGCGAGTTGTAGCCGTCCATTAGGATGCGTGGAAGCCTGAGACGCGTCTTGACTCGATCCAACCGTCCTTGACGATGGTCCGCCGCGCCTCTGCGAAGCGTCGACCACCGCTCTAGAGCGACATTTACACCATCACATAGGCACCACTGTCTGGCCCGCGCTTTGCCTGTCCCCTTTCCTTTGTCTCGGCCGGGCTCGCGTGTCAAGTGCTTCTTCCTATGACAATTCGCAGCGCGCGCATACGACAAGCGCGGGCCGCATGCCCGGTCTGTCACTGTCCTTGTCATGAACGCTCGAGTCCATCTTGTGCACGCCACGTTCGGTGTCATACAACTCCCCACGGGCGACCCAGCCAGCCGCCGGCTCGCCGCAATGTCCCAGCTACCGAGGCTCGCGATCTGCGTCTACCCCAGCGTGCAGCTGCTCGACTTCGCTGGGCCGCCCGACAAGCCCGGCTTCCTCAGTCGCCGCTTGCGCCGCTCCCGCGAGTCTGCCTGTCCCCAGATGTACTTGGATCCCGGGACTCATTCTCCGCCGACTAGGCTCCAGTCCGTGGCGCATCTGGCCTCGCACATCGGGCGAAGGCGCGATCTGATTCTGGCAGCCCGCCAAGCGCAGCCAGTGCGCGATACACACGCGCGGTGTGTCAGCTTCGCGCAAATCCTTCGTGAGACGTGAGATAATCGCACGTGACGGTTCAGCGGCGGATGGGAGGCGGCGACTGCGGCGTGTTTTGCAACTTGGTTGCGGCGCGAACGGCCGCGGCATGGCAGTACATTGAGGTCCGCAGCTGCGATTTCCTTGTTGGGATTTACAACGCGACCCGAAAGTCGACTTGTTGACGGCGCAAGAGGTCACACGGATGGCGCGGGCCGTACGAGTGGTCGATGTGCTCCTGGATCCAGAACGATTCTGCTCGCGTCCGGCGCTCCAGCTTCCGGCGAACGGGCCGGTGTGCTCGATGCCGGGCCGCGAGGCGAATCGTGATAGTCACGCCTTAATCCCCAGCAGCTCAGAGTCTCGGAGCGGATCGCACGGACGCTGTCGGACTCGTCCCGTCCGCTTCCCGCCGGAGCGCAGCGGAGCGTGGGCTAGCGTGTGGCATGAGACGAGACGCGCAGTGCGGCAGGCGCGCGCGATTGGGGCGTTCCACGCTCACCTTGGAGCGCTGCGGCGGGTGCGGTATGATTGCGTCGATGATCGGACCGGAGAGATTACAGACAGCTTAAGGCGCAACTGGATATGTAGCACAAGGCGTGGATGAGGTGTTACGCGCCGGTATGCCTCGGAGAACCTCAAGGCGCAGGGCCGAGGTGCAATAGACACAGCTGACTGTTGCCGGTGCCGTCGGTGAGGTCTTGTTGGGAAAAACGAGTCGGACAGCCAGGATCAACAGGGCGCTGCGGCGCTGAAGAGGATTTGGGGTCTGCAGATCTCATGCAAGGTAGGGTCCCGAGAGATCGATAACAGGTCGGGAGAAACAGAGTGACACGACTTGGGGAAGCAGCGCCTCCAGAAGCAGCTATTTCTCAAGTATCCAGCTAACAAGCCCGCGATGGTGCACAGGATACGCTGAAAGCTGTCAAGCGGCGCTGACGGGAGAAACACAGGCCGGGCAGACCCTGAAAGTGACGTCAGCATGTTGTTCCGTGGCGCGTTGACTTGCACTTCTCGTGGCCTCTCGGGTAGGCCCCTCTGCTGGGTGAAATCAAGCACTAGCAGAATCTGTTCTGTCCCGTCCGCCCGCTCGTCGCTGTCCGACGGGCGTGTAGGCATTTGGGGGCGCCGCAGTGCCAGATCTGCCTTGTGCTTGTTACTATGCGACACTGCCATCGTGCATTTGGAGCTGGTTGCGCTGCCTGGGTGAACATACCGAAACGGTTTACCCTGCATCACGTCGAGCGACTCCTGAGATCGCGTCCCGAACGAGACTGTGCCCTCGAATCACCAAAAGAATCATGGACCGCCTCTCCTGGATTCATTTCGCTCTTGAGTATTCCGCGGTGCTTCTCTGATAGAGACCCCGGCCATGCGATTATGCTTGTGCGAGTCAAGCGAAATATTGCGCGCGTTCCAGCCTGGTACATTTATGTTTGCGGCGAGAGACCCTGATGCATTGCGTCGGTTTCCCCTGACTGCCGTTGATTTCATTTGTCATGAGCTCTGGCCGGGCAATCTGGTCACCCGAGGTGTACTGTTCGGACGGTGCTCTGCTTCGCTAGCGACGCACGTACGTACGTTTGAGTATCTACAGCGTGGTAATGTCGCTGAATCTCGACTTGCTTGCACATTTGGAAGGCATACCCTATCTCTGGGAACCACGCGCTGGGTTCTTGACCGTGGCGTCGACCGTTGACTGGCCATAACATGCGCTACGCCCGATGCAGTGGTATGGTGAACTGGACCCGTAAGAGGGTCCGTATCCTTGACTCGGGGTCCAAAATCGGTGCAGCATTCCGCTCGGGCTGCCCGGTCGCACAATCCACTGGATGCCCTTGAGAGACGCTAACCTGTCCTGAGAGTTCATCGCTCACGTTTGAGTCTTAGGATTCGCGATGAAGAGGCAGTGTGTCTGAGCGGGCAGATGAATTCATCTCACTGCACAGCGATGACATGGCTACTCGTCTCTCGCCTGCGGAACCCATCTCTCGCCTGGAGAATGACAGACATATGTTGCATATGCCACTGAGCAGAGTGTCGGCACGAGCGCCCATGAGGCGGTGGCTCAGCGAGATCGGAAGCCCCGCGCGAGCAGATGGACCGTGCTCACCCTCGATTTCGAGCCCGCGGGCGAGTCGACTTGAGATACATATTCAAATACCTGTGCCCTACCAGTGTACCACATCAGCGCACAATGATACCCAACGATTACTGCTGATTTGGCGCCCAGGATACTTCGCCGCGGACGACCGATAGAGATCTTGAGAGACCTCTCGAATGATGCCCTGGGCTCATTCCAGAAATAGGGCGTTCATACGCCGTTTGAGCTCTCTTGTAATATACACAAGGCCTCCTCGTCTGAGCTTATAAAAGCTGCCCATTCCTCGATTGAGGGAGACAACCTCACTGATCACTGTATCGGAAAGCCTGAGAAGGACGACGCACATACAGCTACAACTCAAGCCACGTCGATGCCGCGAAGCACGCAATACGTTTTCTCGTGCTCGATGCGGCGACTGACGGTGTCCTAGTTGTCATAGGGCGACCTGTACCTACCTTCTGGGACGCGCTGTTTTGGGGGTACGACAACATCCGGGGAAACTGGCAGGCGACCGAAGGTGTTGATGTAAGTAGGGCTCGCACTAGATGTGGAGGCGCTTTCTCACGCTGTGTCTACATCCAATAGCCCCAGGGACGGCCCATGATCACCGTTGTGACGACGGACTGTGAGCTGCGAGCGCGCTTGTGGGTGGGCGCTGACGATTGCAGTGCCTGCGAACCCGCTGAACATGCTGCTCGGCAACTCGTCGAAAGAAGCGATTGCGTTGCGTCTCCTCGAGGTGATGAGTATGAACGGGAACGAGCGCGCGCAGGCGGCGATCGACTACGTTATGGCGAACAATCCGCGGTATAGACGCTAAGCACTTCGCGCGCTGCGTATATTTCATGTGCCCGCCCAGAGTACCGCACCCTCAATTAGGCAATTAGAGCCATATTTTGCGTTGTTGTCGTCCGTCCGCCTCTGTGCCCAGTGAAGTCCGCATTGGCATGAAGCGCACTGGAGAAGACGTTGTGAGCTCACACCTGGCCGAGGAAGCACTGTTACCTGGGAGCGTCTCCAGACTCGCCAGCGGTTGCCTTCTGGCCGCCCGCGGCCGTGACGGGAAAGCCTGGAAAACGCAATCCCTGGCTCTCTCGAGCGTCTCAACGCACAGAGCCACGTGCACGCAAATAGAGCGGATGTGCATGTACCCCCATGAGCGTCAGACATTGGGCCCCGAGCGCGAGCATCTCGATGAGAATGAACACACCGTCCGTTCTGTCTGCGGCCGCGGGGCCCTCAAGAGTTCATTCTACCGTCTAGGGCGCCACAGCTAGCAAATTGCACGCGCGGGCATCGTCTGAGCGAAATCTGGCTAGAGAAGCACACCACTGCGACGCGGTACGGAAAAGGGAGCGGGACGCTTGAGACGAGACAGTGTGGTCCCGGGAAAGGAAGTGCGACACTGGTCTATATCGACAACCGGGATTCGTCGGAAAGCCTGCACCGCCACGCGAGCGCGGACACTGACACGCACCCAGTGAGCGCACACGCAGGAAAGCTGGCTGCCTCCCGCGCTGCGCCGGTAGCGGTCGGGCACATTAGCCAGTCCCGCAGCACGACGCGCAGCTCCTGAACGTGCGTGCGAGCGGAGACGCAGCGATGAGAAGCGCAATACCCAGAGGGAGGATCGAGCAGAAGTAACCGCGAACATTCAAACTCGCAGCAGTACTTTTCCCGAGCAGGAGAACATGCAATCTTTGGAATCCTAGACCGGGATTCAACGTATACCCGCGCTCGACCGGCCCGCGTCTCCTCGGGAACCGCGAGCACAGCAAAGAAGCCAACAAGCCTACACGCAAGGGAGATTGCGACTTCTCTTGCCCGGTCAACGATCCCGCGCGCAAAGGTACAACAACGCCCGTACGAGTAAGAGCGGAGCTTCTCACCGTGCAGCGTATAACCCGACTCTGGCTCGGGTACTGTCTCCCACGCGCGAGTCTTGCGCACCGCCCCGCAGCTCTTCCGCGGTCCCCGAAAAGACACCTGCGCGTCAGATTTCTGGCCGAGATAGCTGGCGAGGGACTTGACACGCCAGACGAGCGCGCACCGGCAGAGGAAATGAACGAGGCATCACATGTCGAGGACATCGCAAAGGCTCGCGCGCGGAAATCATGACGATGCGGGCTCAGGGCGCGTTCAAAGCTGGCACATCTCGAAGATAAGACGTCGGTAGCGCTCTGACAGTCGACACGGCGCCGTTGCTCTCCCATCTCATACCGCGCGCGTCCGTCGCTCCGTGCTCTGCGCATCGCCCACATTGCTGGCAATCTGAGATATCTCGTCCTGGGGACGAGCCGTCGTCCACTCGCCGACAGGTCGAGCTGACGGCTCGCGCTCTGACACGACGCCTATCGCAAAGCAGCCGAGTATTAGATACGCAGAGTGACAGCAGCCGTTCAGAACTGAGGTACCAGAAGCTCCAGTAAGCACAGTGCTCGAGATTCTGACATCAGGCGGCGACGCGATGAGCCAGGGCCCAGGCGACGCGGCTGCGCAAAAACCAGTTGAAGTACTTGGGTGCGCGAGCCGGGAGAATTCGCGCACGCTACGGACGCAGAGAAATGATGAAAAGAGTGGATTGCGGTGGCAATACAGCGTATGTGGCCGGCGCGGCGCGGCTCGGCTGCGGAAAAGCAGGAAGAGAGCGAACGGCGGACCCTGAAATTCCGGGAGCTGACGTCAGCCTCCTTCTTCCGCGCGGCCCGGGCCCGCATCCTTCCCTCGTCGGCGTCCGCTGCCTCACCTGCGTCCCGAAACCGGAGAAATCATGCGCCTAAGGGTGGACTCGCTGGATGGTGGGACCTGCGCCCATCCTTGCCGATATGCTCCGCTATGTCCTCCGCTCAATTCTGGCTCTTCGGCGCTGGTGACTCAGTGTGCAATGTACTGGCCGTCAAGGCCGGATTGGAGTACTGGATGAAAAATTAGGCACGCCTGGGCGCGCTACTACGAGCGCGTGCATGCGCCGAGGATGAACTGCGCGCTCGGTGCAGGCGTCTTCAGGAACCTCAGCAGCGCGAGGACCACTATTCACCAGCTTTCAAATCTTCACGTCCTGTTTTATCTCGTATGCTCTGGTCTTCTTGCACGTGCATTGCCTGGAACTTCTTGCTGACATCGTTCACGACCTCCGCGTACCTCACGAGGTCCATAAGACAGCTCGCACGTTCTTGCTGGTGTATACTAATGTGGGGTTTCAGTGCCCGTTCCGCTGAGCACGCGCAGTTACGCTGTAGGTTGCATAGTCTCCATTCTCCATTGATCCAACGTTTATGAAATTTTGGCCGCGCTACAGTGCAGGCTTCGGGAAATACGGTCAGCATTCACAGTCGGGGAGGGCCACTGAATGCACAGTACCACGACGACAGTGTGATTTCATGTGGGTGCCATCCGGTGCGTTCCATTGACGTTGCACTGGAGCCCGTAAAGCGCTCCAGAAAAAAATTCTCCGTGTCGTCGCCGCTCACTGGAATACCGAGGAGCTGCGTGACTTCATTGACCGCTGGGCTGGGGATGTCGAATACAGTCACGCTGTGGTAAACCGTGTCGGCCGTGTATTCGTGGCAATACACTGGCTAGAGTCAAAAACACGTTGGTGGGAGGGATAGCAGAAGACAGACCCCATACTCTGGCTTCCAGTCCGAATCGGGCTGGCGAATATCTCGCAAATAGAAAGCTGCCGTCGCATTTCCTTCGACCTATGGCCAGATTGAGCAGTGTGAAACCCCATTCGGGCCACAAGTGCTCGCAGGTGGCGTCGCAGTGTCGAAGGTACATCTGCGATTCCTGACTGAGCACTAACAGGCTTGAAATTTCGGCGCGTCGAAAGGCGGTCTTGAAATAGGACGTGCGGTATCCCGCCTCAAAGAGCGTCCCAAAGAGCTCTATGCTCCACTTCGTGCTATTTGACTGCGCACTAGGGGATTCGGGGGTGCCCACTGTCGCGCAGAAAAGTGTGATTATTACTGCAGTCATTTAGTCTTGGTAAATCGGATGTATCCTGCACCCAGGCTGCTCACCCGCAATGGAGAACTTCGTGAAAAAGGCGCGACCCCGGGGAGTACCATCCATCGTGAACAAGTGGTCATAAAGACCAATCTTTGGCTCATAATTCTTGTCAAGATAGAGCTTCGCTGTTGTTCTTCCGGGGATGAAGAACGTCCAGGCTGCACCGCACCGGTGAAGATGGCAGCAGGCATCCTTGTTCTATAGGTCAATCCTGTATACCTTTGAGACATCCAAATGGCGCACCACCAATCTAGATATCTACAGCGTGTTTTAACTCATGCGCGTCATTAGTTCAGCAGCATACATACTATTCGGTTGATGATCGAAATCTCAGCTCCCTCTTCACCTATCAGGTCATCTGAAGATCTAAGGTCTCCTGTGGATTGGCGATTAGCCAGCGGGTCGATGAGACTACGAACGGACTGACCGGCTTTCAGGACGACGAACCGATTGTCCCTGGGACCGGCGTTCCTGCCGTAGAGATATGCAATGTTTGGGTGCCTATTCTGTATGAGGCTACGAACATAAGAAATGTCTGCCCTTTGGCCAAGTTTGGGCGAATAACGCACGACATCCGTTCTAGAATCTCATCGTGGGTCTGAATGCGCGGGCGCACTACCTCCTCTCGACCGCAGACGACAATCTGCCGGACAACGACGACCTGACGAGAGCCATCGCAGGTAGCTAGGTGGCAATGGATCGTGTAACCCCTCCCGGACTGGCCAGGAGGTGAGATTTGGCGTAGGAGCTCGATCTCGCAGTGCCGGATGCTACGGAACTGAGCGGATATTTCTTTCAGTGGCGAACAGGCTTAGCATGACGCGCGCACCTCTCCATCGAAATTTGCGTCCCTCTTCGCTGAAATATTGGTATCGAGAGTAGCAGCCACCTGCGGGAATTCATTCATCGATGCGGCCCTCTTAATCCCGATGCACAGTACCTCGAGTTCCCTGAGACGATCGTCGAACTCCCCTCTCAGACGATCGACCTCCTTCCGGACGGTGAAGATGTACCCGAACGTCTTTCGTATCGCGCATTGCTTTACATGTTTATTGAAATGCTTCTCGACCGCACGCAGGACGCTTGCGGTACCCGTCAGGCACACTGTGACTCGCATTCTCGAACAAAGACGTACTCGTTCATGTCTTCCAGACGACACAGCAGGTGAGCTCCGGGCTCGCGATCTCCGACGACCGCAGTAATCGTGCGGTCCATCCTCTTCGCCCGATCTGCGAGCGCATGCAAATCCTCTCGGTTTTTGTCGATTTGCTGGGCCGATCGCGTCAGCTGGGAACCAGAACCGGCAGCAAGCTAGTCTCCTTCACAGACTTTACCGTTCGAAGATAATCGTTCGAAGGAAAGTCTGCATCAAAACGCGCCCCCTCTGATAGAGAGCCCCCCTTCGGTCGAATCCGGTGATCCGGCGACCGGCGCTTCCGTAAATAATTCAAAAATAATGTAATCCCGGGCTCGGAACGGAGATGCCGGTTTGCACTTCGACGCGCTTGCGATGTCTAGCTGGCCGCCAAACACGCCGGTGCCGCCACAGGGTCCTTACTGGGGACCACAAACGCCCCGTGCCGTGCCTGTGCAGACCGGGCTCCCATTCCCGCTGTACCAGACTCCTGCCCAGAGTGATGTTGCGCCGCACTCGCCAGTCTGCCCGACATGCGGCTTGTCAGCTGCGACTAGTACCCCTGCACCTGCTCAGAGCCCAGAGCCTACGCCTCCAGTGAAGGAACGTCGCGGACCAGCGCGTTCCGACAAGCAAAAACTCTTCGCCATAATGGCCAGTATTAAATCGGCAGGCTTCACGCTCGGAGAGTTCCTCTTCCATGCGTTCAGCGGCGGCGCATTCTCTCAGAAGTCGGCCGGAAATTTACCTGGCGCTCTCTCGTACTCGCAGATGGTCTCAGCGTTTCTCCGCGGTGGCACGTCTCACCGGGTGGCCACAATTCTGGAGCTCTGGATGAAGCACCCGAAGGGCCGTCCTAAACCGAACAGCGCCGAGTACGACTCGATGTACTCCCTGGTGACCCCATGGAAAGACTTGTGCCATGCGAGGCCTTGTCTCACTTCGTGGGCCGCGCAGGCTTGTCGCAGCAGGCTCGAGCGCGAGGCTCGCCAGGTTATCAAGCCCGAGAACGGACTTCAGGCAATGATCTCCACGCCCCGAGCTGCTTCATCCTCTCCGGCAACTCGACCGCTTGTGCGCTGGAGCGATATTGGCGAAACGACGGTCCCTGAAGCTCAGGGTGTCTTCCAGCGGGTCACACCCTTGCTGTGGGGCCTCCTGCAGCAGGTGACACAGAAGAAGCGGCGACACAACCACTCTATCCGCGGGGAATATAGACCTTGGCCGACGGTCTGTGTCCCCCTTCCATGTGCTATTATTGCTCAACTTTATCTAGGTGGTCACTGGGGCAATCGGCCAGCTTCTCTTCTGCAGAAGGCGCACAGTCAATGTCCTTCCGTTGCAGCGCAGCCTCACATTCTTCGCATCGCATGCGTCCACCGTTGTCTACCGTATCGAGAGCCGATTCGCGAATACGACGTCATTCAACACTCTGTTGGCTGGCCTCCGGACAGCAGGGAACGAGCGCATTGCCACTGCGAGGGCGCTTGCAGGTTCGGCTGTCAGCTGGATCAAGTTAATCTTCGACAACACGCAGCGTTTCAACCGCCAACACGAGATGCGCGCAGGCCGCGAGAATACGATGCACAAAGGCGCCGCTGGCTACATTGTCAAGATGGTTGGCACGCTGCCGACCGCGTGGGACCTGGACGAGAAGCTACGGTTGATTAACCTCGGACTACGTTACATCGTGACTGGCGACGACCTTCTTACGCTGCTGGACTCCGCGCACATCTTCACCGTCAGGCCGCTCCACTGGCTTCAGGTCCTTGTCGACTACATCCCGGAGCTCTCACACTTCAGCGATGAGGTTGCTCGCATGTTCGACGAGCTGGTCTCTACGACAGGCGCTCCGCCCGGTCCCGCTGAGAAAACCGAGATCATCTCCCTGCGTTGCAATGCGTCGGACCTGTCCTTTACGGCAGGAATCAGCTCGGCCATCGACGACTTCCTTGGTACGCAGCTAGGGCAGTCGGAAGGTGCTTGGAATCGCCGCAGTATAATTGTGGGCGGGGATGGGGCCACATTTGAAGGTGTGCTTCGCCTCAAGAAGCAGCGGCAGGATCACCATACGGAACTCGAGCGGTACGAGAACGTCGATGGAGAAATGGAGCTCTGGCATGCACGCTGGACGGAGTCCAATCGGATGTTTCGCGCGTACATCGGTCCGGAGGATTGCAACGATCCAAGCACCCTACGCGCTAGTATGGGCATCATCAATCGTCCGATCCCGCCAAACCTGCAGAAGGTCGAGTTCCAATCGTCGATGGACACCCTGATGCTCGTCGGGCATGCTCGTATGCTCGATTGCTGGAGGTAGTGTACAGTGGCATTCTTGTTCATTGTCTCATCGTTCCGCAGGGTAATTCTTGGTGCATACGATCTCCTCGAGTATTTTCGGGCGCGGAAAGCGGCAGGAACTCTGCCAACACTTCCCGAGCTGATAGTACTCGCGACGGAGCTCGACGTCATCTATGCTTCTCCCCGCGGTCACGACTACGCTACTCAACTTCGCGAGGACCAACCACCGGCATATCGTGTGCCTGAACACCCAGAATGGGTCCGTCTCACCACAAACGCGCAGGACGGCGAGCCAGAGGACTTTGGCGGCGATCGGGTCCTTGCAAACTCGATTGCTTTCATGTACGACTTCGTCACGCTCCGCGAATGGTCACAGGCAACGTCGTCAGGCTCCGGAGGGCGTGTATACGAGGTTTTGAAGGTAAGCACCCATAATGTTGTAGATCGCATATTCTCACAGATTTCAGAGCGTGCTCTTCAACTTCGCCGGCTCGGGTCATAATCCGAAGTACTTTGGATACGTCCTCGAGACGATTCTCGATATGGAGTACGAGTGCTCCGATGCGCTCAAGGAGGCTAAACTGCGGAACTGGCTCATCAACCCGACCGGACAGCAGGGCCACTACGTCGAATGCGACCTTGTCCAGGAGCACTTGATCAAGTTGCTCACTGTGTACTCTCAGCGGGCGAACGCGGCATACGACGGCGACTTCGAACGCAATGTTCTCTCGCCAAATCTCGACAACCTCGTGCAGCTGACTCGGCGCATGGAAGCAGCTGTTGGCCTGTCGCCGCGGCCGTCAAAACACACCTCCATGCACACCAATCCCGAACTGAGGACATTACTGAACTTCTACCGTGAGCACGAGCTGCATCGGTTCCGAACGGGGCACTCGTTTGGATACACCGCTCCCCTACATTTTTCCACGGGCGTCGAGCTGATGCCAGCCAAATTGGAGCGGTACCTGGCCCAGCACCGCGCCGAGAGCGACATATTTGGACGCCGCTGGCCTATACCAGCCAGTTCCGAGCCACTCTCTCAAGATGTCGACGACGCAGTCGCTGCCACACTGGATGAACATGTGCCAATTCTGGACGACGAGGAACCTGGAGGTCAGCCCGATGCATGGCTTCCAGAGGGAGATAATGACGGCGCACTGGATCTCACAAGCTTACTCAATGATCTGGGAGAGGCAGAAGAGGCGGAGAACGATCCTGGGGATGAGAGTGATGAAGATGATGATCACGAAGATGCTATGGATATTTCGGACGACTGGGACGATTAGTCTGTTATTAGACAAAGAGTAAAGATATCAAATCTGCTCGCGGATGGCCACAACGGCCGAGAGTGCCTAATTGATGATGAGGAATACGAGTTGGAATGATAGAATAGACATACCGCTTTCCGTCGCGGTCGATGAGCTTCCTCCGGAGCCGCCGTTTCGTTCTCCTTGCCGCTGTTTTCGGCCGCGTTCGTCCTCCTGCTGCTGCCTGCGATAGGATGCGTAGAAGCGTGCCTTGACCGCTTTCTGGCGACATTCGCATCAGACTGGGACGCTGAACGCGCCCGTTTGGCAGAGAGAGCTGCAGGACTTGGAGGTCGGTTCAGATCTGTGGCCGTAAGAGGAGGGCGCGCGTAGAAGCGCTCGGGAGGGATGGGACCAGCCGACGGGGTAGTATCCACATCCTCGACACGCGGAGACGCATCCCCAGGTGGAGGAGACGAGCCAGAAACGTCGCGTGACGGCGAGGAAGGTGAGGCGTCGTTGGACTCGGACCCAGAAGCCTCAGACTCGCTTTCCGTGTAATAATAGAAGCGAGGATTTGGACCTTGGGCGTTCCGCTGGCGGGGGCGAGAGCGGCGCTCTTGGAACTCGAGGAGGATGCTCGCAACATCGTCCACCCGGCGGAGAACAAAGCGATGAAGACGGACAGCGTGACGTATTTTGTCCGGAGAGTCGAGGAGGGAGAGCCGGGTTGCAAGGTCGTCGATGAGCACATCGGGAAAGATCGCACCGCGCGGCAGATGCGCAACCTCGAAAACAGGAGCGGAGCTGTACCAGGAGTCGCGCAGAGCCCTCAGCCGGCCGACGAGCTCTGTGCGCATGCCTTTAGATATGGGACGAGGGAGAGGCTCGGTTGGTTTGGCCTTGCTTGCAGACACCTTGATTGGTGCCTTTGGCGTGGCTTCTTCGGCGCGATCACCGCCGGCCGGGGCATCCTGCGATCGAGCGGCGCACCCATCGCAGGAGCAGGTGCGTGGCGTGCCGGAGATAGGGACGCCATTGCATGTGCGGCAATGGCAAGGTGCCTGCCGCGGATTGCGGTACGCGTCGTTGATCGCGCGAGTGACACAATCCGCAACGAGGAATCGCGCAAATTCGAGAGTCATCTCCTCTGCTGCCGCAGAGCGCCCCTGACGTGCAGCTGTCGCCGATGAACCGGCGTTACGTACGACGTCTGCGGCCTTCTTGAGTGCGGACTGCGGGACGTAGACAATCGCGCGCCCAACTAACTGGCCGCCGCCGGACACACGATTAGCACGGCCGCCTTTCTGCATGACATCATCTAATGAAGTCGGATTCAGAATTGCGACTGTGCTAATCATGGACGAGCTGAAGCCAACGCAGAGAGCATTCGTGGCGATGGCGATAGTTCCCGGCGCGGTTTTGAGAAGGCCCCGAGTGCGCTGGTTGTGCTGAGACGTAGAGAGACCGTTGTATAGTCGAATATGGTCGAGTCGGTGCTCTGCGCTAAACGCTGGGTACACTCGACACAGATGCGAAGCAACGCGCCACCCGGTGTTGATAGAGTCCACGAAAATGAGAGCCGAACGGCCCTCGTTGGCCTCCCTGACAATCCAGTCGAGCTCGGGGAAGGATCGACCAGCCAGGGAGGATTTGAGCACGCGACGCTCGAACTGAACGTTTGCACGCAGATTCGACCGTCGTTTGGTGACGACGTCACCGGGAAAGACACCCAGCGCCTTGCAGATCGCGGCCTCAGAAGGGCCCGGCAGCAGTGTGGCAGAGTATGCGCAGATGCGCGCCAAAGGGCACAGACGGGAAAGCAGCAGTCCTATCTGCAGGAAGCGCTTTCTGAAGCCGTTCTTCGCCCACTCGATGATGAGGTGCATCTCGTCAACACAGGCCAGGATGATTCGCATCCAGATAGCCTTCGACTTGACCAGACCAGCAAACCCAGGGCTAGCAAGCATCTCCGGGCTGAGGAATAGCATGTCCGTCGTACGAGCCTGTTGCCAGAGATCCGTCCCGGTCTGTCGCGCAGCACTGAGAAGGTCCTGATTGATAGCCATTGCTCGTATACCAAGCGCTGTCATGTCAGCAGCCTATAAATAGTGAGTCTGCATGCATAACAAAATTTTAAGACCGTATACCTGCTCTTCTTCGATGCCCTTAGTTGGACAAATAACAAGAACCATCGGATCGTCCGGCCACCGCCAGCCGGCTGGTTTTTCGCTCTGGCGTGCAAAGTACTGCATGACAAGGAGCGGGAAGTAGGACAGACAGCTCTTTCCGTCCCCCGTGGCAGTAACTCCAAGTAGATGGTGCCCATCGAGGATCGCGGCCGTCCAGTCGAGCAGATAATCGTGAGGGTCAAATGGCAAACGCTCGCGCAGGATTTCGCGCAAACGACGCTGACCCATCGTAGAAGCGAAGAGGTAGGGTGGCGTAGCGGTGCTGGCCATCGCGAGCTGGGCACTTGTAGCCGCGTTGTCCAATTTGGGAAAGACGCGTCGGGCTTCGAAGGACTTATCTGTCACGTGCATCAACGGCTAACAGCGAAAGGCGGCTCTCTATCAGAGGGGTGTACATTGATACAGACTAGCAGCAAGCTCACCTCCGCGACCCCCACGATGCGCGATGCGACCCCAAGCACTTGCTTCACGATCGGCACGCCGTCGGTAGCGTCGCGCGCAACGCCCGTCGCGAGAGACAGGCCCGTGAGCATGGCAGACGTGCGGCTCATGATGGCGCCCGGGAAAGGTAGCTCGTGCGTACTGTACCCCGCCGCGCGGTGTGATATATATTACGCCGGGACGCGTTCCCGGGCACGAGGCAGGCTGTGCAACCGGAAACCGGCTCCGCGTGCGCATTCGGCGTCGCCCCGGCCCGGCTGTTTCTCATTTTTCGCGGACTCGCGGGCTGCGTCGTGGGTGCAGATCTGGAGCATCGGAGTATCCAAAGCACAGAGGGGAGCACGGGCAGATGCTGAAGCTGTCTGGCCGAGCCCGGAGAAGCGAAGCACGGATTACCCGTGCAAGGGAAGCCACGAAGCAGGTGCGCGCTCCGTCGCTTTCCCGTGCTTCCAAGGCAGAGTGCACCCGTCCGCGCACACCTACCCATGCGCCAGGCGGTGCAGCACGCACTCCCGCACCGCACTGCGGATATACATAGGCGATCAGCGGCGCGCTTAGCCATTCGAGAACGCGGACGCTGGCTAGAAGCGACGTCACGTGCAGAGCGACAGAAACGCGGCCTTCGTGTTGCGAGGATCGGATAGGCCGTGCAGCCGGCGCGGAGTGTTTGTCCGAGGGGACGTGAGACGCGCAGGCGGGCGCAGAGTTAGCGCGGCCATCGGCGCGCGCAAGAAACACAGTCCAGCTTTCAGCGATCACGTTCTAGCACTCGCTTGGACTACCGGCGTGGCGGGCAGATTCCAGATTGGAACTTGATCGACACAACCGACAAGCGGGGAGATCCTGCGGGGCGGTGCACACAGCGAGCGTTCTTCAGGAGTCACCTGACGTGCACTACGCGCACAAAACGTCGCAGTCGCCAGCCAGGATATCTCCAAACGCCCGCAACACAGACAGACAGGGATATCCGGCCGGCCGCGAGCAGACGTGCAATCTCTGCGCAGGTGGAGAACCATGGATTCATCTCGGATACGTGCGCGTGCCTCAAAGGCAAACAATACCCGACAGGGAGCAGCGTGTAGAGACCGGGCCGCCGGATGCGAGCCACTAGTAAGCACTCCTTCTCAGGTCCTGGGTTTTGACGCAGCATGTCCCGCAGTACGCAGTCACGGGAAGAAAAAGTGCGGGAAACACAGCCGAGAGTGCGAGCGGGGAGACGGACACAACGCGCGCAGTCAGTGGGGCCGCTCTGAACGCCTGGCGGCAATCAAGCTGGCACGCACAAGGAGAAAATCAGGATCAGTCGCATTACGGGCGAGACCGAACGTGGGCGCAATGGACGAGCACACGCGCCGCCAAAGTCAGCCGGGAGAAGAGAAAATTCGGGACGATCGGCCCGGACCGGAATGGCGCAGATTCAGAGCGGAAGCCTGCAATACGCGAGTGAGTGGGTGGGGCGCGCCAGCCAGCAGGCTCCGCGGAACGCGGGTTGCGCGAGCGGCTGCAGAACAGGAGGAAGAGTGCCGGGAGCGGACCCTGAAATGCACCGGCTGACGTCAGCCTCCTTCCAACGCGACCCAACGCGCCCGGACGCGCAACTGATCTGGAGCTCGTCTCCCTCCTCATCTGCGAGCATCTTTTGCTTCTCTTGCGTCCAGGCCCCTACGAACTGTCGCCTTAATGTGCCTGATTATACCTAGTCCTTGCCAACGAGCTGCCCGACGTGCCCAGACCTGACAGACCGCGCCCGGGTCTGTGATTGCTCCTCAAAGGCCGCGCTAGATACCGGCCGTCACGCCATAGCCTGCCGAGAACTGCCGTTCGTCGTTCATCCGCTGGATGCTGCTGTCCGTGCCCAACGCGAAGGGACCTCGTCGCCGCGCACGTGACGACGAGCAGGTTCTCTCGCGCGAGTGACGAATCCGCACCCACGCTCGGCTCGGACACTGTGCGTGTGGATGAATCAGATGTTGAACTGCTTGCATACATCCTGCGCGCGTCCGATCGCATACCCTAGCATCCAGGATTGCTGTTTTTTTTCTACTTCAGTCAGGTGCTCTGAAGCCTGGTGCCATGCGACGTTGCAGTCACACACTCCCAATGCAAGGTGTGTACTACAACGACTCGGCGCTTGCGCTGATTGATGCTTGGATTACCTCTGACTTTGTGATATCCGCCGCCCCGCCACAGCACGTCTCCATCAGCAAAACCCCCCAAAGAAGGTAATGAGATGTAATAGAATGTAAGGCAATGTACCGACTGCAATTGTTCATAACGACTGCAAGCAATATAGTCTCTCGTAATCCTAGGTAATATGACTATTTCCCTGTCAGAGTGCTGTAAGAATTAGGACCCGGCTGTGAGCGGTTGTAATAACCACGTCAGATTGGCAGCACTCTCGTCAGCGTTACAGGCTATTGTAAGCGTTACAGGGTCATGCAATCTAGGAAGCTGCAGGAAGGTACTGCAGCTTTGGTTGTGCGTCACCACACAGCACCATGCACATTGATATGACGCAAATGAGCAAAGTATAATGATATTAAAGGCATAAGCGTGCTGGTAGTAGGTACATACGTGCACGGTTAACAAGAGAGGACGGGTTGAAACCACCCGGTACAGGAGAAGGTCTCAAAGTCACGTACTATCCATGCACGCGCCGCTGCGACCCTCCCATCCATTCACATCACCGTCGACATTTCATCCTTGCGGATGAGATGGCAAACGGCCCGCCACCGCGCGGACCATTCTGAGCCGGTAGGACGTCAAACACGAACAGCTTGCACGGACAGCGTCAATCGCGGACCTCATCGGTCTGTCTGTGAAGCCGCTCGTGGGTAGACAGGATGGTGACGAAGGCGCGAGAACGGCATGGATGACCCAAAGCGTCCCAGGTATGCCGCGGTGGCGTGGTGGGAGTCGAACTCGAGAACAGGAAAAAACCACAAGCCCGGGAAACGCACTTGGCGGGTATACCGCAAACTGGTGCCACGCAAACGCAACCAGCGCGCAACTGGCGCTAACGCCTATGCGCACTAACGGTGGCGAGTCGAACCTGAGCACCACAGGGTCGATGACGCGCCCATGAACGCGAGCGCGCAAATTCAAACTCAGTAGAGCCTTATGCGCGCCTCTGGGAGAGGTGCTGCAAGGAAACGCAACACCCGAGCAGAGTGCAGCGCCAAACGTCATGAGGCGATGGTGGCGGGGGAGAGGCAGAAGACGATTTGTTTGGCCACATTTGGTCAACAAAGACGAACCTCCGACCTTTGAATGTCCGACAAGTCCGCTACCCAGTCGGTCCGATCCCGATGAACCACAGCAAGTGCTGCACGCCTCATCAGTGGCAAGGTATCGAAAAATGATTCTGCAAACATCACAAGTATGCTCTTTTTTAGATGCAGCCAGAAAGAACAACCTGCTAGACATCTGGACACTCGCTGCGGTGGAATCACTGCACGGTGTTCATTGAATATGCGACTCTTAATGACCAACATCTTCCTATGGGAAAGAGATCAAATAATGACGATATGCGCACATCGAGTGTTACATTCGCCTATCATGAGACTAACAATCTTACACCATTCTTACAGTCGCTTATAATGGCTTACATCTCTTACAATATTGTCAAAAGTCTGACATTAATCTTATATGACAATATATTGGCTCGCCATTGCTTAGCAGTGGGTATCTCACACGTAAGCTACTACAATTGGTTGACAGCGTTAGGCTCTTTTGCTGATGTCAGTATCTCGTCTGGCGGCCCGGGTTTCATTCGACCGCCCTCGTTCGTGGTTCGGGGCGCGCGTGTGTCGGTGAAGACCACCGTTTCTCAGCTATTACCTACTGCTCTCCGCTCATGATATCGTCACTGCTCGCACGCGTGAAGCGTGGCACTCTCATATCTGCCAATCTCGAGCGCTCCCCGGTCTGTTAACAAAGCACGAACCCTGCTGCGCGCCGCGCAGTGACTCCTACAGTGTGGGAGCGCGGCGGAAAATGCAGAGCGTCGTCCCGGCACTCATCTGCTCGCGCCAGTGCGTCCGCCAGGCAGGGACCGGTGCTTGGATGCCGCCGCGTTGTGCGCATGGGGTATAGGACGTCTTCCCAAGCGGCTCGCCGTCCGATAGAATGCGCGCTGCCGGTGGGACAGCGTCTCCCGCGCCACGCGCATATTACGGAGTCGGCCTATCGCTGCCCGATGATGCATAGTCTGCACCGATCGCGTCGTCTGTAGTCTTCCTGAGCCGTGTCTCCATTCTGCATCAGATGCCAAAAGAACCAGCCGGGATGGTCTGCGTTCGGGCTCTCCTAGCAGGGACGGCACGACACTTGCTGCGAGCGCGCAGGGATCTCGGACTCAGTAGCTCTCGTGCTCTGTCACAGCCACTCCGTCTGGGAATGTCAAGGTCTACCTCAGCGTGCAGCCTACTAGACCGGTCGGCCCGTTCATCTTCCGCCACACGGTCATCAATGCTGTATGTCCGGCACGCCGTCCGGCTTTGTTCGCCGCGGGCGTCGGCTCGCACGCGTTACGTTGTTTCCTCGACGAGCACACCTAGGCCATGTTTGGGCTGCGCGATGTCTGGATCTGACGTATATGCGCTGCCGAGAGCCGCGACGCTACCAGCTGCAGGAACGCGTTGTCCGTTGCCACTGCTCCGTACCAGCGTGTATAACGTAGAAGTCTTGCTGCGCAACCTCTTCCTCCAGGCTTCTGCATTGCGGGCGAACCCTGCCGTCACACAGCGGGGATGGCCTCCGGTCTCATGCGCGTGACAGCGTCTTCTTCTCTCAGCATACCAGAGGGGAACCTGTGCGCGGACGGCGCGGCGCTCAGGAGACCCGAAGTGCGCGTTTCCGTGACGAGCGGCGCGGCCTCAGCTTGGCGATTCCGCCATATCCAGTCCTGACGTCTAATTCTCAGCGTGCATCGAACGCCGGCTTCGCAGTGGCGCCGAATGATCCCCCTACTTGCATCTTGCTCGGCCGTTTTCCCTATGACCCAGCACCCCTAATTTCGTGTATCCAGTACGGTGTCTCGGGCCTTCGGACAAACGCGTCGAGCATCGCGGACCGCAAAAACAGTGAACGGAGCACGCGTACCCCCGGATTACATTGCGTACATTTTCCTGTCTATCTACTCGTGCTATTGCAACCCATTACTCCGCTTCTCCGGCCTCTTGGATTTCTGCGAGTTGCACTCCTGCGGGCGAGTCCCAGTCGTATTGGTCGCGGTGTTTCTCCGGCTCAAGGCGCTGGGGAGAGAGTTCAGCAACGAACACAAAAAGGTCGCGCATTGGCACTACGAACCCTGATAGCGCACCACCAAGGCGACCAGCGCCACGACTTCGTCCAACCAGTGCACGTAGGTAAGATTGAGCCAGGGCCTGCAAAGCACGCCAGGGAGAATAGCTCGAAAATTTCCGAGTCAGGTGCTGCAATCCCGAGTTGTTGCCGAACTTCGGTGGCGGCTGAGCGGGGGATCTCGAAATGAGTCTCAGTATGGTACACTGCATCGACATCATCATCGACACAGAAAACTGGCCAGAATCAAGGCTAAGATACCACTGCACGAGGAGTACCAGAAGACATACCTGCAAGGTTATCTTGCTCACTTGAATGATCTGCGTGATATGATGCATGTAGGATGTGACCCTCGCGTTTTTTGGTTCCGCTCGCCAGAGCGGTGAGCATGACACCCCATGATGGGGCAACCCAGGCGCAGTGGTCATCCGCTTGCTGGAGGTACAACCATGATTCCTGACTTAATGGGATAAGGCTCGAAATGTCAGCTGGTCGAATGATGTTCTCTTGACGCCGTGTGCTGTGTCCAGCATCAATCACGCTGCTAAATAGTTGCCTGGTCCACATAGTGCTCCTGAGTTCGTCCCTTGGCTTTTCTTGAGTCTGCACGGATGCACAGGACAACTCAAATAGCTATGTAAGAGATGAAATCTCTGCGAATGACTCTTGCAGGGCAGTCGACGCACATTGCCAAGTAAACGTGCAACCAGAGTGGCTGGAGGTACATCCAAACCCGATATGGATGACATATCGTTGTCAACGCCGATTATTGGTTCATAATTATGGTCGATAAGTAGCTCGGAAGCCAGCCCATAGTAACCCCATGCGGCGCCATGCTTTTGGAGATGGCAACAGGCGTCCTTGGACGAGGTCAACGGTGTGTCAGTGGTAAGGGCTTTCTTCGCATACCGTCAAACTAGCCGCCTACAGGGGGGATCATTAGGTCCTTATTCATTCGCATTCTCTTATACGTACTATTCGGCCAACTAAGGCGACATCTGCGGATTTTTCGCCTACTACGTCGCCCAGCGGCCGAATGTCTCCTAGCGCACAGGGCTCAGACAACTACACAGCTCTTGGAAGTAGGAACGATCTCACCGACTTTGAGGACAACGAATCGACTCTCCCTGGGTCCCTGATTCTTGCCATACAAGCATGCGATGACGGGGTGGCGATTTTGTATGAGTCTGAGATATGATAAGCTGTGGATGCGCCATGCCGAAATCGGGCAACGAGACGCACGACATCCGTTCCAGAATGCTCTCATTGGCTTCAATAGCGCGCCGTCCATCCTCGTCTCGGCCGTGCTCAACGGTATACCGGACCACGAAAACCTCGTTAGATCCCTCACATTTCGCGCTATGGTAGTTCATCGTGTAGCCCGCGCCGATGTGAGTTATATATGGGAGCTGGCGGAGTAGATTGATCTCGCAGTGCCGGATGTTGCGAAACTGCGAGTATTTGATCCAGCCGAGACACGCTAGGGAGCACAGCACACACCTCTCCAATAAATCTCGACTCTCCCCGCGCGATGATGTTGGTCTCCATGGTTGCTGCCACCTGAGGTGATTTGTCAACGACTGAGGCACTGCTCCCAACCTCACGCACCTCAAGCTCCTTTAGACGGTCATCAAATTCCCCCTTCAATCTTTCTACCTCCTTGCGGACGGTGAAAATGTAGCTCAGGCTCTTGCGAACACGACCCCGCTTTATATGGGTCGCAAACTGTTTCTCGATGTCGCGCAAAACACTTGGAGGGACACATCAGGGCCGATGCGCCGTCCGTGCGCAAGTACGCACGCATTTACGGCTTCCAGACGACGTAGCATGACGCGACCGAGTTCGCGATCGCCCACGACGGCCGAGATAGTCGCGTCCATGTTCCTGGCCCGCTCTGCAAGCGCGTGGAGATCCTCCCGATTCTTCTCGATTTGCTGCATAGCCAGCGTCAAGCGCGCACCCGGAGATCGCTGGGAGCTCACCTCGGCGAGCCCCACGATACGCGAGGCGACTCCGAGGACCTGCTTGACGATCGGCACGCCGTCCGCCGCCTCGCGCGTGATGCCCGTCGCGAGGGACAAGCCAGTTAACACCGCCGATGTAGCTGACATGGGGAGAGTGAGTTGCGTGGCCGCGGAGCGGACGCCTGGGATGGCTATATATATGTACCTGATGCGTGCGCGCGCCCGCCGGGATCGTGAGGGCGCGCAAACAATGCCTTCGGCTGTGCGACAGGGGTTTCCGGGCTGTCGGGTTTCAATGGCCAGGGGCTGGACCCGCATCCCGTGCGCAAACAGCGACGCTGGGCGCAAGCCCGCCCGCCAAATCGAGCCGTGACCTGTCCCGCGATGGACGGGAAGCGCGTGGCGCCTTGGTGCTGAGCAGATGCGCGCTGTAGCTTCCCATC
The DNA here is from genome assembly GCA_030578095.1 of Auricularia cornea. Taxonomy (NCBI): domain Eukaryota; kingdom Fungi; phylum Basidiomycota; class Agaricomycetes; order Auriculariales; family Auriculariaceae; genus Auricularia; species Auricularia cornea. The sequence continues at coordinate 5,129,124 of JARLTE010000005.1, read as the reverse complement.
CAGTCGGAAGCACACGAGGACAAAGCAGCAGATATGGTACTGTAAATCGCGGTCCGGGATTCGAACCGTGGACGCCGGCGGGAAACGGGGCCGAGCTCTGACAGCACAGCTGCGAGCAACGGTCAACATCTCAGCCCGCACCGCACATGCCCGCGCAAGGAAACTAGCATCGCGGTCAGAGCCGCCGCTCAAGCGCATCATCCGGGGTTTGCATCGCGCGCGAATCCCACGCACGTATCTTGGCAGCCCACGCTATACCCAGGGCAAGGACTGAGCACGAGAAGGCTCGGAGAACGCCTCTGCTAGTCGCACGAGCAGTTGAGACTCGCGGGATGTACTGTACTGTTGCGCGCCGGGATGACCGAGCACCCAGTCGAAAAAAATCCCCAGCGTGCGCGGCGCCGAAGATGAATGCAAGACGACGTGCAGTAGACGGTCTCAGATGACCTTGACAACCTGCGGGCCGACTGACTGAGTCAGCGGGACAGGAGGCACCGACTTGAACAGCCACGACGGGCCACACTGCGCAAGATGAAGCCAATTTTACAGGCCGAACCGCGCAATTGCCAGTCAGTTTGTCTGGCGAGCGGGAAGGACCAGGAGATGTAAACCGCCGGGAAGATGTCAAGGTAGGCGCTGGCACGGGGCCGCAGAGGAACGTAAATAGCCGAGTCGGGGCACGCAAAATCGAATCCCGGTCATTCTGGGACGAGACACATAGACTAGACGCGCCGTTTCGCCATGGCGAGCCCCAGAGCCCTACTAGCGAGAATATTGGGAAGCCGTGACGCCGGTCTAACCGGCGCGACGGGCCTCGAACGCGCGGGCGGCTGCAGAACATTGTACGTGAGGAAGAGCGCGGACGGCGGAGCCTGAAACGCGGACCGACTTTGTTCCGAACCAGCTCTATGCTCACTTTCTGTGCTCAAAGGACGCTCAGGTCCCGCTCCGCGCATGCTATCTTCGACTCCGGTGCCTATTCTCGCGATGAACTACAGCACAAGAATGCGCCCGCGGTCGCTATCAATCCGCTAGGCGACGGCTTGGTTCAACTCCTTTTTCGCGATTGCTCGCACGCTGGTGCACTGCTCTGTCCGCAAGAGCATCTACCGGGGCGTGCAACCGTTCGGACCATACCGCGCTTCCCGTGGCTCCCACACGAACCTGCGTATACGCCTCGCCGAATTCGGCCCGTCATCGGGTCGCGTTCGGGCACCTCATCCGGGGGCACCGGAAGAACCCGAGAGTACTTTCAAGGTACCTGAAAAGTGGTCTTAGCTTGTAAGGGCGAGGGCGGGGGCACGCTACCCAGTCAGGTGGCTGGGCCGCCCCTGCCGCGCTCGCAGGGGTGCGCACATGGGTGCCCGTGCCGGCAGGGGCCACACCCAGGATCACGCCGGCTCATCCCGGGGCGCCGCTCTCTGGCTGCCCAGCACGCCGGCACGCTCCGAAAAACGTCGGCGCCGGCGCTTAATGCACCAATCCCAACCGAAAATCGCCCTTGGGGCAGCATGTCAGGGAACTGTCAATAGGCGATCCGAATACATTAACGTGATTGAAAACGGCGTCTATGGCCGGTAAGGCTGCAAAACGGCTGCTCTCGGCACCCGCCCCCGCTGCGCAGCAGGGGCACCCTTAACAATACACCCCCGGTGGCTACAGGCGCGGCAGGCCCTTCGCGGACGTTACGAAATTGCTAGGGCCATTGATTACTTTGTGTTCTCTGGTACTGATGCTCCATAACGGTGCCGATAGCGGACGATCCCGTCCCTGCCGGCGACATGGGCACCGGCGTTGGATGCGGCCGCCTATCCTTGAAGTGCAGTACGACGGGAATGAATGTGACTCACGACATACTGGCCGTCTTATATCTGTCTCTCGCAACTGTACGGAGGTAACGAAGGTATCACAGTTGAGGGTTGTTCGGGCCAAAGCGGAGACAGAGCGACACATTTCCAGTCTGTGGGAATCAGTCCGTCACAATCATTGCCGGAAAGGCAAAGCTTATACAGACGTAACGCCTCCGCTGTGCGCGACAACGGCGCGGATGTCCTGTCCGGCCGCCCTCGGTGGCGATAAGGGCGCCGATGAAGGATCGGGCAGGGGACCCCTGCTGGCGACAAGGGCATCGGCGTCCGACGTCGGTGCCCCTATGGCCAACAAGGGCGGCTGCATCCGACGTCGGTGCCCCTATTGCCGACAAGGGCGGCTGTATCCGACGACGGTGCCCCTGCTACTGGCAAGGGCGTCTCTGTTCGACGTCGGTGCCCCTACGGCCAACAAGGGCAGCGGCGTCTGACATCGGTGCCCTTGCCACCGCCAAGGGCGTCTGCGTCCGACACCGGTACCCGTATCGCCAACGCTGAATTCTCCTGGGCACATCAATGACGATCATCGTGCGAACGTCGACGCGGAAAAAGAACATCGACGCGGAAAATATGCCTTTTAGATATCATAACATTTCTCCGTGCTCCGCTTTGGCCCGAACAACCCTGGAATCCAGGACGATTTCATCTCTCCCATACAGCTGCGAGAGACAGATAGCCTCGCACGGGAAGTGGAAACTCAAAATACATAGTACGTGCACTGATTATTTCCAGCGTCGCTGCCCCTACGGCCAACAAGGGCGGCTGCATCCGACGACGGTGCCCTTGCCACCACCAAGGGCGTCTGCGTCCGACACCGGTACCCGTATCGCCAACGCTGAATTCTCCTGGGCACGTCAACAGACATCATCGTGCGAACGTCGACACGGAAAAAGAACATCGACGCGGAAAATATGCCTTTTAGATATCACGACAGATCTCCGTGCTCCGCTTTGGCCCGAACAACCCTGGAATCCAGGACGATTTCATCTCTCCCGTACAGCTGCGAGAGACAGATAGCCTCGCACGGGAAATGGAAACTCAAAATACATAGTACGTGCACTGATTATTTCCAGCGTCGCTGCCCCTATTGCCGACAAGGGCGGCTGCATCAGACGACGGTGCCCCTGCCGCCGACAAGGGCGGCTGTATCCGACGACGGTGCCCCTGCTACTGGCAAGGGCGGACTCGCTCGACGTCGGTGCCCCTACGGCCAACAAGGGCGGCTGCATCCGACGACGGTGCCCTTGCCACCGCCAAGGGCGTCTGCGTCCGACACCAGTACCCGTATTGCCAACGCTGAATTCTCCTGGGCACGTCAACAGACATCATCGTGCGAACGTCAACGCGGAAAAAGAACATCGACGCGGAAAATATGCCTTTTAGATATCACGACAGATCTCCGTGCTCCGCTTTGGCACGAACAACCCTGGAATCCAGGACGATGTCACTTCTCCCGTACAGCTGCGAGAGACAGATAGCCTCGCACAGGAAGTGGAAACTCAAAATGTATAGGACGTGCACTCATTATTTCCAGCGTCGGTGCCCCTATTGCCGACAAGGGCGGCTTCATCAGACGACGGTGCCCCTGCCGCCGACAAGGGCGTCTCTGTTCGACGTCGGTGCCCCTACGGCCAACAAGGGCAGCGGCGTCCGACATCGGATAATGCCGCCCCTGTCCGGAAGATCATCGCCGGATGTGGCAGGGGTGCCGGTATCAGTGACAAGGGCGCCACATGCACCCTGTCAAGGGCAGTGACAGAAGAAGGCCGTCCTCGGAGAATCCCGTGAAAAATTATCGAGCGCTCACCATGAACGCTGCCGCCCACACCGTCGTTGTTGCGCATCGCCCTCCCCGCAGCGTCATCAGGCACCTTCGCCGCGCGGATGCCGAACGCAACAGAGCGAATTCTCGTGCCCATCACGCACCCGCTTTACAATCCACCCCGCCGGCATCATTCCTTCAGCACAACGGCAAGAAGAAGAATATCAGGCGCAAGCTGAAGGAGCCACGCATTGGGCCGTCCTTTGGTGGCCCCCCCGTGCCGTTGCCACAAGCACCTGCTGTCCAGCCTGCACCTCGCGCGCCCGTAGACCCCGAGTTGCCGCCCTCGCCGGTGGTCGAAGAATTCGTCGAGTTCGGCCCTGGGGACGAATATTATTACGACATCCCGGAAAACCCGCCAAAGGAGCCCAGGATTTCGGCCGCAGACGATGTAGCCGCGTACAAGCATTGGAACGAGCTTCTTCCAAAGCTGGAGACACCGTTGCTCCACTACGCCCTCAGCGCTTACGGCCAGCACATGGGCAGCAACATAGGTGCCCCTATCGGTAAGGGCACCCTCATGTCTCAGGATCGTGCTCACCCTTACAACAGACAGGGGCGCCCTTGCGGACGGGTGCTCCGGGGAAACGTGTGCAATCGGGGCACGCCCTCATAAAATCACATATGTTCACATGCGGCGTAAGTCCCTCAGCATTAGACTGGAATGTCTTCTAAGACACCTGTAGAATGCGACACCCACGAAATTAAGCTATGCTCCCATGTTTCTCTGCCTGTTTTTCTTGTTCGCCAGGGAATGTTTCCCTCGGCTCCCTGCTTTCCTGGTTATGCCTTTTCAATTGACATGCTAAACTTCTTCCTAGATCTTGCGCGCAACGGCGCCAATTCCGCCGAGTCCATTGCTGCCACACTGCATGCTCAACATCGTTGGAATGGATTCATTTTGCGCAATGCAAAGGTACTCACACTGGCCTCATCATAACTCGTTTGACCCTCTTTGCATCAGGGCGAGGCGATTTTGGACGGCTTCCGGCAGCATATCAATCCTGTATTGACGTGGTACGACGTTCTCCGTGCCAGGATCGAGCAGCAGGTTCAGGCTCGAATCGCCTCCGCTCGAAGCGACGTGCTGTATCCGACCGCTCCTGCCGCCCCTGCTGGCACCCCTGCCACAGGTCCCGCGCCCCGGAGACGGGTACCCTTCCCTACCGTCGAAGATGTCATGGATGAGGATGACCAAGACCCGCTCCCCGATCTCATGGACTGTGATGACTCAGATTCCGAGGACGAGTCGGACAAACCGGCTCCCAGGCCTGTCCCAGAAGCATCACGTGCCGCTCCATGGCATCCAGACCCGCCAGCAAGGGCGCCCGCAGGGGTGCCTGCAGGGGCGGTGCCTGCAGGGGTGCCGCCGGTGCAGGGCAATCCGATGTCCCCGGTGCTAGTAGAGCTCCTATCAGAGGGCCCCGCTCGGCACTGGATCAAAGTGGCGCTTAAGCATGGTCTTAGCCCGGTGGGACGCACCAGCATCCACCAGTACCTTGTCGGCCGGTTCCCGGAGTGTTTTGCCACGTCTGACGTAGCCCTGCCCCTGTCAGAGTAAGGGTGCCCTCACCGCTACGTACTGTGTCTAACATTTTCACAGGGGTGGTTCCTTCCATGTTGCCTCGGACGGTTGCTTTGGCCAACGACATAACGCGCAGGCCGGCGATAACCCGGAAATCATGTACAAGCCCGAGTCCTTCGTGTCGAAGGAGTTTGTGGATGCCGTGGGTTGTGCCCTCGATGAGGCTCGCAATCTACCCGAACGCAGGCACTCGTGCAAGGTCCCAGCGGCCGCCCTCAAGCAATGTGAGAAATCGCATACGGCGGCCAACGGGTCGCGTCTGAAAGCTGCGGGCGACAAACACGATGACCGCGGCCTTTTCCCCCTCATCTGCCGCCACGACATCACGCTCTTTCTTTGCAACATCGATACACCGGGCGAGCAGCAAAAGTACAGCCTGGCATTACTGCTCTGGCTTATGCTCCACCTCCCGGCCGAGGCAACCGTCACCAACTTGTATGACGTGGGTTGCGTGCTCCACAAGTCGATTTTGGCCGTAAGTGCACCCCTGTCACCCGCAAGGGCACCCCTAACGTCTTTCAGTACCAGGTCATGCCCGCCGCCATGGAAAGCCGCATCCTGTTTGCCACAAGCGCGATGCACGCATACGCGCACCAGTGGGAATGCCAGCTGGTGTATAATCCGCGTATGCAGGATGGCCTTGGGCTCACCGACGGCGAGGGGGTTGAGAGGCTGTGGTCACGCATCAGGAAACTGATAGGCATACTCCGCGGCAGCCACGTATGTATCCGCCTCTTGGATGTCGCTCTGTCTGAACCTCCCACAGCGTCAGCGTCGCCAGATTATTCTTGATCGCCATGTTGACTGGCTTGCGGGAAGGTCGCGCGATGAGCTCGGCAAGTGGCTTACACGCAAGTGGAAGCTGCTGAAAAAGCGCGAACTGGCGGCGCGCGAAGAGCTAAGGATCTGCGGATACGGCAGCAACTTCCTGCACGAGCAATGGGCTGATCAGCGGGAGACACAGCTTCGTGTCCGACGAAGTACGTTGACCGCCCTTGCCACCGCCCTTGCCGATGCCCTTGTGAGCTAACACGCTGCAGTGACCGCACCTCGCCTCAAGAAAGAGCTCGAGGCCGTGATGGCCATTCAAGACCAGGTTCAGGCCGTCGAGGAGGCCATCTCCGCTGCAGAGACTGCGCTTCGCGAGGCTGATACGCCGCCGAGCCTGGAGTCCCGCCTACACCTCGAGGAGCTCCGCAAGACTCTCGTGGACCTTACAGCACAGGCCGACGCGCTGTACTCCTCCCTGAACGTCGAGGAGGACTTCCCGGGCATCCAAGAGTTCGGGCTGGACTTCGCGCGCGCGCTGATCATGGCGTATGACGCGAAATGCATCGCGCGGCACAAACTCGTCGGCCGCTTCTTTGAATGGGACTATCTGGACCGCGCACAAGGCGGTGTGGCCGAACCATTAGGTCTATATTGCATTCCTCTTGTCTAAAGTTACTCATGTGTACTGCAGGCACAAAGCAGCATCAGAAAGTCGTCCAGGCAATCCAGCGTCGCGCACCGGCTATTACCAAGGCCATTCTGCGTTACAACACGTGTTGCGCAACGGCTCGCAGCCTGCTACCCCCGGGAAAGTCGTTCCCGCTCCCAGAGGAGCTGCCAACGGACCTCACGGCGCTGAAGAATGACCCGTCCTTACTGGAGGACGTCTGGGTCACCGCTATCCCAGACGGGACAGCCTCTTGGCTCAACGACCGCACCGTACGCCGCGCTATCCGCGCACAACTCGTAATGGACCGCTGTGCCGAGGAGCGTGTGCGGCTTAGGCGCGAGCAGCAGCATCTTTTCGACTGGATGGAGTTGGAAGGAAAGGCGATAGCGCACGCGCTGCGTGACCCGAAAAGTGCGTTGCCATATATGGCTGGCCTACCCCGGCCGTTCTGACGGTTTTTCAGACGCATTATATCTTCCTATGCTGCAGCGCGAGCGCGCGCGCCTCGAGGACATCGCGACAGGGTGCAAGCTGCTTACGATTACGCGTGAGCGCTGGCTGCAAGCCGCGCGTGGTGTATCTGTCGGGCCGAAGTCAAGCTCCGCTCCCGGCTCTCTGCTCACTCCACCGACCACACCACACCGGCCACGCATGGAGCACCCGCCCGCGACTGTCCCCGAGGAGCCCACCGTCGCTGATAGCGATGACGAGGACGCTGGCGCCGCCGATGCGTCCGATGACGCCGATATCTTCGGGCCTGTCCAGGTTCCCGACATGGGCTCATCGCCGGTGCCACCGGTCCAATTCCTCAACTTCAAAAGCGTTAGTTGGTGCCCCCGTGTGCGCAGGCAACGTACCCTGACCAGCACTTCAGATTTCGCGCAGTCACGTCGACCGCAACCTCGAGGCCTCGTTGGCTGCCCACCCTGCGACAGGGGCGCCCTTGCGACCGCCTACGCGGTACCGACAGGCCGAAGGCGGGTTCAAGGCCGTTTCCGCGCCCATGATGGGTCTGCACGACCTGACAAGCAACAGGATGGTCGGGCGCGACGTCCTGTATGCCGGCCTGGCCGCGTTTGTGAAGGAATTCGCGCCAGACCCGGACAAGCTTGCGGTCATCCACCCGGACGACTACAAACTCTGGGCAACCGAGCCAGGCACGCAGAACGCGCGCCTCTACCGCCACATCGAGGATACAGCCTTCTGGCGCAAGCAGGCGATCCTCGTCCCCATCTGGGAGAACCCGCACTGGTCGCTGGCCATCGCGTACCCCGGCCACAGCAAGATCGATTTCTTCGACAGCTTCGGCTTCACCAGTACGTGGAGGAGGCATGTACCTGTGAGTTACCGTCTACGCTCCCTACCCCCGCGTTTTTTTCGATGTTTCTAACGCTAGCCAAGCTTGTTGCGCAGATGGTCTGTGCGCAGTTGAAGCTCGCGGCCGCACGCGGCAAGGAACTGCCCTGGCCGCAGCCTAAGGGCTGGGAAACGCGGGCCTTGGTCTCCTTCGCCGAGCCCCTGCAAACCACGCGCGACAAGATCGACTGCGGGGTCTGGGTGCTCGCGGTGGCCGCCGCCGTCGCTCTCTTGTACCGCACCACCAGCCTCACGCGCGCCCACATGCCCCCACTTCGCCAGCTTGTGTATTCCCTGATCTGTAAACACATTCCTGTCGTCGTGTAACGTTTTTTTTTCAATCTCAGTCTCTGTTCATGTCATGCACCCAGCGCTGGGGCGCTATCTCCCGTCTCGTGTGAAAATTGCAACGCATATCTGACCCTTTGGGACCCCTGGGAAGCTCATTTGTCTATCTGCTGCTGTGTGCAGCAAATCCAGTTGCACATTCCGAGGATACTTACCCGAGACCGCAGAATCCGCACTCCCGCCATGAGCTCACCTGTCCCGACACAGCACAGAACAGTGTGGCTCATGATTTGCGAAGATACGGCTGAGATTCGTGTCTTACAAGATGTCGGATATTCATGTGAGCAGCAAGTATGTTCTCCCCGCTTGCGTGGGAGAGGATTGATGTGAAGCTCTACTCCAGTAGATCTGCACACACTCAATGAAAACCAGACATTATGCTTGTTCAGGACGCCCCGGAGAGTTCTCAGCAGTCTTATACTGTATATTCTGGGTCAGCGACGCAATGAGGCCCTCACAGACGCCGGTTGGGAAGTTGAAGACAGCTGTGTTTGCAGTCAGTGTCCGTTTGCCAACAATTGGTGACCACGCTTGCCATTGAACGACGCAGGTCAATGCGAGCGTCAACAGTGTGATACAGACGTTCTGGAAGATCTCTAGCGACTGAGACACGGTTGATAACAAGCCCTGCTGTGTTCGCCCAGGCATTCGATGCGGCGAATGCATACACGGCACCATTGCCAACGCCGAACTGTGACTGCACTCCCGCCACATACCAGCTTGGATAACGCATATGGAAATGGTATGCACGGCGACTCGGCTCGATACGTTAATTATACTAGGGGGAGACGCTGCAGATCGTGGGTCTAAGAGCTCGCGGTGGGATTGAACTGTATTGGCATTTAACGACCTGAGAAGCAGGGAAGGGAAATTTCGCTGTAGTTATTGGGTATCTACCACTCAACTGCCGTTGAAATACTGTTTCCTTCAGGGCTTGCATGTTTCCTGACGAAGGAAACACGTTCGTAAGGTCGCGGGGAGAACCTTACCTTGCCCCTCTACTCCAGGTGGAGTCCAGGTGGAGTCCACCTGGAGTCCAGGTGGAGTTCCAGCAGCTGCAGTGACAGCCAACTCACAGGCCCAACCAACTCAGATGGCCTCAGCTCCAGGTGGATTTCAACTGGAAATTTCAGTGTACAAACCGGAATTCCAGTGGAAAATCTGCCAGGCTCCAGGGCCATTCCAGGTGGAAGGGAAGGGAGTTTCTTACTAGATATAGACAAAAAAAATCAATTTTAAAAAACGGCACTGTCCGGAATCGAACGCACGACCAACATGGATTAGTCAGCAAGGACGCAATGAACGAAGAGCGCTAACAACTGCTCCATGGAGCCGGGTGAGAGCTCCTACACACGAATCCCTAGGTACCGTTGGCGAGGCCGACCTTGCGCCGCTGAACCGGACCAGCCGCATGTGCTGCCAATTGGTGCGCATGCGACTGGCCCGGTACAAGCTGGGGAAGCGGCGGAGCGCTGGCGTTGAGCATGCGATCGGCGGCGCGCACACGGCGGGCATGCTGTTGACGGGGTGCGGCCCGCGCAATGGCGGCGAGCGGCGGGCACGCGCGCCGGACCGGCACATGGCGCATCCGCCCGGCGACGCAGCTCGCGTCGGCATGCGGGTGCCCGCATCCCGCAGTGGGCGGGCAGCGTCGCTGGCGGTGGGCGGGCGGCGGGCGGCAGGCGGGCGTGCTGCAAAGCGCCGTGCTGAGCGCGGGCGGCGGGCATGCGGCAAGCGCCGTGCGGCGCTCGCATGCCTCGGGCGCGTGCTGCCTGCGCATACGGCACGACGGGCAGGGGGAGGACGAGCAGCGGCCGGGGGCAGACGAGCAGCAGCGGGAGAGGAGAGGGGCGGGCTGCAGGCTGCCGCGGGCGGCCGAGCGGCTGCCGCTGGCGGCTCGCGGCCTGCAGCGGGGTACGGCTGCGCAGCTCGCGACCTGCAGCGGGGTGCGGCTGCGCGGCATGCGCGGGCTGCGGGCGGGCGTGGGGGCGGACGAGCGGCGGCGGGTGCTCGCACATGCGAGGTGCGGGTTCGTTCGGGGCCGCACGGAGCGGAGCTAGAAAAACTCCGCTCCGCTCCGTCCCGCTCCGCCCCGCCCTTTCCCTCTCCCCGCATCCCTCGCCGCCGCCGCCGTCGTCGCCGCCACCCCGCGTCATCGCCTCCGCCTTCGTCCCGGACACCGTCGCCGGCAGAGGTCTTCCCGAGGTGCGCTTCTGCGCACACCTCGGGCGCCAGCTGATCTTTTATTTCAGCTTTGCCATCCCCGTATTCCCCGACCTCGCACCCCTGCGCCGCTTGCCCGCGCCGCCGCCGCCGAGACCTACCCCCTGCAAACGCTAGCAAGCAACCCGGAGGTGCGCATCATCGTGCACCCCAAGCTGCTGCTGATTTTTATTTGTAGCAGTCTGCCCGCCATCCCGTTCTCCATCCTAGGCCCGCAAAAAAAAGGTATGCCCTGGCTTTTTTTCGCCTTTCCCATGCACTGACCTGCGCCCTCGTAAACCGCAGACCTCAATTCTTTTAATTTAATCGTGCGTTTTTTTATTCTGGCTGTACCCGGCGTACGCTGACGAAACCGCTCGCTCGCCGTCTGTTTCCCGTTCCACCGCCGCCCGTACCACCGCCGCCCGCCCGCTCGCTGGCTCGTTCACCGCCCGCCCGCCCGCCGCTGCCGGAAACGTCGTCGTCCGACGACGACGCTGCTGCTGCCGCCGTCGTCGTCCGGTCCGGGTCCTCTCCCACCCGCTCACCGCCCGCCCGCCGCTACCCGCCTCTCGCCGCCCTCGCGCCCGCCGCCACCCTCGCGCCCGCGCCGCCGGCTTCGCGCCCGCCCTCGCGCCCGCCCGCACGGTGCTGCTGCGCCGGCTGCCGGCCTGCGTCACGTGGCTCGCCCACCGGTTGCCCGCGGGCCTGCGCATGGACGCCGTGCGCGCCGCACCGTCGACCGGCTGCGCTCCCCGCGCGATGCGAAGCTCGCGCCCCGCCCGATGCCGCTGCTGCCCGTCGGCGCATGCGCATGTGCGCGCTCGTCGCCCGTGCATGCCGCCCGCCTGCCGAAACATGCGCTGCCGCTCGCGCATGTTGCTTGCCCACCGACCGCCCGCCGCCCGCCGTTTCTGTGACGCCGGCCCGCGGTTCCTCGCCGCCCGCTGCTCGCCACTGCTCGCGCATTCCCGCCCGCTCCCATGCGCATCCCGCGCGATCGCCGCTCGTGCGCCGCCCGTCCGCTGGTGCTCGCGCCGCCGGCCTGTGCGCCGCTGATCGCCCCCTGCCCGCCGCTTGGCTACCGACGTCACCGCCGCCCCCGCATGCCCGTTCTCCCCGCCGCTCTCCCGCATGCATGCGCATGCACGGCCACCGTGCTCTTCTCACGGCGGACCGGCTGTGCTCGCTGCTTGCCCGCGGCCCGCCGTTCACCCTGCTCCCGCCGCTACCCGCCACCGTCCGCCACACGGCGTATATGCCACGTACGCCGGTCGCCCCGGCTGCCGCATGCTCGAACGCGCATCACCGCCCGCCGCCCGTTGGCTCGCGGACTTTGCTGCCACCGCCGTTGCACCTGCCACCGCCCTTCGCCAACCGCCCGCCTGTGTACATCCAATGCAGCATGCCACCCCGCAAGCGGCCCACCGCCGATCCGGCTTTGCCAGCCCGCCGCAGTGGACGGATCTCGTGAGTCTGTTACACCTCATTTCCGTGTGCTTTATCTCATTTACTTGTAGTGCCCAACTGCCCCCAGAAGCCGACCCCGCACTTGCAGCTACAGAGCCCGAGCCCGAGCCCGAGCCTGTGGGCAAGGACAAAGGCAAGGGCAAGCCCAAGCCCAAGCCCAAGGGCAAGAAACGGGCTGCTGCTGTCACAGAGCCTGAGCCCGAGCCTCAGCTACCGCCCCCGGAGAAACCGTATGTCTTTGTTTTCTTTTATGGATGCGCAACCTGACCCTTTTGTAGTAAGCAGTCTAAGAAGTCCCGCACCTCCGTGCAGCGGCTGCAGGAGGACCTGGCAGCCGAGACTCCGGCCTCACTTACTCCGTGAGTGGATGCCGCAGTTGTGCTTCGCTCGTTTAACTTACAAATATCAGCATTGAGCGTTTTCTTGAGGCGGACGGAGCAAGTGTCGCACCTCCAGCACCTGCCTCTGCTCCTTCTCCCGCACCTGCAGCAGCACCTGCACCGGCTGTAGTAGAGGTGCTCGGGCTGGAGTTTACTCCGGTGAAGAGGCCCGCTCAGGAGCCCGCGCGCGGGCGTTCTCTCGAGTGTTCGGTCTCTCTGTCACGGCGTGGCCGCAGTGCAAGCGCATTCGTCCCTGGCCCGCAAGACCGCCGCTCAGGGTCACCGGCAGTGTCGGGCCTTCGCTCCCGCTCATCGAGCATCGCGCCTGCTGCTGCTGCGCCGGCTCCCAATGTGCCTGTGCCTGCGCCGGCTGCTGCTGCACCGGCACCTGCTGCTGCTGCGCCTGCTGCTGCTGCACCGGTTCCTGCACCTGCTGCGCCTGCTGTGCCCGCGCCTCCTCCGCCTGCAGTCGCTGCCCCTCCTGCCCCTTCTGGCCGCCGTGTCCACCGCCGGGATGGACTGAACGGCGCATCGCGGGTCTCTGGTGGATCAGCGCGAGGCCGACACCGCCCGCCGGGCGTTCAACCGGCTTCCATGCCAGTGGTGCCGACAGTTACTGTCGACCACAGTTTAGGTTTGTTTATTCAGATGTATCTTATGTGCGACCGCCTGACCATGCTGCAGTGATCAACGTGGACGTTTTCGCCAGCACAAATGCCGCTGAAGGCGCCTTAGCACAGATTCGCACAGTGCCCAACCCGACCCTCGGTGATATTGTGACTGGCCTTCAGCGGGTCCTTCATGGACAAGGTGTGTGGCATGTGTAGACTTTATTTCTGTGTGTTGATGTTGTGCTAGCGCTCTCTGCTCTCCTCCATATCCGCCATGAGGGTCGCTGGATGGCCAAGGGGCCGGTCAGCACTCTTGCAACCTCTCAGGAGGTTTTCTCCGCTTGGGTGGATGCACCTGTGAACAACACGGCTACAACGCAGGTAGTCCTGGTGAGTAGTCTTGCTCGTGCTGCATTGTGCACCATTTAACTTGCTCGAAGGCTGTCGTTGAGGCTCCCGCTGCTCCTGCTGCTCCTTCGGGACGCACTGGAAAGCTGAAGCATGACACTCCTTTAGCCAAGTCTATTCGCGAGACGCTCGGTGTCACGCGCGACATGTTCACTGCAAAGCCCACCGACATCCGTGACGCGTACAGGCGCTTCAAGTTCATCGAGCTGCAGCAGGCGCGCTTCTCCGAACTCCTTGCCGCTGGGACCTGGCCCATCCCTGGTGTCAATCGCAGCGACATCCCGGGTGCGTTCTTGTCCATCTCGCAATGGAGCGAGGCATACCTGGCTTTCCGTGAGGTCTGTTATGTATTGTATGTGGTTTGGATCTGGGTCTCATCCATTATAGGTTCCGCCCAACTCCGCTCTTGCCCGCTACCTCGAGCACCCTGAGGAGGCTCATGATGTCCGTGCCATCTTTGGCCTCACCAAGGACACGTCCCTTGTTTACCTCAAGGCGCTGCGTCCTGCGCTGGCACGGTGCGAGGCGCACACTTCTCAGTCACCTTCACCAGCACGCTCGCCGACGCCTCAGCGTGGTCGTTCCCACTCGCCTGCTCATCGCCGCTCTCGCTCTCGCACTCATCGGTCTCACTCTCGCACTCCACGTCGCTCACGCTCACCCACTCGACGCCGCTCGCGTTCGCCCGCTCGCCGCTCTGCTTCACCCAGGCGTCGCCGCCGCTCGTCTCGTTCTCCAAGCCGTCACTCCTCAGCCCACCCTCGTTCTTCAGCCGTTCCTTCATCGCCTGCCTCAAGGGCCTCCGCTTCTCGCTCCACCCATTCACGTCGCCCTTCACCTGACCCCACCTACACTCGTCCTTCCAAGCGTAGGAAGTAGGTAGTCTGCAATAGCTTCTAGATTTTTAATAATTATATTTGCAGTGTCAGCGCTCTGGCAACTTTTCTCCTGGCGTGGATGCGGCTGGCTGCCCTAGGTCTTCTTCTATCGTGGTTGGTTCCTGGTGTTGCGGCTAGCGATGCTGGAGCGCCATTCCCCGACATCTCGTTTGCGCACTTCAGCGAGTTCGTCGGCGAGCACTTCCAGCATGACGTCTCCCTGGCCGTCGTGTTGTCCTTTTTGTTCTCTGCCCTGCGGAATCCTGATGTACTGTCTCAGCACTTTCGTCGGAAGGTGCGACACAGTAGTCTGGATTCTCCAAAGGCAGTCTCAAACTGGGGCACGTTTGTCGCATCGAGGATGGTGGCTGCTTGGGACCGGCGCTCTCTTAACGAGTCTGGGTCACGTCTCCTGCGCCGTGTTACATCACAGGCGTCTGGCGAGGACAAGACTGGGGCGATGCTTGCTGCGATTGAGTCCTTTGTCGACTTGGCTGGCTTCGGTCCTCTTGTCAATGCGGGCCAGTCCCTCCCACGCGTGGACGAAGGCCAGCTGCAGCACCTGATGTTCCTGTGCACCACTCGCACGGAGTGTTGGAGCACCGCCTGCGACCATGTTGCGCTCAAGCGTGGCAGCAAGGACGGTGATGTTCCATTGGTCACTGCAATTGAGGGCACTCGCATCCATCACGGTGCATTCCTTCTTGCTGCCCAGTGCCGCAACTGCAAGGCCTACTACTACCCCGACCATTCGACGCATCCTCATGGCGACTCGAAGCTGCGCTACTACCATCCAGCCGCGCCGTTCGTCAAGATTGGCCGTTCGCTCTGGGTCGATCGCACCTTCTCTGAGACCATCCTCAATGGTCTCAAGTCGTTCTCCTCGACAGCATCGTTGACGGAGTTCTGGTCGCAGTCCTTCTGGCCAGGCGGCTCTCTCTCGCGACGTCACGTTTGGCAGTGCTTTGTGCAGGCTTCTGTGCGCAAGGTGGCTGAGGCCCAGGGCAAGCATTTCCTCATTGCCGATGGCCTCCCCATTGCTGATGTGGTCAAAGCCGCCAATCTTGTTCTCAAGAATGGCGGTGTTGCCCATCCTGGCATCATTGGTGGCGAGGTTCCCACTGCTTCTGCGCATCACTGCTCAGAGTGCGTGCAGCCTTACCGCGCTCCAGCTGGTGTCGATCAGACTGTCGATGCTGCTGCCACTCAAGGCGTCGACACTGTTGCTTCAGCTCCACCAGCACTTGCAGCCGATGCTGCACAGGACGCGCCTGATGGCTCGATTCAGCTCAGCATTCAGGGCCAGCAGACTGTCACTGCTCGTGTTATTGATGGCCTTGTCATGGGCCCTTTGGTACGTGTTGTCAACATTGTGTTCTATCTAGTCTAACCACACCATGCAGCATTGCGCGATGGAGGGCTGTACCCAACCGCTGGTCGATGCTTCGCGTGGTGTCTGGTGCGCCGAACATCTTCAGCTTCGCGGTGAGCTCTGCCATGTCAAGGGATGTGATGCTCCCCTGGTTGCCAACACCCGCGCTTGTGCTGCTCACCGCGCTGAGTGGAACAAGCATGTTTCACGCTTCGGTCGCCAGTCTCTCCTTGGAGTGCGCCGTCTCATTCGTCGCTCTGAGAACGAGGCTCTTCCCTGGAATCCTGCTCAGCACACTCGACCCGCCCCACCAGCCCACGACGACAACGACGACGCTCCTCCTCCACCACGATCCAACTACTTTACGCCTGGTCGGTACTACTGCGTCGAGCTCATGGTTGCTCCCTGCGGCGTTCCTACTGCTTGGGCGTTGTTCGACCGCTCTGAGTCGCCCAAGAAGATCATCGAGTTCATCAAGAAGCACCACCCAACTCCCCAGTCCAAGGCGCAGTACTACATCATCGACAAGGCCTGCGCTGTTCTTCGTCGACTTGTCACGCTCGGCAAGTGGGACGAATGGAAGAAGACCTCTCGCCTCGTCGTCGACTCCTACCACTACATCAACCACCGTGTCTCTGACTTCCTCTGTCGCAAGTGGTGCAACCCAGCGCCCATGGACGGCAGTGCCCCCAATCTTGTCATTCGGGAGCAGCGCAATGGTCAGACTGTGTATCGTCGGGCATTCAACTCGCAGGTGAGTTTGTTCTTTGTCTTGTGCTGGAGTTGTTCTGATATATTATAAGGCATGTGAGCAACTCAATGCGTGGCTCACTGGCTTTCAGCCTATCCTCAACCGCATGAGTGTGGCCAACTTTGAGTGGTATCTTCATGTCTTGTTGTTCCTCCATGCGCTTTCCACTCAGGACCGCATCCGCCGCCGCGAGCAGGCCATGGACGTTGATGAGGACGAGGATGGTGCTGATCTTGAGGATGCTAACCAGCCAGCTATGGGCGAGATCTGATTGTGTTTTGTTGTTTTTAACTTCTTGTGATTCTTGACTTGTATATCTGTAGTTGCCACGTAGCTGTCATTTTCAATTCCAATCAGCCTTTGGCACGCTCTGGCATTGTCGACAAAGCTATCCCAGACCATTGTACCACAGGATGGGTTGCCAGGCTGGGCCAAAGCTCATTGTATCATCGAAGCTGGTGACGACGCGAACGAGCAGGCGTTGGACATACCAGAGACTCGACCCGAAGCTCGTCGTACCATCGAAGCTGGTGACAACGCGAAGCGCACCGGGACCGAGCAGGCGTTGGACATAACAGAGACTCGACCCGAAGCTTGTTGTACCATCAAAGCTGGTGACGACACGAACGAGCTGGCGTTGGACATACCAGAGACTCAACCCGAAGCTTGTCGTTCCATCGAAGCTGGTGACAACGCGAAGCGCACCGGGACCGAGCAGGCGTTGGACATAACAGAGACTCGACCCGAAGCTTCTCGTTCCATCGAAGCTGGTGACGACGCGAACGAGCAGGCGTTGGACATACCAGAGACTCGACCCGAAGCTTGTCGTTCCATCGAAGCTGGTGACAACGCGAACGAGCAGGCGTTGGACATACCAGAGACTCGACCCGAAGCTCGTCGTACCATCGAAGCTGGTGACAACGCGAAGCGCACCGGGACCGAGCAGGCGTTGGACATAACAGAGACTCGACCCGAAGCTTGTTGTTCCATCGAAGCTGGTGACGACGCGAACGAGCAGGCGTTGGACATAACAGAGACTCGACCCAAAGCTCGTCGTTCCATCGAAGCTGGTGACGACTCGAAGCGCACTGAGACCGAGCAGGTGTTGGACATAATAGAGACTGGACTCAAAGCCTCTCCCTTGGATACTGAGTGTCCCGTCGCAGGATTCACGTTGCCAAGCGTCAAAGGGCTCTCGGACTGCAGGCTGGGCTTGCACGTTTGTTGTTGGTGGCAGGGCGCTGGTGCAGCTGACTGTGACACGCGTTTGAGAATGTACCATTCCGCACATTCACACAGAATGTGCAGCGTCGTCTGTTGATCCAGAAGAGTGCGCAGTGCCGGGGGGAACAAAGTGAGGGAGCACAGAAGGAGTTTGTGATGTGGTTCCCAGAGAGCGCACAGAGTTCAATGTTGATGCTCCTCGAATGAAGGGCTATGTGCAGCCAGTCTTGTGTGTGCGGGAGCGTAGGGCATTGCTCGGTTTGTATGCAGTAAGGTGTTGTCGAGAAGTTTGCTGAAGGTGGGGAGTGCGGCGAACCATGTTCGTGCTTGCGGTTCACGCTTCGTGGGAGCTTCGTGTCTTCGTGGGACATGGAGGCTGCACCCAAACCACATACATGGTGTGCAAACGTACATTGCGCTCTTTGTTCTGCATATTGTGAAGCTTTGTTCCATCCAATTGCACTTGAGGAGTGGTCGTTGGTGTGTTCGTGGTTGCGGGGTTTGTTTGCCAAGCTTAGTTTGTGTGGAAGTTGTGCCACGAACTGAAGCAAACTCACGCAATTTTCGGGTGGGTGGATTTCTGCCCCATCAGCACTTGGGATCAACACTTGATTGCAGATCCCCCAGTGCTTGCCTAGGGTTGAGTGAGGCAATGTCATGCGCCTGTCCGCGGGTAAGCTCCGCGTTGGTGACTAGTGTCAGGGTCAATGAGCACAGATACACTGCTTATGTAAGCTGGAGCCCTGTGAGGTTGGTTCCGCGAGGACAGGTGTTAGGGTCATGCCAACCCTAACATATGCTGAGTTTGTTGTCTTAGTGCGGTGCTGGTAGAGACAATGTGTGCAGTGCGATAGTCGTCAACCGTATCATTGTGGATGTAGGCGACAGTGGGTTGTATACTCTTACAGTGCTTAGTCAATCAGATTGTGCTATAAATGTATTGGCTGTCTAGGGGCCAAAGTGCAGAGGGGGGAACTGGTATATCTGCTGATGTTGCCTCATTGCAGCGATACTCTGAGTTGCGAACCCTCTCTATGGACAAGTATCAATCTATGGACAAGTATCAAATTCACATGTCAATGTGTCTGGATATGCGCCAAGAGCGTTGCAGTAATTTTACACCTTGTGACCCCCCAGACTATGTGCCAGTTCACACAGTCGATGAATCTGTCTTGTTGAGCTCCACAGTTCTCAGACATTTACAGTCAAAGCCAAATAGCACCAAACACTTGTAATTGACTCACAAGCAATATCTCATCAATTGAGAAACACAAAATATGCCTGGATAGCACTAGCAACTGCTGGCACTTTGCTTGGAGCGCAGCTGGACTCCACCTGGACTCCAGGTGGACTCCAGGTGGACTCCAGGTTAGGGGCACTATCATTTTTTTGTAGATGTGTATGTTTCAGACACTTTCCAGCACTTTTCATTTTTTCCACCTGGAGTCCACCTGGACCCAGGGGGCACAGTCACTTACAGGTCGCGGGGCACGCATTCAGACTCCGCCGACACGGCTTGCGCTCCCGCCCTGATCAGCACCCCGCCCCCGCACGGCCGCCGTCCACACCCGAGCGCCTGCCCCTGCCAGGCGCACATCAAAAGTGCGTGCACATTCATGTGCAGTTGCGCTCTGGCTAATTCGTGGTCCAGGCGATAAATGGCGTCCCCCGCGACGATCATCGACGAGCAGGAGGTGGTCAAGGGCCTGTCGCTGGTATGACAGCAGCCTTCGCTGCTGTTCTTGGCTGACAGCAGTTACGAAGCACAAGGGCGCCTTTGATGGCACCAGTGACAGCGAGGGCGAGGACGAGAACGCCAAGGGTGCCCATGCCCCGACCGCCTTAACGGTGCGTATGCGCTTTGTGACGTGGCCTGTGCTGACGCCTTGGACAGACAATGAGTGCGGTCCCAGCGCCGCCCGCCGCCGCACAGGCTGGCCAGCAGCCCGTGCAGACAGTGAGCACAAGTTGTGTTCAAATAGGAGCCGCTGCTTATTTTTTTTTTTTTTTTCAGAGCCAGTCTGCGAGGGCACCCCCGCCGGCCACAGGGGCGCCCCTGTCGGCCAAACGTGTACCTCCCGCAAAGGAGGTATCCGGCGACAAGCTCGCGCCGCCGTCCAACAAGCCCGCGCCGCCCGCGCCCGACAAGCGCGTGCAGCCGCCGCCCGACGAGGGCGTGCAGCCCCCGCTACCCGACAAGGTCGCACCGCCGGCACCCCAGAGGCCCGCACCACCGCCGCCCGACAAGCCCGCACCGCCGCCGCTCGACAAGGGCGTGCAGCCGCCGCTCGACAAGCCCGCACCGCCGCCGCCAGACAAGCCCGCGCCGCCGCCGCCAGACAAGGGCGTGCAGCCGCCGCCCGACAAGGGCGTGCAGCCGCCCGACAAGGGCGTGCAGCCCCCGCCGCCCGACAAGGGCGTGCAGCCGCCGCTACCCGACAAGCCCGCGCCGCCGCCGGCGGAGGAAGGGGCACCCCCGTCAGCGGAAGGGGCACCGTTCCCCCCTGGGTGGTCCTTTCTGGACCACGACAGCATGCGCGAGGCCATGCTGGAGGACTACAATATGGTCAGCGACCCGGAGTTTGCGAAACTCTTCGCCCCCGACGACGAGGACGACGGCGCGGCTGACGATGACGACGACTTCTTGGACATCCCCGACCCCGGCCTACCGAACACGTTTCCGTTCCCGAAGCCCAAGGACCTCCTCAACAGCTTCGCGGCGCTTATTGGCGCGTTGCAGGACGCAGGCAAGGAGCAGCAGCGGCGCGCGAAGGACCCAGCGGTCACCGGCCGACCATCTGCCCGTGGAGCTCGTGCACTCGAGCTCCTCGAGCAACACCAGACCCTGCTGCACACCTTCGCAGCGGGCGTCCTCAGGCAGCGCCCGGAGACGATTGCGCGCGCGAGTGCGGAGATTCTGCGCCCGAGAATGGCCAGCCGCTACGATCTTTTCAAGGCGTTCTTGAAGAACGTCACAACGGGTGAGTTTGGATGCTTTGATTTTGGTTTGTGGCTAATCACGGTCTGTGCATTATAGAATATCAGCCCCGCCGAGAGCTCGACGCGGAGCTTGGGCGCAGGGACAAGTACACGGCCGCCGAGACGAAAAAGCTTTACGAAGCGTTCATCGCGGCTCGGACACCCGTGCAGGTCGACGAGATCCTGTTCACCCATCTCCTCGAACACCCATACGGCGCCGAGCGAGGTACGGCTACCGACCGCACTCAGAAGCTTGCGCAGAAGTTCAATATGCTCTCCAAGTCGGTAAGTGCTGTGTTGCTTCCTAGGGCGCCCCTGCGGGAGGCAGGGGCGCTGACAGGGGCGCCCTCGGTCTTTACCATGCTGAACATTTTTCAGGTTTCGTTTATGTCGGCAGTGTACAACATGGACGCCCTCATTCTTATGACGGGCTCCAATCCAGCGGTTGACGGTGGCTATGCAAACGCGCGCGTCTTCTCGACGGACGGTATGTGCGATTTCTTGATGCACAAGTTCGGCTGGACCTACGAGAAAACCATCCAGATTATGCAAGGACATGCGTTGTAAGTGTTGATTTTTGCATTGTAAAGGAGTCAACTCACATTTGTCCTAGTAATGCGGCGGCAAACACCTTTGTGGATTTCCAGCGTAGTAGTCAAGGCCTGCCGCCTATCATACGCACCGAGACGCGCCCCACCGCCGCTCCCGCCGTCTTTGGACACGCCCGCATCAACCAGCAGACGCACACACCCACACCGCCGCCAGCCCCGGTAGCGTCAGGCTCGGGCAACACCCCTGAGAAGAAGCGCGGGCGCAGGCCAGCGCGGCCCATAATCGAGGTTGCGCTCGAGGACGACGAGCTCGACGCGTCGGGAAGGACGGCCGAGGAGAGGGCGGAGACCCGGCGCTTGGTCATCCCGCCCGAGAAGGTGTGCGTTGTCTGCCGCGAGCCGGACAACAGGACGCGCGTCACGCGGGTGTACCTGGACTTCGCGCTCGCGTCCGCGACGTTCTTCGCGTACACCATCGACTACGACGCCGCTATCAAGGCGCACGCGGTCGACCTTTGGATCAAGACGTGCAGTGATGCTGGTGAGTCCTGAGCAGTCTTTGCCTAAGGCGCCCCTGCGGCTGGCAGGGGCGCCCCTGCCATTGCCATGGCGTGTTCGCGCTTACAGTTATTTACTGACGCCGTTTGCAGGTATCAGCGTGCCGCGCGTGGGCGACGGGCTTCCCATCGCTGAGACCCTCGCTGGCCTCAAAGCCGCTGGTCTCTGCATGGAAGGTTGGCCGTCCGCCGTCTATTGGCCGAAGGAAGGAAACGGCAAGCCAACGTTTGACGGCCTGGGTGTCAAGATGCAGCGCATGCTCATCATGTACATCATCTGTGGCCTCATCCGCATTGTCCCCGCCGCGGACACGCCCAAGTTCGACGCGGCGACCGCAGCAACCGTCGCGCACCTCACCGGCAACGAGGTCGGCGCCCGCCCGCTTGTCATCACGGACCGCATCCGGTACAACACGCTCGGCCCGTACAAGACGCCGGCCTCCTATCTTGGCACTGTCCGCATGCTGCTGTCGGACGACGCAATCATCGGCATGCCCGACACAATGCTGCTCGGCCAGGTTCCGCGGCTTGTGAGCGAAGTGCCCGCCGACTTCATCGGGTGCGACGCGTTGGCCGAAGCGGCTCAAAAGGCCGCAGATCGCGAGGCCGGTATCGGCACAGTCGACGCGGGAGAGGAGTCCAGCCCCTCTCGGCCCAAGAGTGCTGGCAAGGGCGCCGGCAAGGGCACTGGCAAGGGCGCCGGCAAAGTCCGTCGCGCCAGCGGCGGGAAGGGTGCGGCCCCCAAGTCCAGGAGCAAGTCCAGGGGCAAGTCGAAGGCGCGCGCGTCCAGGGACGCGCTTTCCAACACGGACGACGAGGACGACGACACCGGTCTCGCGCCGGTGGAATATGTCGCCTCCGGCGGCGCTGACGCGACAGCGGCACGCGCGTGGCGCCGGCAGATCGAGAAGAGTCTGCGGGCGCTGCAGAAGACCCCGCCCATCGAAGACCCGGAGGAGCGCGCAGCGCGCATGGACCGCGTACGCGAGATGCAGGCGCGCATCGATGCCAAGAAGGCGCAGTGGGTGGACGTTGACTCCCCCACACGGCCGGAGGGGCCGTCGACTACGCCGCCGCCCACCACTGACCCCGCGCCGCCGCGCCCCGCGCCGCCCACCGCTGACCCCGCGCCGCCGCCCCCTGTGCCGCCCGCCGCTGACCCCGCACCGCCGCCCCCTGCGCCGCCCGCCGCTGACCCCGCACCGCCGACCGCCCCCGCTACCGCCCCTGCTACCGCCCCTCCCACCACAACGCCCGCACCTACCACTGCCACGCCCGCCCCTCCGCCCGCCCCTGTTCCCGCCCCTGCGCACACTGCAACGCCCGAGGCGCAGCCCGACTCCCCACTGACGGAGGCCGAGCCGCCGGTGGTCCTCGGGCGCGGGGCCCGCCGCGCAACAACAGTCAAGCGCAAGGCCGCCGCCGCAGATGACGAACCGGCCGCGAAGCGCGCCAAAAAGGCCACGTCCATGTCCGCCACCTCCAGTCGGAAACGCGAGCGTGGCGCGGATGATGCAGAGGCTGAGCCGACAGCCAAGCGCGCTCGCAAAGCGGCCCCCAAGGGCACCGCCAAGAGCACCAGCAAGGGCGCGAGCAAGAGCGCCGGCAAGGGCGACAGCAAGGGCGCCGGCAAGGGTGACTCGGCCAAGTCAGAGTCTGGCGACGAGGGCCCCACGGCGACCGCGGCGGAAATCGAGGCGCTCACCAGCGACAAGGCCATGCTCACAGGCGAAGCGGCGGCATTGTGGAAGAGCCCGTACAGCGACCGCATCCGGCTCCCCCAGGGACTCCGCGACGAGGAGGAGCTCTTCCATTGGGCGATCTGGCGCGTGGTCAAGGAGATTGACCTCAAGCCGGGCGACATGGAGCTCTTGCGACATGCGGCCTTGGTGTGGCCCCGCAGCGCGAGCGCGAGCGGGAGGAGCACAATGCCCGCCAAGCTGACAGCCTTTTTGAAGGCACACCCCGAATAGACGTCTTGCTTTGAGTGCCATGTAGGTTAACAGTCTCGGCCGAATTGCGAGTTTTTTTTCTACTGTAACGTTCTTTCGTCAGTGCTCACGGGAAGGGCACCCCTGTGATACAATGGGTCAGCGATCACCCTCGCCGCCAGCAAGGGCGGTTATCCACGGCATGGGCACCCTTGCCGCGGCTGTCGCCAGCAGGGGCCGACTATCCTGACACAGGCACCCTTGTCCCAGCAGAGGCGGATATTCGCGGCATGGGCACCCTTGCCGCGGCTGTCGCCAGCAGGGGCCGACTATCCTGACACGGGCACCCTTGTCCCAGCTGGGGCAGCAGGATTCGACATGCTGCCGTTCGCGCTCAGTGTGGAGACCTCCTTTCTGTTAATGCTCCAGATTTCCGTCAATGTTCATCATGAACACAAAATCGTTCTCCCGGGCAATCAATCCAACGTCTAGGTTCGAAGTATCCGGACAGCTGCGAGAGACACATAGACAGCCGCTTCAAGTTTGGGATTCACACTAATTTTCGTCGTACCAAACTCATCGCTGGGCAGCCAGACTCGATTGTGGAACCCTGACACGTCGGCGTCCTTGTCGCTGGCGGGGGCTGCACAGGAATCAGTACTCGTGGGCACCCTTGTCGCCAGCAGGGGCGGCATCATCCGACGCCGGCGCCCCTGGTGCCAGCAGGGGTGGACTCATCCTGTGTCGGCGCCCTTGTCGCCGGGAGGGGCGGCTTGATGCGACACCGGTGCCCCTGCTGCTGGCAAGGGTGGACTCGCTCGACGTCGGCGCCCTTGTCGCCAGCGGGGGCGGCGGCATTTGACGCCGGCGTTGTTCAGGCTCTCCGCGCAGATTTCGAAGATTTTAATCCTGTGCACATCAGACAATGAAATAGACCAAAGACTGAGTCCCTCAGCATTCAATAGTGTTCCACGGTCTCCGATTCGGCCCAAACAATCCTGCCAACCGAAGGTTCAGTGTCCTAACCTCCCTACAGCTGCGAGAGACAGATAAAAGACAGCATCTGTTCCAATATTCAAGTTATTATGTGTCCTACCTAACGTTGGTGTTGGTCCCAGCGTGGACGGCATCGCTCGCCGTCGGCGCCCCTGTCGCCAGCAGGGGCGGCATCATCCGACGCCGGCGCCCCTGGCGCCAGCAGGGGTGGACGCATCCCGTGTCGGCGCCCTTGTCGCCGGGAGGGGCGGCTTCATCCGACACCGGTGCCCCTGCTGCTGGCAAGGGCGGACTCGCTCGACGTCGGCGCCCTTGTCGCCAGCGGGGGCGGCGGAATCCATTCGGATATTCGACATCACCCTTGTCACTACCAAACGACGGCGCCCTGTCAGCGCACAGAGGACCATTCACTTCTCAGAAGGTCGTTCCACACCTTTCCCTGGCACCGAATACAGAGCGTTCCCCCACGCGCAGAACTGTGTTTCTGAGTCTCCGCTTTGGCCCGAACAACCTTGCCGAACCGATTACACTCGTTACCTCCACACAGTTACGAGAGACAGATAGAAACGCGCCAACATCTCGTGATGCAAATTAATTTTCGTTGTACTGAACATCAAGCCCAGACGGCCCCACTCAGTGCCGCCACCCTTGCGGCCAGCAGGGGCGGCCCTATCCTATACAGGCGCCGGGGCGGCATCGTCCGGTATCGGCACCCTTGCTGGCGGGCGGGGGATCCAGCCGCTGCAATCCCATGTTGGTACTGTCATTGCCAGACCGAAAACGTGGTAATCAACGCCTCCTCCTATGCTTATACTCGCCCATCTACGAAGGGCGTGCCAGCAGCCGGGGGTGTATTGTTAAGGGTGCCCCTGCTGCGCAGCGGGGGCGGGTGCCGAGAGCAGCCGTTTTGCAGCCTTACAGGCCATAGACGCCGTTTTCAATCACGTTAATGTATTCGGATCGCCTATTGACAGTTCCCTGACATGCTGCCCCAAGGGCGATTTTCGGTCGGGATTGGTGCATTAAGCGCCGGCGCCGACGTTTTTCGGAGCGTGCCGGCGTGCTGGGCAGCCAGCGAGCGGCGCCCCGGGATGAGCCGGCGTGATCCTGGGTGTGGCCCCTGCCGGCACGGGCACCCATGTGCGCACCCCTGCGAGCGTGGCAGGGGCGGCCCAGCCACCTGACTGGGTAGCGTGCCCCCGCCCTCGCCCTTACAAGCTAAGACCACTTTTCAGGTACCTTGAAAGTACTCTCGGGTTCTTCCGGTGCCCCCGGATGAGGTGCGTTCGGGACCGCTGCCATGTCTCCGTATCTTGTGGCGCTTGCAGGCTGGGGCAAGCTACTAGATTTTTGCACACTCCTCGTGGTCCTGCAGCACGTCGCGCCCAGGCGCGATTCCGTTCTCGAGCTCGTGTGCGCCAGCCTGCACGAGGGAGCGCGCCATGTCTATACTCCATCTCGCCGCGGCCGCACCCGGCACTGAAGCCGTGGGCCAGGTGCTTCTCTGAAGTCTCGTGCGCGTGGGGTGCCGCTCGAGCGCGACTCACGTCAGAGCATGTTATCCGGACCTCGTGATAGCCCTGCGCTTCTCGCGCGGCAATGTGATCTCATTGGCAGCAGCGAGACATGATAATGCCGGGCGTCCTAGCTCGATCGCTTTCCATTTCCCCACCTACCGCCGGAGCTCTCGCAATCCGCGGCTTGCTGCGCTCAATATTATACTCATCGCCTCCGTCATACGTCTCGTCTACGGCAATCACCGCGAGCAGCTATTCTTGCGCCCCAGCATACTGCCATCTGAATACGGCGGCGGCGCAGCGACCCGTCTGAGAAGTGCGATCTCGCCCGGCTGCCGCTCGTTCTCCGCGTGGACACGCTCGAGTTGCGCTCGTAGATCGGCACTGTCGCTGGGACTCGGGACGGCCGGCTTGGCGAGCATGGTGCGCCGCAGTCTCCGCTTATGGGAGGCGGCGTCCTCGGTCGCTTGGTGATTCCGTCGCTTGTGGAACGGCCGAAGTGCGCTGGTTGAGGCTGGGCGACGCCGTCAGCTGAACATCGCCCCACACGCGAGCACGGGAAAGAGGGCCGTTCCGCCCGCCGGCAATGGCGCCACCAAGGGCTGCGCGTCGCTTTTGACCTGCGTGCGTTGGGCTTGATGTGGGCCGCTGGTTCATGCTAGGTGACGCCGCGCTGGTCTGCGTGGGCCCGTCGGGATTCGCGCCGAGTTCTGCGCCGGGAGGGACGATTGAGGAGGCTCTCGTTGGACTTGTCGTACTGCGGGTGGGTTGTGGAGCAGTCGGCGTCAGCAAGCTGCTGCTGGCGGTGCCGCTCGAGGGGTGTCCATCGGCCGTCCCAGAGTCCTCGGTGCTACAGAATCAATCAGGGCCGCACGATTCGGCGCTTTCGGACGCACGTGTAGATCGCATAGTCGAACTGCAGCGTCGTGTCCTTTCCGCCGGTCGAGACCACGAGCAGCGTATGCTCCGCAAGCGGGAGCTCTTCACTCCCAAAAGCCATCAAGCCGTAAACCCAGTCAATTGGACCGGGTCCCCCACCGGGCCCGCGCATGTACCGTCCCGCGAAATCGCCGTTCAGGAAGAACGACAGATCCTCGACGTTGGCCGGCCAGAACCCAAAGTAGGTGTATATTCGTGTGCCTGAGACATCGATCAACTTCAAGCTGCGCTAGACGCGCGTCCCGTGGACCGGTAAAGCTGATAGAAATGTTCCCGGGAAGGTCAGAGTTGCGAAAGTGACTGCGCGGAAATGAATCCGAGTTTCTGTGCCTTATGAATGGGAGTCAGAGACGTACTAGGTGCCGTTGAATGCTCTGGGGTCCGTGCCACCGTCCCACCGATCTGTCGAGACGTACTGGGACCGTAGTCCAGTGCGCGCGTCGCCGGTTGTGTCGTCGATCGTCACATTGACCAGCCGAGAATGGGCTACGCGGAGCGACACAACCACAAGCAGGAGGAGCATTTGGTGAGACGACGAAGGGTCCGGGGCGCGCCGTCCCATCTTCACCGACAATCGAAACCCTGAGCTGTGCCCGGGCCCGTGAATCTAGCTGGGGAAGTGCGTAAGAGCCGGTCAGCTTCTCAGCAGCGTACTGCGGGAGCCCATTGGCGCCGCGATCGATTTTTTGAGCCCACCCGCCGTCGTGCAGGGAGTAAGTACATTGGGTCGGCGCAAGCGGGTCACGTGAACTGGTGGGCCTACATCCTGTCTACCGCTGAGCTCCCGGTGCAACTGCTGCGACCTGAATGTGTAGTACAAAAGGCGGAGAGAGAAAGGCTATCTTTCCCCTGATGCTCCGTAGTTTGGAAGCCCTTGCGGTGTACTACGATCGGCGACGACGCGGCGCATGGCATTCAACGTGAAAACTGGACCAGAGTTAGTGCCATGTTTGATTCTCGGCCTGAAGGCATTGATCTGGAGATAAGACTACGGTGCCGAGGTGCAGCATTCAAGCAGATTCGATGAACCGCACCGCGTTCTGTGGGGAATGGATAGCCGCGAGGGGGGATCGTAGACCAGACGTTGCCCAACGTGCACCACATGTACTCTCATCTCCCACGTTGCGCTCTCTCTCGCGGCGCAGGTGGGCGTCTCGTATGAGCCACTGTACTGGAGTTGCAATCACCAGCACATCGGGCCGGAGAGCCAGGTACAGAAGCAAGGGCTCGATGCATCCAGCTCCCGATGCACGTGTGAATGTGGTTCGCCCATATAAGACGCTCACAGAGAGAGATACCGTTTACGCAAAGCGAGAAAATCTCCAAGTGTTCGAACCCGCAAGTGTCCGAAACCGCGATGGCCTCGGACACGTCCGCGTCGGCTGTATGGGCTGGTTGACAAGGGGAAACTATGAGCGCTACCAGTCAGAAACAGGCGCGTTAGATGGACTATGTAGTCCCGGGAACACAAACGAATCAGGTCTGTGTCCTCAAGAACGTGCGAGCGCTCTCGTGCAAGCGGCTGATTCCAAATCGGTACAATGAAAGCTTATGTTAGTGACTAGCGCGCTGCACCCCAGGATGAGGCTACCTTGAGGGCCTGCGACGGAGGGTCAAGCTCGGAGCCGCACGAGAAGATGCACTGAAGCCACCGCGTGCAGTTTAGCCTGGATTGGGCAAATTACCACCGCATACGGCAGTACAAGGGCGTAAAAGAGAAGAACGAGCGTCGGAGCGCCTGGGCGGCTGGAAACGTCAACGGACGTACAGCCGCTGAGCCGCAGAATCGGAGGACGAGCACCGAAGTCCGACGGCAGAGCCTGAATCGGGCGCTCACGGCTTGCCAGGTTCCAACGTCAGCGTCTAGACAGTGGATACAGATTCCTTCCCGAAGCCGGCCTCCGCTTGCGTCACTAATGCCTCCACCTTCTGAGCTCCATTCCTCGCCTCGGTGCCAGATGCTGCCACCCACCGCGACGGCCGGTAATTTCGCACTTGGCGCCGGTCGTCTGCTTGAACTTCTTCGGTAATCTCGGCAGTTGGTATCTCTCGGGGAGGTTTTCTGGGGTCTGCAGTGTCAGTCGCCGGTGTCGTATCGCTTTCCGTTCATCGCGACACATCGGCCGATGGTGGCCCATAGTCTTCGGGCCGGACACACCTGCTCGAGACCGAATTTATGCTCCTCGACGGCGGTACACTGATTTTTGGATACGCCGTGCGACTCTGGTTGAACGAAGTCCATACTCAAGAATGATGTCCAACACTGCTTTTGTGGGCGCCGTGGGAGCCGCAATGTCGCTCCTTCAGCCGTGGGAATGGCAACGGGAACGGGCGAGAGCCCTTGCGGCCGGCCGTAGGCGAGAAGCTGCGCGTCTGGAGAGCAGCGTGCTGCCGCGGTGTACCTGTGCCCGTGGGGATTGCCTTCCGAATCTCGTTGCTCGCGATTCCCTTCTTCCGATTCTGCCATGCGGCGCATTCGACTCGTGCACCTGGCGTGTCGATCGGACACCGCTTTTTCGCATTGTTTCCCTTCTAGCGGGCGGGAATGACGAGCACGTATCCAGATATCAGGTCCTACCCGCACCTTTCCCTTGCTACGTGGCGTTCTTGTTCTGTATTCCGATGCACTGGCTAAACACCTAGAAGCCTCGCGACCTGTTACCCTATTGGTTCCTATCATGCGGGCGCATGCGCGCCAGGCCGCCCTGGTCTGACACAAATAATGCCTACCCCGCGCATGGCTGCACAAGATGTGCTCTCATAGCGCCAGTCCTGTCTTGTGATCTTGCGCGTGTGACGGCTTACCAGAGAGAGGGCGATTGCGGGCCCGACGGGAACGGAGCGCCCGCGGTGCCCCAACCGCCGGTAGAACTTGGGCCCACGCGCGGGATGCTCAAGGGTTCAAACACGCCGATCTCACCTGTCGTCTCAGTTCCACATGCGCCGTCGCAATGTGCCGCGCGACATACAAACGCCGCGCGAGCATCTGAACTGCTCTCCAGCACTCTCTGTCTCCTCCGTGTATTGTTCCGACCATCCATCTGAATGGCTACGAAAACCGCAGTATCCGTCTTTCTTTAGGTGCAGTGCCGCGCGCCGCTCTCGCATTGCCACAGGGACTTCTTAATGACACCGCGCCGTGCATTCCCGGCTATGCTATGTGGGAAGCCTTCCCGTCTCGCCACACCAGCCTTCTGCTGCCGCGTGCCAGGCGATTTACGCATGCCGCTGTCCGGCGCGCGCGCATCTCTGGTGGCATAAAGTGCGCCATACCAGCACTGCACCTCTCGGTTCGCAGCCCGTACTCCCAGACACGTCGTTCAGCGCACTCTCCGCTGCGCCGAAAGCAACGTTCGATGTTTGAACAGGAGACGCTCGCTCTGCCTTCTGAGCCGCCCGCTGATTCAGGCCCGCCGCTACCGTCAGCGGTTGCGCCGGCCGTGTTGACGGACGGACCCGGCTCCTCTGCCGGCGTGAGTTAGCCCATATCGCGAGCTCTCGACGACCATCCTTATCAGTCACCTAGGTACCTCCAAGTCGTGCAGCCACTCCTACTCACGGTGAAGGGGGGAATACGGCTGCTTCGACACCCTCCGTCGAGAAGTGCGAATCATGCGGGACGGGCGGCGGCCGGAACCTCGTCATTTGCATTGACGGCACATCGAACCAGTTCGGAATGAAGGTGAGATGCTTCGTGGGGACGTCAGGGAAAGGAGCCTGAGAATTTGGATGCGCAGAATACCAACGTCGTCGAGCTCTACAGCCGCCTCGAGAAGAGCGACAAGCAGCTCACCTTCTACAACAGCGGCATCGGCACGTACGCCGAGCCGTCGTGGAAGTCGTGGAACTACTACGTGCAAGTCATCGCCAACAAGTTGGATCTCGCGTTTGCTCTGTACGTCGACAGCAGCATGTAATTAATGAGGTCTGATGACTACATAGTCGCTTCGAGAGGATCATCATCAGCGCTTATGCGTGGCTGGTAGATAATTATCAGGAGGGGGACCGCATCTTTCTATTCGGTACATTCGGTTCACTATCCGCAGGTGCAAGTATTCACTTTTTCCAGGATTTTCTCGCGGAGCGTACCAGGTTCGAGCTCTTTCCGCAATGATAGAAACTGTAAGTTTCCTACAACGCCCCATCGGTCTAACTAACAGCCTCTAGGTTGGACTCCTCCACAAGGGAAATGACGATCAGATCCCGTTGTATGTTGCTTACGCTCTCCATCGCCCCTCTCTAATTAACGCAGCGCATACGAACTGTACGCTGCATCTGGAAAGAAAGAGACGTCTACATCCTGGATCACGGAACGTATCTCGAACTGGCGGGGAGTCAAGTGGATCCGTTCGCACGCTGCGCTGACGCGGAAGCTCCGCCTCATAATCCGGGGCGGATTGCAACGCCTCGCTAGCAAAGCCTCGGAGGTCGTATTCCCAAGGGTGTTTTCTCGCTTGAGGAGCATGGTCAGGAAACTGTTCGACAAACCGCCCGATGGGCAACTGTGCCTCGTACCACGCGCAATCACACCTACGACCCCTCAAGTGAACCGTATCGAGCCCGGTTATCTGCAGCGGAGATTCAGGCAGACGTTCTCGCGCAATGTCAAGGTCCATTTCGTCGGAGCTTGGTGAGTCAATATTCAGTGTGATGTCGCTGGAATAACGTCGCCAAGGGATACCGTGTCATCAGTCGGCGTCATCAGGGATAAAACCTTGCCAATGACGACTGATGGTATGGAGCACGTTTGTTTCTTTCGCCATGCGCTTGCGCTACACGAATATCGGGTGAAATTCCTCCCGGAGTTCGCGAGAGGAGGTAATGGGCCCTATTCCTGGAACGCCGAGGGCGAGAAACCGCACACAAAAGAAGTCTGGTTTGCCGGGTCTCACTCAGACATGTACGTCGTGACATCGTCTTTGTGAAAACCGACCTCATCCACGCTCTAGAGGAGGGGGCAGCTCATTAAACACAACTCTGGACAAGTTCGGCCCGGCACTTCGCTGGATGTCGCTCGAGGCCACCATAGCCGGTCTCCGAATCAAGAACGAGCCGATGAAGTGGGAGGCTGTCCGACCATCTTCGTCGATGACACCAATCTGGCGCTTCTTCGAGTGCCTCCCTATCAAGAGGCTGTCGTACAGGGATGAGGATTCCGTCACACGCTGGTAACTGGTTCTTGTGATGATGTCACTGCCCATCCCTCACCCTTTGCAGGCCTCATCTCTGTGGTGAGCGGTGGGTAAAGCCGTGGCAAAAAATACACCAAACCGTGCACGAGGATTACACAATCGAGTCACAGCCAAGGGATACTGACATGGAGCTTGACGAGTGGACGACGGCGGGCCGGTTCCTGATTTCAGACGCTGAAGAATATTGGAAAGATAGGGAAACGCTCGATGGTTCCGACCTGGATGCGCTGAACATGCTTTTAAAATCTGGTACGCCCCCTTTATACTGCCAAAACATCGCGTCATGATGTAACCCAGACACCGGGTATCAGTCACTGCTGGATCGCCAAATATATGTTCACATTGACAGTTTGGCTGTCGCGTGTTGGCAGCGCAGAAATAGCTCAGAGAATGCGCGTCAAGCTCTACATGGACTAGCCTTACTGCGAGACGGCATTTTCAATCGCTCATATAATTCAAAGGCGCCCAAAACTCGGCTCCTGAATGCTGTCTTACACACGTCAGTCGCTGGCGGACCTGGTAATTGTGCAGCAGTTCAGGAACAGCTTATCTGATTTGTCTGGACAGAGCCATTTCCCTTTGGGCTTTGCGGTCACGCAGCCGCAGTCAACTCGGTCATGTTCGCCTCCCCGAGCCTGGTGGTTTCAGGATCGCGGGACGGCAGTCTGCGTCTCTGGGACTGCGAAAGTGGGAATTGTCTAGGCAACCCTGCGTCTGGTCACAAGGACCCCATCCGCGGTATCGCCGTCTCCCCGTGCGGGACCCTCATGGCATCCACCTCCTTGGATAATACCATTAGAGTGTGGAAGCTAGAGGCGGGTAGCATTGTTAGCACGGGGGTCGTCATTCGAGCAGAAGACGTCGGCTACTCCGTATCATTCTCACCCGACGCGTCGCGCATAGTGTCTGACACAATCCACGGCCTCCAGATGTGGGATTCCGCCACGGGACAATCCGCGGGGGCTGCGAAGCCTCCCGGATACGAGGGACCCATCTGGGGAGTCGCATTCTCTGACGACAACACACGGATAGTCTCAGGCTCGAAGGGTGTCCGCCTTTGGGATGCGCAGACCCTACAGCCGATTGGAGATCCGCTGCCTGGATATACCGGCCATGTTGGCTCGGTTGCGTTTTCACCTGGCAGCGCATCTGTCGTCGCAGGTTGCTCTGACAACATGGTCCGTATATGGGACGCAGAGACGCGCCAGCTTACGCACACCCTGGTCGGCCACACCTACCTGGTCCTATCCGTCTCGTTCTCCCCCAGCGGGAAGCACTGCGCGTCCGGTGGGCTCGACAACCTCATATATATCTGGGACGTCGTCGAGGGCAGGGCAGTCGGTGTGCTCAAGGGACATACAGACTGTGTCCGCTCGGTGGCCTGGTCTCCGGATGGGACGCGGATTGTTTCAGGATCGGAAGACGAGACTGTACGCGTGTGGGACCGCATTCCTGTTTCCGATCTGTTCTAAACGAGACACGACGCAGTGCCCGAACATGTATCTAGCACCATATGCCCACGGATGTCGTCGGATAGTAGCTCTGCGCGCAATGTAACTTCGGAGCCGGCCTCTGTGTGATTAGAAACTTCAGTGCGCCGTACGCCGTACACAGGCCTTTTGGAAAGAGACGTAACAGAGGTCAAATCACGAGAGCATAGAACGGACATCCAGCGAGTAGAGCGCGCAGCTGGTGAGCAGTATCAACGTGACCGATTGAGTCGGACGCGCGTGAGGGTACTCTCGAGCAGTGCCAGAATCCGGATGGTGGGTAAAGATGAATTTCCGGTGCAAACACGTGCGAGCCGGCTCAGATATCACGCAGTCGGGTCGAGGATCGGGGGAAGAGCCGGGACGGCGGAGCCTGAAGTTCGTGGGCTCTCTTTCAAGTTCCGAACGGGCGTCTATCCGCCAGCTTCTGCGGTTGCCCTTCCCGGTCCAGTTCGTCGCGCCGCGCATAGTCGATAGCGCAGCAGACCTGCTCCAAGACGTTTGTCGATGTGCATCAACTCGAAGGTAGTAATGCGAGAGTGCGACTCAGAGTTCGGACTCCTGACCCCAAGCGCCTGCCTGACCTTCGCTGCTTGCTCCGGCGGAATGCTAACACGACGCTGCGCGTGCTGCACATGGTCTCCGACGTCTGCGACTCGGTGCACTAGCACGATTCAGACTTCGCAGCTCTGTTGCGTCGTTTGAAAGGATGGGTGCGCACCGAATAGCACGTCCCACGATGCCGCATGGTAAGCATCGTAAACGCCGCTTCCCACCCAATCGGCGCGTCCGGTCGCGAGATGGCGCAGTGCCTGTGACCAGTACAGCAATTGTGCGCGGCCAGGCGTGAGACGCTGTACCATCTTGGCCTTGCGGAGGTCTGCCTGCGCATCGTGGTCGAGAGGTGCGAGACTTGCTAGGGCTGGGCGCCGTATCCTTCTGTGTATAATTTTGACGTTGCTGGCAGCCTCCAGTGCGGGCTTTAGTAGCGGGTAGGGCCAATTCGACTCGCTGGAGAGTGCTGGCTGCCAGCCACCACCGCCCGATACGGTGCCATGCGCCCAGATGAAGACCTTTCGCAATTTGAGGCCTCTGACCCGCTCGCACACGCGCTCACGTACCTCAGACAAGATTATAAGCTGGCTCTTGTACACCTTCTCGAGCGCGACGGAGTGCTCCGACTAGAGGTCGTGGATCAGACCAATGGTAGGCTCGCCCCGGTCGTCGAGGTAGACGTTCTCGGCCAGCCTGTGGGTGCCAGGGTGCCAGACGGCATCGAACCGCGTGATATGACGGGCCGCATCCTGGATCGGCATGAGACATGAGCAGCGCGCGAATGGGAGGCTCTGACCAGCAGCTTCACGATCTGCAGAGTCATTGAGATACAATAGAGCGCATCTCGCAAGACGCACCATGGACCACGCAGATGTGAGCGGAAGCTCCGGTACGCATACCAGAGGATAGGATCCTCAATGCGTACAGAGATGTTAGTGGCATTGACGATGAGAGAGGATCGATATAATCTCACCTGATCTGAGGACGACGAATCGGGTTCCTGCTCCCCTGCCGCACAGATAGGCGATGTTGGGATGTGACTTTTCAACTATTCTAAGTGTTCATCACCGTGAGCGAGATCAAAGCGGAACTGACGAAATTTGCGCGAGGATGGCATCATGCGCTTCCGCGCGCCGTTGCAGTTCGCCCGCGCGCGCATCTGTCAACGCCGATGGGGCGCCTTCGAAGGATCGCACGACGAAGAGCCTCGCCGTGCCCTCGACGCGGGCGGCGTGGTAAGTCACCGTACACGATCCATTGTCGGACCTTGCGACGGTGATAGACTGGAATTTGTCGACCTCGAAATCGTGCATTCGACGGAGCTGGCGAGAAGTCAGACTAGTATGCATAGCTGCGGCCCGCGGTTCTGCTTACCGGTCCGATCGACCTCGCATTCTCCTGCACCCGAACGTTCGTGTCGAGCGCTGAGACCATTTGTAAGCTGCGGTGAGGTCCTTGGCTTTGCACATACTAAGAGGGAAAGTACTAGGAACTCCTTGAGAGCGTCTCCGCGCTCAGGCGCTCAACGTCCGTCGGAATGGTGAGAAGGTAAGTGATGGCGCGTATGGCGCCCCAAGTGTAAAAGTATTATTCCTCTCTTTCCGACATACTTTCCGCCTTTCCGCAATACTTTCCCCCGCCTAAATCGTTTACCGCGCGCCCGCCATTCCGCTATTTCAACCTCGAGTCCGCCATACTCACCCGCCATTCCGCGATTGGAATGGCGGTAAGAATCGCGGGTGACCATGCCGCGAAACTCTAGTATATGGTATATATGCCCTTTAATTACACCCACCAAGGCCACATCCGCACCCATCTCGCTTGCTTTACCAGACGGCGCAGGTACTGCTGCACGGAGTCAGTCGCCTGCTTGCTGCATACATCTCGCACTCAGCGTACTAGGTGCGATGGACCTGGCGCCTCAATCACAAGGACTTGCTGGTCGAATACCAGGGCCGCACCGTGCACGACGTCGAAAGGCAGGATGCCTTTGAGGAGACGTGGGAACTCGTCCTTCGGTCTGCCAACCCCCTGCTCCCACTCTGCACGTGAAACATGGGACAGCTTGAGGCGTCCTTCTGAGCTCAGCTTTCGACCATCGTAAGCTCGGAATAGACACCAGTAAGATAAAGAACATACCATAACCACCGAGTCGATGTATTCAATGATGAGCACCCCGTGCTGCAACCAGCAGCGCGTGACAGTCGAGTTCATCCTGATTTCGGCCAGGAAGTTCTCACGCCTCTCTCCCATGCTTGTCGTCGTCAGAAATAGCCGTTTATGGCAAATAAGAACGCACATTTATATTATATTTGATTTCATTTCAGACCAATGACACCCGCCGGCCTGTTCTCACGGCCCGGACGGTGTGGCTCCGCTCCGCGGCGGAACCAGACCGGTTACTCCCGGACGACGCTTGTCCTGCGTACATTGGGGCTCTCCGAGCATGGGCATCCCACTCCAGCGCGCACGAGCTCTTTCTAGGGCATATGTGACTCCATCGTGCCCTTTTTAGTGTATATAACGTCTCGTGCTTGACTACAAGAGTCATACTACCTCATTCCGATTCCTTGCTCCGTCTTTTAAGCTCTCTCTCAGGTTTTGCATGTCTAGTCATCAAATTCACACTTGATTGACGCCAAGCAGCATGTGGTAACACATATTTTGTCATAAGGCAAGGACCTGAAGCCAGAGGATTCACAGAAAGCCGTATAATAGAACATTCGCGGTATTAAACAACTCCTGCACGCACCCGAGCCGACGTCACTCTGAGCCGCGTGCGCCTCAGATTCCCAGCGCTTTCCTCTGACAGACGCTGGTCCACGTTCCTGCGACGCTGGACGGCTTGCTGTGAAGTCGGCATACTGCTGCTATTGAGTGGGTTGGTCTTCTGCACGTCGCTCCCGCAGTTGCAGTTGCACGCACCTAGAAGCCGATGAAACAGAGACCGCAGCCTGGCTGAATATCAAGTTCGTCGCTTTCGCGTACTGTGTCATGTTGCGGTGCGCGTCGAGCTTCCTCTTGAGTGTAGCTGCTCCTGTGGGAGTTCAGCGTATGCTGCCCGACATTGTATCCAGACGCACCGCTGACTAGTTTCTTCCGCCCTGGAAGCTCCGTGGAGCGCGTCTTGCGCTCGACTAACTCACGGAGTGACTTCTTGCGCTTTCCCGCCACGACGGTGTTTCCCTTGGCCCTGTTGAGACGGACCAGGCGACGCACATAGTAATCGATATTGCCGAGCCGCACGCCGGGGTCGCCCTTACACAACGCAACACTGCAATGTGCGTGTGAGAGAGAGTCAGATAATGCTCGGGTAAACGTACTGCACACGCCGCTTGGGACGTCCTGCCTTCCGGAAGGCCAGGGCGTTGCCGCAGAACTCGAGAGGCCCAACCGACACGGTCTCCGTCGTCCGGATAATGGTTTCTGACAGCCGCTGAGTTCTCTCAGCGCCCTCGACCAATCTATTGATGTGTGAGTACATCGACAAGCCGTCCAAATGAGATCCACGCACACAGCTCCACTGTTGTATTCGGGGCGCACAATGGACCAGACGCACTTGCCGCTTTGCTTGTAGCAGAAGACGTCCACAAGTCTCGCGCGCATCTCCTGCGTTGAGAGGAAGAGCGGCGAGGGACTCGCATATGCGTCTTCATCCAGGAACGTCTCGGCGTTGAGCATGCCTGTGTATAGTGTCAGCCGCGCGTGGTTATACACTGGATTTGCACACACCATACTCCCGGTAGAGGGACGTGAGCGGGTCGTCCTCGACTGGGACAGTAATGGGAACCGATGGCGAGTAGATGGTGTCGGAACCAGGCGTCCAGAATGCACCAAAGATGAGACGCCCGAGGTTGTCCGGCCGGCGCAGAGCATCCGCGAGGTGTGTGGGCTCGAAGACATCATACTGTCTGTCGTCAGCGCCCGCATTGTGACGGTTTTGCATGACTCACGGCACAATCGTCACGTATATCAGCAACGCGCTGCGAGACGTATATCTTGTCCTTGGCCCAGACACGGAACATCCGCTTCGCGCAGTTGATACGCTGGGCTTCGGTCGGAGCGAGTAGATGCGATCCCTGCAAAGCCGGCTTCAGATGCTGGTCGAGGACCGTCTCCCACGCCTCCTCGGGAAACGCGATGCAACTTTCGAGGAGTCGTGCAAACCGCGACGGGCAGAAGAACAGCTCGCGTGCAGTCAATGTATGCGCGAGTCCTGAGGAACGTGTGTTAATCCCTGCTCTGGTCGGGCCGCAGATCGCTTACTCACCTGCCCAATCCCACACCTCCGACGTGGAGTACACGCCGTAACCCGCGGCAATTCCCCTATCGCCGCTGAGCTCTCGAAAGACGTCCATGGCAAGGCGCTTCCCCCACGCCCGGCCCCGCGGAGTACCCTGAGCCTCGAGGTGCGGGCGCAACCAGTTCGCGGCGATTTGGATGAAGGGACGTAACGGACGCGTGCCATCTGCGGGACTCCTCAACTCGAGCATGGCGTGGCTCTCGTAGGGGTAACACGTGAGTGGCCGCTCCGGCTCGTTCGAGGACCACTTTGCCTGATTGGAGGTCAGACTCATCATCGAATCACCACAGGATGTGGAGCGCACCTGGAACAGCATGTCGAGACTGAGAAATGCAATCGCAGCGTGCTTGAACTCGATGACAAGCGCAAATTTGAACGTTCTCCCCTCCTGTATTATTGTGAGCGCGCGTAGGATAAACGGATCGAAGGCAACGCACCTGAGGCATTCCCTGGAGAAGCTTCCATTCGCTAGGGCTGTAAACCTGGATAGACGTGTGGGTCCCGAAGTGAAACTGTTCGCTAGTCAGCTACAATGCAAAAGCCGCTTCGACATGGCACTCACCGAGAGCCACTGCGGTCCGAAGTCCAGCACAAGCCCGCGGGGCCGCAGATCGATCCCGCCGAGAGTAAGCGTCGTGAGATCGACAACACCGGGTGGCCAGAGCGGCAGGCGTGCACTGCCTCTCCCGCGAAGCGTTGGAAAGTCGGCAGCGACGCGGAATGGCACCTTGGCATGCATCCTGTGCTGCACCGGCCGCGGGACACCCGCGGTAATGCCCTGGGTCTCGCAGACGGCGGGGTCGGTCCAGATGGCCACGATGGCCCAGGCAGCGCGAGTACTAGGTGCCCAGCCGAAGTGCTTGCCGAGCAAGTGGCGAAGCGTGAGGAAGAACGCGATGATCTCGCGAAGCTCTGGCATCGTGGTTGGGGTGTGAGAAACGCGAGAGCAGCATCGCCCTGCTTTAAATATATGCTAGGCTGCGGCCTCGGCGTGCCGTAAGTCAGTCGCGATCTCCTTGAGAACCCGATTTTTCCCGTAGTTTGCGTCCTAGTTCCCACTTGGCTTACTCCTGTCTTGACCCGCAGCTGATTTCAGGCACTCTCAGGACATTGTCATTTCGCGTGCCACATGTACAATCTACATTAAGATACGACGGGAACGTTCTGTGAGACGAGCAGTTAGTTTGGAGAAGTGGGAGTAATGTGAAGTTTGAACATACTATTAACCGTGCTCGACGACCGCCGCTCCTGCCACCGAGAGCGATGCGCCTGCTCGTCCGCGAACAACGTGATAAGTAATCGTCTACAGCATCTACATTAGTACTGATACAGCCGAATGCTCGTGCGTTCGACGTACCGACAGCTCAGTGTCCCAGAGCTCCGAGGCGGCCAAATTGTCGGCCACCAGGTCAGGCATCGCGTCTAGCAGTGCATGTAGGCAATGCATGATTACGATGATGAACATCTCCCGAGTTTCAGGCATTATTGGCTATGGCGGTGTGGCGGGGCTGGGCGCGAGTATACGATGAACGAGGGCAAGGTGCTGGTCAGCGGGGAATGAACAATTCGGCCCGGTCTGCCACGTTGTGGCTGTACGTTTATTTTAGTGGTGCCGCATGTCTGGATGTCCTCATGCAAACAGTCATTGCAGTCAAAGGTTGGACTGCAGGTGCTGATATGCCTCATTCGTGAGCACGCACAGCAAGGATCTTGACCGCTTGATGTGATTATTATCTAATCTCGTGCGCCAACTCAACGGAGCCTTTGTGATGGCATCTGTTGCTGTCATCAAAAATCCTGATCCTCGTAGACAAACAGTGAGAGTGAGTGCCAAAATGCGTGCCTGACCTGCGATCTGCGCAAGAGCATACAACTTGAAGTTGGCTGCAGCGGTGTATCCCGTTCAGGGATTGGCCAACGGCTCGTACCGTGCATATATTGAGAGAGGAATGAGGCCAAAAATAGCACGTGAGAGTGGCAAGCACGTTTCTCCGCGGGTTCTGAGTCTGCACGTCCCAACGCGCTCTACCGATCGGAAACCTATCTCCCACACATTTGCCAACCTTTCTCGCATGGACACACTGTATGCTTACGTAAGCGCATAGAGGCGTTTAATTTGGTCCGCGGACGCGGGATGCGCACAAAAATCGCAGACAACACGTCCCGAACGGAAGAAGGACATGGTCCAAACTCCGCCCGAACTCGAACAACGGCTCGAGCATCGGCGGAACGACAGCCCCGCGGCACCCGATCGCTGTGCCTCGGGGTTCCATCTGACTCAGAACGTGTTGGCCATGCCATACGACGGAATTCTGCCCGAGGAAGGAAGGCCGGGGGCCTGCTGCGCCGGGTGGGCTGTAGCGACGCAATACCGCATCGTATTCAGAAGCCCCTGCTCCTCGCGCTTCCCGAGTCTCATGGCCATTACTTGCCCGTGTGGCGCTGCCGATGCAATGCGGCAGCGCGGCGCCCGGGCTCGGCAACGCGTGTTCTGCGCTTGGGTGAACCTAAGAGGACTCTCGGGCCCCCTCCTCCCCCCTATTGCACTTGTATGCGCTTAGTCTGCACATTAAGCGCCGGCAGTGCGCTGAGACAGAGGAGGGACGGCCGCGGCAGCGGGAGATGCGCTGGCGCTGGTGGCGAGCGCAGGCATTACACGTGCCGCGTTGACAGACATCGGAACCGAGTGCGCTCCGTCCCGCGTCGCATGTCGTACAATCTGCACCCACGCAGTCGCCGGCCGGGAAACCCAAGGACCGGCCGGCAGCGCGTGCTGCGATTGGGCGTACAAATGCGGGGCGGAAGCGGCTCGAGGCTGCAGCGGGCCTTCCTCCCCTCCCCTCCCTTCCTTCCTTCCCACTACCGACTCGCACATTTGTTCTTAGCACAACGCTTACGTGAGTACCCGTGGCTCGCTCTACTGTCTAAACGCTCACGCAGCTGCTCTCGTTCGGAATGCAGGTTCATGTCGGAACGGTCATGGTGTCGTTGCCGCTACCGATCTCGACGCCCGTCTGTACGTACATATTCTTATGATTCCTATGCATCTACACCATTCTTATGCGTCTGTTGGTGTACCAGATCGCGCAACAACGGGCCCTAACCCATTCAAGATTCCTGCCATTTGCGTTTGGGTCTTTGTATGTACGGTACGTGCGGCTCCGAGTCCTGATCGTACTCCATGCACGTTGCTTAATCTGATTTGGCAGCACAATCGGTCCGTATGCGCCGCTGGCGGCATTCTGCGCGCTGGAAGGCTGACGCTGACTTTGCAGGGCCGGGAGCACGTGATCGGTATCGAGCTCGAAACCACGGCAACATTCATTCTGGGATCGCAACTACCCACGGTGCGTACTATACATCCTCTCGAGCGTGCGCCCGAGCTCCGTGGCGCCGTTTCCGAGGTGTCCGGCCGAGGAATGACTGCGCGCGGCCGGGGATGGCGCTGGCGCGTCGACCCTTCCCTCCGAGCCACCCGCTCGGTCTCGCGCGCGCTGCGGGTTGCAGTGAGGAATGCCGGTGACGCGCATGCGTTGGGCACACGCGCAAACGCGCCCGAGCTATCGTGCGGGCTGTGCGGCCGCGGGTCGGCAGGGTCGGGTTGACGGCGGAATGGACGTCGAGCGGCTCCGCGCTCGAGCTCGTGCGTGCCAGGATCGTTCGGAGCGCGTCTTGCTGCGCGATCGGTGTTCGGCGGCGCGGGCTGCCATGCTGGCTCCGCTGGGGCGGACCGAACCAGAATCGGCCATTTGCGCAGCCAGCGCGAGCAGCTCCGAGGCGTGTGGGGTGTGGGCGATGCAAGTCGACATGCTGCACTTGCTCCAGGGTGCAGGGAAGGCCCCCGAGGGTTTGTTCGGCTCGGGCATCGTCGAGTTGTACGAGTCGCATCCAAGACCGAACCGAGACCCGACCGCCTCGCGCCCGGAGCGCGAATGGTGCCGGTGGACGTGCCGCACATCGTGCAAGTTGTTTAACGCACCCGCGGTGACGCGTTCGGCCGCGGTGTGAATAGCGGGTCGGGCGGCGAACACGATTCGGCCTCAGATGCTTCGTTCTCAAAGGAAACGGTCTGCAAGGACAATAAATGATTAGTACAATCACCAGCGACCATATGAACACACGCACGCATCCTTACCTTTCGTCCACGATGGCCTTAGTTGGCGCCGGTGTCCAGCCCTCGTCCAGATCGAGCAAGTCGTCTGGGGCGCGTTATGCTGGGTCGGGCGCATGCATATACACCAGGGCAACGCCCCACGCGGACGCGAGGCAGCCCGGGCTCGAGTACATGCTGGGCGAGGCCGACGATCGTTCGCATTAGCACCGGTGACCAAGCATCGCTGGACGTCGACCGGGGCGCAGAACACGAATCGTGACGAGCGGCTGCCATTTGCTTAGCCCTGGCGC
Source organism: Auricularia cornea (assembly GCA_030578095.1). Classification (NCBI taxonomy): domain Eukaryota; kingdom Fungi; phylum Basidiomycota; class Agaricomycetes; order Auriculariales; family Auriculariaceae; genus Auricularia; species Auricularia cornea. The sequence goes on along the minus strand of JARLTE010000005.1, from coordinate 5,085,994 downwards.
ACGTCCTCCGCGGGCAAGAGCACATGCATGCCGAAATTCGAGAGCTTGAGGTTGTCCGGTCCGTCGAGCTCGAGTCAGGCAGGGCACGGGCTCGTCGAGGCACAGAACACGTGGAACGGGTCGCGCGATGTCGAGGGCGATGGAGGGACTCGTTTGGCAGTGTACAGCCGTAATAACCTCGCCCTCAAAATACAGAATCTTAACCAATGCTTGAGCTGGGCTGGACTCGGTCATACAAGAGGAATAGCTTACCAGCAAGGTTCGTCATAGACCAGCGCAGCGAGCAGAGCGCGGGGAAGAGTCCAGGCGAGGGGTGCAGCATACATCCAGGTCGGCGCGGTCGTTCCAAGGACTTGCTTCGTGCGCGCACATCCAGCACTTGCGCACGAGTCACACAGACTCTGTCACGAGCACTGGCATCGGGTGCGCGCAGAGCAGGACGTCCAGAACAGCCCAGGGAACGCCCACAAGGGAGGTGCAGCGGCCGCCGAGGGGAGTGTGCAAGAGTGCGGTGTGTGAGCAATCAGGATGTCTGCGCGTCCGACTAGGTCCGGCTGTATTTCTGCATTATGTAAGCAATGGCATCGTCTCTGAGAGGGGGCAGCTTTGTACAATGGCACATTACATCATAAATGCATATTATGAACCTTTCAATGGGCATTTGGTATCGAAATATGCCTGGCCCTACATTCCCCAGGTAGGGATTCCAGTCGCTTCCCATGTGGCTGTGCAACTCTTGCCACGTCGGTCGACCTTCTGGCAAGAGTTGCACAGCCACTCACCCTGTTGTCTTCTTGCACACAGCTCTGGCCCTCTCGTTGGCCTGAAGACTCATCATCGCCATGAAGAAATCGCAAATGAGGCGCAAGTGCAGCATTGTGCAGCCCTATTCTTCCTGCGCGCGCGAATGGTGGTTCGACATAGGGGTGCTCGAAGCCCGACTGGTGCGGCAGGGTGTGCTCGAACGGCATTCATGGTGCGCCTGTCGCCAAATACCGCTTCTACACACAATTTCTGACCAGGATGCTCTTGCAAGCAGAGGAGGTGCGCCAGGGTCATGCAAACGACAGCCGCCCGCGGCTCGCGTTCCGCGCCCCGGTCAACTTCTAGCAGAGCTTGGTCACTGGCGCTAAAGCGAAAGATCGTCGGCCTCGCCCAGCATGTACTCGAGCCCGGGCTGCCTCGCGTCTCGCGTGGGGCGTTGCCCTGGTGTATATGCATGCGCCCGACCCAGAATATCGCGCCCCGGAGAACCTGCTCGACCTGGACGAGGGCTGGACACCGGCGCCAACTAAGGCCATCGTGGACGAAAGGTAAGCATGCGTGCATGTGTTGATACCGTCGCTGGGGGTTGTACTACTGACTAATCATACGCTCAGAGTGTTTTCGCTGCAGATAAAGAGTCTGAAGCCGAATCGCGTTTGTGGTGCCGACCCGCTACTCACACCGCCGCCGAACGCGCCTCCGCGCGCGCATCAAGCAGCCTACCCGACGTTCAGCACATCTACCGGCACCATTCGCGCGCTGGGCTCGAGGCGGTCGGGCATCAGTTCGGTCTCGGACATGACCCGCACAACTCAACGATGCCGAATCCAAACAAGCCTGCGGGCACCTTCCCTGCACCGTGGAGCAAAAGCGGCATATTGACTGACGACCCCCGAACCCCACACGCCTCGGAGCTGCTCGCGCTGGCTGCGCAAATGGCCGATTCTGGTTCGGTCCGCCCCAGCGGAGCCAGCATGGCAGCCCGCGCCGCCGAACACCGATCGCGCAGCAAGACGCGCTCCGAACGATCCTGGCACGCACGAGCCCGAGCGCGGAGCCGCTCGACGTCCATTCCGCCGTCAACCCGACCCCGCCGACCCGCAGCACCACATCGCGAACGACAGCCTCGCTCACATCATCGGCACGCCCCACAAGCGACGTTCATTCGGCCGTGAACCCGACCCCGCCGACTCGCAGCGTCACATCGCGAACGACAGCCCCCGCGCGTCCGCGAGTGCGAGCGCGTGCGTCATCGGCACGCCGCACCAAGGACCCACCGCGCGCCCCAGAGCCCGCGTCGGACGCCCTGGTTCGGCGACGCCACAGTCATCCGCGGCCGACAGCGCAGGCACACTGTTCCCTCCGTCGTCCCGCATGTCGTCCCGCCAGCAATGCTGGCCATCTCTGGGCATGCCGCCCCGGTGCTATGGTGCGTGTTGCAGTCGTGTGTCTGGGTTGCTCGAGCTGAAAGCCGCGCAGACTGGTGTTTGGCAAGTCGGAACTAGCGGGTTGGGCTGCCATGCACGTGACATCGAGCTCATTGATGCCAGAGCCTGGCAGGATGAGCAGGATCGCGAGGGTTGGCAGCGCAATGGCGGGTGCAGAGTGCGGCGACATTACGTAATCCGGATGCGCTTGGTTCCAGCACGGGTGGCCGGCGTATATGCATCTTACGAAGGGCGGCGGCATCTAAGCTAAAAAAACCATTACAATGCCTAAATTAATGCCCGAGAAGAAGAATCAGATATGTTTTGTGTCAGGTGCTACAAGTACGTGTGAGCTAGTCAAGAAGCGGGTTTACAAGTAGCTCGATGACGCTGGATACCAAGCTATCCTCCTTCCTAAAGCGACGGGCAAGTTTTTCGCGAGTATCGCGCAGACAGAAAGCCTGCATGAGGGGCACCGGCACAGTGTTGACCATTTGGAGCGCTTCACTCTCGCTGCATGGCGACGATGAGTGGAGCCAGAGAGGCAGGAAACCAATGCGCCACGCATGTTGCCAATGCTCGGTGCAGATATCATGCCTGGTGCAGTTGCCGTTCTGAATTGGTTCAGCGTACGTCTCGGCGACCTGGAGGCGATGGCGTGCAATGCGGGCGGAAAGCTCGGCGATGAGGCAGTAGGCTGGCAGACCACGGACATTGAACCCATGGAGCCATCGCTTCTGCTCTGGGGAGAGATTGTCAACGCCATGACGCAGGAGAGCCTCAACGGCCGGACGCCTCCAGTCGTTGACATTGAACTCGTGCGATGCGAGAAGCTTGTGGGCGGGGTCGAATGTAGTCATGGACGAGAGGGTCTGGAGACAGCGCTGGTGCTCCTTCTCCATCTGGTAGTAATCGGTGAGCTTGTAGATCGCGAGAAGGGCTGGTGGCGAGAGTTCGGAGATAATGAATGATTCCTCGCTGGTAATGGGAGTCAAAAAAATGCCTGTTGCCCAGAGTAAAGCAGTGCGCACCCCTGGGGGTAGATTAAGGGGAGGAAATATTCGTATTCCTCAATGGTGCCGAAAGGTAGGGGTATCGGATGCTCGTCGCTCGTGCCTTCGACAGACGAGGCAGCAGACTTGAGCATTTCTGCAATCATGGGCGAGCGTCGTGCGAACTGATCAGCCGAAAGTCGAAGAAGAATATTGCTCAGGACGATCTGCATTTACATCAGGGACAGGTGCCACACGCTTAATCAGGGATAGACGTACAAGGAAGATGGTGCTGTCGCGCGGATAATAGAATATATTATGTCTATGGGGTGGTTCGGGTGGTGGAGCTGCTGGTCTTCGCGCCAGGGCGAAACCAGGCGCCGAGTCCAAAGAAGCCATAGGGTGCTGTGTGAATGGTGGCGACGAGAAGCTGGCAGACAGTCAGAAAAACTCCGACTCCGATCCCTCACAAACTCCAATGCCCGCACATTTACCAGTTCTGCCACATGGAAACGTTTGGCATCCAAATGTTCACCAGGCAAATGAACAGCTCGTTGAAATATTTACCCGCGGCCAGCTCTTGCTCGCGCTCGACCACGCCGATCCGATTCGACTACAGCTCCAGATTGAGCGCATTACCGGCCAGGTCAAACAGCTACTTCGGGACTGCCAGGCAATGGTTGGCCTGCGCCGGTGGGCACACCTGTGTGCTTGTCGTTTTGCAATGCAGGCTCGCCTTCTGCATGAGGCCAGCCGTGCCGCGCATGAACTGTGGGTACACTGTACAAGCGTGCATGGTGATATTGAATGCTGTGATAGGGATAACAACCATGTTGTGCGTCTACAACCCGTTCGTCTCCAGCGGACTGGAAGACCAGGCCAGCCACGGAAGGTCATCGACCGTGCCTGGCTGGCCGAGGCTGTATCGTCTCGACGACGTCTTCGTATTACGACGCTGGCAAAAACGATCAACGTGTCGCGCCCCACAGTCCATAAATACCTTCGCCAGTACCGCCTCAAACGACGATTTACGAATCTCGACGACGACGAACTGGACACACTGGTTCAGTATTATAAGCAGCGCCACCCCGAGGGCGGCCAGCGCTATGTGATGGGCTTTCTGCAGAATCTTGGACTCCGAGTCCAGCGGCAGCGCATCGCAGACTCACTCGGTCGAGTTGATGGTCTTGGGCGCACGTTTCGACGGCACGCAAAGATACGCCGGCGACAATATCGAGTCAAGCGCCCGAACGCACTCTGGCACGTGGACGGGCACCACAAGCTCATCCGGTGGGGGATAGTTATACATGCTTTCATCGATGGGAGCTCCCGTGTTGTGAGTAGTGGGTACTGTGAGGGTGCAGTCGACTGCAGTGTTGATCATTCTCAGGTCACCGGAGCACGTGCGAGCAACAACAACCGGGCGACCACCGTACTCCGTATTTTTCGGAGGGCCGTGAAAAAGTTCGGGTGGCCCTCCCGTGTCCGTGGCGACCGCGGCATGGAGAATACGAAGGTTGCACTTGTGATGGTTATGTATCGTGGACCACGGCGTGCGTCGTTCATCTGGGGAACGTACGCACCAGGTTCAGCTAGATGCCGGAGGTGCTCATACTGCTCAGGTCTCCGCGCAACTCTCGCATTGAGCGGTTTTGGGTAGAGTTCGGAGTCCGTGTGGGTCACTACTGGCGAGCATTCTTCGGCCGGCTCGAGCGTTTGCACCATCTCGAGGCCGGAAACCCGGCCCATTTATGGCTTTTACACAAGCTATTCCTTGACACTCTGAATGAGGATGTGGAAGCTCTTGTAGGCGAGTGGAACTGGCACCCTGTATCTGGGGCGGGCGGGAACATGCTTCCGGCGGTGCGTGTGACCTGTTGAACTATGTGCGATGCACTCATGCCCTGTAGGACATGATGTTCCTGGGTCAGACGACCGATGGGATTTATGACGATTGTCAGGGTCACCGTCGATATCGCTCGCCAGCGAGGGGCCCAAGGGCGGGGGGAAGGAGAACGAGCGCGGATAAAGCGGTAGATAGACCAGATCAAACCTAGGATACAAGGGGAGGGCCGGTGCCCGTATATATAGGTATCACCCACGCCGATGCCGGCTCGGATCCGAAGTCCGCGAACACCTGCGCGGCGAACCAAGCCATCACCCATCACTCCTTGCCCCGCATCGACCGCCGTGAGATCGCGAAGGGTGGACGACCGCGGAGACGAGGTGGTACGAGGTCGGCGAGGTGCACGAGACGCACCGAGTTGGATCGCGAAGGGAGATCGTTCGATGGTGCCCTCGAAGTGGTCGAGAGTGCCGACATCTCGCGGGTCTCCACGCGATGGGCCATGAGGGTCCTGAGGGGTGCCGGCATACCGAAGTGCAAGCGAGGGGTCGCGGACATCGAGAGAGACTTGCCGTTCGAGGGCCCGCACATCGAGGTCACTCACCTGCTCCCCATCCTGGAACTGAGCGGGTCTTGGAGGTTGACGAAGCGGGGCAGCGAGATCGCGATCGGGGCAGAATAGGTCGGCGACCTGTCGAGGCCTTCGAGGTACGCGGAGCGGTTCGCGGCGCGCGAGCGGGAGGTTCGAGGTGTGTCTTCGGGCCGCGAACTCCTTCTCGTGCGGCCGGTCCCTGGGCGGGGCGCCGCGCTGTTCTGGGTCGCGTTGGGCGCATCGCGATGGGCGAGCCGGAATGACAGAGATCCCAGTGGGGCCGGCGGATGGACGGAGACGAGGGCGCGAGCAGGTGGGTGCGGGAGATGAGGCGCGACGTGGTCCGAAGGAGCAGGGAGAGTATGTCAGGCCGAGGCCGAGAGCGGCGATAACCTCCAAAGAGCGCGAGGAGCTGGTAGAGAGGTGGTAGAGAGGCGTCGTGGATGGGAAAAAGCTCCTCGAGCTCAACATAACCCCCCTACTAGCCGCTCGAGGCGGATGCTGACTTCGACGAACTGCGGTAGAAGGTCGGCGAAGTATGCCGGACGTTCCGGGCGCCTCGACTTTCGCGGGATCAAACCTAAGTTTAGGTCCCGCGCGCGGTTGGTTGATTCGGGGGCAGCCGGTCTTAGTTCGCTCCCCCCTCTTCGCCTTGACGACGATGCCCCCGAAAGCCGCTCCCTTCGTGGTGCCCGACCTCAAGACCGGCACCGATGCCGAGCTCGTGGAGTACTCCGCAGAGCTCAAGCGGGTCATTGGCGACCTCGACGAGCGTTCCAAGTCGGCGGGGCGCCCCTCCGAGAAACTACAGCCCCTCATCGAGCGTCGCAAGCTGGTGGAACGCGAGCTGAACCGTCGACGGCGCGCGGAGCGGGTGGACGAGGATGTGGACGACGCCCTCGCTCGCTACCTGGGGCCTCCGGCCCCCAAAGGCAGCAAGGACAGCTCGGCGAGGTCAGGGGCGTCTGCTGCCCTCGCGGCCAAGGAGGCGAACGCACCGCGGCTGACTCGAACCTCGACCCGGACCGCCTCGAGCGCCCCCGCGACTTCGACTGCCGCGGCGGCGAGTTCGTCGTCTTCCCATCGCGCTGGCGGGTCGGCGAAGTATCCCCCGTCGCCGTCGGAGCCTGACGACGAGGAGTTTGTGGAGGCCGGGATCCACGGGGAGGAGTTCGACGAGGTGCGCTCTTCTCTGCGCCGATGTCTTCGAGGCGCGTCGCTCATGCCCCTCGCCTCGTAGCCGTGCAGCACCTGCAAGGAGCGCAGCAAGGTGTGCCACCGCCAGACGTCGGCGGGCGCGGCCGCGTGTTTCGAGTGCAACCAGTCGCGTGCGCGGTGCCCTTTTGTGGGGAGGGCTTCGGTCCCGCGGCCGGGCAACAAGAAGCGTCCGAGGTCGCCGTCCCCGGTGCCGTCTGCGGGCAAGTCCCACAAGTCGAAGAAGGCCCGCACCGCGGCCGAGATGGCGGCGGGCGAGTTCGGGGTGCTGGGCGACACGCTCGCGGCCGAAATCCGCGCGGGCTTTGCTGGTCTGCTGCGCGAGGTGCGCGAGGGATTCGTCGAGGTTCGCGAAGTCTTGCGCGCCCCGCGCAAGCGCGTTCGCATCGCGGTGCCGGACGAGGAGGACGAGGCGTTCGGGGAGGTGGAGACCCCGCCCGCCGGCGTCGCCGGGGTCGAAAAGGCGGAGCAGGAAGGCGAGTTGGACGACCGCGCGAGCCAGCTGATGCAGGGGCTGGACATCTCGACGCCGCGGCCGGCGCCCGAGGACGAGGAGGCGAGCGTTGGCGGGTCGCCTAAGGTCGCCGACCCGAACGCCGAGGGTACGGACATCGCGATGGAAGGTGCTTCTTGAGGGGGCGGGTTTTCCGGGCGAGCGGCAGCGGGGTGGTTCGCATAGATTTTGTGTATACCGGGTTTGAAAGGCGAACAATAAACAAGTGGATGAGAAAGATCGGGGTCGCGATGTCAACATCGCGAAGGCCGAGCGGAGCGGGCGAAGTGCCGGCCGAAGTCGCGAGCATCGGCGAGGCGAAGGGCGATAGATAGAAACGAGCGTGGGCTAACTCCGAGCAAGCCGGGTTACTGTACAGGAGGGTGGGTGTCGGGCGCGCCTACGCCGGCCCGGCAGGGCGGGGCGAAGACACACGGATTATGAGGACGTCATCGGCGAACTCGAACACGGCGCCTCCCTCGTCTTCGTCGAGGTGGGCGACGAAGTGGACGATCTGCAGCGATCGAGCTTCGGTCGGCGGTTGCAGGACGTGACGGCCGAAGCGGAGGGGGAGGAGGAAGGCTGTCATCTGGAGGGTGGTGCGCGTCGAGCGGGTGTTACCCGAATGGGTGTAGAGCGGGCCGGTGATGTAGTAGCGGTCCGCGAAGACCGAAGCCTGGTTCGCCTCGACGAGGTTACCCTCGCGCGTGAAGCGGTCAACGATCCAGAGGTAGTCGCGCGACAGGGCGCTCCCCCCGCTAGCGACGAGGCCGAGGTCGGCGAGGGGAGGGGAACCGATGCGCTCGATGAGCGGCACAGGTGGGGCTTCCGGTGGGACGTATTCGACTTCCTCGAGGGCGGGCATGTCCGCGTAGTCGTCTTCGTCGTCGTCGTCCATCGGCTCGTTGCGGGGGGAGTAGGCGGGCGACCAGGGGAGCTGCGGGTAGCCGCCGTCCTCTTCGTGATCCATCGGGTTCGCGACGGGCGAGTAGCGAGGCGAGTAGCGAGGCGAGTAGCGAGGCGAGTAGCGAGGTGAGTGCGGGTACGGCGGCGGCGCCGGGGACGGCGTGCGGATTCGCTCCGCGAGAGGGACTCGATCTTGCGGGACGAATTCGTAGTCGTGGGCGGCATCGAGGGCGTCGATGTACCTCGCGTTGAATTCGTCGACGAGGTCCGATCCCAGAAGCGAGGCCGCGGACTCCCACGAGGCTTCTTCGGGTCGCGCTCCACGCCAGCGGCAGAGATACTGGACCGCGCCGTTTCGGCGACGTCTTCCGATGATGCGTTCGAGAGTGTAGCGCGCAAGGAAGTGGGGCATGGTGTTTTTGGGCGGGACGCGAGGGAGTTCGCGAACTGGGGCGGGGAGATCGTGACGAAGTCGTTCGCGTGAGCGGGTTCGTGATTTTATAACAGGGGTCGGGAAGCCGAGCGATGGCTGGGGTGATGGATCTACGATCTGCGGCGGCATGCGTCCGGTCCTCCTCGAGGGCGGCGAGCTCTTGCTGTCAGAGTAGGTGGAGTGGGTGCGGCCAGCGACGTTTAGAAGAGGTCGCCGAGTCGAGCGGGCCGCGCGGGCATCGACTGGAGGGAGGGATCTCGCCCCTGGGGTGGGGCGGTGCCTTGGGCGCATGGGGCCCCGGCGGCGTGCCGATGATGGGAGAAAAGATGGGCGGGACGCCTTCGAGCCTCGAGCTCTTCCCACGGGATAGGGCGAGTCGCGGGGACTGATAGCGCCGGGTATACGGGGGCTCATCGGTGAGGTCAGCGAAGGCGGGGAGCGCGAGTTCGAAGGGCCACGGATGCTCGGCGAGGTTCGACCGACGGATCCTAGTGCTGACTCGCGGAGGCGGGAGGGGTTCCGCCCGAAGTTCGGAGTGAGGAGAAGTCGGAGGGAGAGGGAGGAATGCCCTTGAGCGTCGGTGGGGAGGTTAGGTTTGATCTTATGTCAGGGTCACCGTCGATATCGCTCGCCAGCGAGGGGCCCAAGGGCGGGGGGAAGGAGAACGAGCGCGGATAAAGCGGTAGATAGACCAGATCAAACCTAGGATACAAGGGGAGGGCCGGTGCCCGTATATATAGGTATCACCCACGCCGATGCCGGCTCGGATCCGAAGTCCGCGAACACCTGCGCGGCGAACCAAGCCATCACCCATCACTCCTTGCCCCGCATCGACCGCCGTGAGATCGCGAAGGGTGGACGACCGCGGAGACGAGGTGGTACGAGGTCGGCGAGGTGCACGAGACGCACCGAGTTGGATCGCGAAGGGAGATCGTTCGATGGCGCCCTCGAAGTGGTCGAGAGTGCCGACATCTCGCGGGTCTCCACGCGATGGGCCATGAGGGTCCTGAGGGGTGCCGGCATACCGAAGTGCAAGCGAGGGGTCGCGGACATCGAGAGAGACTTGCCGTTCGAGGGCCCGCACATCGAGGTCACTCACCTGCTCCCCATCCTGGAACTGAGCGGGTCTTGGAGGTTGACGAAGCGGGGCAGCGAGATCGCGATCGGGGCAGAATAGGTCGGCGACCTGTCGAGGCCTTCGAGGTACGCGGAGCGGTTCGCGGCGCGCGAGCGGGAGGTTCGAGGTGTGTCTTCGGGCCGCGAACTCCTTCTCGTGCGGCCGGTCCCTGGGCGGGGCGCCGCGCTGTTCTGGGTCGCGTTGGGCGCATCGCGATGGGCGAGCCGGAATGACAGAGATCCCAGTGGGGCCGGCGGATGGACGGAGACGAGGGCGCGAGCAGGTGGGTGCGGGAGATGAGGCGCGACGTGGTCCGAAGGAGCAGGGAGAGTATGTCAGGCCGAGGCCGAGAGCGGCGATAACCTCCAAAGAGCGCGAGGAGCTGGTAGAGAGGTGGTAGAGAGGCGTCGTGGATGGGAAAAAGCTCCTCGAGCTCAACAACGATGAGCTCGCCGACGTACATCCCGACTTGATCGAGCAGCACTACGGCGCAGAATATTCTGACGATGAGGCCAATGCCGGTGATAACATCGAAGGTATTGTTGTTTGTGCAGGCTAGGTTGCCTCTATTTCTAAACCAGTTTAAACTGGGCAGATATTGCTGAGCAGGTGGCCGAGGACCAAGCCGGGAACGTCCACTCGGCTCCGGTCGCGGTTCCGGACGGCGACTCTCCCTTTTCCACTGCCAACGACGAGGCGCAGTTCTTTGATGCGGTTTCTGAGCTGGAGGAAGGTGACTATGTCCCCGAACTTTTTGCAGAGGTCATCGAGGCAGGGTACGATGAGCACGAGACGATCCAATATGGACGTCGGGGTAAAAAGGAGATTCGTGTGACCCTCCCACATGCAGTCTGGTATCCACGGGCATTGCGCTGGGCACGTGCTCTTCATGTATTGACTCGTCTAATGGATGGTGATTGATATTTCTGACTGGTGAGTAGTGGTTCCAATTCGTGCAACCACGCTCGCCTCGGGGAGTACCGGCAAACCTCGGTGTGAAATCCAGCCACAATTAGCGCAAGAGACAAAAACAGGCAGAATAGTTGCAAAGGAGTTTCACAATCGACCGAGGCTTATCTGAATTGTTGGAGTAGGGTGCCCGCGTCTGTGCAACCAAAAGGGGGAAAAATCCGCGGAAGTAAATTGGAGGAAACCAAGAGCATAAATTTCCTGCAGTTTCTCAGAAAAAAAAAGAGAAAGGAAGTGAGGCTTTGTTGAATTGAGGAAGGAAGTGAGGCTTAGTTGGATTGCAGCAATGACTCAAAAATAGTTGAGTGTTGATGAAGCACGAGCTGATCTCAGGGAGGATTCTGACAGTTGATATAAACATGGAGGCTCTAATCACTGTTTATGCTTCTACTGTTGGATGCCCCAAACAGAGGAAGTTTCCGGGATCAGGCGAGAACAAACGCTAATTTCAAACTCCGCACCTGGTCGGTCTCGTTCTCTCCACGCCCCTCTAGTTCTTCTTTTCTGTGTCATGGGTACTGGCGCCTGTACTTCAAAGTGCCGCGACAGATGCCGCGCGTACAATGGCATTGCGCGCAAGGGCGAGGACTGCAACGACTGTGGGCATGCGTACGTTGCACACGCCGCCGCCGATGCCGTCGTGCGCAAAAAGAAGACCAAGCACGTCGACGTGGAGCCAAGCAGCACGGAGGACAATGACGAGAGCGACGACGACCCTGACGAGAACGACGACGAATCTGGCTCGGAGAACGGCGAGTCGGACGAGCCGGACGAGTCGGACGAGGACCCTGTCGGCACTGTTCTGTCAAACAAGAGCATCAAGCTCAAGGGCAAGCCGTATCCGAAGTCGTTCAAGGCCAAGAAGCTTGCCGTGGCAAAGGCAGAAGTAGCCAGCGGGCTTCGACGCGGCAAGAAGCGCAGCTCAGGCGAGGAGCTCTTGGACGTCGCGCTCCGGCAGGCCGCAGACAAGACAAGGAAGGACATGTCCAAGAAGAAAAAGGTACGTAGGGTGGGTAAAACCAAAGGACTGGCTCTAACTTGCAATTCCATTTCAGAATGAGGCGAGTCGTGACAAGGTCACTGTTGGCGAAGTCTATCTTCTCCCATATGGCTCGGTGCGTAACATGACAGCGGTTTTGATATCAAATTTTAACTTCAGAAAAGGCCATCGCAAAGCACGAAGTGCCCGAGGGTCGTGCTGAGCAGGAGCTTGCGCTAGCCGGTCTGATCGTGCGTGACGACGCGGTGAAGCCATTCTCGCGAACGGCCTCGGAGGACGACATCACCAAATACATCAAGAAGCTCTTCCCGAAGGCCATTGCGTACCAAGAGGCTCTGGTTGGCAAGAAGAAAGGGCTGAAGCCAGACGAGCTGTTCAGTCTCCTGTACAAGGGCGCCGGTCGCTCGCGCACGGTCGAGGTCATTCCGGGCAGGCCTACCGGGGCTGATTGTGCGCGCAAGGTCGTTGGCAAGAACAAGACCAAGGATTCCCAGCGGCTCTTTTTTGGTGCGGTATTATTTTGTTTCTGCATCTTACGCCACTAAGAATGGGCAGTGACTCGTATTCCTATTCCTATGGCGACGTGGAGGACGTGGAGTAAGAACAGCACCAAGGAAAAGGACGAGGACGATGACGACAACGAAGACGACGAGGAGGAGGGCGAGGATGCCGAGGTTGGCACCGAGGACGTCAAGGACAACGTCACTGCGGCTCAGGCGATTGGTGAGGACAACACTGACGGTGGTAAGCATATTCGCTCGCTGTTGTAACAAATTATTCATTCCACACCGGTAGCAAACGGCGACTCTGAGATCGAAGAGATCAGTGCTCTTCCTGTGCAAACAGGAGTGAAGCGCCGCCGTACGCAACGCACCTACCTGACCCGAGCAGGTGTGTTTGATATCTTAGTGCTGCATCACACACCGTTTTCACATATTTACTTGTATAGGCAAGCGCGCCAAGGTTCAGACCACTAAACCGGTCGCAGGGTCATCAAAACTTCGCATAGAAAACATTGTCTCTTCCTCGGAGGAGGAGGCCGCGCCTGCGCCCGCGGCCGCGCCTGCGCCCGCGGCCGCGCCTGCGCCCGCGGCCGCACCCGCGCCTGTACCCGCACCCGCGCCCGCCCCTGCTCCCATGGGTTCCACGTCCAACACCACACTTGAGGAGGCACGGGACACTTACGGTATGACGCTTTTTTCTCTGCTCTGATATTTCCATACTTACTTGTTGTAGTCGAGTTGAATGCGCAGCAGCTTTTTGACTTCACGCGCAGTCCAACGCCATTCCTACCGCCGGTCTTCTCGCCCCCTCCCCCTCCCGCACCCGCTCTCCCTCTTCCCCATGGCTTTCCCGCTCCCCCAAAGCCGGCAAACGCATTTTCCTCTCCATGAAAAATGTTCTGCTGCTCAAATACCCCCATCACTCGCTCGCTATTGAGAACTATGTTAATATTTGCCTCGTACCCCATGCCACACCCTACTCATTAATTTCCCACACCACTCATTTGTCTCACATCGCCTTACATTGCGCTAGTAATTCCACCGCTTGCGGTTGCCTCCCGTCAGTTCGGTCTGGCCTGCTCGTTCGTTCCCTCCCCTCCGGTCCATCCCATCCCACTTCACCTACTAATTGCTCCGGCCCACTGGCTTGTCAATGTTCCTATAGCTGATACCCCGCTCGTTCCCTCCCATGTGTTACGGTCTACTTCACCACTAATCGTTCTGTCCGCTCGCTCGCCCATTCACTCATTTCACTAGTCCTATAGCCTATACCCGCAAATACCTCGGCCAGTCCGCAGAGATCCTATCTATGTATTTATCCTACAGGCAGTACAATACATGGGCTGTCCACTTGGGACTTGTGCAGAGGTTGTATGATGGAACGGCGGAATCGCGGAACAGCGGAACAGCGGAATCGCGGAACAGCGGAACAGCGGAAGGGCGGAACTGAATTTCGGGTGAAAAGTTCAAAATTGCGGACTTGCACAAAAGAATGGCGGGTTTTAAGTGCCAATAGCGGACGGAAAAAGCATTGTCGGAGAGCAATTTCTTTGTCGGAAAGGCGGAAAGTATGTCGGAAAGGGAGGAATAATACTTTTACAGTCGGGGCGCCATAGGCGCGTCGCATCGGCTTCTGCCCGATATGCGTTTCGAATAGTGTTTGAACAGCGTGGATGATCCTTCACCGCTGAGCCTAATAGTGCTTCAGTCTCAGACGATGGATACGCACTGGTGGACGCTCTCCAGACTCGCCAATACTTCACCCTCCGGCGCGCGGTCTGCGAGAACGGCCATGATTCTGCGGGTCAACCTCTGCGCCTTGTCCGCGAGAGCGTGAACTACCGCTCGATTACTGCCGAGTCTCTAATGGCGAAGTGGTCATCAGTGGAAGCAGATTATGGGACTACGACGTACTCCGGCGAGAGCGACGATAGCTGCGACCGCGCCAAGGATCTCATGCACGATCGGCACACCGTCCATCGCATCCCGCGCGCCGCTGGATGCCAGAACCAACACAGATAGGGCAGCGGAGCTGCGCGTCGCAGACCTGGTGGCTATTGTTTCGGGGTCTGCTGCGGAGCGATAACAGACCGGCCGTCTGCAACGCTTTGCGGCTCCGTAGCATACAGTCCGGCGCGGTACTGTCTGTGCTTCAGAAGCCCAATCAGAGCGCACTACCATCTTCAAAAGGCTGATATGGACGCGCTGTACCAGAGATACAGATTTCACGGGGCTCGAGACTTTAGGACGGGTTCAATCGAGCAGAAGGACGTCCGAAGCCGCCGAAAAAGCGCAAAAGAGCAGCACCAGCTCCTGGTGTAGGGTAACGGAAGTGACATGCGCGCATATAAATGCACCACAGGTTATTCAAGCTAGATCAGGACAGGCGTCCGGCAGTGAGGCAGCAAAGCGAAATCGGAGGGAGAGCGCGAACGGCGGAGCTTGAAACGGGGACGCCGCCAAGACGCCGCGTCTATGGGCACCGTTTCTCCTTTCTGCTCGCACAGCAGGTCAAGCACCCGCTGCGCGCGTCAGATATTGCTCTAGTCTGTCAACGCGTCCGCGACCCCGCGGACATTCTGTTCGCGCGAGCCGTGCTCAGCGACGCCAGCGGCCTGGATTCTTATCTCCGCGCCGCTCGACGCCATACCCGATGAGCCACGTGGCCCGCCCAAACGGTCCTGAAATCAATTTCCCAGTCCGGCTCTCGCACTTCATATCTGCCCTATTCTCCTTCCTCGTCGAGCGCAGGCCGAGGCCCAGGTCTCTCTCTCGCTTGATCGTCTATACCGCTGCACAGTCAGACTGCCGCGAGTTGCGTGTCTGTCCGAACCTAACGCGGGCGCACGTCAAAAGAGCACATCACGAACAACTCGTTGCGGCAGTCTTTTCTGCGCCAGTGCAATCTGGAGTGTCCAACACAGCGCGAGCTTGATCTTCGGTTCTCTACCCCAGGCAGTCACCTTCGTTCCTTTGCCTTAATCGCTAGTGCCTGCCTGAGTTGGGTTTCTGCGCAGCCTTATCTGCCTTGCTCTCCAGCGATAATAGACAGTGTCTTGTCATACAGACCGTGCGTGAGCTGGGCTATGCCTCAGGCGCCGGGAACCCCATGCGACCTCAGATCCATCCCCTCGTTCACGACGAGTAAATTTGTATGCTTGGCAACCTTGTGCGCGGGCTTAATCACGACTGTCTCTCGCTGCGTACCCGTCGGCCGCACGCGCATTGGAAGGGCATTAAGTCATTTTATTTGCATCTGGATCGGTCCCAGCTCCCGTGGCTCGAGTTTCGCAGCTAGGGAATCCTCTCTTCGCCGTGGACATTCTCCGTGGCTCCACCATTCCCGCGGTGAGGCCTCAAGCCAGCACTAACATCTTTGTGTCGGACGGACGGGGATGCGCCAGCCTTCTACCGCCCCGCGCCCGGCTTTTGCGCAGTGTATCAGATGCGCAACTCGAGGCTCGGAACGGTCCGCTGAGCGGGGCTTCAGCTAATGCCTTCGAACTGTTGTCTCAGAATGCAAGTAGATATCATTTGCTCTCGGCGCTGTCGCTTGCACTGCGCAACTGGGCCTTCCGAGCATTCTAATACCGCCCGCAGATCGGGGTACTGGTGATCGGACGCCCAACTGGTATGCGCCGCGGTAGTTGGCGCGGTCAGGATGCAACGTGGGCCGTTGTTGATGCACGCGAGAGCTGGAACGCAGGATGGAACGAGGGTCTGGGTGAGCCCCGTGGGCTAGACCTTCGCCCTGTTCTCTGAGATGCACGAAGTGCCGCGGGATGTCCCCCGCGGGCGGCCTTTTCTGTTCCCGTGCCCATGAAGATCGGGAACGCGTCATAGGTGCTATATTCGAGGCAGCAAGCAGCATCAAACACCCGCCGGGGGCCCCGGACGCAATGTACGGGTTTCAAACGCGTCTCTCGCTCGCACCGCGGGGAATGAAGCGCAAGTCATTACAAACATCGCCGGGGAGGACATACATATAATCTGGACGCGAGAGCGGTCTCCCACAGTAGACACGTCGCTACGCTCTCATGTCGAGTACGCACGCACGTCCCGGTCCGTTCCTGTAGTCTCTCACACGCTGCCAGCTCTCCAGTTCGAAAACGGCATCAACTACGGCGCCGCGCTCCAGCTTAACGGGGTCGGCGGGAAGACCTGGATATTGAGGACGGTGCGTACGGTCTGTCGCTGGAGATGCAGGCTGACTCACTCACGCGCACTTCGTCGCTGTAGTTCACGGCCGCTGAGATCGTGTACGAGTCGGTTTGGTGTACGCCGTGCCTGCTCGCTGTGCGTACACGTGCCGCTCACTGCCTCTACAGTCGACCCAGCACATCGTGTAGTGGTCAGCAGGAGGCTCACTGCGAACCGCGGGGAGAATGCAAACGCGCTCGCATTCCGTGCTCTTCGGGGGCTGTTCGAGGCGGGTGCTGTACAGCAAGTGCTTGGCACGCTGGGCCCGCAGACGTAGGTCACTCAGACGCCCATGAGAGTCCCATGAGAGTCCGAGTGTCCCGCTTAAATCATCGCGTCCGATGAATTGGAAGTTGAAATATATAACTCCCTGCCGAGGAGATTACTGTGCGACTGCAGTTTTCAGTGTTGAGCGCTTGGAGTATGGGAGTGGGGAAGAACTGGTACCAGTATCAGACGCTGTCGCTGGCCGGGTAGTGGGCTTACGTCGACGCTGCTGCCTGGTTCGCGAAAGTCTGATGCCAAGAATTCTTCTAATCATCCTCCTGTAGGACCAATTGACCGTCCGCGGGAGACCTCTCCGCGGGGCTGTCTAGATGAACCATCTCGAACGAGCGCCACCCGGATTGCAAGTCCGGAACTACGATTCCAAGCGTCTGCCTGACCTCCTTGATCCGTGCGGGCGGAATTCCGCCGCGAGAGTATACGTAGTCTATCCGTCCGCCGTCGTCGACGACGCGGAGAACTGGTGCTGGTAGGTCACAGCACCGCACCTACGGTAATAAAAACGTTTACGTACTGAGCACATGGTCCCACGAGTCGGCGGTCGGCGCTACGCAGTACTCCACGTATACGCCGCTAGCGATGCGATTGACGCCACCGTTCATAATCCTGAGCAGAGTTTGCGGCCAGGCCCACAGCTCCGCGGGAGATGAGCTGTCGAACGCGCTCTCCAGCTGCGTCAGGTATGCGAGGGCCGTGTGGTTGAGAGCGAGGCTTGCGAACTGTGAATGGTGAAGGAGGCTGTGCGCGAATTCAATTGGGCAGCCGGCGGCGATATCGTCCGTAATCGGTGGATACGCCGAATCCCAATCTGACCCGGCGAGAAGCGGGTGCCAATTTGAGGATGTGCTCTTGTCGCCGACCCTCGCGTGAGTCCAACCCAGGAGCTATTTCCACGCTGGTGAGTGCTACGAGCCCCACGCGCAGCGCAATCGCACACACCGCGATAATCACGACGAATTGCAAGTCGTCCACGGTACGTTGCGCGACTGACTGCAATGACCGCAAGTCATTGACGAGACCGATCGTGGGCTCGCCCCGCTCGTCCACGAAGACGTTGTCGCCGAGGATGGAAATGTCGGGTAGCCAGACGGCACCAAACTGTGTGAGATGCAGAGCTGCGTCCTGTTCGAGTATCAGATGCGACAGGCAGAATAAGCTACGTCGCCGACAAAGAGTTTTGGTATCTAGGAGCCGGATCAGGTGCCGCGTGCCTCGATCGAGGTTACATACCATGGACCAGATTGCGCTTAGCGTAACGCCAGGGCTGTGGGCGCTATGTGCCAGTGGGATGAACCCTCGTAGAGCATGACTAGGGATCAAGCCGTCGACGCGCTGCTGATGTCGCACCTGTTCTCAACACGACAAATCGATTGTGAAGGTGCCCAGTGCTCCTGCCATAAAGATATGCGATGTTGGGATGCGAGGTTGCGACGCTTCTGAATCTCTCCGTCAGCATGCTCCAGGCGGCATCGAGCACTGGTCGACGAACGAAATTTTCTCGAGGATGCCATCATGTTCCTCCAGCTGCCGCCGATCCTTTTCAGCGTGCCCTGCAGGCCCCTCGACTGTTGCAGCTTGGAGGTATCTCACGACAAACAATCTCCCTGCGCCCTCGACGCGCGCTGCGTGATATTTTACCATGCACGAGCGATCTTCTGAGGTCACATCCGCGACGAGCTGTAGCTTCTCGAGCTCGAAATCGTGCAATCTACGAAGCTTCGGGCGAGGTTAGTGCGTGTTGCGGGCGCGGCCATCGGGGCTTACGTTTCCGACGGTTCTCGAGTTCTCCCGTTCGTGGACATTGGTGTCGAGAGCTGCGATTAGCTAACGACTGAGATAGAATGGATGCTGTCGCACAATCGGAAACATACATACCAGGAACTCCTGGAGCGCGCCTTCGAGTTCCGCGCTCAGACGTTCGACATCGCGGGGTACGGAAAACAGATAGCTGACGGTCCTTCGTATGCGTGTCTTCGCTACGAGGTTCTCAAACAGAGATTGGATGGCGTGAAGAACACTGAGCGTTCCTCAGTTATTTCTGCATAAACAGCGCGCAGACAATGGGCACGCACTCGCGGACGGCCTCCAGACTCTGCAAGATCTGCCCGTCTGGAGCGCGATTTTCCAAAACGGCCTTAAGTCTCCGCGACAATTTTTGCGACCTATCTGCGAGCGCCCGAAGCGCCTCGCGATCCCCCTCGATTTTCTATGAGGCAATCTTGAGTAAGCGAACCAGAACTGCGCGTTTGCGTCCCACCTCCGCGAGCTTTAATATACTCGAAACAGCACCCATCACCTGTTTGACAATTGGAACACCATCTGTCGCCTCCCGCGCGATGGTGGCGGTCAGAGCAAGGCCCGTCAGGGCCGTCGAGCGAGCTGATGTGTTGTTCGAAGGCATGGCTCAATCGCTGGAGCCTGCAACACCTGAATCGGTGAAGTACCGCGCAAGCGTCGCTCAGATAGCGTGGAACGGAGGAATAAGTCTTGTGACGTCGGTGTAAAAAACGAAGACGCGTTGGCGGTGTTTGAATGGGAAAACGTCCGAGTACAAGCGCGCGCTGACTTCGAACGCCGCCGTTGTTCCTTGATCCATCTTCTGTATGATCTCCGAGGCATCCCATATGCCGCGAGGCTCCCACCTATAATGCGCACTACTGCCTCATTCGCTCATATAATGCGCTATTCCCGTCCGTCGCTTGCCGCGACCAAAATGGATGGATAGACTGCAGCACTGGGACCTCTTCGGCATGAAATAGCGACTCCCGTCTGACAGTCGCTTTCCGAACAAACACTGCATCTCATTGCTCACCGAAGTCTACCGCCAGTTGCATGGCTTGCACTCCAGACATCGCCGCAGGGCCCGGATCCATACCCACACATATGCTCTCGATCCTACCTCTGTTCTTTGTCGCCTGGGCGTTGTGGTAGTCAATGATTGGCATCTTCCCTGACCGTCTCCGTGGGTGCATCCCCTGGAGCTGTTCATGTATCTGGACCTACAAGGTAGCGCGGATCGAGCTGGCCATGGGGTTCGACGCGTCCGACGCGCCGCCCATTTTCGCGGACGTCGAACTCCTGACTGTGAGCCGAGCCCTAGAGCAGGCGAGGCTCACCGCGATGGACGCGCGGCCGCTTATGAAGGCTGTTTGAGCTACTGTACATATTCTACTGCTGGGTCGTGAGTCGGCAACAACGGCGCCCTGCTCAGCCACCTGCGCTCACTCAGCGTGCCTGTCGTCACGGTGATCAACCAGTTGCTCAGGTCTCTGCCGCAGATGCGCGCGCTCAGCGTCCTCGTGGAGAAGTGCAGGCCCGAGTCGATCAGATCGAAACGAAGCGTCTGGACGGAGGGGCACTGGGATGTGTTTCCCTGCGGGAGACATTCAGCTAGCGCAGATCAATAGTCTCGCGCGCACCCGTCTTGGGTTGATCCGGGAAACGTGCAGAACCTTCTCTCGACTGTTCGTATCTCCCGCCCAGGAAGGAAGGGGACGCCCTGTACGTCGTCCTTCAGGTATTGCGAGTGGATTTGGGCCGCCGCACTGGACGTTCACGGGCTGTTATCGCGGTGCCCAGGCTGTCATGCGGCATCCTCATTCTTACCATCAGTAGTTATCTGCACATCGTGGAGTGCAACTCGCTCGATGACTGGAGCCTGGCCTGTGGCGGCAAGTGCACGCGGCGAGACACGCCGTGCCTTCAGAATGCGAATGATTGGGTGTATGTCAAAATATAGGGAAGAGGAGTACACGGTCCCGCGACAGGACCCGATATTGCCTGGCAGATACGTGAACGAACTGCGAAAATGTACCGTTAGGAGGGTGTCTGTCGGAGTCCGGTCTTTCTGGGAACAGTCAAGGTTTCGCAGTCCACTGCAGAGCACCGCCACCCCGGCGAGCGGAAGCGCACCCGTTGGCGCATTGCTGATGCTGCCATATTCGCAAAGCAAACCTGGCCAGCCGGTTCCAAGTTTCAGTACAAAGGCGGTGACAGAATGCACGAGAAAGGAGGACCCCAGCCACACAAGAGCAGGAGCTGGATAAAACAAATCTAGGAAGAACAGGGGAATCGGAGGAAGAGCCTAAAAGGCGGAGCCTGAAACGCGCGCGGCCTCTGTTCCGAACCGGCGTCTATGGACACATTTCCCGCACGCGCCTAAAGCAGGTCCTTGACCTGCTCCGCCAACTCCGCTTGCTTCTCGTGAGTCTAGAACTCCGCGAACACGTCGTTGTCCTGCGCCAGCGGCGAGTGCTCGATGACGCCGGCAATCTGGTCGGCAACGTCCTGCCCGACGAGCTGGCTGACCCACGCGAATGCCATGTCCAACCCTGGAATTGTGTTCTTTGTCAGCTCGTCTGCGTGCCCGCTCTGTTCCCGGCGCTGCTCACCGGCCGTGACGCCCGACGAGGTCCAGAACTTGCCATCTACGACCCAGCGCGCGTGATGGACCCACTCGATCTGGCTGCTCGAGCGCGACTGGAACCGGTCGAGGTCAGCGCTTACAATGGCTTGGCGAACTGGACGTACGGTCACCACGTCGAAGAGTGCCTTGTTCGTCGTTGCGTGCTTCCCGTCGAGCAGCCCGGCCTGCGCGAGCAACCAAGCGCCGGTGCAAACGCTCATCACGTATTTGGCGCCGGGCGCCTGCTGCTGCAGGAAGCGCAGCAGCTCAGGCGGTACGATCCTCGGCGTGGTACCCCAGCCTGCTCTGCGTCAGCAGTCATTCGATTCTCGTTCGGCCTGGAGACGCACCGCCCGGCACGAGGACGACGTCAAACTGCGTCGCGTTCTCCACCGCGACGAGCTCTGCGTACGTCGCGTCCATTGCGACGCGCGGTCCGGCGGTCGGTGTCACAAATTTCTCAGGCCCGACGTACGTGGAGTTGAGCAGCTGCGACGGCTGCGGGCTGAGGATCGTGCGCGCCGCGTCGAGGTTTCCGAGTACGTCCAGCGGCCCGGCGAAATCGAGCAGCTGTGCGTCCGGGAAGAAGCAGACGGCAACGGTCAGCAGAGTCGAGGCAAGTTGCGGCACGAGCATCGTAATCCAGGCTGTCAGTGGGCTACCTTTTCGGCTTCTTATACTCGCTGCCAGGCCGGTAAACGCCCAGGGGTTCTACCGCAGCTTCGTTTGGATTGGTCTCTGCGCTGGCGGAGCCTCCTCTGCATCACGGGAAGGCTGAGCGCCGGCGGTGGCTGGTCTCTAGTCGTGCACTTGCTCCGCGTCCCGTCGGAGAGACGAGGCGCAGTCTGCCGTTCTCCATTTAAACAAGAGCTGCAGGGAGCTGGCCTATGGATCGCGTGCCACTTTTACCGCGCTCACCGGGCTCGCCTGACCTCCCGTGCATCGTCCGCCTGCGCTCTAGTATTCCAACACCTCTCACTCTTCTGCATTCTCTCCCGCACGCGCTGGTATATGGGCCTGCGATCTGGGATATCTAACGCATTTGCAACACGCGCCAGTGTCCGCGAGGACGCACATACGCCTCTCTTGCCGTGAGACTATATCTCTCTCTGCAGAGACGCTCGCGTCCGTGCATCGGGGCTGAGCTCGATCACTCCTGAGCACCTTAATGCCACCGAATTCCGCGGCGAAGGCGTTCCGCTCCAGACATTATGCACTTGCACCTCTCATCCGACCCTGGCAGCGCCTCCCGCCTCGGATGGCGAGATCGATTGTCAACTGCTGGCTCGGGCTCAACTCGAGCTCATTCTCGACGCCGTGCAGTGCCTTGGCAACTGGACTGGCAGCTTGACGCGCAGGGACGCGGCTCCGCGCACACAGCCTACGTTGTTTATCCCCGCCGCCGCATCGCAGCAGGCCTATAAAGGAACCAGGCGCTGCAGCCGGTGCATCCGTCCGTCCGCCATGCCCACCACGTCCGCCGTGCTGACCGGCCTGAGCCTCGCGACGAACATCGCGCGCGAGGCGACCGACGCTGTCCCGATCGTCAAACAGGTGCTGGGCGTCGCCGCTCGCATCGTCGCTCTCGCCGAGGTACGACCTCGTCGCTCGCAGTGCTCGGGTTGCTCCTTGACAACGTCCGCGCCAGCAAGTCGACAAGAACCGCGAGGATCTGCGCGCGCTTGCAGATGGCGCGCGGCAGATGAAGGCCACGATTGAGAGCGTCACCGCCGCTCGTGAGCTCGACGACGACATCGTACGACGTCTGGTGGGAATCAGTGGGTACGCACGTTCCGAGTCGCAAAGGCACAGCTGTGCTTTCTAATAATTGATGGGCACCTCCAGCGTCCTGCGGGAGATCGAACAGCTTTTTAACAAACATGTCGAGCGCGGGCGGGTTCGTAGATTTGTCAACTACGTCCTGAAGGTGCAAGGCGACGTCGCGCGGTTGAGACGCGAGTTTGACGATCGTCTCAGGGAGCTTCAAGTACGGTTCATTGCACTCTCACTCTTAGACCTTCAACTAAGGCGTCTCAGGTTGCGGCCAGCCTCGAGACCAACATCCTTGCGCGCGGGAATGCTCCTTTCGTCGGAGAGGTGAGTGTACAGCGCTCCAGCGCAGCTGACGTCCTCACGCAAATGCTATCCCCAGTTCCGCAACATCCGACACAGCGAGATCGAGCTCCTCCGCCGTCTCACTCCCCCGCAGCAAGACGGGGACACGTTCACGGTTACCTGCCACACAGCCGCATGCGACGGGTCAAGCGGCGTCGTCATCGTGCGCGACATCGCGCTGTCCGATCCTGACGACGAGGTGCAACGGCACCTCGAAGCCTGTGAGAGGATCCTCGAAGAGATGTCGTACGTCAGAGTTACACGCGCGCGTGCGTGTGCGTGGCTGACGGATGTTTAGCTTCATACAGAACCGCCATCCCGCTATCGCGCGTCTCTACGGGCGCAATGCCGGCCCCAAGCACAATCGCTTTGCCGTTCTGAAAGCCGGTGAGAATCGTCTTGTTCTTGTGCATCGGTGCTGAGATCGGCTTGTGTCATTGTATAGGGGACGTTCGCCCGCTGGGTGACCTCCTGAGGAGAGGCATGCCTGCAGTCTCTGTAGTCGGTCGCATCGTACGTGTGTGTCCGTTCCGCAGGATTAACTGAAGCCGCGCTCCAGGTAGCTAAGCTGGCAGTACGTCGGTTGCATAATAAGCAACTCACTCTTAAACATAGCCTCAGGATGCCTCGCATCATCTTCAAACGCACGGCGCGCAATGGGCGTTTGGCCTGTGTGGGAACCCAATGGACGGATTATATCTCGACGAAAGGGATGAGCCGAAGCTCGGCGTCCTCGCCGACCTGTCCACCGTTTCAGACACCCTGCAGCCCCACATCTTCAGCGTCTCCATGTTGCTCTCATGCGTGAGTGCTGTGAGAGTTGATTCTCGAGGCCGCGGCTGATCAATAACATACATAGATCCTCGGCCTATCCGTACCCTCGTCGTATTCCCGAGAGCACCAAGCCACGCCGAGACCGCTCGGGATTGAATCGGAGCACGCGCAGTTCATTGGGGAGCTCATCGAATCCGGATACTGCACCCTGTACGGGGAGACGGTCGTCCGTCGAGAAAATCTTTCCGACGTCGTGCCGTTCAGCCCGGAGGCGCGCTTGTACCTGTCCGAGGTCCCTGGCCGGTGGCAGAAGCCTGCTTGGGGCCAACTGCTGCTCCTCCGCGCGTCGGGAAGCACGCAATGGGAGGGGAGCATGCTGCGCGTAATGTATCTATCCGCGCCTACGGAGGAGCCGGATCGCGTGAAGGGTGTGTGTGTGGCGACAGTGTTGCAGACGCGTTTCTGACCCTGGCCAGTGCTTTACATCCAGGACGACGGCGAGATTATGCGCCACATCCAGATCAACTTCGAGATCCCGCCCTCTGACTGCAACGACGTGAGAAGACGGGCTGGGGGTCTACTGGCCGCTCACATGAAGGACGAGAACCGGGTCCGTTATGGGCTGGAGCAGAGTGTGTACCCTGGAGAGACGCCGACGGTGTGCCCCGGATGGCGCCGAAATGCCTTCTCGTTATGAGGTACCACTTGGCGCTGTATACCACATCATTATAAATAGATCTGAATCGTGTCCATGGTGAGCGCGTGTATCACAGAGAGCCGACAGTGAGTCACCGAGCATTCCGACCTCAGCCCTCCAGCATCGAGTATTGCGCAGCGGCCGCGCCATATGCGCATCGAAAAAACACGAGCAACATGTGTCATAGAGGGGTCGATCGCGGGCACCGGGGATTAGCCTAGCAGGACACAATCGGAGAAAGAGCCTGGTCAGCGGAGCTCGAAACGTGGCGCGATCCGCGGCCGAGTCTGTCCCGGACCGGGCCCTGACCGGGCCGGCGTTCGCGCTCACTCTTTCTGCTCGGAGAAAATCGTTGGCCTGCGCGAGCTGCTTCTGCTTCACATGCCGCGGACCCTGTATCCCTTCTTGCGGCCTGGCTCGCGGGCGCCCACTAGGTGCCACCCAACGAGCTGCGACTGGGGCTAGCCTGGAGTCAAATCTGGGTCCGCGCACACTTTTTATATGGTATTCATCGCGCCGCTTTCTCGGCGACTTACAGAACGAATGGTGTCGCTTCTTCGCGCTTGACGTTGGTCTCCTACAGGGCTGGCGTCATTACGATGGTCTGGACCTAGCTCCATTGGCGTCCGTCCCGGCGAGGCCGACTTGTTCTGGATCTGCACGCGCTGGAGTTGGTCTGAGACAGCGCCGAGCGAATAATCTGGCTCGCCGCGCAAGCTGCTGTTCCTCGACTCAGCTCCTCCACGGTCGCTCGAACTGTGCGGAGCCATGTGTACACCGGCTGCTGCTTTCCGCGTTCCAGTACGTGCATGGTTATGTTAGGTCTGCTACCAACCCGTGTCTTTCCCGCAGCGCCGCAGTGCGTGCACGAGTTGCAGCTCTCTATTTCAGGGAAGAGCGAGTCGAGATGTGCGCGCGATGGAAACCGAGCCGCGGAGAGACGGTTGTGTTTGCCCTGGGCGCAGGCCAGGTTGGTCGCACGGAATAGAGAAAATACATTTCACGGAACGCGGATTGTACATCTTCGAGACTCTGTCACTCGGTGCACCAAACGATGTCGATGCCCTTCATAAAGACGGCGCTGCCGAACGAGGACGACGGCGGGCCGTGCTGGAAGACGTGCGGCGGCATGTACGACATTCTGAACTGCTTGCCCGGCCTGACGTTCGTCGGGTCCGCGGCGGCGACGGACTGGACGGTCGTAAACCCGTAGGGGCTCGTCGCGGGAATCTGACAACGAACAGTGAGTCTGTGAGTAACATCACCGATAGCGACACCTGCACGCACCTCCTGGAACAGCGCGACGCCGGGCCCGAGCGGCCTGTCTGACTGGCTGTCGCGCGGGTGCATCTCGAACGTGCACGGCAGGCGCGACGCGACGGCCGTGTGGTGCGCGTACGCGCGCTGCAGCAGCTCGTCGACGGTCTGCGGGGCGCACGCGCCGCCCGGCGGGCAGTCGCACGACACGGCGGCGAGGAGGAGCCCGTTGGGCGCGCGCGTGATGAGGACGCACCTGCGCGCCCAGCCCGCCGTGCATCGAAGGAGAAAAAGCGGCCGCTCATGCTCCATCTCTTCAGCTTCGGGGTGTGAGAAAGGTTCATTTGGAATTGCCAAATGAATCTTCGTGCACCGTGCAAGAAGTCACTGTGTACGTGCTCACCTGTTCTGCTGCGGCCCGTGTCCCGCCTTCTTTGAACGGCCAGTCGCATGACTTCCTGCATCAGCATGCCCCAGGAGACCGCTGCTGGATTCTCATTCTACGTATCACGATGCCAGAGGACCAAATGCGCGGGCGATCTTCGAACCGCGACACGGTGGACGCGCTTGCAGCGCGCTAATATCTGGACCCGGCATAGCCATACTGCACCCGTCCTGGCCGGTCTGCTCACGCCCTGCATCATGCAGCCCGTTTCCCACGCCGATCGCGCACTCTGGAACCCGGTCATCTCTGATTTCCAGCGCCAGATAGCCACCCTGCGACGGTACGCCAACGCGATCTCGTCCGATTGCATCTACTGATCCGAGCCTGCGAAGTGCCCAAGACGTGAAAGACGCGCAGCAGCGCGTCCTTGATGCGGCTATGCTGCTCATGCGCGAGGTCATCCCGGAGTGGAACGCATCGACGATTACTGGCCGGCTGCCTCGGGAGGTCCTGGCGGCGTGCTTCTCGTTTCTGCCCATGAAACGACTCTTTGCGGCGACGCATGTCTGCCGCTCATGGCGCGCGGCGGCCCTTGGTTCCCCAGAACTCTGGTCCAATCTCAATTTCGACGACCCTGGCCTCGCCAAAGGCACAGTTTTCAGTGCAGTCGCAACGCGCGCGGGTCACCTTCCGCTCGACGTCACTTTGCCGTACATCGACAGCGCAAACGAGGACGCACTGGGCCGTGCACTTGCGCGCCATCTTGATCGGGTCCGACATCTTCGATGTGCGCTTATGAGGGTCCCCGCTTTCCTCCGGCAACCTGCTCCAAATCTCGAATCGTTGAAACTATCGAGCGTAGAAAGTACTTTGCCCGTCGACTTCCTCGGCGGGTATCCAGGACGTCTGAGGACCTTGGAAATCTCGTCGCTACGCCGCCTTCCAGTGACATGCGCGGCATTGTCCGCTCTAATCACACTCTCCGCGAGCCTTGGATATCATTCCGAGGGAAACGAGTCACTCGCGCAGCTCTTCTCCATCTGCCCGCGCCTTGAAAACCTCGCTCTCAGCGATCTCGTTGACGAGGATTTCGAACATCTCTCAGCCAGTGCGCCCACCCGCCTGCAAACGCTCAGTCTGCAGACATACAGGCACGACTATTCTGATCTCGTGCGCTATCTGCGTCGATGGGCGCCGGTAAATACGGGCTTGTCGCGGATCGAGATGAACATGGACTTCGATGTGCAGGACGCGGCGCCTGTCTTCGAGGACGTCGAAGCCCTCTCCGTCACCCAAGACAGAGAGCGCGCGACGCTCGTGACAACGAACACCCGCGGCCGCCAATGCACGCTTGTCTTGCGCCACCTGTCGCAGTGCCGCTACGACTCGATCTCGAAGCTCCTCGCGGCCGTGATTACGGACAACAGCACGTCTCTCGGCCAGCTGCGCTTCCTGAGCGCGCCGGCCACTGTGCTCGACCCGCTGTTCGACCCACCGCCCGAGATGCCCGCGTTGCGCTCGCTTACTGTGCTCGTCGAGAAGTGGGCGCCAGAAACGATCATCTCGCAGCAGATGTTCTCCTCGGAGGGAAATTGGGACGTATTTCCGTGCGACCAGCTTGCGTTCCTGGCAGACACGGAAGGCATGCAGCTTGCTCGTATCGATATCATCGCGCGCAGAAGTTCCTGCTCGATTCACTCGCGGAGCGTTGACGCGGGCAACGTACACAGCCTCCTTGAAGCTCTTGCATCGTCTCTTCCGCCCAGGACGGAGGTGGAGACAGTCGAGGTGGTCGTGCAAGGATTGTGCGAGGATCTTGCAACAGGCGTTGCTCTCCCGAGCATTCAGGGGTACCGCATCCGGCTGGGCGACACCTCGTGCAATGTCCAAGGCCTCGTCTCGTGAATAAATGTCAGCTCGCACGACATCTTGCTTGCCTGTACTGTACAAATTTACTAGCAGTGGATACTCATGCATCTGAATTTGACTCGCTCGATGGCTAGCGCAAGCTCGGTTTGATTTCATTATTACTTTTACGACACTGCATTCCCGTCTCCACACTCGCCTACTTCCCTCCGGGCCCGGTAGGGAGCTCGCCCTGGTCGGGGCAGCCACGGCCGCCGTTCCACGCGCGGAAGGACTGGATGTCAGTGCCGGTGTTAACGTTCTGCAACATCCCGCGCGTCAGCCCGAGCCCGAAGCAGAAATTGAGTCAACGCACGGTGCACTGGCCGCCCTGGTCGTAGTACGTGAACTTCTGGCCGTTGCACCCGCCGGCGGTGAAGAACTCGACGCAGGCCGAACCGCCGGCCTACGCACACAGGTATGACTGTCAGCAAAGAGAAACAACGCGAGGGCAAGGGAGGGGAAGGGTAGGAACGCACGACGAAGGAGTGGCGCCCGCCGAACGAGCGGCAGCTGCCGTCGTTCGGGACGTCGTTGCCGCGCGCGCCGTCGCACGAGTTGCCGCTCCATGCGGTGAGCGCGTACGCGTGCGCGGCGAGGGCGAGAACGGAGGCGAGGGCGAAACGCATGGCTGACTGGGTGGGCTGGATGGCGTGTGGGAGTTCTGGCCGTGCACGCCTGGCTTTTATACTGTACGTGCGGGGTTTCTCCGGGCTTGACTCCCAGGGCCTGTGTGTCAGGTCACTGCGGAACAGTGATATAGTACTTAGCAATCCTCATCGTACTTGCAGGATTATGCATGACAGTTTGACGGGACAAACGCGTCTGTGGAGCATCAGTCAGATCGCGGCGAGACTGATCCCGCTGCGCAAACCTGCTCAGTTCCCGAGCGTCCTGTTGTCTAGCAGCATCCTGAATCCGAAATACCACCAGGCCTAGCTTATCCCAAATCTACGTCAAGCCAGGTCAAAATTGAGCTCACCTTTGCAAGCCCATTTTGGAAGGAGGATCGAGCGGGTTTCCTCGTTCGGCGATAGGACTTTGATTGACCGGTGCTGCGTGCTCATGAAGTAAGCAGTAATATTCCACTTCTGGTTGAGTGGTAGGTCTTGGCTGCCGGTTTCGGCAATGATTCGCACGCACACTGCGCTTCGCGGGCTTACCGCTCCGCTGAGCGACGTCTCGAATCTCCGTATGTACCAGAGTGAACGTCGGAGACAACACCACCATGCGCCTTCATTCCACGTGGAATGCTCGATCTTTGTACTCAAAGCGCCGCCGTGCTGCATCTGCCCGCGTGCAAGAAGCCGAATCCCGCGAATCATAATGAGATTGCCGCAGTGCATCGGCGCCGGGATATCGCGCTTTGAGCAGCTGCGGCGAGGAATGCATATCGGCCGGGCGCCGCGAGAGTCACACGACCAGACCGGGTGAGTCTCCATGGCGGCCGGGATGTCCTCGGCGTGGCCTGTACACACGAGGGGACAGATCAGGGAATGCGAGTATATGGTACGAGCGTGCCACGGACGGCGGCGAGTGCGTTGGAGCGCGGCACGTGCATCGCGATGGGAGCGTTCACCCGCTCCCGCGCGGTGTCTGCCACACGGCAGTGGGCGGGACTTGAAGGTAGACGTTCACGAGCGGGGACGACTGCGCGGTGTAGGCGGTGGGCAAGCAGACTGTCGGCCGACGAGGAAAGTGACACCCAGTGCGGGACTAATTTCCGAGGATGAACTCCCGCAGAATGCGTGCCGACGCGCGAGTCGACAAGAGACCCAGAAGGCCGAATCTAATGCCTTTGCATGTTTAGGCTGATACTCGCCGTGCACGGGGATGGGGTGCGTCCGAGCGGCAGTACTCCAGCGCAAGTGAATTCGGGCGCAGAGCAACAGCAAGACGTAGTCTCGAGGTATAAACACCTGACGAATGCAAGAACAACCGCTGATAGGACTAGCCTAGGCGAACACGACGTGTTCAAAAGTGTTCACGCAGGCAGTGTCGGTCGACAGCTAGCGCAGATAGGCAAAAAGGACCATCGGAGATGAATATGAGGGATTCTGTGTCCCTCGCGCACAAGTAGCAGGTCACGGAGCCGTACGGATATGCAGCAGCGTTCAGAACGGGCGCGTCCTGAGAACGCAGAGCAGCGATCGCGACAATCCAAGTAAGAGAGCGAGTCCGGTCCAATCGTGGATATAAGGTTCAATGTTTCCCAGTCGCGCTTTGCCCAACTCGCAGGCGAATGCGAGTCAGGGCGGGAGCCAGCACCCGGAGCAACGTGGCGTCCGCCGCAGGGACATTTGGCCAGGGCGCGCCGGGAAAGAGGACCTCAGATGTAGCAGTGATATCAGGGATATGGACCCATACAACGGCGCGCGCGCGCCGCAGTCGTCAGTCGCGAGGTTGGAACTTGGCGGAGGAGGAAGGAAGCAAATTGAGTTCAAACACCGACGCACGCCTTGTCCTCGATCGAGCTCCGGCGGCCCCGCGCCAGTCCGCACGTGCCAGTGTCATTTCAAATGGTTCGCACGGGGAGGAGCTGTGTGAGCCACGCCGCGCGGCCGCTGCCCTCGTGTTCTGGGACCCACTGGCCCCGGTGCTCTTTTCTCGACCGCGGTTCGGTCTCCAGTTCTTCCCGAGTACGCCCTATAATGGGCTCATATGCTGGTACTTTCAATTACTGTGCTATTACTCCATGCTCCTCTCTACGCGCAGTGCCCATTCTGCTCTCCGGCTTTCTCACGATGACTCGGGCTTTGCGCGAGTCCTGGACCGCGTTTGCACTTGCCAGTGCTCCTTACGGCTCGGTGGCTATCTCTCACTCTCGTTCTGCACCTTGGATGCGTGTATTCTGGGCTACTGTTCCGTCGGTGTCCCAAAGGTGGATCAACGAATCAACACCAAGTGCGAGACGAGTTACTTAAAGGCTGCCCGGGCGCGGCAGTTTGAATTGGCTAGCAATGGCACCCTGTCTCTCGGCCTGTTCTGAACACTCTGCGCCGATGTCAATTCCTCATGGCAGAGTTTCGACTTGTGCGGGCGCCATCATTCCCGCTTCTAATGCCTGTCCGGCATCCTTCTGGGCTGCCCAGCACAGACAGCACAGCTGTCCGCACGCTGACCGTCCCCTGTCCTCCCCTTGCACGAAAACAACATGGCGTCTCAAGCTACAGACTACCCGCGCGCCGCTGCGGCCCTCTCGGGTATAGGACTGACGGTGCAGGTTGCGTACGCGGTGATGGACGACCTGCCCATCGTCAAGCAGGTGCTCTGCGTCGTCTCGAGCATCGTGAAGCTAGCGCAACTACGTACTTCACTCCTGCTGGTCCGACATGGAGCTCACCTTGGACGCGCAGGATACCGAAAAGAACCGCGAAGCGCTGCGTGCGCTCGTGTCGGAGAAGGCGCGGAACTTGGGTACAAGCTTCGAAATGGTCAGCGGCGGCAGCATGGTCAAGCTCGATTCGGAGATCATCAACAGCCTGGAAAGGATCCACACGTATGTACGGCCGTGTTACAGAGGGTGTCACGGATTCTCATTGCACAGCGTGCTGCGAGAAATCGAGGTTTTCTGCTTGGCCGGGCCCTCAGCTACGCCTTCACGGTCTCGTCCGAGGCCGATCGTCTGAGCAGGGACCTGTCGGCTGAGATCGAGCAGTTCAACGCGAGTACCCACTCGCATTTCATTCATCGCGTTCTGATCTCCTGCTTCAGACCGTGATTTCTCTGGCAAACTATCAGTCTCAGAGAGAGAGAACGACCGCGGCGAAGTACATCCGATTTTGGTGAACTCTAGCGGACACTGACAATATGTACAGTCCCATGTGATCCACAACTGCGACGTTGACCGCGAGTAAGCTGATCGAAGGGAAAGAGCTTTTCCTCGCGTAGCTATTCACCGAAACGTCCCCCGCGCGGTATACTGGGTGGTCCGACTCGCAAACGAAGGCTCCCCAGACGACCGCTTCGTCCGCCTGTTCGCCGCAACGCGCAATACGCTGACCACCCTGCACAAAGTGGTGCCCCGCGCGCATCTCGCCAGCTCCAAAAACTGGCCGGCCGTTGAGCGCAGAGAATACCGCATACCTGTGGAAAACGATGGCGCATTTCGACGGGGCGCAGGCGGGCAGTTGGCTCGTGATGCAGACCGGCGTCGTGTAACTGCGCGCGGCGGTCCTGCTCGCGGAGCGCGCGGTACATATGGCCCAGGTTTCTGGCGGAAGATTTCGTCCGCACTGGCCCGGGAGAGGCACCGGATTTCATGACGCGTGCGTTACCGTCAGTGCAGCTCGGTGTTTCTGATATACACGTGTGCTTGACGCTGCCGCAGTCAGTCGGTACGAATCAGAGGAACGCGACGGCGACATCGAGTTCATCAGGACGGTGGCTCAAGTCCCGGCCTCTATCGCTAGCGAGGTCCGCGCTGAGCTGGGGGTCGTTATGCCAGACCGTATTCCCGAGGGAGAGAGTATGGTCGCGTTCTACCTGTTTCGAACGCCCGATCACGACAGCGGGAGACGTTTGTCAAGACATTTCCAAGACACTGATCCAACCAGACCAGACACTGGCCTTTGCACAGGTCATTGCGCGCACTGGCTGTGCGAAAGCATGGCTGCCAAGCGGCTGCTGTTACTGAACTACTCGGTTCCGGCTTGATTTCATCAGAAGTGTCAGCCTCACGCTGTCAGTCGATGAACTTCCTTTACGATGTCACGTGGCGGCATGCCCGAATGTGCTGGAGGAGAGCTTCATAATTCATAGGTAAGCTCTGTCTGTGGATGAGCACCTGCGGCGCTGAGCAGACGTTGATTCTACTGCAGGCCTACAGAATGAGCCCAATGTCTCTAGCTGGCATCAAGGCTGTGCCGGCGCTGCCAGCAGACAAGCTCGCAGGATTGTATTGAGATTCCGCGAAAGGTCGGACTGCACGGTTATTCTGCAGATCCCGGTAGTGTCAGAGCCGAATCAGGCGGAATCCCCAAGGACTGCGCCGCTTCGTGTGTGGTCACGAATCCAGAACCGTCAGGCTGTACAGATCATCCCGGCCGGCTTCGGCTCTGCGCTGGGGTATATAAACGGGTGCCCCAACAGGCAGTCTCACTCACCCCGACACTCGCTCCCATTCCCTACAACATGATTGCCTCTACACTCGTTGTTCTCGCCGCCGCGCTGTCCGGCGCGCTCGCCGCCCCCGCCAAGCGCGACACCTGCGTCGCGCTGAAGACCGGCACGCTGTCGATCACCGACACGCGCCCGGGCTCCATCGTGCAGGAGCTTGGGCTCGACCCCGTCATGGACGTCAACCGCAACCCGTTCCTGCAGCGCGGCCAGGGCGAGACGCAGCTGTTCACCGTTGAGGCGTGCGATAGCTTCGTGTACGTCGCGGCTCTCGTGATCCGCTTGGCATCGTATGCTAACCTGTCGTTTCAGTCGTATCTCCGCCGAGCACAACGGCGTCAGCGGCTGCCTCACCGTCGACGACGGCGTTGGCCAGGTGACGCTCCAGGACTGCGACGGCCCGCAGCTCACGCAAGGCTTCGTACGCGTCTATTAGATGCGACGTTTCATCTCCTTACCCGTCTGCAGATCGTCGACGGCATGAACGAGGTCCGCTTCCTCGGCAACGGCAAGCCGTACCACACCTATTTCACCCAGCTTCACGGCAGCCAGATGGTTACTTGTACGTGCCCAGTCACATTCCAATGGGCTAAATGCTCACCACTGTTGTTGCAGTCATCAACGAGACCCCCGTGCCGGAGTACACCCTCAAGTTCACGCCCGCCTGAGTTGGTCCCATCGCACAGTCCGGGGGCAAGGACTCTCAAATATGGGCTCAATGAGGACTAGTTACATGAAGGTTTCTTCTAGTACAGTATCTCCCGCATAATATCACCTTGAGAGACTTTGCAAATCACTTCATCGGCGCGGAGACTGAGAAAGCTAACTGGTGGGCGTCAGTAGATAAAGTGTCTAGTCTTATAATGGGGAGTGTGTAAGCACGTAAATGTGTCGGCCTTCATGTCAAATCATTCCATTCGTAAAGCAAAACAAGGCATGGTGGCACTGAACGACCGGAACAGTAGCGGAGTTTGAACGTCTTTCTTCTCCTGCCGCGCACGGCGGCGGCTCGTCGGCGAGCTCTGCTACTCTGACTAAGCGCCGCATCTGCTCCTGGGACGCGCAACATGTGCTATGATGTGGCGCCTGCCTGCGAAATCAGTAGCAACTTCCGCATTGCTGGTGTTCGCGCACGATACCTCTGCCTGTCCTGGGCTCCCGGATCGTACGATTCACTCGTGCTTCCACACGGTCTTCCTTGCCCCTTATTCTGCGTGCTCGTATCTTGTAAAGCTGGTTCGCGACTCGCTAGGTCTCGAAGAAGACGGTATTTCGGGCACGGGCCAGCACGGCTCTTGTAACCACATCTATCGGCTCGTTCTCGCAAAGCGGAAAACGATATGCGGGCTCAAGGGGATGCGGATGATAGATATGGCGACCCGGGCATCCAATAGGTTCCTACCTCACGTGATACGCTGTCATTCCGTCGCGCATCGAGGCAGCTATATACTGTACGAGTCTCCGCTTGACCCTGGCCATCGATGCGAGGGGTTTCACGTCCTTTGATACTGCTGATGCACTGTGCGATTGCTGTCTCGTCGCATGTGCCCGAAGCATGTTTCACCGGTGCCGCCTCGACATCGCTCAACCTGGCGCCGCTCCGAGTCCCGGGATCCCATCGTCCCCCGCCTGTGAATTGATGGCCTCTGCTTGCTATCAGCTCTCAGAACCAGTTGATGATGCTATTTCTGCTCGCGGTATGAGCCTAAAGGCCCGTATCGCGCTGCTGCGGCACTCGATCTCTGGCACGAACGCAGACTCGTCTTCCGGATCGCCGGCTGAGCGCTTCCCGACAGGCTCGTCGCTGGGATATTCAGCGCTTTGTCTCGGCGTCTCCACCGTCGTCGCCAGCGCAGAATGGAGATGCGCACGGGCCGGCGCAGCTCTATGTCCGGCATGAAATCGTTTCTCTGACCCGCGCACTGGTTCATCGTGACCGCGCACGGCACGAACAGCGCAACGCGCCGTGGAGGTCGCGCGCGCGCCGTTTGTAGCAGCCTGTCTGCGTTGCAGCGCTTGCATGCCGTGCCGCGGGTACAGGCCCACGCCACGACGGCGCGCAGCAGGCCGCTTGGAATCCGTTTGATGGTGACGGTGGGCTGGCCGCTGTCTGCGCGCGGCGCGAGGAAGAGCTTGCTCGTCGAGTGCATGGTTTACTGGCAACGGAGCGCGGGGTCCGCGCTCCGTCATTTACACTCGTCTGACATCCTTGCTGTGCCGGGCGCCTGTGGCGCTGGGCCTACACTGTTACACGGCGCACATCAGTTGTGGCTGTTAACAGCCGGGCATCTGTCTGTTCACGATCTTCGAGCACGGCATCCGGATCTGCATAGCTGCGAAGCGTGCATTGCGAACGCGGGCCTGGAGACGTCCTGGATGACGCAGAGACTCAACCCTGATCGCGAAACAGCGTCATCTTCCCGCTTTGCATCGCGCGCTACGCCGCCGATGCACGCCCTCTCTATCCAGCCGTGCGTGCTCTGCCGCGCCGTCGTCTCTTTCCATTGCACCTCGCGGCGAGTCTCCGAAAAAATGCGTCACCGTCGGCGACGCGAGGATGCCTGAGGACTGTGAGAGCTGCTCGGCGCCGATCTGTCTGTACGGCCCGAACGCGATCACGGACCGAGAACGTGGGTGCCTCTCCTCATACTGGCACGGGGATGCAGGGTGAGTGTAGCAGATGATGAGCCTGGAAGCTAGGAGCGCTGTTCAGCGAGTGCACCTTTTAATCTTGCGCCGTTGCTGATAATCTGGCCGGCAGACGCGGCCGACTCCTTGACCAATCGTTAGTCAACGATCGGCTCAATTCTCCCGTCCGGTGCGCTGAGAACGCGCTTCTGACGGGGCGCTGGCTGGTTTGCGGGTCGCACGTGAGGACTGTGACCTGTTGCGCGATGATAGATGTGTGACGGCTAGCAATTCCGGCGTTTCTGGACATCCCTCACGCTGTCTCGGGAATGAGATTGATATACCAGCACTACGCTTGTGCATGGTCTGCATTCGGTTGCCTCACGTGGTATCCCTTCCAGCTATCTTCATAAGCCTGAACAGACCCCGGATAGATAGTGATCAATAACCAGGCGCAGGGCTCTTATTGTCTAAACGCGTACATGGCGACGATCGAGCGAGTTTCCGTACATATGGGGTACTGAGATGCGAGCCCTACACTCCATAATGTATATCCATTTCCGTAACACTGCCAAACTGAGGGCATGTGAGGGCAGGAGCTACCTCTGCGGAGTATTGACTGCATTCGTCCATTTTGTCGACAAAGGCCTTTTGAACTGAGAGGATGAGCCGGGTACCGCCAATACTATATTTCGCAATCGCCAGCCTGTAACCAGTAAGGGCAGGACTTGATATAATCGAGCCAGACCTACATGTCTAGCCATCCGGTGTAGTCCTATGTAATGATCAGACACGGCGCCACACCGGACGGAAAGATGCCCACAGGTTTGACGAGACATAAAATCATTGAGAGGGCCATCCCGCAGACGAGACTACGCAGAGGGGGTAAGGTTTTGCTAGAGTGAGGCCGGACACCTGCACGCTGTAAGTCGCCCTGCCCCACAAGTCCACCTGGAATTCCAGGTGGAAAAATGAAAGTTGCTCCAAATGAACTAAAAAACACTTTTGAATATCATTGTTTTTTTTTGGGGCACCTGGAATTCCACTGGAATTCCAGTTGGAAAAGGTAGCCGTTTTGAACATGGACGTCCTGGACGTCCAGGTCATGTGACTCTAAAACATTCGAAAAACGCGTATAGTTAAGTTAGGTTAGGTTAAGTTAGGTTAGGTTAGGTTAGGGGTTAGGTTAGGGGTTAGGTTAGGTTAGGTTAGGTTAGGTTAGGGTACGTTTTAAATTTCAGTTCCAGGTGGAATAAAAAACAAAGTTTTCTAGAATTGCATTTTAACAGTTTTGGAGTGGGTGGACAAATTGGAATTCCAGGTGGAATTCCAGTTGGACAAGTGGGGCAGGGTAAGGTTCTCCCTGCACGTACATGATGAAGTACATTGCGGAGCCGCGGGCCAGGATGCCCAGCATGTTACTCGCACCGAGCTGGCGCGATGCTTCCCGGTTGACCCAGCTCTTCCTGAGGGCAAGGACGGTAAGGTAGAGCTCATAGCAGAGCGCTGAATTAGATTATCAGCCGGTGCACGCCCTGAGCGTTGCAGTCTTACGTGCAACAAAGGGCTCCGCATAGTTTGCAGGACCTGCCAGTGAGACATCTGCTCAGCAATCGGACATATACCCCGAACAGTCCGGAACCTACGCAGTTCATTGGAAGAGTAAAGAATCACGATAAGGATTAATATGCCATACTCGACGGCGAAGAGACTGCCGTTTGTCCACAGCACGATCTTGGACTTGTGGTACATCGCGTAGACTCGGAATTGGAGGAGCACTGAGAGCGGAACACCGTCAGCCTGGAATTGAGTCCGTTGCCACTGGAGCAACCTACCCTGCACAAATGCCATGATGGCCAGCATCGACATGATATATATCGCAAAGAAATGAGGAGGACTGCGCAGAGCATGAGCGGCCCCTGCTGACAGATCAAAGAAGAATGAGATAGTTACCTAAATGGTGCGGTGAGAATGGTCGCATCTGGCAGTAGGTATGAATTTCTGCGTACACCGGCAATGCAAAACTCGGGATGCGGACGATGACCAAGGCAATAGGCAGGTATCGGATCTAGTAGCACAAGAACATGAGTTTTTACCACAACTCCCGCCCAGAGCGCACCGCGGTGTATAGAATAATGTTCGTCTTTGTTGGGCGTTTCTGTATCAGGGCGGTCATGAACTGCCGTCAGACACCACCAGCGCACGCACCCAGATGAGATCGACCTGTGCACGTGATCACAAACGCGAACGCGAATGGACGAGCGGAAGCACGTACCTCATCTCCCAGCATCAGAACTGCTCAAATAGCCGCCGGTCAGTGAAGCTCTGACGCTGAGGCCGCGCGCACACCAATCGTACACAATAAGCGTCATCGGCGCGGCTGGCGTGCACGGGCGTCAGAGGGGACCGACCGCGCAGCACAGCAGTTGTACGCGCACCCTGCAGACACTTGCTCAGGAAATGTAGCGAAGTTGAACCCATTTGAAGTTTCAGCACGGTGCATTTGGGGGACGTTCCTTCTGTGGTACGAACCTATTTATACTGCGCCGAGTGTTTCGCGGAGGATCCACCATCATTTCACACAGCCGGCGTTGCCTACAGACTAGGCCCAGTTGGGAGCCAGCCTAACATCTGCACGATGCGCGCTGCTGATGACGGTCGTACACACCCAACTAGCAACTCTGGTCATCGTGGCGAAAGTGAGACGAGTTGGATGAGATGCCTTGGACTCCCGAGATCGACATTGCACTGGGTTCTGGATGCGCAAGCAAGCATGTACTCCCGATGAGAGAATACTCACGGGCAAGGCTACAATTAAAGGAAATCAAACCGTGCGATAGATGGAGCGACCGTCCCTGGCGGTGCGCTGTCAAGCTGTCCGTTTCGGCGAGCAGATCGCCGCCGACGTCATGGACAGATTTACCGTTTGTTGGATCCGGGTGACACGCCGACGTGGAGATAGTTCCATGGCAGCTAGAGAACAATGACGAGGCGGAGAGCCGAGGCTGCCCTTCCCAGTGAGCTACCGGCGCGAGGGCAATGTTGGGAGGGACCTGGTTGGGCACCCAGATCATAAATCGCGCCGGAAAGAGACGTAGAATTTTAATCGTGCTACCCGCGGCGCAGTCAAAGCCTGCGCGTGGATCGGGCAGCTGCTCGGACAAGGTCGGACTGGGTCGCGAGGCTAGAATCAATTGCACACTCTGCGGGACAATTCAAACTGTATCAGCATAGGCTCTCCCAGTGTCTGACAGATGAAAGGGCGGGGTGCCGGACATCTCCATTGCCTCGTCGCGCTCGTCGAGGAAGGCCTTGCGGACGGAGAGGATCAGTCGAGCGCCGCCGATGCTGCTCGTCGCGTCCGTCAATCTAGAAGGTGATCAGCTAATCGTCCGCATGAGCCATGAGGGACACACAGGTCCAGCCAGCGGACGAAGCTCTACGGGCCGATTAGTCTCAGCTATTTGTGCTTGGGATCGGCCATCCTCACTGGAGCGACGAGAAACAGAACCATCGATAACGCCATGCCGCTCGCGACGCTGCATGGCGAGTTCTGAGCATGTACATCCGTTTATTGTCGATCGCAACGTACAGGATGAAGTACAGCGCAGAGCCGCGCGCGAGGATGTCCAAGATGCTAGTGGCGCCGAGCTGGCGCGACTCTTCGCGGTTTATCCAGCTCTTCCTGACGGCGAGAAAGACTAGATACGATTCGTAACAAAGGGCTGGACCAGGGTATAAGAACGTGGTCGCATAGCTGGGCTACGACGGCATGACGATGCTCACGCGCAACGTATGCCGCGGCGAAGGTTCGCGGGTGGACTGTGCATGCGCGGCAATTCTCGCTCGGAGAGACATGCCCGGCTGAGACGCGCTGAGCGGTTATACAGGGGCCCAGGGAGAGCGACGACGTACGCGTCAAGCTCGATGATAGGCGCAAAATCAGGAAGATCGTGATCGTGTACTCGACGACGAAGAGCGCGGCGTTCGTCCAGAGCATGGTCTTCGATTTGTTGTACATCGCATATATGCGAGTTATGCGGACACTGCGCGGGAAGGATCAGAAAGGTTCCTAAGTAGGGAGATTTGACAGACGCCTGTTCGTCGTAGTCAGCGTCCTGAGAGCTGAGAAGTGATTGGTCGCATGCTCACGGAACGGGAACGAACACCCAGAATCTTAACGCGGCCACTGCAACCGGGAAGTATCGGACCTTGTGGCAGGTAGGGAGTCAGGTTTTATGTTCAGCGTGTGTGATGGCGAAAGCGCACCGCGAAGTAGAAAAGTACGTTCGGTTTCATGGGACGCGTCTGTACGGCGCGCTATTAGACGTGCACCGGCGGGCCTGGCAGGAGCTTCTGGTACGCGCCCAGATGAGATCGATCTGTGCGCGTCGTCAGGCTGGTGAAACCAATGGTAACTCGTGTAGTCACGTACTTCCTCACTGAGCATGAGAGCTGTACGCCTGTCAGTCGGAATGGCTAGCTTAGGTTTCCTGTATGGGACCGTACCCCAATCGTAAACGATGAGCGTGATAGGCACGACTAGCGCGCGTCAGAGCGTTTTCAGCTGGATTGCGGGCAGAGACGCACATTGAAGACAGTTGTTTACGAACTCCAATCCTTCTTCTGCTGAAGCCATCGTGATGGTCCTGCGGAAGCGACCTGGCGAAGCTGCTTTATATGGCGCGTGGAACGAGAGATCGGCGGTTATGCGCGCCGGAGCCGCATTCACAGAAGGCGGAGCTTGGGCGCGACATCGCTCGTCGTCCTGAGTAGATGTCATATAGGATGTGGAGCGCTATGGGCGGCAGCATATCAGGCGGCGAAACACGGTGGATAGGTCTCAAAGACGCCGGTGAGCAAGATGCTGGCCATCAATTCGAGTCGGTCACGAGCCAGCAGGCCTGACGACACGCATGCAGCATCCAGGATTTTCGATCGACCAGAGATCCACTCCGAGAAGTCAAGAAGCGCAGCAACTCGTGAACCGCACGATCCAGCTTCTAGTTGCTGAACATCGCACCGCACTGGGCGTCTGCGCCGTGCGGTGCGGCTAGACTCCGGGGAATGCGCGACAAGCTGTGCTGCGGTGACGCGCCCGACATGCCCAATGGGATCTGTATCGCGCGCGCCTCAGCAGGCCCAGCCAGGGCAGCAAACGGAGGAGACCAAGGTGCGTTCAAACCCCGACAACTCCGACGGCCCGCCTTCGTTTTTGCCGTCTACGAGTGATCAAGAGTGCTTGCCGCCCAGCTGTGCCCGCTGAGCGCAACTCTAGCTCTCAGCGCACTGCTCTTAGGCCGCCGGCAAACTCCTATAGAGGTTGTATCCGCCGGGACCCCCAAACTGCCCGCCGCAGGCGCCGCAGGATGTAGGAGCGGGACCCCCAAGTTGCCTCTGGGACGCGAGGATGTAAGCGGCGGGACCCCCAAGTTCGAGGACCTGACGAGTGACCCGGGACAGTCCTGGGTCCAATTGGAAAGCGTGTTGAGGTCTGCAGTGCGGCTAGGATGGCTCCCAGTGAGTGAGACAGTGCCTGAGAGTGTCATTCTTCTTACTCCCAGATGACTGATATACATGCTATTATAGTGAATATCCACAATACTTGGCGACTAGCGCTCGAACTCATTACGATAGCTCCCGCGCAGCGGGCGCTCCCCGGGAGCTTTTTGAGGTTGTAGGTATGCGGGACCCCCAACTTGGAGGCTCCGAGGGCACCTGCCGGGACCCCCAAGTTGGCCGGCCGCTGGATATAACCTCATATGAGGTTTGCCGGGGGCCTACTGCTCTTGCGTATTGTGCTGCACACTGCACCACGTTTGGCCGGTCGTTCCTGTAGACCGGATTGCCGAGCGTCTGGCGCCTCGCCCGCATCTCGTATTGCTCGTTGTCTCTAAGACCTTCGAAGGATTCTTTTTCTACCTTCATATTCATGCTAGTGGTTCTTCTGGCACTCCGGGAGCATCTGACGTGACGGGATCCTCCCGCACTGGCTTTCCGCTCGCCCCGCTCGCCGAAACGGCTCTTTCTTGCACCTTTTCTCAACGCGGCCCCTCGAGTATGCGGTATTAAACGCATATTCTACCGCATCTCGGGCGCTTGTCTGAGCAACAGCTCGCCCGGCTGGACGCCGCACCTGCGCCGGATTCTGTATGCGCGAGGGTGCGTGGGCGAGTGCGAGTGTACGCGGGATTCGGAATCCCATCGCGCGCGTCTGTACAGTATAGGATCACCCATCCGCTGCTGCGTCTCAGTCCCTCGTCCAAGCGCCCCTTCGCGCGTAGCATAGGACGGGAGCGGCTGCAAGGGGATGGTATGCGCGCGGGAGTAAGATCCAGAGCGCATTCAATCCCGGTCCCCGCGCCTTTCCCATCTGTCGAAAGCTTGTGAGCTGTCCCTCAGCGCTACACCGTGCTGACCCGTGCACTACCGTGCATGTCCCCGTTGGGCGCGTAGACCGGTAAAGTGCGCGTCCTGTACACATTGTGGGGAGCCAGGCTGAGGTGGAGGTTAGCAGATGATGAGGGCAAGTTGCTGCACTGTTGGGGGAAGCGCAGGAAGTGAACTGCAACGCGTTTTATACAGTACGGCCTCCGGCTGCAATGTGCGGTATCCACGCCGCGGCCGATGGGGAATCCGGAGACGACGTGTGCGAGACGATGAGAGCAGCGGGAGACACATCCAGAATGCCGGTCCCCATCTTGCGAACTGTCTCTCAGCGCCGCGCCGCCCGGTCACTGTCCCCGCCGCGCGCGCATGCGTAAGATGCGTAAACGGTCGTGTGGACATTGTGGAAAGGTATAAAGGTGGGAGGGTGAGCAGATGATGAGGGCGACGGGTAATGGATGGTGAATATGCGAGAGGGAGGGAATCGCAGCGCGTTTTATACTGTACTCTCGCGTAGCCGAGTACCGCGCGCGTCTGGATGACACGAACCTGGATCCGCGTTTCCGGCTCACTGATCTGAACTGGGCCGCTGTCTGAGCCAAAGCTCGTCTTCGCCTTGGGCTGGCTTGGGTGTGTGGGATGAGTGCGAGTCTCGTCACGGTCGATGTGTGCGCGGGACTTGCGCGTGTATACTGTTGCAGAGGATCGCCCGTCCACGGCGGTCTCAGTCTGCACACGCGTAGCAGATGACTGGAGTAGGCATATATATGCGCGTTGGAAGAGTATGGTCCTAACGAAGTGTGCGCGCTGACGAGAGCGCGGGAGAGACTGGGCTCAGCAGATGTCCGAGTCCCCCGCCGCATGGGTCCATGATGTTGCAACTGTCCCTCAGCTCCGCACCGCGCGTTTATGATGTTGACTCTAGCTGTGCCCGCCGCGTGCGTAGACTGTGCGATGCGAACGTCATCTGTGCGCATTGTGGGGAGCCTGAGTACGGTGAAGGAAAGCAGATGATGAGGGCGAGTTAGCGCAGTGTGCAGGGAGGGGGGGCTCGTTTTATAGGACCGTGCTGCGGCCGATGGGGAACCCGGAGACGAGGCGTGCGAGATGGTGAGAGCAGCGGGAGACATGTCCAGAACATCTTTCGAACTCGTTTATGAGGTTGACACTAGCTGTGCCCGCAGCGCGCGTAGACCGGTAAAGTGTGCGTCCCGTGCACATTGTGCGGGGGTGCGGCCGTGGGAGGGTCAGCAGATGATGAGGGCGAGTTATCTTAACGTCCAGAAAAGCGCAGGGAGGCGTGCTCGCTTTATACGCCGTCCGCCTGCGACGTGCGGCATCCAGGCCGATCCGAAGACGAGATGTGCGAGACCGGAGACAAATCCAGAGCACACTGCATCCCAGTCCTCCGCGTCTCCCCCATCTGTGAATCCATAGTTCTGGATCTGTCCCTCAGCGCCGCACCGCGCGTCAGTGTGCAAACGCCGTCCTGTGAACATTGGGGAGGTCGGGCAGATGATGAGTGGCGGGTGTGTCCGGGTAATAAGAGCCCGGATGCGCATTGTATCCCTGGTTTGTCTGACGCCGCGCGCCCTGTAAAAACGTTTGATGGGCGATGTGCGCGAGGATGAGTGGGATGAGCAGATGATGAGCGCGGGTGCGGGTGCCGTTGTCGATGGGGGACTGGACATTGCAGCGAGCGTGTCAATTTATACTTTGACCCACCGTGCGCGGGCCGAGTGCCGTTCGTACAGTACTTATGCGCGTACGGGAGTCTGTCGGATCGGACCTAGCGCGCAGCAGATGACGAAAGCGACTTGTACGCATTGAGAGGAGACCATCGTTCGGCTCTTGCACGCACACGCAACTACTCAGCCAGAGGAAGCACTCTTTCACATTACCGCGCAGGAAATTCCCTCGGCGTCCCCTGTCATACAGCACGTCCCTCCGCTCCTGCTAGCTTGCAGGCGCCAGCACAAGATGGCAGCGATAAGAGAAACTTGCTGTAAGCCTCAGAATCATCCCGTCCTCCAAGTCTATTGGCACTTGGCGCGATTCCGTCATAGACGTGGGGAATGCTGTACACGTGTGGCAAGCGGGCATTGTGGTGCCGCTAGGAATCCATGCATCCTCGGTTGTGCATGGTGTGCGAGCGTCCTGTTTTCCGGCCCCGGCGTCAGTCTCTATCATCCACAGCTGGCAGGTGTGGAGCGCGGGAGTCGGAAAGCGGCAAAGACGGAGCGAAGCAGATGCTGAGAGCGGGTATGGGAGAGTGAGTGGAGGGTCAAAGGGAGCTGCAAGCGCGAATTTGTACCGTGGCGAAAGCATCCGATGAACCCGGA
This sequence comes from Auricularia cornea, assembly GCA_030578095.1. Taxonomy (NCBI): domain Eukaryota; kingdom Fungi; phylum Basidiomycota; class Agaricomycetes; order Auriculariales; family Auriculariaceae; genus Auricularia; species Auricularia cornea. Next base: position 5,041,238 of record JARLTE010000005.1, on the reverse strand, counting down.
CCGGACCGGCCGACCCACGTTGGTCTTCGTTCCTGACCACCATCATGGCCCCATCCCGAGCCGATTTCCCACACCGATAGGGATAGGGGCCCGCCTGGACTCGCAGCCGCGCCAAGGAGACGGGGCAGCTGGTGCAAAAAGAGCGGATGGTTGCGCGATATCGCGCCACCGCGGCCTCTTATACTGCGCCCGCGCCCCGTTCTCAGCCCGTTCTCTTTCCAGCCCAGATTCTCGCCCTCGCGATGGTGACGGCGCCCGCGCACTCGATCCTGGGGCCCAGCACGGACCTGACGCCGGCGCTCGGCACGCTCTTCTCCTCCACCACCCAGCTCTCGACGCTGCTCGACTCGGACGCCGCGGTCGAAGCGCTCGCGACGCTGGTAGCGCACCGCGGCGTCGTGTTCTTCGCGGCGCAGGACATCACGCTCGACCAGCAAAAGGCGCTCATCACCCGCCTGGGCGCCCTCTCCCAACCCTCGCCGCGCCCGGAAGGCAGCGGGCTGCACGTGCACCCCATCAGCGAAGACGTGCCCGAGCTCGGCGCCGACACCTCCGTCATCTCGAGCGCCGGCGGCATCGCGCGCGCGGGCTACGTCAAGGGCACACGCGCCAGCGCGGGGTGGCACTCGGATATTTCGTTCGAGCGCGTGCCGGCGGACTTTACGGTCCTCAAGATGCACACGCTGCCGCCCACCGGCGGCGACACGCTCTGGGCGAGCGGGTACGAGGCGTACGATCGTCTGTCGCCCGCGTATAAGCGCTTTTTGTCTGGGTTGAGCGCGGAGCATGATGGGAACTTTTTCCATGCGACCGCGAAGTTGGAGAATAAGCCTATCCAGAGCCCGCGTGGGCATGCGCTGAATGCGGGCGAGGATTTGCGCGCCGTGCAGTACGTCTTACTTCGTGTGGTGTGTGTTGTGTGGGCTGGGGGGCTGATTCGTTCGATGCAGCCCGGTCGTGCGCACCCACCCTATCACTGGATACAGGACGCTCTTCGTTAACAAGACGTGCGTGTCTTCCCTTTTACCCTCTGCGCCCTTGTCATCCCCGCTGCCCGCTGCGCTGCGCGTCCGCGCCCGTGCTCGCTAGCCGGCTGTGGCCCTGTCCGAGCGTGTGGCCCCGTCCGCGCTGCTCGCCGTCATCGTGTGAGTCGACGCGCCGCGCGCCGATGCGCATGCGGTGCGCGAAGCGCTTGCGCCGCGCCGCGCCCCTCGCCTCCTTCCTGCGCGCTGCGTGCTAGCGTGCTAGCGCTGCAGTTGTTGTGCGCTAGCGCCCGTCGTCCCGTTCGCGCTCGTCCGTCCGCGCGCCGTACGGCCCGCATGGTGCCCCGCCGCACGCCGCATTCTCTGCGCGTGCGCGCGTCTGTCCGTTCCCCTCGCGCGTGTCCTTCCCACACGCCGGGCGTCTGTGCGTTTCCTCTGCCGAGTGCTGACGCGCGTGCTACTTGCAGGTTCACGACGCGCATCGTGGAGCTAGCGCCCGCCGAGAGCGACGCGGTGCTCGACTTCCTCACGCGCCATGTCAGCGAGAACCACGACCTGCAGGTATGTCGCCGCCGCGTCCCGTGTCTTGTGTCGCGTCCATTGCACGCGCATCTTGCATCCCGTCTTTTGCAGCCGTTCCCCTGTTCCATCCTGCGCCGTCTCACGTCGCACCTGACGGTCTCGCGCGCTCTCATCCCCGTTCCTCTCGCCGCGCCTGCTGCCCGGCCATCCTGCCCGCCGCGCTTTCGCGTCCATCTCTCTGTCGCGCAGCGTAGCGGCGCCCGGCGCGAACGTCGGGCTGCCATTCCGACTCTCACCGTCCCTGCGGTGCTCGTCCCTCCTTTCCGCTCCGAAACGCTCCCTCTCTCGCTGCCTCGTGCCTAAACGCCTCCCTCCCCGCTCCCCGCTCCCCGCATTCTTCCTTCCGTCCCGCACCACCAACGGCCGCTCCGTCCCTACTGTTCCCGCGCTTTCGCGTTCGCTTTCAAAGCTCTTACCGCCGCCGTCTCCCTTCTCTCCGTCCGCCATTCCCTTCCCGCTGTCCTTTCGTCCCGAACCGCCTCCCTCTCATCCCCGCACGCGCCCTTCCACTCTCAACTGACCTCGCTTCCGTTCGCTCTCAACCCGCCCCGTCGCCGCCCGTCCTCACCTCTCTAACCCCTCCCCTCCCAATCCTTCTTCCTCTCCCGCCCGCATCGCGCTCGCTAACGCCCCGTGCCCCAAAAGGTCCGCTACCGCTGGTCCGCGAACGACGTCGCGCTCTGGGACAACAGGTGCACGTTCCACACCGCGACCAACGACTACGGCGCCGCGCTGCGCGCCGGCCTGCGCGTCGTTGGGGTTGGGGAGAAGCCGTATTATGATCCGGAGAGTAGGGGGAGGGGGGAGAGTGCGGAGGGGACGGAGGCGTAGGGTCCACACGGCCCCGGACGCGCTGCGCGCCGGCGGTGTTGGCGAGCGGGAGAGTCAGGGGAGGGGGAGAGCGAGGGCGAGGGTGTTGAGGTTTACGGGTAGGAGGGGAGGTGTACGAGAGGGAAGAGGCGTACAGGGGTTATACGAGCGGTGTAGAAATTGGGTTTAAGTATCTAGACTGGGAATCGGCATCGGAATGGAATGGGTTTGTTTGTTGTTGTACTCTGAGTCTGCGGGCCGGTGCGTGTGAGAGGTATCTTCCTTGCCAATATCTCTCCGAGCGCAGGCTTGTCGGGCTGCGCGGCGACTCACAAGCTGCATCATCTCATCCCAAACCATGCGCACAAAGAAAGATCAGCGGCCTCGCGCGCTGTATAAAACCGCTCCAGCCTGACTCTGCACTCCCTCAGCAACCATGCCATCCATCGCACTCACCCGGCCCGCGCTCATCGTCTGCTGGCCCGCGCCGCACGCGGGCGACGGTACTTCGACATCGTAAAAAAACCTACAACGGAGACTAGCCTTGCCACCCCGGTGCACACTGCTCACAAATCTCAACATCTACCGCGCGGTCGTCTGCACTTTGATTCGCGCCCGGACGATCAACTGAGAATCCGGCCCTCTGGTCAGGCGCAACGGGCAAGAACATACAGTAGCTCTCGGACTGCACCCTTCGCTTTCGAATCCAGGGACGGGTACAAAGTTGCGCAGGACAGCCGTGGTGCACGTGCGCAGGATCTGGTGCGCTCTCTTTCCCACCATCCGGGATCTGCATGGCACAGTAGAAAAGCCAGAGCGTCTGCACCGAATCCAACATTCGCTTTCGTCATCTGCTACTGCCCTCCTGCACACAGCTCCCATGAGCGAGAGATCTGCTGCGCAGTTGCAATGCTGCGAGCGGGAGTGGTCAGAATCAAACGCGTCCGCGGGTGTGGGGGTACAGTTGGTGGGACGGGCACAATGCTCTTCGGAGCGGGACGGAGCAGCCGTGGGCGAGTAGGTAGTTGTTGCTCGATCAGGACGTTTGGGCTCGGTCTTTCTCCCCACTCCCATCACTTGCTCGTGCCGCAGTTCGACGGCGCCAGATGTACTGTAATCTCCCGGGAGCGATCGCAGGACAGCACGCTCGACACGACGTTCGCCCGCTGCTTTGGAATGCGCGGGAGAAAGAGCAGGCCACGGTTCGGGTGCGCTCTCCTCTCCCACCATCCGGGTCCTGGATCGAGATGGGATAAAAGGCCTGAGGAATGAGCCTTTGAGCAGCTCAGCCGCCGCTTTCATCATCTGCTACTGCCGTCCTGCACACAACTCGGACGATTTTCTCGAGATTCGTCAGACTTGATACGATGCGGTACACGCCGCACGGTGTTCGCCTGGTTGCGGAGCCGCTCACAGCTCGTTCTTTCCACTCTCACCAAGGCCGGAGGAATCAGGATGCCAGGTCGTGGTCGGGCCTTGGACGCACGGCGGAGAGTGTAGTACCCTGAGCAGCGCGTGAGACTTGAAGATGCAAAGAAAAAACCTAGTGAGTATGGAGGTATATCCATTGAAAAATACAAGGCTTCACTATAAGGTCCAGAGCGCGTGATGTGAGGCCGGTAGGGCGGACCAAGGCGGGGACGATCGGAGTTGTCGGAGCCGGAACGCATGTTCTCCCGCTCCAATACCTACCTACCAATCCGCCAGCTACGCGCGCTGCGTCGCGCGGACGGTTCTGTTGCTCATAACTGATGCCTCTACATGTGCTATTTGCTTTTGGCATGCATTGATCTGCTCCTCGAACACGCTTCGACGTCCGTGTGCGGCGCGGTGGGCTTGAATGGACTCTAGCAGCACATGAGATGGGCTCGATTTGCGTCTTGACACACCCCCACGCCTACCTTGTGCCCGATCCACTCATCTGTGACCATGGCTTTGTACCTTACGTTGCCGAAGACGATCGGCGCGCCTGCTAGGCTGCTATGGAGCTCGGGCGGAGCGTCCGCGATGCCCGGTCCCGCGCTACCCTGGAGCCTGTCGTTCTCCCTCAGTGCAGCCTGTGGTCCTTAATTGTTGATACTGGACGGCTTCTCTCGGGACCGTGGGTACCGCAGGTTCTGTCTGTGCCTCGTATCTGGGGCCGGGGGCCTTTCGCGCAGATCTCGGTTTCGCAGCCGTGTCTGCTGGGACATTCCTAATACCAGCAACTGTCTATCTGACCTGCGCCCAACTATCTGCCACCAATGAGACTTCACTGGGCCAGCGCCGCCATGTCGGGTTGAGGTGCGCATTTGGAGCTGCGGCGCTGACGCTGGGGGACCAAGTATGGCACAGACGCGAGCGGAGTGCTTCCCCTTTCCCGAGGAGCCTAGTTTCTCATTCGGGCGTGTGCAACGATCTATCTACGTGCGTAATCTCGCTATGTGCGCCAGGGACCCCGGCTCTCTGGCGCGTCCCAGCTGGCTCGTGATTGTCCGGTGTCGTCTGCTACATCCACACGAGGAGTTTAATCACGCCCCGGGATGGATGCCAGCTGCGCCTCCCCCGCTCGTCATTGTTTACTGGCTACAGACTGTCCCCTCGTCTGAGATCCACACCTCCAACAAACAGGTTGTCGTTGACGATCTGCTAGCAATGCACTTTCCCCTGTCAACCGAGTGCATGCACTGCCGTGAGGTAGCACACCGCCGAGGTGTCATTTGTAAGCCGGCGACAACACCAGCGCATCCTCGTATCAATGTTCCCCGATTGCCACGCCCTCCCTAGGAGCTTGAGAATCCCGGGCCTCATCTGACTCGATCTGAAGCCCGCACGCGCGATTTGGCGCTGGACAGAGACGCTAATTGCTGGATATGCGACCGACGTCTGTCCAGTGTCGCGTGTCGTGCAAATGTTCGGCAGACTGAAAGCTTGGTTCTAGGCTGTAGGAAACGCTGTGCATAATGATAGCGGATCCTCCGCACATACCCCGCGCAGTATAAAGCTTGCCTCAACTCACAGCATCCCTCTCGAAGCCCGGGCCGAGAGTGAAGATGGGTACACCGTGGCAGGAAATAGTCTTCGTGGCCAACTGTCTGCAAGGTGCGCATCCAATTTCTGCCCGGATGTTTCCCTCCTAACGATCGCTCACGCCAGCCGTGCCGATGACGCTTGTTATTTACGATTGGTGTCAGCACCGTCTCACTGTTGGACTTGTGATAACGTCGCTGACCGTGTATTTGCGCAGTTCTGATGCTGGGGGATGAGGTATGCCTGTGCTCGCGCCGTCGCGCGTTCGTGGCATTTACTTAACACGGGCAGGTCGATCTCATCTGGGTGTGTCAACCCGCAGGGTCCGAAGAGGGGCCCCAACCTGCGTGATACAGAAACGCCCAAGGAAGACAAACATCATCCTCTACAGTGGGGTGTGCTGTGGACGGGCGCGAGAACCATCACACACACTGACGCGCTTGCGCTACTAGATCCGATACTTCCCTATCGCACTGGTCATCGTCAGGATCCCGAGTTTTGCATTGCCGACGCACGTAAGGGTCTCACAACTTCTTATAGCTTCGGCCTTGCTCACCGCGAGGCTCAGGTATCCATCCGTTTCCCGTAGGATTCGTGTGCAGGGGCCGCTCATACTTCGCACAGCCCTCCCCTGATCTCTTCGATGTATATCGCGGCAATGATATCAATGATGGCCTTCGTGCAAGGTATGCTATATGAATGGTACAATAACAACCACAATTCCGTGCTGACACCGTTTCGCGTGCAGTCCTCCTGCAGATCCGTCTCTACGCGATGTACCTCAAGTCCAAGGTCGTTCTGTGGACAAACGCTTCTCTCTGCGTCGTGGAGTTCACCGTTGTCCTTTGTCTCGTGTTCCGCTTACCGTTCAACGAAACGAGTACGTTCCCGATCTCTCGAGGATGACATCCGATTGTTTGCCAAACCTCTCACAGGTTCTACCCGATTTGCGGAGGCCTACGCTGCGCGTGAGCCTGTCACTCTGGACGTATCAACATGCTGATGGCTTGATTGAGCACTCTGCTATGAGCTGTACCTCGCCGTCCTCGCCGTCGGGAAGTGCTGGATCCATCGCAGATCATTCCGCCAGCTCGGCACGACTAGCACGCTGGACATGCTAACCCGTGGCTCTTCCCTCTACTCTATAGTGTACGTGCAGATGTTTATATGAGCTCATACTCTTACCTAGCGGATGCAGCGTTGCTGGCGGCATGGCACTCCACCTCATCCGGGGGCACCGGAGTAACCCGAGACCACTTTTCAGGTACCTGGAAAGTGGTCTTAGCTTCTAAGGGCGGGGGCGGGGGCACGCTACCCAACCAGCCAGCTGAGCCGCCCCTGCCGCGCCCACCGGGGGCACCCTTACGGCCGCCGCTGCTGCGCCCCTGCCCCGCCCACTGCCCGGCACTCCCCGGGGCGGCGGGGACGTGGGAAAATGGCGGAAAATGCCGCAAAGCGTCGGGGGGTTGCTGCAGGCCGGCGCTTAATTGTACAAAAATCGGAAAAATTGTTCCTGCATTGAATTTTGCTCAGGAAGCGCAATTGAAACACATATTAATGACTGCTAATTTGGGTGCGATCAATGCATGCAGGTACCCCCTAGAAATTGAAAATAAATTCTGGGGGAAATTAAAAAAAATCGGCTGGGAACCCTTACTAGCATGACGGGGGTGCCCTTGTCTGCTGGCGCCCTCGCTGGAATAGCGTGCCCCTGTTGCAGTAATAGAGGCGCCCTTGTTGAACTGACAGGTGCATCCCTGCCCCCGCTGGAATGATAGCAGCGCCCTTGTGCGGGTGACAGGTGTGCCCTTGTGCGCACCGCTGCAGCGCCCTTGCTGGAATGACAGGGATTCCCCTGTTGGTGGGGCGCCCTTGTTCGAACGATAGGTGTGCCCTTGTCAAACGCATATGCCCGCCCTTGCTGGATTGATAGTGGTGCCCTTGTTGGTGAGGGGTGCCCTTGTTCGAATCACAGGTGCACCCTCGCCCTTACTGGAATAATCGCAGTGCCCTTGTTCAGGTGACAGGTGCGCCCTTGCGCGCACTGATGCCATACCCTTGCTGAAATGATAGTGGTGCCCGTGTTGGTCGGGGCGCCCTTGCTGACACCCCGGCCGCGCCCCTGCTAGAATAATAGCGGCACCCTTGTTGGAGCGGCGCCCTTGTTGGAATGACAGGTGCACCCTTGCTGCAGCGCCCTTACCAGAATACCAGCAGTGCCCCTGCTGCAATCACAGCGCCCCTGTCAAAATGACAGGGGTACTCAAGCAAAACACCAGCAAGATCCTGTTTCCACATATTAGACGTAGTAGTTGATGATTCTACATTCAAATTGGATAGTATAACAGTAAATTTACTAACTTGCACCCCAAATTCAAGCAGCAGGGCAACTTGTCCCTCAATGGACATGGAATCCAATGACACCTATAACCTTTGATAAATTTTGTTCTTTCTGGCGCTGTAGCATGTTCTTGATATGAAAAGAGATCTTGAATACTGTGCATGGTCAGAAAACACCAGAATCTGTCTAAACAGATGTTTTCACTGTAACAAGATAAAATGATCTGTTCGTCCACAGAGCAAGTAAAAATCATACTATTAGGTCTATTATGATGTATACATAAGGCCCCTGTCGTCCAATTACCCATATTTGCATTGATTAAAGAAATATGTTGTGAGGCATGGTTTGCACAACAGGGGCGCCAGCAAGGGTGCCTACGCCTGACAGGGGCGCCCTAGCCTGCTAGGATCATTTTGAACAGATCATTTCATACGGGCTTTTTAAGGTGAACCGTGACAGCAAGCGAGGAGCAATTGCAATATTGGGTCTGTTACGATGTATACATGATGCTCAAGCCATTCAAGCCCCCAAATGTGCAATAAATAGAGAGATCTGTTGGTATGGATGGCTTGCCTCATAGGGGTGCTGGCAAGGGCGCCTACGCCTGACAGGGGCGCTCCACCCCAGGTAACCAAACCAGGTGTTAGTGTAGTTGTGACTCAAATTGAGCTCGAATTGCATGGGTGCTATAGTATAACTTACTCTATCTGAACCTGCACATGTGCTCCTGGGGTTTGATTCAAAAGTCATCCAGCGAATATTGCAGAACTGGAAGTCCTCCTCTGGTCCTCTGGTGCATTTGCATTGAGCAATAACCGCTCGACAGAAATTGATTCTGCTCACGGTGCATGGTGAATACATAAGATATAGCTAATTGAAGTGTTGTGCCTGGATGCTGGAGCTTCGGTTGAGGGTTGGTACAGGTTGGTGTATAGCAAAATGTTGAACACTCCAGCGCACCATCCCCTGCTCCAATTGCAAAGTCTCCATAGTGTAATGTTGTCGATTCAGTGGTCTAAACATGCTCCAAGTTTCAGATTGACAATTGGATATGTATTGAGAGAGATAGAAAATGGTCCCTTTTTGATGGGAAAAGAAGCATGCACCCAGAAAGATCCAATGCACCAATAGAGATTCTGCTTGCGCTGCATGGGGGCCCTATTGGTCTCACCCAGAATCTGCCTTGTTTCTGAAATATAATTAACAGATCGTGGAGTAGTACCCTCATTAGTCGATTTTTGACCAACCACCCCACAGGCATACACCTAGGCATATAGTACTCGATCTGATGGTTCTATCCTGATCTAATAAGGTATAATATACCCTCCAGCAAGATTCATGACATTTGGTTCAGGCTTGGCTGAGATATTGCATGCGTACAGTTGGGATGTGAGTTGCAGCAGAACAAGCCATGAATCACTCATGCAACCTACCCCACCATCCAGGACTGACGGGTGCTCGACACCGGATGATGTGTTTTGGTCCAGGGTAGTGGGCCAAAAGCTCTATTGGGTCAGAGATCTGTTCTCTGACGAATGGGAGCCTAACCTATGCCCCAGATGGGCTGAGATGAGCAGGAGCACATGTGCAGGTTCAGATAGAGTAAGTTATACTATAGCACCCATGCAATTCGAGCTCAATTTGAGTCACAACTACACTAACACCTGGTTTGGTTACCTGGGGTGGAGCGCCCCTGTCAGGCGTAGGCGCCCTTGCCAGCACCCCTATGAGGCAAGCCATCCATACCAACAGATCTCTCTATTTATTGCACATTTGGGGGCTTGAATGGCTTGAGCATCATGTATACATCGTAACAGACCCAATATTGCAATTGCTCCTCGCTTGCTGTCACGGTTCACCTTAAAAAGCCCGTATGAAATGATCTGTTCAAAATGATCCTAGCAGGCTAGGGCGCCCCTGTCAGGCGTAGGCACCCTTGCTGGCGCCCCTGTTGTGCAAACCATGCCTCACAACATATTTCTTTAATCAATGCAAATATGGGTAATTGGACGACAGGGGCCTTATGTATACATCATAATAGACCTAATAGTATGATTTTTACTTGCTCTGTGGACGAACAGATCATTTTATCTTGTTACAGTGAAAACATCTGTTTAGACAGATTCTGGTGTTTTCTGACCATGCACAGTATTCAAGATCTCTTTTCATATCAAGAACATGCTACAGCGCCAGAAAGAACAAAATTTATCAAAGGTTATAGGTGTCATTGGATTCCATGTCCATTGAGGGACAAGTTGCCCTGCTGCTTGAATTTGGGGTGCAAGTTAGTAAATTTACTGTTATACTATCCAATTTGAATGTAGAATCATCAACTACTACGTCTAATATGTGGAAACAGGATCTTGCTGGTGTTTTGCTTGAGTACCCCTGTCATTTTGACAGGGGCGCTGTGATTGCAGCAGGGGCACTGCTGGTATTCTGGTAAGGGCGCTGCAGCAAGGGTGCACCTGTCATTCCAACAAGGGCGCCGCTCCAACAAGGGTGCCGCTATTATTCTAGCAGGGGCGCGGCCGGGGTGTCAGCAAGGGCGCCCCGACCAACACGGGCACCACTATCATTTCAGCAAGGGTATGGCATCAGTGCGCGCAAGGGCGCACCTGTCACCTGAACAAGGGCACTGCGATTATTCCAGTAAGGGCGAGGGTGCACCTGTGATTCGAACAAGGGCACCCCTCACCAACAAGGGCACCACTATCAATCCAGCAAGGGCGGGCATATGCGTTTGACAAGGGCACACCTATCGTTCGAACAAGGGCGCCCCACCAACAGGGGAATCCCTGTCATTCCAGCAAGGGCGCTGCAGCGGTGCGCACAAGGGCACACCTGTCACCCGCACAAGGGCGCTGCTATCATTCCAGCGGGGGCAGGGATGCACCTGTCAGTTCAACAAGGGCGCCTCTATTACTGCAACAGGGGCACGCTATTCCAGCGAGGGCGCCAGCAGACAAGGGCACCCCCGTCATGCTAGTAAGGGTTCCCAGCCGATTTTTTTTAATTTCCCCCAGAATTTATTTTCAATTTCTAGGGGGTACCTGCATGCATTGATCGCACCCAAATTAGCAGTCATTAATATGTGTTTCAATTGCGCTTCCTGAGCAAAATTCAATGCAGGAACAATTTTTCCGATTTTTGTACAATTAAGCGCCGGCCTGCAGCAACCCCCCGACGCTTTGCGGCATTTTCCGCCATTTTCCCACGTCCCCGCCGCCCCGGGGAGTGCCGGGCAGTGGGCGGGGCAGGGGCGCAGCAGCGGCGGCCGTAAGGGTGCCCCCGGTGGGCGCGGCAGGGGCGGCTCAGCTGGCTGGTTGGGTAGCGTGCCCCCGCCCCCGCCCTTAGAAGCTAAGACCACTTTCCAGGTACCTGAAAAGTGGTCTCGGGTTACTCCGGTGCCCCCGGATGAGGTGTGGCACTCGCGATGCTTGTTCTTCTGTTCGCTCCGGTGGGCGTCCTTCTGAGTTGAGCGTGGTGCTGTCTCTGACTATTACATAGGACTACATTGGATGGCTAGACATGTAGGTCCGACTAGAATTCATGGAACCCCGGCTCTGACTGGACGCAGGCTGGCAAACGCGACCAGTAGTATCGGCGGTGCCCGGCTCATCCTCTCCGTCCAAAGGGCCTTTGTCGAAGAGAGGGACGGATGCACTGAATACGCAACAAATGAGACGCCCCCCATGGATATTCGGCCGGGTACTCTTCCGAATCGGGATCTGCAGTCTGAAGTGTAGGACCAATCCGCACAGGATATTGCATAATCTGCTTGCTAGACGCGTTGATACGAACGAAACCGCCGACCCTCTAGAAATCTGACGTAATACAACTCTTGTGGAACCGATTGGCGTACAGTACTTCCATCATCATTGGCCGTCGAACAACAGTTTTTCGAGCTCCGCAACTTCGCGGTTGCTCCTGACCGCCGGCCCGCTTGCACGCCCACCTGCCGCCGTGCTCACACACGATCACGTTCCTGCTTCTGACACAAGCTGATCCTGCGTGCGGTCTTCTGCGTGCCCAGTACACCTGCGCGGCGGCTTGCCGCCTTTCGGCAAAAACGACGCTTGACTGGTTTGACTCTGCCGCGGACGCCAGTCTTCTGAACCACGACTCGCTTTCATCTGGTAGTAGCGCATTGTGCGTGCGCGAGCCCGGAATATATCGCTTCTATCCTCGACGCGCAGGTCCCTGCGGCTCGCGCACTTCGACGAGATGGTTCTCTGTGCCAACGCGCGGTAGAAACGGTCTATCATCAGTGACGTTCCTAAACCTGACACCAGGAAGCATCAGCCCGTGCGTATCGTTATTCTGTGCTGGAGTCAACGGTGTTGACTTCTAGGGGTCGCCGCGCTGCAATTCCAGGCCACGAGCCGGAATGCGAATGCATTGAACAGAAGCATGCATCGCAGCCTCAGAGCCAACGACCGTCAATCATAGCAGGCTCTGAATTACATCTCATCTGCCAACCTGCGGGCACGCCAGCGGCCGTCCGACCGACCCACTCAGTTCGCCAGCGCGCTCGCGCTCGCGGGTCTCGAGCCCGAGCCCGGCATGTAGGACCAATCGGCTCCGAGTGTTGGTATATTAGGACCGCGTGCTTCTTTGTGCTGGAACTGCGAGCCATCGCGCTGCGTTGTGGATCGCAGACCCGGGCGAGTTTTCCACGCGCCACTGACCGTTCTTGGCAACCGACATCCACCACAGGCGCTGCAAGCGACAGAGCGCGTCCTGGAACGCGGTTTTCCCGATGCCACAGGGTCCGTGCCGTGTCTGCTGGTTCATGGCCTGTCCTCAGGGACCCTGTTCTACCTGGATCAGTTCATTCTTCTCGGTTTACTGTAGATGCGCGGCGTGATAGACTTGGCCTGGCTCTAGGGTTCTGCTTGCAACATTCTCGTGGGCGACATGGGCACCGATCACCTGATACTGGGACTGTACGCCCTACACCTCGAACATGATAGATGCTTCGTCACTGTGCTCGCGCGGCGCCTGCGAATGCGAAACGTATCCCACGCGCATTCGAGGCTCTGCGCATGCTTGCGGGGCCGCTCTTCTCTGTACTTGCAACCCGGCTGTTCTAGATAGTCCCCCAGAGCGCGAACCTTCAATTTACCTCCTCAGCGGCAGGCCCAGCAGACTCATGGTTCTCGCGATTTCTGAACATCCCACTTCGGAGGCCGCAGTGCAAGGCTAGATGCAATTACATCAGCGCATGGAATTGTCTGCTCTTAATGTCTCGGTTGAGGCGCATCGTCTACGAGGCGGACGAAGAATGCTGCCCGTGCGCGCATCTAGGCCACACGCGCAGATGTCAGCTTTGCCTCACCCGCTTGGCATTGTCGGCTGGCTACCACCGACTGTCTCTTTGTTAGCGAGCCACACCTGCAACGCGGAGTCTCTACACGACGTCGGCGCCGATCTGCACACGACCCAAATCGCTCTATCCAGTAGCCACAGAGCGCGCGCAGTGCCCTGCAGGAACTGTCAATCCTGAGCAGGCGACAGGAAATCAGCTCTTTCAGATATCGATATTCTCCGATTGCGCCCTTTTCCCTGAGTATTCTCTACAAGCTGCAGGCCCGGGAGTACTCACTCGCGTGGCTCTGGGGTCTGCAATCAATCCCGAAAGCCGAATCTGGGCCGACTCACTTCCCCCACGCGCGATTTGAAACTTGCCCGAGACGTTAATTGCACGATGTGCAACCGTCATCCATCCGGCGTCGCGTGTCGCACAGCTGTCCGGCAGCTTCAAGTACGGTCTAGTCTGGAAGAAACGCTGTGTCGAAAGATAGCGGATCCTCCGCACATACCCCGCGCAGTATAAAGCCGGCCCTGCCCGCTAGCCTCTCCAATCTCGTCACGACTCATGGTACCACTGCAGGAAATTGATTTGGTGACTGACTGCCTGCAAGGTGCGCGTCCAGTCACAGCCGAGTCATTCCCACCTAACGTGCACGCACGCCAGCCGCTCCGATGACGCTGATTCTTTATGATTGGTGTGCGTGTGTGCAGCTTTAGCGCAGAGCTTGCTCACTGACCGCCGAATTGCGCAGGTCTTATGCTGGGAGACGAGGTCCGTGCCTGTGCTCGTGCAGTCGATTTGTCCTTACGCGGGCAGATCGATCTTATTTGGGTGCGTCAAGCCGCTGCGTATGACAGCAGGCCCTAACATTTCAGATGCAGAAACGGCCCACGAGGACAATCGTTATATTTTACATCGGGGTGGGCTGCGACGCGGTGCGAGCATTCCCAGAGCGCACGTTGACGCCGTTGCGCCGCAGATCCGCTACTTCCCAATCGCACTGGTCTTCGTCAGAATCCCGAGCTTCGTATACGAGCTGTACGCAATGATTCATACTGTAACTTGCAGACTCGACCGTGCTCACCGCAGCGTTTAGGTATGTATCTGCATCCTAGATTATAGTCTCAGGGTGCGCTTGTTGCGGCCAGCCGGCAACCGCGCAGAGCGAGAGCCTACGAGTGGAACACCACCCGCAGCCCACCCTCACACGGACCGCATCTCTCTCTCTAGGAGACACCCCAACCCGACCCTTGACTCTCGCCCGCAACGGTGGAAGCGCAGAGCAGGCGTACGGAGGGAGAGAGACCCCTGAGAGAGTCCCGACGGGAGTTCCGCTCGAGTCTCTGGAGGGGACCCAAGGCTGATGAGGAGTACTCGCCTCTACTCCCACGCACCCAGGGTCTGCGGCGTGTGGGACCCGAGGCCTCGGACCAGAGGTGGGGCGCCGCCGCGGCCCAGAGGCGCGGCGGTGCTGGAGGAACGCTCCCAGGCCAAGTGCACGCACAAAGACTCTGAGAGACCAAGAATCCAAAGACTAGAGTACAGGCACTGCGTCGCGCTCTTCTTATACGCCGCTCTCGGTGGTCCGTCGGTTGTCTTGGGTCCCGACGGGAGTCCCGCTTGATGGTCACTACGATCCTCAAGCTTGCTTCCCTCTCACGAGACGCCATTGGCGGAACATAACCCCCCCCCAAGGTCGAGGTTGTAGCGGGGTTTGCGCCTTGCCCTCCTTCCCTGGTCGACCCCTCCGGGATGGAACGGCCGTTGTCTGCGCGTCGGGACGATTTCGATCTCGCCCTCGTCCGCGAACAGCTCTTTGGCCAGCTGGCCCTCGTGCTTCCCTCCTACGTGGAGAGCCCCGCCCTTCTCCTGACCGAGCGTTGGCTCCGGTTGCTCGTGGGCCCGGACGATGTCGACTTCTGGCAAGCGATGAGGGCCTGGGAGGATCGCATTCGCGCGCGCCTCAGCGTTGTACACTCCCGTAGTGCCACCGACGGTCCGCTCCGCGCGCCGGTGTTGGAGTTACTCGTCGAGGTGGGGTTGTCGGCTCGGGCGTACTGCCTGCGCATCGCCGACACGACTCCCTCCCCGCTCGCGGCGGTCCTCCGCGCTTACGGAGAGCGAACACGCTCTTTGTTCGACGATTCTCCGTCGCAGAGGGCCCTCGACAACACGTCCCCTCGTCGCCTCCACCTCTCCGTGCTGGGTCTGCGGGAGCGCGCCGGAGGTGCGCGGGCGGTAGCGAGTTCGGTTGCGGGAAGACAGGGTGTCCGGCCGGCGCTCCGCAGCGTGCGGCTTCCCTCTCGTTGCTGGCTTCCCGTGCTGACCGCCCTGCAGTGTCGCCGTTGTGTCGACGCCGTCTTACCCTGTTTCCTCTGGTCGTGGCAACCCGATTTGTCTTGCGCAGGGTGTGTGGCGACGGGCGTGGCGTGCGAGGACGTCTCCCCGTCCCCTCCGGATCGGTTCGTGCTGTTCATCCCGCGCGCCGCCTCGCCGCGGACGTGCGAAGCGACGCTCTCTGAGCACGGATTGTGACAGGGCGCCCGGCCCGAGTGCCGGTGCCCGAAGCGGAAAGGCAGGCGCGGGTCAGGTGCGGGGCTCCCGCCGGGAGTGTCGTTGCGACCTCTTCGACGATCTCAGTCTTCCTGTGTCGAGTCTCAGGGGATAGGACGTAGCTCGTAGCGTTCTCAACGCCCTCTGGCCCGGTCGCCGCTTGTGGAATAGCGTTTGTCGGACACTTTTGCGCGTATAAAGTTCGACGTCAAGTCCCGTCGGTGACTCCGCCTCTTGACTTCGTACTTGTCGAATGGTTCGCTCTGTGCTGCCCACTCGACCCGCCTCGCGCGAGCGCTCGCCCTCCCCGATTTCGTACTCGCCGTTGCCGCTAGAGCCGCGTCCCGAGCTCGAGCTGCGAGAGCTCCTTCACCGGCGGCGGCTCTTTTTGGACCTCGTGGCGCTCTTGCCGTCCCCCACCGGCCTGGAGCTCGTCCTGGTCGGTCTGCTGGAGCGCTGGATCGCGCTGGATCAGTTCCCTCCCCGTGAGCCGGCCTTGGGCCTCGACCAGCTCGAGCTGTATCGCAAGATGCGGCGCGCCGTCCGTCGAGTGCGCGATCGCGTCTTGACCCCCAGCGAACGCGCCTGGTTCGAGCGCCGCGTCGTGACCCTCGTGCGCCGATGGTATGAGACGTTGGACGCGCGTGCCCCGCTCCTGCCTCTGGAGGACGCCTGGTTCGCGTCCGACCCCGAGGACGTGTTCGATCGAACGTGGACCAGCGACGATCCCGGCCCCCGCCTGGATCCTCTTCGACGCGCTCGCGACGAGCGTATTAGCGCTCTCCGTCGCGAGCTCGACCTTGCCGACAGCGACGAGGATGGAGAGGGGGAGGGTCCCAGTGATCGGGGCTCCGGCGGTGGTCGCGCGTCTTCGCCCGAGCGGGAGTCCCGCGCGCGTCCCGTTCGTCGTGCTCCGCGTCGCGCGCGATCGCCCGAGCTTGACGTGGTGGTTGCGGAGGTACCGGTGCGCCCTCTCCGTCCTTCGCGTCGTGCACATGCTGATCTTGGCCGTTTCGCAGTGCGCTCGCTGCGCGCGCTTGGAGCGCGAGTGCCTCGGTCGAGTTCATCCGCGCACGAGGCGCGTGAATCGTTCCTGCCGTGCGTGTCGCGACGGGCATCGTCCTTGCGCTGGGGCCGAGTGGCCGTTGGTAGGACGGGAGGGTCGCGCTGTCGGGGAGAGAGTGTCCGCGCTCGTGGAGATCGCGGAGGCACGGTCGCAGGAGGCGAGGGACGGGCATGCGGATCTCCGTCGTCGCGTTGCGGGGTTGCACGCTGCCGTTGCGGAGCAGGACGTCGTCGTCGAGCGTGTGCGCCGTCTCGCCGCTTCTCTTGTGTAGTCGTAGAATGCTTTCGTCGTGTCGTGAAGATTTGGAATGAATTGCAAGTTTGGCTTGTCAGAATGGTGTGGAAGTCGGAAATCCGAGAAAGACTTAGCGAAGAAGGTCTCCTCGAGCCCCCGGTCGGGTCTCCGTAGAACGTCCGACGGGTTTCTCAAGCGATCGTGTGCTGAGACGGGAGGTGCCTTCGGCTTCGGGATCGGGTTCGCCGAGCCCGTCCTTGTCGTACGTGCGCGCGCGGGGAGAGGTGCGCTCGCTAGGGTGGCATCTTGTGCGCTCGCTCGTGTCGGGACCCGTTCGTCGGTCGCAGCACGCTTCGTGCGGGTCACAGCAAAGAGCCGGTCGTGGTCGTCGGGGGCCTTGGCCCTGGTCGTGCGCGAGGTGTAGTAGTCCTTCGCGTCGTCCGTGTGGTGCGAAGGGAGAGGGCGGGATAGAGAAGCAAGAGTTGGTATATGGAGAGAGAGTTGTTTGGCCTCGGGTCTCGTGAGGATGAGGGAGCAGCGAGGCGACGCGGGCATCGTTACACCGCGCCGCGATGGTGTGTTAGTCTTTGGATTATGTTGCGGCCAGCCGGCAACCGCGCAGAGCGAGAGCCTACGAGTGGAACACCACCCGCAGCCCACCCTCACACGGACCGCATCTCTCTCTCTAGGAGACACCCCAACCCGACCCTTGACTCTCGCCCGCAACGGTGGAAGCGCAGAGCAGGCGTACGGAGGGAGAGAGACCCCTGAGAGAGTCCCGACGGGAGTTCCGCTCGAGTCTCTGGAGGGGACCCAAGGCTGATGAGGAGTACTCGCCTCTACTCCCACGCACCCAGGGTCTGCGGCGTGTGGGACCCGAGGCCTCGGACCAGAGGTGGGGCGCCGCCGCGGCCCAGAGGCGCGGCGGTGCTGGAGGAACGCTCCCAGGCCAAGTGCACGCACAAAGACTCTGAGAGACCAAGAATCCAAAGACTAGAGTACAGGCACTGCGTCGCGCTCTTCTTATACGCCGCTCTCGGTGGTCCGTCGGTTGTCTTGGGTCCCGACGGGAGTCCCGCTTGATGGTCGCTACGATCCTCGAGCTTGCTTCCCTCTCACGAGACGCCATTGGCGGAACAGCGCTCATGCTCCGCGCAGGTCTCCCCTGCAATCGTCGATGTATATCATGGCGATGCTAGCCATGATGGCTTTGGTGCAGGGTAAGTAGGTTGCACGAATGAGGCAGTAACAACCGCCACTCTCGGCTGACATTGTTTCGCTTGCAGTTCTCCTGCAAATGCGTCTTTACGCGATGTTCCTCAAGTCCAAGGTCGTTCTGTGGACGAACGCGTGTCTCTTCGTAGTGGAGTTTACCGTGGTCCTTTGTCTCGTGCTGCGCTTACCGTTCAACGAAACGCGTACGTTCTCCATCTCTCGGAACTCACGTCTGAGTGGTTTGCAAACGTCTCCTAGGTTCTGCAAGCTTTGCTGAGGCCTACGCTGCGCGTAAGAGTGCCTCCCTCCTCACGCATTTGCCCTCTGAGCATTCGATCCAGCACTCTGCTATGAGCTATACCTCGCCGTCCTCGCTGTCGGCAAGTGCTGGATCCATCGCAAGCTATCGCGTCAGCTCGGCGCGAGTAGCACACTCGACATGCTGGCCCGCGGCTCCGCACTGTACTTCATATTGTGCGTGCCGGTGTCTGTATGAGCTCTCACTATACCCTTGCCCAACGCTTTCAGCGTGGCAGGCGGAATCGCAATCTCAATGATTTTTCTGCTCTTTGCTCCGGTGGGCATCTTTTCGAGTCGAGAGTAGCGATCTGTCTGACTCTCATGTAGGACTACATCGGGTGGCTAGACATGTAGGTATAGCTGGACTTCATGACCCCACGCTCTCATTACACGCAGGCTAGCAAACGCGACAAGTAGTATCGGCGGCGCCCGGCTCATCCTCTCCGTTCAAAGATCCTTCATCAACGAGCGGGACGGATGCACTCAATACACCACAAATGTAACGTCTCTCATGGAGATTCGACCAGGTAGCTTCCCGAATAGGGATCTACAGTCTGAAGCGTAGGACACGAGTGACAATCTGGCAATACGTACGGGAAATCGCTCAATGTTCATTCAAGAGGCGTAAATACGTACCAAACCTCCACTTGTGTATATATCCGATGTAATACCACTCATGTTGGGCCAATCA
The DNA here is from genome assembly GCA_030578095.1 of Auricularia cornea. Taxonomy (NCBI): domain Eukaryota; kingdom Fungi; phylum Basidiomycota; class Agaricomycetes; order Auriculariales; family Auriculariaceae; genus Auricularia; species Auricularia cornea. The sequence continues at coordinate 5,022,137 of JARLTE010000005.1, read as the reverse complement.
GCGTGCCTCCGCCATTAATAGCTGTCGAACAACACTTTTTCAAGCTCCGCAATTTCGACGCTTGCTCCTGACCTCGGCCCCCCTTCCGTGTCCAGCTGCCGCCGCGCTCGCACACGATCGCGTTCTTGCTTCTGTCGCAAATTACGAGCTCTAGTTGATCCCCTGCATGCTTGTGCATCCTGCCGACTCCTGCGCCATTGGGAAAGAAATGCGATTTGACTTGCTCGACTCGCTGCCGCGTATGCTGGTCTTCTGAATCACAACTTGCCGTCTTTTCTGATAGCATATTATGCTTACGCTCGGCTCAGAGCGTATCGATTTCATTCTTGCGCGGACTCGTATGTTTGGACAGCCGCCCTGCGACACTCGCCCCTCGACTGACCGGTTCTTCGGGCCTATACCCGGTAGCAACCGTGAGCTGTGACCGCTGCGACATGCAATGGACGCTCTCGGTGTTCAACCTCGGCAAGTCCATGGCCTGTGAGCCCTGGATTGACCCTCAAATTGGTTACGCAGCGATGCACGGGAATCCTGGATCACGGCCACTGATTCCGCGGGAGTCCGGACGAAGGCTCGGACGCGGAGCGCTGAACGCCCCGGCCGATTGGGATTGTCAACTGTTCCCGACCCTGCGCCTCGACGAAAACGCGAGTGGGATTGCACCCATCCTCCGCGGCTTTCCGTGCAGCAGCTCAGAGCTCATGCACTGCTCCCAATGCGTCTTCCCGTCCTCTCCTCATTGACCAGCAGCTCCGCGGCACTGCCTGGTCACGCGGCGCGGGCCGCCGAACTGCCGCGGGGAGCATGCTTCGACCTCCAAACTTGACCCTCCTCACGCTTTGCGACCTCTATTCGGACTGATGTAGTACCTCAGCTGTCCAGGGGTACAAAGGCGGGGCCGGCTGGACGCGGTTGGTGAAGCCTTTCCCCGCTGTGACGCACTATGGTACCCATCGCGGAGGTCGAGTTTGTGAACAATTGCTTGCGATGTACGCGCGTCCTGGTACATTCACGATCCAGCTCACTATGTGTGCAGTTGTACCTATAACGATGCTGCTATACGACTGGGGTGAGCCGTCTGTTATTCCACGGTTCATCTTACTCACGGCACCCCAGCCCTGATGCTCGAGGACGAGGTGCGTGGCCCCGTGTCAGGCTGCCTTTGCGATCTCTGATAACGCCGGCTACTAGGTGGAACTTATCTGGGTACTCCCGTCGCGTTTACGACGCTCCTTTCTCTGAGACGTGGTCGACAGCGGCGGCCATTTCGTGCGACCCAGTTTGCGTTTCTTGCGGTGCGGGCCCCTCTCAACTGTCGCGGGCTGCATTTCTGACATGATCACCCACTGCGCGGCCAGCTACGATATGGCCCGATCATTTCCATATCCCTCGCGGTCTTTGGCTTTGTTCCCGTCTCGGATCGTGTACGCAACGCGCTTCCCCCGGCATCCTCGGCGCAAGAAGCTTACACAATCCAGGTGTAAGTCGGCCCGTCCGACTCGGCATGCAACTCCAAGCCGTCCCAGCTCAACGTCGCTGTCAGCTATCGCATCCAGTCCGACGTCAGCATTCTCGCCATGATGATCATTATCGCAATGGTGCAGAGTACGCGCACGCATGCCATCATCCTGCTGCGGGGGCGCTGATTTATCCGTGCGCGCGCGGGCAGTCTTGCTGCAGGTCCGGGTGTACGCGATGTAGAACCGCTCCCGGGCGATTCTGTGGACGAACGCCGCGCTCTTCGTCGTCGAATATGCCGTCACGATCTACCTCTTCCTTTCCTTCTCTTCGAAGATCACGGGTACGTCCCCGGCGCGCGGAGGATCCTGCACATCTCACCGCCTCTCACGTATAGATGCCGACGCCGGCGCGACGGACCGCTGCCGCGCGTGCAGTATTTATCCACGATCTTTCGCGCTGGCGTACGTCGCTCGTGACTGTCTGCACAGCGCGCTGCTGTGGGTCGTCTTTGAACTGCGTACCTAGCGCTATGCTACGAGTCCTACCTCCTTGTTCTCGCCGCCAAGAAGGGCTGGGCGCATCGCAGGTCCTCGCGCCAAATGCACGGGAGCAGTACTGTCGGCGTCCTGGTCCGCGGGAACGTGCAGTACTTCTTCCTGTGAGTAAATCAGTGCTGCACCGACTTGCGATCCGCTTGCAGAAACATATCGCTGTACTGATACTCGCCGCTAGCGTCGCGAGCGGGATGGCTATCTCGCTCGCCCTCTTCCTGACGGCCCCGGTATGATACCTCGCCGCCTTGCGATGCTGCGACTGACCGATGCGCTCCCGCTCCGCCAGCGCTTCGTGCTTTGGGTGGACCTGTACGTACGTCGAGCGCTCTCCCGCGTAGGCTGAGAATCCCGCACCAGACTTACAGATGCCACGGGCAGCATTGGCGGCACAAGGCTCATCCTCTCCGTCCGCAAGGCATTGCTTAAATCCCCGCCGCTCACGGACCCGAACACAATCCCGCTTGCCGATGTCAACCCGGCATCGACTCGCGCTCCCTGGGCGGAGTCTGCGAGCCCGACGCTGGTCTGAGTGTGAAAGATGCGACCAACGTCCGATAGAGGAGTGAGATCCGCGCCCAAGAAGAGGTGGAATTGTCTGCTGCCAGCGTAGTACGTGTGAGAAAGGAATATCAGAAATTCCACCCATGCACCATCGGCGTGTGCATCCTGACGCCCGGCCCTATGCGCCATGCCGGGCGCTGCGCCGGGCGAAGGACCCGGGGACGCGTGAGGTGAGCATCGTGATCGCCTTCAGAGCGGACGATATGAGTGGCCCGGGCTTGCACAAAGTGCCTGTTTGCTGTAAGCGCTTGAGGGCCCGGACCGCTCGCGTCACTGTCCTGTTACGCTGTCGGGGACGATATAATTCTGACGGCATAAAAGCCCAGGCCGCGCTCGCAGTGTCGCTTCGTCGCTCTCATCATCTGCTATACGCCCGCCCGCACAGGGTCAACGATCATACGCCGCTCGCGCAGATGGGCCACACAGTGGGGGCTCTCGTGCAAATAACGCGCTAAGCCAGGCTCGAGATGAAGCCAGGCCCTCTGCAGTCATCCAAACCCATCGCCCTGGAGCTGGACGCCGTGACAGCAGCCGTGTTTGGGATTCGGCGCCGGGTATGCGTGAACGCTGAATATGGCTATCGTTCAGATGATACGGGATGCCCGTCCGGTCGCCCTAACCGGGTGACAAGGGCTCGTACAGTATAAAATCACACATTCCTGCCTGACGGGCAGAGCAGCACCTCCGAGCCGCTCTCATCATCTGCTACGATTCCTCCTGGATCCCCGGGCGAGTCCCACGAGACACCTCTAAATGGAAGGGTACCCACAGCTACCGAGCGATTATACATTGGCGTGTTTCGGCTTCAAAGTCCAGACGTACAGTGACGGGCATTTGGGCCGTCTAGTATTGAGGCGACGGAAGGAACGAGCCCGGGCCGCGAGCGTGTCTCGGGGAGCGAGAGACCCTCCGCCAGTGGGGTGTCCATTGTCTCCACCCTCGTCATCTACTGAGCATTCCCGTATGCGGGGAGCCTCGGAGCCCCTGCGCGGCGAGATGAGACCGGAGCATACTCGCGTAGCAGATCCTCAAGAGCGGAGGACTGGACGCGGGGCAGCAGGAAGACTCATGCGTACCGAGCGCGCGAGCGAGTTCGCGCCCGGGCGCGATGCAGGAGAACCACAGCCGGTCCATGTACTCCCTTACGCAAGATGCGTCCCCAGCAGAATTTTTCTCATCTCGCACTGCGCCGAAGGATCATGAGGGGGACAGATTCACAGCCAGTGCCAGACGTGCAGATGGTTACCAGTGTATGCCCGGAGGCGCAGGCGCAGACCGCGGTCACGATGCTGCGCAGTGTGCAACTGAATGAGCGCGGAGGGCCCTCGCTCCGCGCGCAGAGCCCATGTACGCCACAACGCGAGCGGTAAACGGTTTACTGCTCGCCGCCGTCTCCGCGAGAGCCCGTGCTGGCGCCACGACGTGGAAGACCTGCTGAGGCGCGCGCGGGTGCATATCGCCCTTCTGAGCTGGAGAAGACGGTGCTCGCTGCTGTTCCAGACCACGAGCCCGGACGTGCATGCTACAAGAGCATCTATAGTAGCCAGAGAGCCAGTGAGCGTCAACGCGGGTAGAATCTGGGTGATATCCTGCCTGTCATCCTGCGGACACGCCGGCGGCCGTCTGGGACCCGGCAATTCGGCCCGCCAGCGCCGTTGCCGTTCAAAGACATCTCGAGCTGGAGCCCTGCATGTTGAAGCATTCTGCGCTCGGTGTGCATCGCCGAATACAAGTCCCGTTCTGCTTTCAGCTGACGCTACGGGCCGTCGGGTCGTCAGAAGCAGAGCCGCGCAAAATTTTCAAACGCCGCCGACCCGTCTTGACCACCGACGCTCATGTCAGGCGTCGTGAACACAAGAGCGTCTTCCATCATGCAACTGCTTTTTCCCTCACCGTCTGCTTGCGACTCGTATCCTCTGTTGCGCTGTTCGCTGTGCTCTCCTATCTTGCACAGGATCCGGAGCGGTCAGGTAGACCCGTCGCGCCATCCTCTTGCGGCTGCTAGACACTGGCTACTTCATCTTCGCACGAAAGCAGAAGAGGGCAGAGTCCTTCGAGTTATCTATATTGCATGATCTTTTCGCCAGGTGTTGCGGCATTCTCAAGGTCCCTCCTTATGGCGCAGGTCCAGGTCCAGCACGCAGCAACTTCGGCGCCGGGCGACGTGTGAATTGATTCCATTCTCCTGGGACGTTCGATTTTACTCCGACCTGTGTTCCTTGGCTCGCATTCGGAGACCGTCTCCCACTCGCGCCCCAACACTCCGAATCCGCGCTACGGAGACGGGGTGGCCGTGCTGTGTTGGTGAATCTAGGTCCTCACTCTACCGGAGTGCGCGCTGCCATCGGGAGCCCATATCCGTTACTTCCTTCGCCTAACATCTCGTGCGGCCTCAGCAGCGGCAGGCTTCCCGCTTTCTCAGTCCTTTTAGTTCTGAGCGCATTCCAAGTTGTGCTCAGGGGTTGTATCCTGCCTTCTCCTAGAGCAACGCTCGTCTCTGTCGAGGCGCCTCGTCTCTGAGGGCATACCCCGATTCATCGCTGGGCTGTGCGCGCGCATTTACCAGATGACGAGGGCGGTGGAGACTGACAAATGATCTGCACCATCTCGCTCGCGCGTTTTTATACAGGGATTAGGCCGTCTCGATTTCGATGATGCCCCGGCCATCGGACGTACCGGGCGCCGGGGAACGAGCCGCAGCGTTCGTCACTGACAACTTTGACAACTGGCAAGCCGGCGCGCGAAGCCTGATATTGCAAGTAGGTCCCACCCAACTTGCTTGCGCGAGAGAGATAGCTGGAGATACTGTAATAGCTCCGCGCACATGCGGGCCGCGTTCCGTTCCTAGATGTGCCATCCTGCGTGGCCGGTCGCCGACGAGGACCGGACCGCTGCGTCGCTCACGATTGGACGCGTGAATTACCGTACTTTGAGAACCGCCTGCACATGCTCACCACTGTGGCGTCGCGCTCACGGAGCGCACGCTGGCCGTGGACTGGGCTTTCTCCGATTCTGCACGCGAACCGTTCTTCTGGGCATCTCCCTGTGCTCCGCGTCCAATTCTATCCCGTACGCAGCTTCTAGACCTCACCGTCACGACTCTAGATTGCGAGGTCAAGGACAATCGGCACCCCTGGCCCGTCTGGCGCGCGCTTCGAGGGGACCATCCCGCTCGACGGCTTCCGCTGCAACCTCTGGCAGAGCGTGCTCCATGCGCCGTATCTGTACCTCCGCAAGCACTGTGCCAGGCCCGGAGATGTTTAGCGGAATGTAGTCCCCACTTGCGACGAGGTACGCACGTATGACGAAGACGCGCGGCCGAAGTTTTAGACGATTACATGATATCCGGTGTACGCACTTGCTGAAGGGCCACTCGACCCACCGATTACAGTAGAAGCAAGTGCAGGGAATAAATGCGCATAAATGAACACGAAAGTATTACAGCTGGGTATACGGTACACAGAAAGTGTGCGAATCATCATGAGCCACCTATGCAAATCGATCAAGTGCACCCATCCGGCCGATTCGACAAGCACTGATCCGTACAAACACCATTCAACCCGGTATCGCGCGTATAGCCCGACTTGCGATTGACGACGCACGCGTTGTACGTCTTCGACGCAGCCTTGAACAGCGTCGATATGCGCAAGCCGGCCGTCGGCGCACCCCAGCTGATGCAGCACTGCCCGCTGGTGTTCCAGCAGATCGCGCGCACCCAATCAGGTAGCACCTCGGCGTTCCCGTCCACCGCGCCGTACACCAGACTGGCGCAGGGGTCCGTGCCCGGCACGTTGCCGCCGTCGCAGCCCACAGCGTTCGAGCCGCAGCGCTTCGCGAGGGCAGAGACGGGGAGGGTCGTGTTCACGCCGGGGCTGGTGAGCAGCGCAGGGGCGGTTATGTTGAGGCCGTAGTATGTGAGGTTGCCGACCTTGAGGCGAGGGATGAATGGAACCCCTCCTGCGCCGGCATTTGGTAGACCGGGACTCGGAGAGGGACCCGGTGGCGTGGCGGGTGTCGCGGCCGCGTATGTCTGTGCTGTGGAGAAAAGAGTGAAGATAAGGAGGGAGAGGAAGGCCATGGCGTCCGGGCGAATTGTGTTCGCACGGTCAGCCGTTGCAGGGCGTCGTATGGGACGGGGGGTGGGTGAGACGTGATGTTGCTGACGATCGCTGGTTCGAAGGCGACCTATATGTCGTCGAGGCGGTGGTGAGGCCCCTTGATCGAGGCGATGCCGCGTCTGCGCGCGTCCCGAGTAGCGCTGCACAGTTAGCTCGCACAGCTCGGTGAATTGCAGTTCACCTACCCAGCTGGGATGGCATATCACCGCTACCTTGCGAACCGCAACGCATCTTGAATCTTCCGGGGCACTGGAGGTGATGACATCTGCGTAGGATATATGGAAAAAGGACCACGCTCCGGCAACCCCGAGGGTGGCTCAGACAGTGCTAACAGGCTGTGTTGTAGACGCGCGGATCGCGGACCGTTTGAGCGCGCAGTCCGGGGTGCTCTACTGTGGCCGAAGAAGATCCCCCGCGCAAACTGAGTGCATTGCAGGCAAAACAGCGGCGTGAACGGCTGACGCAGGCGCGTGCTGACCGCTTGTTCCGCGAGTGCTCGCGGTTAACTGTGTCAGGTGTGACCGACGCGAATAAAAACGCCCTGGATACATAAACGCTGTGGTAGATCGCAGGAGATGGCAGATGCACTATACAGTATGACTTCCAGATCAGCCGACAACGTCTACCGAGCCGAAAACGTAGACCAGGGCTCGAAGTTCCCAACCGACGCAAGCACCATCTGACGTTTGGAGCGACGGATTGCCAATTCCTGGGCGCACGCGCGCCCTCGACGCCAACAGTACAGACAGCGCGGATGGCCCTGACACACGTAGCGTTCCAGCAGTGAACCGAGAATGGACGGGATCTGAGCTGCCCTCCCGAGCCAATGAAACTACTTCCCGCTGGCGGTAACACCCCCCTAAGCACACATTTATCATATAGCGCTGAAATGCAACCCTTCCTGTGGCGCAGCGAGAAGCACAACGGTGCGGAGGCGCATCGCATCAGGATCGGAACTGATCGGGTGCTTGTGAAGCAGTGCATGAACTCTCTCTTTAAAGGGGCAGATGTGCGGGATGTCGTCTAATCTGGCCATGGTATGCCCAAGAGCGTGCCGTATGGGACGCTGCACAGAGATGCACGGAGTAATCCGCGGATGGATCAATGGCAGAATGAAGCTTTGTCAAGAGCCTAGTGACTCAGTCCAGATCCAGAAACAGTGCGATGGCTGGGTTGTAGACGCCGCGATGACCAGTATGCTGACCCGGCCTCCTTCGAATAGGAGCGACTCGCGAGCGGCTATACTCGACGCAGAAAGCCCAGATGGCAACAATGCTGTGTACTTGACCCGTAAGAGTGCCGAGGGCCACGACGGCTACTCATGGGCCGGGGCCGCCAATGTGGCGGGCGAGCTCGGAGGCTGTCGGAGCAGCTACCGGATACGCGGGCACGCGCAACAGTTCATAGCCTACAGCGCGTTAAATGAGCAGTTTGCGCGCAGAGTCAGAGTAGCGGAGCCCGCAGCCGGACCGCCAGGGCGCGCAGCAGGAGGAGAAAGACAATGAAACTCCGCCCTTGCTCCGATCGGTCCGTTCCAGCACCTCAAGTTCTGCCTCCACAATTTGACGGACTTGCCACGAAGACCATCTTCAAAAAAGGATAGCTCATCATATATGTATTCTCTGCCTCATCATTGCCATAGTGCTCAGTGAAGATGAATTGCAGTGTCTTCGAACTGTTATTATGGTGGCGGTAGATTACTAAAAGCGTCCTCCAGATAGCTAGTCCGTATCAAGCAGAGCTCTGAAAGTTCGTACGCCCAAACCGCTCCGTATGATCAACTCAGGCGGGAGTGAACTTGATGGTGTACTCCGGCACGGGGGTCTCGTTGATAACTGTACCAGCATTGTAAGCGCGCAACTCATTCGCTCACATCTGCGCACTTACAAGAGACGACCTGGTTGCCGTGGAGCTGGCCGAAGTAGTTGTGGTACGGCTTGCCGTTGCCGAGGAAGCGGACCTCGTTCATGCCGTCGACGATCTGGCGGCACTCGGTAAGGAAATGCTACGCGCGTCGGTTAGGGAGAGAAAAACGCACGAAGCCCTGTGTGAGCTGCGGGCCGTCGCAATCCTGGAGCGTCGCCTGGCCGAGGCCGTCCTCAACGGTGAGGCATCCGCTGACGCCGTTGTGCTCAGCGGAGATGCGCCTGGAGCAAGCAGTTTCAGCACTGCATATTGCAAAGATGATCACGGGAGCGAGGACGTACACGAAGCTCTCGCACGCCTCGATGGTGAACTGCTGCTGCGGCCCAGGCTGCGCGCGCTGCAGGAACGGGCTGCGGGTGACGTCCATGACGGGGTCGAGCCCGAGCTCCTGCACGATGGAGCCGGGGCGCGTGTCGACGATCGAGAGCGTGCCGGTCTTCTGCGCGACGCAGGTGTCGCGCTTGGCGGGGGCTGCGAGCGCGCCGGACAGCGCGGCGGCGAGAACAACGAGCGAGGAGGCGATCATGTTGAGAGGTGAGAATGAGAGCGAGTGTCGGGGTGAGGGGGACTAGCATTGGGGCCGCTTGCCTTTATACCCAGCGCAGGGCCGAAGCCGGCCGGGATGGACTGTACAGCCTGACGTTTGCGGCTTCGTGATCGCACAGGGCGCAGCTGCCGCGATTCTCATCGGCTGTGCGAGCCACCGGGATCGGCAGAATAACCGTGCACGTCGAGATTCTCGCGGCATCGCAATACACTTCTGCGCGCTTGGCCCGGCTCGCTGCCCAGCTCGGCTTGTGCATGCGAGCACTCGGTGAGCTCAAGTCTCTCTGGTTTTGCGCCATAACTTTGTTACTAACGAGATATTCTCTTGTCCGCAGACGTTCGAGAGCCGCGAGCTGCTCAAGTGGAGCTCTTTTGCGTAGTGACTTGGCGTTCCGCTGGGCAGACTGCGCCTGGCGCCTGCTGATGAACTTCTCCGCCCCAGCGCAGTTGCGCATTCCGTCATGCAGCATTCTGCTCCAGGATACCGTGGAACGCTGCCGTCAGGTCGCTGAGAGCGTGAGGCCAACGCTTCGGATGAGCGTGAGCCGGACCCGCACTGGCTCCTTCCGGAGTGGAGCAGCTCGGCAGCCGCGCTTCCGCGCAGTCGAGCCAGCGTAGTGACAATGTGACATGTGCATGACTCTCTTCTATGAATACATTTCACGGAAAAAGAACTGCTCGCTGGATCCTGAAACACCAGCGCAACACAGAAAGATGACGCTCGGGCCGCCTGGGTTCAGAACGTACCACGTGCGGAGACTGAAAGCGTGTTGCGTCCGACCCTGACGTCATGACGCGGTTCCGCGGCGGCGTGAATGCTCGGCCCGGGCCCTGATGGCAAACAAACAAGAGGCAGGTGTCCTGGGCGCGAATGGTGCATCATGCATCAATAATCAGGGCTGCATTTTGTGTTTTTCGGACTCTCAGGGGATGCCTGCTTGGTACACTTTGAACATCCCGATACGGCGCGTACATGCCGCTCAGTACAGGTTGGACACACGGTAAGTACAGAGGGAAGCAGAGCAGATCGTTATTCAGCAACCAGAGGCGCGATCGGACAGGCACTGGCGGGTGCAGACGCCATTGAGGTTGGTATTGTCCGTCGCGCCCGAGAGGCCATTGAACACGCAAGTGTTATGCGCCTTGACCGCAGCGTTGAACAGCGCGTTGGCGGGGAGGTTCGGCACAACGTTGTGCCAGCTGATGCAGCACGTCCCGCCGTTGCTGAGACAGACCGAGCGCGGCGAGTTGGGCAGGATGCGCCCGCTGCCGCCGACCGAGTTGATGAGGTCGACGCACGTGTTGACGGGCGGCACGTGGCTCCCGTCGCACTTGACGTCGTTCGAGCCGCACGCGCGCGTGGCCAGCGTGGGAGCGACGGTCGCGTTTGCGCCCGGCGCGAGGCCGTAGAACGTCAGTGTGCCGACGGACGTCTCTTCAGTGGAGAGGACGACGAGCTCCTCCGTGTCTGGCGCGGGAGCTGGGGCGGCGGCGGCGTAGACGGCGACCAGAGCCGCGGCGAGCAGAGCTTTGTAGATGAACATCGAGTGAAGCTGAGAGTGGAGCCTGGTCAGCGACGACGACTGAGATGAGAGCGAGGGACGGAAGGGGACTCACATTCGAGTCCTGGAGCTGCGATGCCGAGGACAGAGCTGCTGGGGGGTGCTGGTGCTCACCGGCTCGCTTTTATACCTGAAACGCGAATGAATCTGAGGACGGCTGACAGCCGCGGCCGGCCGCCTGAGAGTGATGACCCTGCGCGGAACCCTGCAGGACTCCCGCCGATGGACTCGATTCCCACACGCTAAAGCCGTGTTGCGTATCCGGGCCGCAAGGAATAACAACACGTGCACCGGCGGTACTGGAGGACAGCTGTCGTAGAGGCGTTCATTTCCGCAAACAAGCGTGGCCATCTGTCTGGCTGGCTACATGATCCTCCGTGGAACGCGAAACGGTTGTTCAACCCGCAGATAGGAGACTACAGACGCACCGTGACAACTCATTTCCTAGAGGAATAACGACATGTTGCTCCCATCGAACCGTAGTACGGAGCCTGTTGCTAGAGAGCGGCATCGATGAGCAGGGGACGCGGCAGAAGCTTGCCCCGTCCTGTACAATGATCGCGCGCGCGCAGGGATGGCCGGCCCAGCAAGAATAGAAAGCACTGATTCCTCGGTGCCGTGCAGGTAGCCGTGCAGGTAGCCGTGGCTGGGAAATGTCACCGAGAGTGTGCGCCGGGTGCAGGTTCCCTGAACCCGAGATCCAGTTTGTTGCTCCCTACAATATCCATTCAGCCTTACTCAAAGGATGTTCACTCAGCCAGAAGGAGACAGGTCGTAGAATGCATGCATTTGGCCGCGTCGAAGGTGGCGAGTGCTCGGTTTGAGACAGCGTGAGCCCGATCACAGCATGCTGCCGCCCGTGACTCGCCCAACTTCTGGAACACGGAGAGAACAGTGCACGAGACCCAACGCCCCGGATCCCCCGTGGAACACAAACCGCACGAAATTCAGCGTTCACGGGCATATCAGGCCGGAGTGAGCGCCTCCGCGCTCTTCCCGCGCGATGTTTGCGAGACACGCGCGCACGCCGTCCGAATCGGGTCGACAAACATGAGCTCTTGCCTCAAGTCGGGCTTCGAGCGTAGGGGTAGACGCGACGCCCGTACGTGATTAGGGGCTTCAGAACGTATCGTAAGGCCTGGCCACGGGCAGAGCAGTCCGGAGGTGAAAGAGAGAGCGGGAAACGCAGGAAAGATGTCGGCATTGTGACCCACCGGCAGAAAGACGTCTGCAGAGCACGAAACAGGCGAGCTGCCATTCAGAGGCGCCAACTGTACACGGCTCGCCGGCCGGAGCCCTGAATCGAGAACGCTGGACGTGCTCGCTAGGCCACCGCGACATATCATAGGGGGTGCCTCGGCAATATCAAGTCACGGTAGAATAATGACGTGTGACGGTCTACAGTTGAGCTGGAGTAGGCGCGCCGCCGTGAGAGCCCTTCGGGTACGAAGACATAAGTGATTAGACGCACGAGGAAAGATAGACCCAGAATATCAGTCAGTGTGGTGCCCAGAAGATCCAATACAGTTGATCGCGACCATGGAATAGGAAAGGAGTGGTTTGCAACGATGCCCAGAGCCTTCTAGGCAGCACATTGCGCTGGCAGTGATCAAACATCGGCGATAGCTGGTCGCAACAGGCAGAACGGACGTGGACTTAAGATAGCGCTCGATAGCAATTGTGTCCGTTAACCGTTGGAGATTTGCGGCAAGCGCGGGCCGCGAACATCGTTCGGCGACTGTGCAAAAGGTGGTCAAGTCGGACCGACGCAATTCAAAGTCCGCCCTCAGGCTTGATCTCCTACCTCCGCGGCACCGTCAACCTTTTCGCCCGCCGGGCGGCTGAACTTACAACTCCTCCCGACTCTGCATCCCTGCAGACTTGACTGTGCACTGTGCCCATTGCGGATATTGTATAGGAGCTGGACTGCGCCCTATTTCCGCTACACAGCCGTCCCGCCCGCTTGCCGGTCAAAGGGACGGCTGCGTAGACGTCTAGCTGAGGTAGACTACCTATTTCCGACCGCGCGCACTCTGCTTCTTTGCATCTCAAACTGCTTCACCCATGCTACTTCGTGCTCTCTAGTTCTAGCACAGCCTGCAGTCAATCCTTTTCAAACGATTTTCCGTGGCACAAAAAGGGTTGAAAATGCTTCCGAAGCGTTTTCAATGCCTTTTCGACCCTTTAACGCATTTTCAAACCCTTTTGTGCCACAGAAACTGGGTTGAAAAGGACTTGCTGCGGGGTGTGTAGTGATGTCAAATTCTCTTCTAACCCTGCGCCAAGAGACCGTTCTCCTTCTACGCCAGGGACCCGTTAACCCGCGTCCGGCTGTTTTGCGTTTGCCGTACGAAATATAGTTTCGTATACCCCAGGGTCGGGCTACAGGCTCATATGGCAAGACTTTCCCTCTCGCTGCTCTGCAACCTCAGGATGCATTGCCCTGGTCCTTGGTTTCTGCGGCTTGGTATGATCACTGGTGTTCGGAGAACGACGCCACGTGTTCCACATTGTCTCTGCTCACGGTCAGCCCGCATCCATCAGTCGCTATCCGTATCCCGGCAGGCCGGCCTGGCTCCCGAATACAACTGCACGCAGAACCTTGTAGGAGTCAGCAATCACTGAGGTATGCTCAAGGCAGACGTCAACTGAGGTGCTGCGCGGATAGAGAGCAGAGCCTTATCGCGCTCAGTGATGTACGAGCGTGGTTCGTGTTGGTCTGACCGTCCAACGACTCCCCGCGGAATACACGGTGCCACTCGCAGCTTTTATCGACCGTCTACTTTTGAGACCATTCCGATGCCGCGCGCGTGACACTGCGCGCAAGCTGACGGGTGCTGCCGCCATGCAAGGCGGTCTGTGTCCTGCTGGCTCATGCTCGAACGATCTTTCCCCATGTTCATGAGCGACGCCGAGGACATCCCGGCCATCATCGAGACTGTCTGGTCGTGTGACTCTCCGGGTCCCGGCGCCCGGCCAATATCTCTCCCCGCAGTTTCTCAACGCGCGTTATCCCGGCGCCGATGCACTGCGGCAATCCCGTTATGATTCGCGGGATCCGGCTTCTTGCACGCGCGAAGATGCAGGACGACGGCACTCCGAGCACCGAGTGCGAGCATAGCATGTGGAACGGAGGCGCTTAGCGCTGTTCTCTCCGATGTTCACTCTGGTATGGACATTCGAGACGTCGGGCAGCCGAACGGTGAACCCGCGAAGCGCAGTGTGCGTGCGAATCATTGCCGAAACCGGCAGCCAAGACCTGCCAGAAGTGGAATATTACTGCTTACTTCATGAGCGCGCAGCACCGGTCAATCAAATCCTATCGCCGAACGAGGAAACCCGCTCGATCCTCCTTCCAAAATGGGCTTGCAAAGGTGAGCTCAATTTTGACCTGGCTTAACGTAGACTCAGGATAGGCGAGACCTATTGGTAGTTCTCAGGATTCCGTGAGGCAACAGGACTCATGGTGAGCACCAGAGCAGGTTTGCGCAGCGGCATCAGTCCCCAGGCGATCTGACTGATGCTCCACAGGCGCGTTTGTCCCGTCAAACCTGCGTCAAACTGTCATGCATAATCCTCCAATACAGCGAGGATCGCTGAGCACTGTATCAACGTTCCGCAGTGACCTGACACACAGGCCCTGGGAGTCGAGCCCGGAGAAACCCCGCACGTACAGTATAAAAGCCAGGCGTGCACGGCCAGAAGTTCCACACGCCATCCAGCCCACCCACTCAGCCATGCGTTTCGCCCTCGCCTCCGTCCTCGCCCTCGCCGCGCACGCGTACGCGCTCACCGCATGGAGCGGCAACTCGTGCGACGGCGCGCGCGGCAACGACGTCCCGAACGACGGCAGCTGCCGCTCGTTCGGCGGGCGCCACTCCTTCGTCGTGCGTTGCGCCCCTTCCCCTCCCTCGCCCTCGCGTTGTTTCTCTTGCTGATACATGTTTGCGCAGGCCGGGGGTTCGGCCTGCGTCGAGTTCTTCACCGCCGGCGGGTGCAACGGCCAGAAGTTCACCTACTACGACCAGGGCGGCCAGTGCACCGTGCGTCTCTCCCGTTTTTGCTTCTCTGACGCGAACGCGACGGGCTGACACCTCGATGCAGAACGTCAATACCGGCACTGACATCCAGTCGTTCCGCGCGTGGAACGGCGGCCGTGGCTGCCCCGATCAGGGCGAGCTCCCAACCGGGCCAGGAGGAAAGTAGGCCAGCGTGGAGATGAGAATGCAGTGTCGTAAAAGTAATACTGGAATAAAACCGAGCTTGCGCCTGTCATTGAGCGAGGCATACGACAAGTTGAACGAACTGCCATTGCTGGTATACTCTGATCTTACATGCAAGATATCCTGCGAGCTGCCGTTATTCATGAGACTAACCCGTGAACATCTCGCGGGGCGTCGCTCAGCCGAAAACGGTAACCGTGTTCGCTTGGGAGAGCAACATCCCGTTCAAGATCGTGGGAAAATCCCTTCAGGACGACCTCCACGACGGTCCCACCGGGCCTGGGCGGTAGAGAAGAGGCAAGAGTCGCGAGGAGATTCGGCACGTCGCCTTCGTCAATCGACGGCGCGAGGATATCAATGTGCGTGAGCGGCATGCCCGCCGTTTCCGCCAGGCACGCGAGCTGCTCGCAGGGAAATTTGATCTTGGGCGCCCATCTTTCTACATGGACACTCAGCGATCGCAGCGCAGGCATGTCCGGTGGCGGGTTAAACAAGGGATCGAGCAGCATGAGCGGTGCGCTGAGTGCGCGCAACTGGCCGAGCAGCGCGCCGTTGTCTGCAATCAAGCCAGCAAGCTCCAGCGACACCAAGTCGTAGCGGGACCGGGCCGAATGGCGGAGCGCGAGCGTGCATCGCCGGCCGCGCGCGCTCGTCGTCTCCAGCGTCGCGAGCTCGCGCTGCTGCGTGACGCACAGCCGTTCGACGTCCTCGAATATCGGCGCGGCGTCCCCGACATCCAGCTCCATTTCAAGGTACACCCTCGACAGATCCGGGTTCGCCGGCGCCCACAGGCGCAGATATCGTACGAGATCGGAGGTGTCGGACGTGCGCAGGGTGAGCGTTCGTAAGCGCGTAGGTACGCGGGCAAAAGACAGGCGAGAGTAATGCAGATCGGCAAGGCAGCTGAGCTCGAGGTTTTCCAGCCGCGGGCACACGGAGAAGAGGTGAGCGAGCGACTCAGTCGCCCTTGGGGGATGTAAAGGAGTGGACGCAGAGAGCGTGGTCACGTTCTCCAGCGCCGGACATCTCACTCGAAGCCAGAAGAAAGAGAGATGCACGGTTTCCAGCCGCCCGGACTGCCCTCCGAGTACTCCTGCAGGCAGAGCACCCACCCCATGTAGAGCTAATGACTGCAGCATAGGAGCCGGTGGCAGAAGGAAAGGGCCAAGAGGACACGAAATATGGCGAATCCGCTGCAGATGACGCGAGAGAACGTGTCCGATTGACTCCGCGTGCGCAGTGGGTATGCGCTCTAAAAAAACATTGAGAGGAATCTGGCCTGCGCGATCAATGATTGCGCTCAAGACCGATGCTTTTACGAGGCTCGGAGCTTCCAATCTTATAGTGGCCCAAAGTCGCTGGAAGGAAAGCGCAGTCGCGCGCCACGAGCGGCAGACATGCGTTGCTTCAAAGAGTTGATTAGTGGGTAGAAACGCAAAGCACGCAGCCAGGAGTTCGGAAGGAAGACGACCTGTAATCGACGATGCATTCCAATCCGAGATAACCTCTCGCATCAGTTGCACAGCTATATCCAGCACTCGCTGCTGAGCGTCTTTCACCTCCTGAATCCTTCACGCGTTCCGGTTAGCAGATGCAATCGGGCGCGATCGAGGTGGCGTACCGCTGCAGGGTGACGATGTTACGCCGAAACTCAGAGACGACCGGTTCCCAGCGTGCGCGATCGCCGTGGGATACGAGCTGCATCGTGCAGGGCGTGAGAAGACAGGCGGGGACGGGCGCAATGCTGCAACCGCGGCTCCAGATACAAGCGCCCAGTAAAATGCAGCCGATGCAGGGTTCTGCTGTCTCAGCCACGGTGTCGCCGCCGACTCGCGTAAATCTGACAGAAAAAAAATGCCACAAGGTAGGGGTCATGCGGGAGCCTGGGAGAGCCGTTGCCCGGCTTGTCCAGCAGCACCGGGCTGCGGATGTGCGAGAATAGCGGCACATGCCCAGGCGTCCATGTCGGAAACACGGTCGAGGGTCCGGTTGACGTGCGGTACGAGCATGAGAACTACTACGCAATCAGAAGTCATTCCCAGCACGTGCGCCGATGAGGAAGCCTGAAATGGCACCCCAGACGAATAGGAAGGTCGGGACATCGTACCGAGAGAAGAGCCACGCCATACACAATGCTAGAGTACCGGTCCAAGCCGCGGGGCGCGTACAAGAAGCCAAGCCCGGACTCGGTGCGGGTGGAAGACTCGGACAAGTGACGAGGACACAAGCACAGTCTAGCACAGTGTGTGCAGTGCTAGAAGTCTGCCGGAGATACAGAGCAGGAAGACGGGCCTTTGCGTGTGCGTGAAGCATCAACGGCGCTGGAAGAAAAAATTTCGAGATCGTTGACGCCGGATGAGTCACCGGGACGGGACATTGCGGAGAATGAACGCGCGTTGCTTCCGACCGCTCGACGTCATCTATCGCTGCGAGCTCGGTGCCGCTTCCGCAGACTTTTGTGCATCTGTGCACGTGCTGGTACTGGATTGCATTGCTATTCTGGTTCCTTACCCTCATTCTGCTTGTGCTCTGCTCTTTCATTTTACTAGTCTACCTCAGCTAGACGATTATACAGCCGTCCCTTTGACCGGCAAGCGGGCGGGACGGCTGTATAGCGTCTACTTTAATTCCGTGATGCTTACCATTTGGTCGATTTCCGAGGTTGCACCGACGCACATTTTGTGAATCTCACCGCATGCTGGACAGACATAAATTACACATAAGGTATTCCAACACTATTTACGCACAAGAGGGGCCATTGGGAGAGCGGGACGATGCAGCGAGAGGTGAGGTTGAGGCGTCGGATCAGGCTGTCCACGGGCCGTACGGTGCCGCCAACAACCGCCCCTAAAGCGTTTTGACCAAACGATAAGCCCCACCTGTTTAAACACAGACTATCATTTTACCAGCGCCGAAGTCCTGCGCGCTCGCACCAGCACTCGCGCCCGTTCCCCTGGCCCAGGGCGTGAGTAGGCCATTTTCTCCCCCACTCACGCTTGATTTTGCAAATCCAACGGTGCTCTGCTCTCTTATTGCTGTCAGGAGGCTTTACAATCTGGCAGATCTGCTGTCCCCTCGGACGTCTCTCGACCGACGCCATTCAGCCAGTTCAAGTCCACACAACTCAGTAATCTCATATCATTTCCACGAGACTTATGAAACGCCCGCACTTCCTGATAGATGGGATGTCGTCGACTTCACGGAGTTGCCTTGCAGGGCAATGACCCCTGCCAGTCACGCGTCTATCGCACGGGCCTCACAGGGATTGACTACGGTACACCACGGTGTTTTCGACTTCTCTCCGAGCCACGCTGGTCCCAGGCTCCGTTTTATTTGTCGGGCCTACAGTACCACGATCCACCTTCGAGTGCACAGGAATGCGCAGTGGGATGACAGGCATCTCGGCGACGGAAATATACATAGACCCACGGTCGGCTGTCCAGCCCACTTTTGCTTTGAATCCCAAAGTCGACGGCGGTGGGTCAACGGCGGATGCGCGACGGTAAATGAAGGACATGTTTGTCGTAGATCCATCGACATGCAAATCCGGACCTCGTTACCGGTTGTTGGTCAGGACGAACCCGCCGGCATGTCTCAGGTTTCTTTCGTATCCACTTTTCATGATTGAATGTTTGCGCCTTGTCCTTTCGGTTAAAACGATCTCTTGTACTCTTGCAGAAAGATGAAAGACTAGACTGGCAGACCCTCCGAGGGCCGGTCTAGTAGACGTTGTCCCAGCGCGTCATCCACACTGGGGCCTGACGCGCAGCGCCAGGAGAGCTTGTGGTACGCAACAGTTGTTGCGTTTGCTGATCAGAGTCTGATAGTGGGCTGTCCCTCAGAAATCACGTTGTACGTGCTCATTGACAAAGGGTGCTGGTCCCGTCGGTTGCGTCCTCTGTACATACTCCAAGGGACACCCGGTCTCGCAGCAGAAGCAGAAAACCGAAAGGCCATTAGATTTGACTTGCTGTATTAACCAATGACTTTCATAATGGATCGTCAGGGTCTTCTGTAGATCCCTTCCGCGGCGAGAAACTCACAAGGATTCAGGTTCGCAAGCCCTGAGCATGTGCTATTTTCGTTTGCACAGCCATAAGCACTACGCCGGACGTACGACGAGACTCGACACAAGACGCAGCGGTATTGAGGAGTACGATTATAAAGACGAGCATCTTTCCGCTAGTTTCCCCAACCTCTACCATCATTCCAACAGTACTCCAGCGCACAGCGAATAGAACGACATGGCAGTTGGCAAGTCGTCTGTTCTGAACCGCACGATCACTGACCATCCCTCAGGCAACACCTTCGACCCCAACAGCGACAGTGCCTACATGCGCGCGCTTCTACATCCCGGGTTCATGTTCTACGAGGGCGTCATGTACTGGAACGCACGCGTACGTCAGGCGTGCGCGAAGCACGCTGCGGGTCTCACCCGGTTTGCTCTCTCTCTCACACACAGCGCGAGGGTAACGAGCTGCACTTCCAGTCGCAATACAGTGAGCGCCTCTGCCCTCGACGGCACGCATCTGACATCACCCTCTAGTGCGAGGCGCGGAGGGCCCCGAGCCGATCCGTATGGCCCTCGGGGCGGAGGGCAGGGACGAGTCCGCGCAGGCGCGCATCATCCTGAAGACCATGGCGCACAACAAGTGCCCTGGAGCGGCAGCCGCGCTCTGCGCCATCGAGGGTCCGAATTGGGCGAGTATTCCGTGAGGTCCTAGGCGCGCGATTGCGAGACCTCGGACGACTCTTGTACTAGTAGCGTGTATTCTTTTGTCAGATATGAACGACTGTACTCCATGTTAGCCCCGGACAATCGCGCGGTTGAGCAAATACATGAGCAACAGGTAAGGCTCCATTGAGCAAAATGCGAGGCTGGCCTGGCCGCATGGGTGCAACTACGAGGACGGCTGGTGAAGATGTTGAACGCCGACTGTCACAAAGGGTAGACGAGGAAGAACAGAGGTCACTGGGCCATCCAGTAAATGAGCGGCCGTGGGACATCTCCGATTGAACTTTCTTGAATGACTCTGCAGCGAGAATTGATGCTGTGCTCGGGTTCTGCAATATATGGAGCCGCAAGCACGTGACGGGAGTTGTCTGTGCCCGACGTCCGGTAAGAAATGAGATGCAGAGGTTGTGCGGCAAGCAAAAGCCAGAAAGCCACTGGCTGATGCGCGCAGTACACCGCAACACTGTCGTAAGAGTCCACAGCTGGCCAGTGCTTTCCTGATACCAATCGATTCCGCGCGAGGTTTGGCAGGTGGCACGCAAAATCGTCGGAAATGCAACCGTCAACGAACGGCGCATGTAAGGATTGAGATAGACAAGATAGACGTTATAAGCGGGAGGTGCTCGCGGTTGCGATGCTGCAGAGATCCTACCTACAGAAGATGGATCAAGGAAGAACGCGGTTGGAACGCGGTGTTTGAAATTGAGCGCGCGTCTATGACGCGAGGCTGTCCCATTCAAACACCGCCAACGAGCCTTGCTTTTCAACACCGACGTTGCGAGATTTATCCCTCTGTGGCACGCTCCCTGATTGGCACCGCTGTGCCATTTCTCTGATTGAGGTGTTACAGGCCCCAACTATTGCCCTATGCCTTCGAAAAACACATCATACGGCTCGCCAGCCCTAACGGGCCTTGCTCTGAGCGCCAGCATCGCGCAAGAGGCGACAAATGGCATTCCAATTGTCAATCAGATACTGGGCGCGGTATCGCGCATACTAAAGCTCGCCGAGGTAGGTCGCAAAGGCTCAGTTTGCGGTTCCCTTGCTCAAGACTGCCGCACAGAAAATAGAGAAGGATCGCGAAGCGCTCCACGCAATTGCAGACAAGTCTCAGAAATTGGCTCGCAGAATCACTGCCGTTCTGAGGGATCGGACGCCAGATGGGGAGATTGTGCATAGTCTCGAGAGCGTTCGTGAGTGCGTGCCTGTCCCCTGCGTGTGCCGTGAGCAGATACACTGAGGACTGCGCAGTGTTCTCGACGCGCTTCAGGCTCTATTTGAGAAGCACGTCGCGAAGGCACGCGTGCGAAGGGCCATCAGCTATCTTCTTTCCGTTCCCCGGGACGTCGAACGCCTGAGCGCAGAATTGGATGACGCGCTCCAGGAGTTTCTGGTATCCATCTTTCCCAATGATGACATCCCGCCATTCTCACCTGGGTCACAAGCTGATTGCAGCTCTTGACACAAACGTCCGCGTGCAGGAACACTCGAGAACCATCGGACCGGTAAGCAGAACCGATGGCTGCGCCCTTACCCGCACAACCCAGCTTCGTCGATTGCACGATTTCGAGATCGAGAAGCTCGACCTCGTCGCAGATTTTACCTCAGAAGACGGCTCCCGGATGGTAAAATATCACGCAGCCCGCGTCGAGGGCGCAGGGAGGCTATTTGTCGTGAGATATGTCCAGGACGCAGCCGTCGAGGGGCATGCAGCGGACGCGGAAAAGCTTCAGCGGCAGCTGGAGGAACATGATGGTATTCTCGAGAGGATTTCGTTCGTCGACCAGTGCTCGATGTTGCTCGGAGAACGCTGATCGATGGACACAGAAGCGTTGAGAAATCGCACCCCAACATCGCCTACCTTTATGGCAGGAGCACCGGGTACCGTCACAATCGATTCGTTGTCCTGAGGACAGGTGCGACATCAGTGGCGTATCGATGCTTTCTGCTGAGTCGCGCTCTACCAGGGTTTATCCCATTGACAAAAGTCGGCTTCACCCTCAGCGCGGCCTGGTCCATGGTACGCAGGCTCAATAGAGGCACGCGGATCTGATCCGGCTACTAGGTACCGAAACTCCTGGTCAGCGACGCACCTTATTCTGCCTGTCGCGTCTGACCCTCGAGTAGGATGCGGCTCTGCATCTCGCGCAATTCGGAGCCGTCTGGCTCCCCGACACTTTCATGCTGAGCGACAACATCTTCGTGGACGATCGGGGCGAGCCCACTATCGGTCTCATCAACGACTTGCAGCCGTCCAAGTCTGTCGCGCAACGTCAGGTGTACGAGTCCCAGCTCAGTATGATCACCACGGTGTGTGCCAACGTGAGCGTGTGGGATTTGCAGCATTCACCCACACGACACACAGCTTCTCGGTTGGAACGACACGACACGGGGCGCCGAGAACACATTGTCAGTTTGGAGCGCGCTTTTCGCCGGGCCAGAGTGGCCGTATCCACAGATCAGGGACGCCATCGAACCCAGCTGCAAGTCCGGAGTCATGCACAGCATGCTTCACCGTTCTCAACTAGCAAACCTCGCTCCCCTGAACCACACGGCCCAAGCATACATCATGCAGCTGGAGAGCGTGTTAGACGATACAAACTCTCGCGCAAGGCTGTGGTACTGGCCGCAGACTCTGTTCCGGATTATGACGCGCAGCGTCGACCGGATCGGTAGCGGCATATGCTTGGATTACCGCGCAGCGCCAACCGTCGACTTTTGGGAGCATATGCTCAGTGCGTAAACGTCTCGTTTAGGGGCCGCGCGGTGGTCTTACCTACGCGCGCCAGTCTTCCGCGTCGCCGACGACGCCGAGCGGATGGACCACGTGTCCTATCACTTCGCGATTCCACCTTACATCACCAGGCGTATCAGGCACATGCTGGGAATAGAAGTTCCGGACTTGCAACCTGGGTGGCGCTCGTTCGAGATGATTCATTTAGACGACCCCGCTATGAGATCTCCCGCAGACGGTCAATGGGTCCTACAGGAGTATAAGCAGTACAATTGTTGAAATGAGACATTTGCGGAACAGTTAGCAGAGAAAACGTGAGCTCGTGGGCACTGACTTCAACGTCTCCGGCCAGAGGTTATGCGGCGGCCGCGGACGCCAGACGGGGACATCACGGACGCGTTCACGTTGCACTCTTGAAAGGCACACGAGGGGGTGGACCTGGCATTGCCAGATGAACGGCTTGCAGAGTCCGCAACTGAGGAACAGCCGCATGTTCTTCTTCAATGCATCTGCGGCATGCTGAGCGGCCAGGTGACCCTACAAATATTCCATACAAGGCAGTGCACTGAGATTGGCATGCAAAAATGCGCGCGAGAAGTCAGGCACGATAATGCAATCCGAGTGCCCGCGGAGGCCGGAACGTGTCTCCCCCGAGCAGAACAAAGAGATAATTGTGGATCACGTCGGCGCGTGTGTCAAACGTGCACACCCGCCCCAATGCACGTTAAGGGCGTATTATCAGGGTATAAAGCGGAGCGCGAGATGTTCCCCAATCTTAGCAGCCATGCAGTCTACGTGCCAGGTTTTCCTCGCGCCGCGCGCCCAGCCCGGCCAGCCCAACGTCCTCATCACACGCGCCCCCAGCGGGCTCCTCCTTGCCGCCGTGGCCTGCGACTGCCCGCCGGGCAGCGCACGCCAGACGCACTCCGCCGACGACCTGCTGCAGCGCGCGTACGCGCACCACAGGGCCGCCGTGCCGCTCGTGCCGTGCACGTTCGAGATGCGCCCGCGGGACGGCCAGGCGGACATGCCGCTCGTGCCGGGCGTCGCGCTGTCCCAGGAGGTGCGTGCGCGTGCTGCGCCAGCGCGGCTCCGAGTCGTGACTGATCCATCGATATCGTCAGGTCCCCGCGACGAGCCCGTACGGGCCCACGACCATCCAGTCTGTCACCATGGCGGACCCCACGAACGTCCGGCCGGGAAGGCAGTTCAGGCTCTCGTACGTGCCGCCCCATGTCTTCCAGCCCGGGCCGCCGTCGCTCGGCAGCGTCGTCTTCATGAAGGGCGTCAAGATCATCTGGCCTACCCAGTGATGCTTTTCAGCTGTACGACGACTCTTTAATCGTTCTGGAAAACATCTTGATACTCGATTCATTCTGGATCTGAGTCTGGCAGCTGCCCGCAGGCCCGAAGAGCTCCGCACGGAGATGGGAATGATCGGAGCGAGCTACCTGAGCGTTCCAACTATGTTGCCGAGTCGGAGCGAGTCAAGGACAAGCGAGGCGCACGTCCTGGCAGGCAGAGATGCAGAAAAGAAGCACTTCTGGGGAGTCCTTACTACCGAGTTTGCGGCCATCGACGGACGGGCTCTGAGTGCAGCAAAGCCGGCTCCAGAAAGCGACCAAGGACAGAAACCGTGTGCGCTCTTTCAAGTCTCCCCGATAGAAGCCGTGTTGTCCCGTGCCCGAATGCAGTCTTCTTCGAACACGAGCGGTTCACGAGCCAGCTATACACGGAACGAAGAGCCCAAGTGTGCTAAAGAGAACAGGTGTACGAGCGAATCCTACGATTAGGGAATGCCAAGTCAGCGAAAACCCGTAATGCGGTGCGCTACAGCTTGCGCAGGAAGACTCTGCAGCATAAGGGTGCCCGACGAGCATCGCGAGCTTCAACGCCGGCGTCCGAGGCGAGCAGCGTCGAGAGCTGGGTGTTGGTCGAGAAGAGCGTGCCGAGCGCCGGTAGGCCCCCGGAAAATCCCAATATAGGTCCCATCCGTCCGAGCGAGCCTTTCGGTCCCGTTTATGACCCCAGAAGGCTCCTATTTCGGTCCCGTTTACCTGGAGGATCGGTACATTCCGATTTTTCGAAAGCGCGCTTCGCGCGCTATGGGCATGTATTGAAATGTGAGAAAGTTGATTGCGTGATCTCCATAGCATCCCATGTGCATTAAAAGGCCGCCAACATCCTATGCTTCTTGAGAAACGAGCTAGACGAGGGACCGAGAGCTCCAGATCAATGTACAAGTGGAAAAGGCCACCGGCTTGACCGGTCGGCGGGTCAGTTCCTGGTCGGGACTCGGTCCCGTTTAGATGGGACCTGAGCTCTCTCTTTCCCCATCTCGGTCCCGTTTATATGGTACATGACGGCCTTTTGAGGCCCGGTCTCGGTCCCGTTTAGATGAGACCTATATCGGGATTTTCCGGGGGCCTGCGCCGGTTCGCTCTTTTTGCACCAGCAACCGCGCGGCCTTCCCGCCAGCTTGGCGCGGCTGCGTGTCCAGGCGGGCCCCTATCCCTATCGGCTCAGGTCGTGCGCGCCGACGGGCCATGATGGTGGTCAGGAACGAAGATCAACGTGAGTCGGCCGGTCCGGTCCGGTTCGTCGGATGCTTTCGCCACAATATAAAGTTAAAAGCCGCACTTGCAGCGCTCATCGACACTGTACTCGCTCGCCCGTGCCCGCTCTCAGCATCTGCTTTCTCCCGCATGATGGCCGTCCGACGCCCGTCCGTCACACGCGTCCTCTCTGGTTGCGTCTGATTTCCGCCACGGTCGTCGGGGACAGGAAGTTTGTAACGCAACCAATACACCATGGAAATGGCGGTCCAACAGCCATGGATGATAGACGCCTAGCGTGTGTACAGCATTCCCCACGTCTCTGACGGAATCGCGCCAAGTGCCACCAGTAGAGTTGGAGGACGGTCTGATTCGGAGGTTCCCTCTCAGGTGCTTGCACCTGAAACCTAGCCGGCATCACTGGCGGGAGCGGAGGGACGTGCTTCATGACAGGGAACGCCGCTCAGAGGCGGAGATACCTTGGAGGGACCTGCGCGGTAACGTGAGACACTCATTCCTCCGGCTGGGCACGGGAGACGACTGTCTGAGTCGGTGCGGTGCGTATTCGAGCAAGAGCCGAAAGACGGTCTCCTCCCAATGCGTAGATGCCGCTCTCGTCATCTGCTGGGCGTGAGGTCCGATCGGACAGCCTCCCGCACGCGCCCAGAGTCATAATGTATCTGTGCCCGGCCCGAGCGCACACCAGGGGCATAAATAGCGGGCACGTTGGACTTTCGAGTTCCTCACTGAATCGACATCGAACGGGACCCCGCACTCGCCCTCATCATCTGCTTACCCACACATCCGCGCGCATGGCCTGAATTCACACCCGGAGCTTCTTCTCCCGTAGACGTACTGGAAAAGGGCACCGGAGATCCGTACTGATCGAGTTGACGTCTGGGTCACCCGGGATACGATGCGCAGTGAGACTGAAGGCGGGCACAGCGCATTCATGCAGACATTTTCTACACGGAGATGCACGAGGCTCAGCGACCTTCCGATCGAACTCTGGCTCGCCCTCATCATCCCGCTCCCGAGCCTCCGCACAATGCTCACACGATGGCATCGGTCGCACCGCGCGGCCGGGACAGCTGCAATAAACCTGATTAACCGGGCAGTACGGCGCTGAGGAGCCATTCTCCAGCGGGGAAGGCGCGGGGAGCGGGAGGCAATTTGCTCTGGGTGTCTCCCGTCTTGCACACCTCGTCTCCAGATAGGAGTGGATACCGCACATCTCAGCCGGAGGTCGTATAAAGCGAGCACGCCTCCCTGCACACGGCGCTAATTCGCCCTCATCATCTGCTCATCTCCACCGCAGCCGGACTTCCCAACAATGCGCACAGGACGGCGTTCGCACCGTAGCGGTCCACGCGCGCGGCGGGGACAGATGCCATAAACCTCATCACCGCGCGATGCGGCGCTGAGGGACAGTTTCATAACCATGGACCCATGCGGGCCGCGGACGGCGAGGGGGACTCGGACATCTGCCGAGCCCAGTCTCTCCCGCGCTCGTGTCAGCGCGCACACTTCGTTAGGACCATACTCTTCCAATACGACTATGCCCGGTCCCGTCATATACTGCGCGTGCCAGACTGAGACAATCTTCTGCAACAGTATACAGTAAATCACGCGCGCGAGTCCCGCGCGCACATCGACAAGAGTCGCGCCGGTACTCCTCACATCTACCCAAGCCAACACAGGGCGGAGATGAGCTTTGGCTCAGACAACGGCCCAGTTCAGATCAGTGAGCCGGAAACGCGGATCCACATAGGTTCGTGTCATCCGGACCCGCGTGCTGCTTGGCGACGCGAGAGTATAGAACGCGCTGCGTTTCCCGCACAATACTCGCAATCAACTCCAGTCCGCTCTCATCATCTGCTCGCCCATGCACGGCCCGACCTCCACAATGTGCACAGGCCCGTTTACGCATTTTACCTAGGCGCGCGCGACGTGCACAGAGATGGTAGACCTCGTACCCGCGCTGAAGAACAGTTCGCAAGCTGGGACGGCGCAGGGGACCGGGATTCGATCTGCACAGTTCGTTTTCGGATCCTCCGTCCCATCGGCAGGAGCACGTGAGGTCGCAGTACCATCCCGAGGAATGAGACCGGACGGCGGAAGGGCCCGTATATGACAGTGCGCGCGACCATACCTCATATCGCTAACACGCTCAGCATTAGCAGCACACGTCGCGCTGCGGGAAGGAGAACGCGCAGACGATCTGAGATAAACGCCGTTGTTTGAACACGAAACCATGCCCGGGCTGTTGAAAATCTACAGTCCGCGGCTGCGGCCACTCGAGCGTAGAGTCCAGGTATGCTGAGGAACGGTCCCAGCAGTATGCGAGCAGCAGAACCCCAGTTGAACGGACGTTGGACAATTGCCGCCGCTACTTCCGAGTCCGGAAACCGCACGGTTTAAGGAAGGCGGCCAATAGTGGCTGTAGGTCGAGTGCCGGGATCGCGTGGCACGGGCAGTTGAAATGAGAATGTGAAGTGCTTTGAGTGCGTAAATAAGCTGTGCTTATAGGTCCACGTCGAGCAAGGTGCAAGAAAGAGCCGTTCCGGCGCGCCGGGGCAGGGATCCGGTCGCCTCAGAAGCTCCCAGAATGCCAAAAGAACCATTAGC
The DNA here is from genome assembly GCA_030578095.1 of Auricularia cornea. Lineage (NCBI taxonomy): Eukaryota > Fungi > Basidiomycota > Agaricomycetes > Auriculariales > Auriculariaceae > Auricularia > Auricularia cornea. The sequence continues at coordinate 4,994,534 of JARLTE010000005.1, read as the reverse complement.
AAAACTAGAAATGTAGCAGAAAATGATCCTTCGTAGTTTTGAGAGACAGCGCGCAATAAGAGCGGTGGACGAGGCGCCAGATGCCGTCATGTTGCGCGCAGAGACAGCCGGGCAGACAACGGGCAGACGCAGTGCAATGTCCCGCGCCGAATCCTCCTAGAGCCCGGAAAGAAGACCAACGAGGCGCTCAGCGGAAACTGCCCGGCGGCAAAGATACCGCAAAGCTCGTAGGCGGCAAATAGTGTTTTAAAAGCCCGGCTCGGCCTGGCTCGGCTCGGCTCGGGCTTGCTGAAACTCAGGCCGAGCCGTGGGCCGTACCAAAGCCGAGCCGAGCCGGAGCCGGAGGCTCAGGCCGCGGCTCCAGTAATGCCAAGTCCAGTAATGATAGGACATGAGAGACATGTTCGTGAGGTTAAATAAATGCTCAAACATCTCAATTAACGTCTTTTAGCTCTATACGAGGAGTGTAAAGTGGGTACGGGAGGCTGTAGAGCTCGCCGGCAGTTCGATCACCGGAAGCAAATGGCTCCGAGATGCGCTCGGCCGCCTATTGCAGCACTCAGAGGCGAGCTAGAGGTGGACCAACGCCTGAATTAGCAGCCGTAGGTAGGCTGAGAGCCTTTTATTTCCTTATAATAGGTTTAACAAGACCTCCTTAGGCTCTAAGCTGGGCCGTCTGCAAAGCCGGCGGCTCGGGCTCAGGAAACCACGAAGCCGAGCCGCAGGCCGTGCACACGGCTCGGCTCGGCTCGGCCTAAATCCGGCCGGCTTACGGCTTGGGGCCGGGCTTTCAAATCACTAGCGGCAAAAGGAAAGACGGGCCGTCGGAGTTGTCGGGGTTTGAACGCGTCTTGGCCTCCTCCGTTCGAAAGTTGAGCCGGTTCTGCACTGATCCTTGCTGTGTATACCGGATGTGCATCTACTTGTTGCAGATACTGTTACGCCTTCCGGTGTAAAACGCAGCTTCCGTCCTCCGAAATGCTGCCGCACCGCAGACGCCGATTGCGGTGCAATATGCATCACACTTCACTGGCACCGAATGTGCTCCCGGCCTTCTGTGTCTATCTCTCGATACTGCCTAACTGCCATCAAGTAGCATCCTCGCCTTGGACCCGAGCTCATATGTCACCGATGCTGTGCTACACTGTGTCTCGTCGTCTCACATGCCGCCGCCCATCGCGCTCCGCGTATCGCGCCCCAGGCCTCGTCTTCTGTGAATGCGGCTTCGGCGCGCATGACAGCCGATCTCTTGTGCCACGCTCTGTATAAAGGAGCGTCACTAGGGTCCATTCTGCAGACACTATCCTAACCACCACGATGGCTTCACAGGCAGCATTGGAGTTCGTGGACAACTGTCTCCAATGTGCGTGTCCGCCTACATTCTACCTGGGGACGCTCTGACGGACGCCAGTTGTACCTATCACGCTTATAGTTTACGACTGGGGTACGATGCCGGCTACCGAGCGTGCAAGCTGAGCCATAATGACCTTAAAGCGCAGCCCTGATGCTCAGCGAGGAAGTAAGTGACTATAAGAGTTACTTCACGCTTTGCCAGCCTGAAAATACACACAGATAGATCTCATCTGGGCGCGTACTAGATCCATGCGCCGAGCTCTGAGGTGGGTATCTGAAGATGCATCGTACAGATGCGTCCTATGAAGCCCAACGTCGTTTTCTACTTCGTTGTGCGCTTCTGGCATAAAACTCGCCGGCGTCCACCATAACTCTCCCAAGGTCCGATATTTCCCGTTTGCTGTGGTGGCATTAAGATCCTGGGTATTTGTTCCCGTTCCCGTGCACGTGAGCATACAATTAACATGTTATCAGCTCGCGGGGTGCTTACGGCTTCGAGCAGGTGTCTGTCCTTCTTGGCTTATGAACCGTCCATCTACATCCTCACCCTTTGCGCGCAGTGTACGCATCCTGGCCCTGACTGATGTCACCGCGAAGATAGCCATGATCGCGATTGTGCAAGGTGAGGCGCGCTCGTCAGTTTGCCCAATGCGTAGTATGCTCAATTTGAGCGGCCTTGCAGTTTACTTGCAGACCCGCGTGTACGCGATGTACAACAAATCAAAGACCATGCTCTGGACGAACGCAGCGCTCTTCGTCATGGAGTGCGCAATAACTATCTTCCTCGTTCTGCGCTCATCGGCAAGCATAACGCGTAAGCTATTTCCTTCAGCGGTCGTGTACGATGACTTCTCAGCGCCTCGCAGCCGACCAGACCTCTCCGAGCGAGCGCTGCCGCGCATGCACTGTCCATCAACGCGTGTTCGCCGTGGCATACGTCGCGCGTACGTGACTCGAGGCCATTATCTCTCATCCTGATCCCGAATCCTAAATCCTGCGCTCTGCTACGAATCGTATCTCGCCTTCCTCGCAGTCCGGATGAGCTGGCGAAACCGCGAGTTGTCGCGGCTTCTCGGCGCGAGAAGCACCCTGGACATCCTAGTGCGCGGCTCAGCGCTATATTTCATCCTGTATGTGCGAGTGGCGGAACCGCATGCACGTGCTCAAGACTTGCCGCGCAGCGTTGCGAGCGGTATGGCGCTGGCGATGATTTTGTTGCTCGTCGCTCCGGTGAGCGTGATTCCTGGTCAGAAGCTGCTCTGACAGGCTCATAGAGCTTCGTCCGCTGGACGGACCTGTACGTTCCTCGGGGGCATGAGGCACTCCAGTGATCATCTTCTAGATTGATCGACGCGACGAGCAGCATTGGCGCTGCTCGACTGATCCTCTCCATCCGGAAGGCCTTCCTCGATGAGAGAGACGTCACGCAAGTGGACACGATGGAGATGACCAGCTCCCCACCCGGTCCTCTCCATGCCACTCGTAGCGATTATGGTGATAGACCTTGAATTGTCCCGCGGAGAGTCTGAGCCGGGCCAGCTGCGAGACACGCGAGGCTCTGGGCAAACGAATATACCTATGTATTTCTGCGCGGTTCATGATCGTGGTGCCCGAACCGGTCCCTCCCAACATTGCCCCGACGCGGGGAGCTCCCGGGTGGCGTCTGCTAATGCCAGCTTCGGCACTCCCACTCGTCATTTTTGACTAACAGGCATCACGGGCGGGAGCGGAGGGACCTGCTGTATTACAGCGGACGCGGAAGGAATCTCCTGCGCGGTGACGTGAGAGAGTGCTCCCTCCTTCGAACGATTATCTTCGAACGTAAAGTCTGCGAAGGAGACTAGCTTCCTCCGGACGAGAGCATGAGACCAGGGTCGTAGTTGCGGTGCATATTTGCGCAAGAGCTGATCGATGATCCCCTTCCGATGTCTCGTCATCTGCTGCGCATAAGTCTGCGTCGGATCGGACAGACTCCCGCACGCGCTCACACGGTATCTGTGAACGCAGTAGCAGAAATACCGCGCGTCCGAGCCCCTCACTCAATCGACATTGAACAGGACCCCGCACTCGCCCTGATCATCTGCTCGCGCTTACATGCCCGGACTTCCACACAATGCTCACAAAACGGGACTTGCACGTAACGGGCCCTCGCGCACTGTGGGGACAGCTACACTCCACCTGATCACCACCGCGCGGTGCGGGGATTTCAATAGCGTTGGACGGATGGGGAAGGCGCGCGGACCGCACACCTGCGCATCGGCCGCGGCGTGAATACCGCACATCGCAGCCGGGGGTCGTATAAAACGCAGCGCAATTCCCAGCCTGCGCTTCCCCCAACACTCGCCCTCATTTTCTGCTGACCCTCCCACGTCCAGGCTTCCTCAATGTGCACAGGATGACGTTTACAGTGACTGTACCGGTCTACGCGCGCGGCGGGCACAGCTAGTGTCAACCTCATGAATGCGCGATGGGGATTTGAGGGACAGTTTCGCCTCTACGGGAGCACCGGGGACGGTTTCGATTTACTCGGCCTCGTCTTCGTTTCCGGATTCCGCATGTCGGCCGAGCCCACCGCGGCCGAAACTCGCGCGTCGGAGGAGAATGCGGCCGAAATGGCAGCAGCAGACCTGTGACGACAGAGGTTGATATCCCAGTCGAACCGACGCTGCGCGCACGGTGAGACGGTTCGAAGCAGCAGGGTCCAGGTAACGCACCTGTTTATATGATCCTGGCGAGCTGGTCACGTATAACTCGCGCCACTCAAGCTCCCATGCACGGACGGGCGGACCTCAGAGTTCCACGGGTCGCAATCCAGGGCTCTAAATTGCTCACGGGCCGGGAATCCAGCGCCGCCACCAGCAGTGGGGCAGGTCAAACTGCGTACCGAGACGGCAGAGCTCTGGTTATCATCCAGCTCTGATTGATAGGTCTCGTACCATGGCACTGCACCCGCGGGAGGATTGCATCTGGCGCTCTGTACGCGCACGCTCTCATCATCTGCTGCTCGCCCCCTGGACAAGACGTAACTGAGCATCAGCTTCATCGTAGTCGACGTCGCGCGCAGCCAGTAATGGCCGATATATCGGGACTGTGTGCCGCGGTCCGGTACAGTACATCAGCGATGTGCGGGTCCACGTCTGCGTTTGTATCGCCGATGCGGGCCCACCGCGCCCCATTCTCAAGCACAGACCTGCGCTTCCAAGCGCCAATGAGGCCGGCAAAGAGTACCAAGAATATTTGATCCAAGCACTAGACCTAGATCGCACGACGGACCGCAAAAATGAGAGTGCAGTCGAGAGAAACAACACCCCGCGTGTCTGCGCAGACGCAGGTCATGCTGGGTTACCGTTGCGGCCATCGATATCTGCGAGTCGCTTTCGTCCAGTGCCGGAATCTTGGAGCTACCTGGCACCAGACTCTGCTACCGAGCTCAGATGACGCCGCGTACTTTGAAAACCGGTAATGGGCGGGCAGGACAGAGCCGCGCGATGCGCAATGCGAAGGCCATTGCCAGTGCTATCGTAACGGCGGGCAATGCGAGCTGTAGTCGAGACGCCCGATCAGCCAAAATCCCGTCCGCAGGGACGGCCTGCCGAACACAGTCCGGCGTGCAGCACAAAAAGTAAGAGCAATGTAATATGAGCCAGAGTTGCGCCCCTCGGGAAACGGGTGGGCGGCAGGTTTACGGAACACTCGCAGACGGCAAACACAAAGGCGGGACGTCGGAGTTGTCGGGGTTTGAACGCACCTTTGCCTCCTCCATTCGCCGTTTCCGGGCCGCCCCTTGCTGTGCATCTCGCCGAGCGGGCGCCCATTCCGCGGTGGTAGATCCTGTGGAGCCTCCTGGCGTACGGCGTGACCTACTTCTCCCGGAATGCTGCCGAACCGGAGACGCCGAGTGGGGTGTAATATACAGTATCCAGACGGCGGGCGGTACACTGGTTCACGGCTGACTTTGCTTCTGTCTCTGTCTCTCGATGATGTCCAACTGTCACCGAATAGCATCCTCGACTTCGGACACGAGCTCAAATGCCACCGATGCTGTGCTATGCTGTGTCTCGTCGTCTCACATGCCGCCGCCCATAGCGCGTCGCATGGCGCAGGAGATCTGTTTTCACGCCCGGGAACTGTTGCAGCTCACAGTTGCCGGTCGACGTGCCCTGCGCACTGCATAAAGCAGCCCATCCCCCTCGACTTCCCCCAAACGCTACGATGTCTTCATACGAAGGATCGGAATACCTGCTGAACAACTGTCTGCAATGTGCGTGCTCACTTGCACTTAGGCGCATAGTAATCTTTTGAGGCTCACAAACTTCAGTTGTTGCTGTCGCTCTAGTTGTATACGACTGGGGTGCGGCGCGGGTCTACGCAGGATGGAGGATTTATTCTGACTGATGAGCGTAGTTCTGATGCTTGGGGACGAAGTAGAAGCCTTTGTACGTACCCAGCTGCGTGTCGCTGATAAATGCCCACAGATCGAGCTCATCTGGGTACGCACTGGAAGAATCCGTCGAGCTCTTCGGTACCGGTTCGATTTTTTATAGATGCGTCAAATGAGGGCGAACGCGATATTCTACTTCGCCGTACGGGCATGGTACAGTACTTGCACCACGCACGAGCTCATGGGATCATCAGCTCCGATACTTCCCGTTCGCAGTCGTAATCCTGAGATCCTGGGTCTTCCTCCCCGTTCCGGTGCACGTGAGTCATTCATGTACCACCGGATCGCCCCAGGCATCTCACCGCGCTGAGCAGGCGTCCGTTATTCCCCATCGAGCCATTGGCTGGATTCGTGTCCTCACAAACTCCCTCGCAGCGTTCGTATCCTCGCGTTGACCGACATCGCCGCGTTGATGGCCATCATCGCCATGGTGCAAGGTGCGCATCGGCGCGTATTTCCCAACGTCGTACTTACTACAACGTTCGCGGTGCAGTGCTCCTGCAGATGCGCATCTACGCGATGTACGGCAAGTCCAAGCTCATGCTGTGGACGAACGCAGCGCTCTTCGTCGTGGAAGCCGTGATCACGATCGTGCTGGTCATGCGCCTGTCGTCGGGCATAACACGTACGCCCTTCTGGAGGTCACGATCGGTGCTGCTCATTTGACGGGTCGTCGGCAGCGGGACACGCATCCCCGGACGAGCGGTGCCGCGCCTGTACAGTCCATCCGCGTGCGTTTGCCGCGGCGTACGTCGCGCGTAAGCCAGCACTCTTACCCCTTCCAATCGACCACGATTTCACGCCTCGATTCAGCTCTCTGCTACGAATCCTACCTCGTCTTCCTCGCCGTTAGGATGAGCTGGAAGAACCGCGAGTCATCGCAGATCCTCGGCGCCAGCAGCATCCTGGACATCCTAGCGCGCGGCTCCGCGCTGTACTTCATCATGTGCGGCGCGCCGTCTCTGAGATGTGATCGGAACGCTGACGCATCTTCGCAATAGCGTCGCGAGCGGCATGGCGCTGTCGATGGTCATGTTTGCGGCTGCTCCGGTGAGCTCTGATCATACTGTACCCTCGATCCACGCGGCGGTTAACAGAGGAGTGACAGGAATTTGCGCGGTGGGTCGACCTGTACGTTCCGTCAATCTTCGAGCTTAGAAGACGAGTTACTGACCCAGGCACGAGAATGACGGACGCGACGAGCAGCATCGGTGGCGCCCGGCTCATCCTCTCCGTCCGCAAGGCCGTCTTTGAGGAGGCCAGCCGCTCGCAAGGAGTCACACTTGACACGTGGAGCTGTGCGCCCGGCCCTCCGCCAGGCACTAGTATGGATTCCGGGAGTGTACCCTGATGGGCCCCGCGAACCGTAGCTACCACAACCAGAGCCGGGTGCGATCGCAATGCGCGCTGCACAGCTGTGCAGATCCAGATGCCTGCCCTGTAGATCCTCAATGTGACAGCTGCCAGACCCGTGTGATGCGCGTAATATGCGTCTCAGTGCACAGCGGATATTCTACGCAGGCGCTGCGCTCAGAAGCACATCAGTGTACAGTGTAGAGCTGACATGGCTTGCGTACACTACTAGTGACCTGAGGAGAACGGACGCTCTGTCGCGGAAAGGACTACGGACACATGCGCGGACCTAGATCCATTCCGCGGGAGACTGCACGGCCAATTGACTGTTTCCAGCAGAGATCGTGGTAAAGGATAGCAAGAAGAGGACCGAAAGCGAGCGTATCCGGTAGCCCATCAGAATAAGCCCGTCTCGAGCCTCCAGGTATTGCGTTTTGCACGGGGAACACTGAAGTGCGATCTCCGCCGGTCATACGCCCCCCGATAATGCTCAAATGGACTGTAAAAGCAAAGAATCCAAGTAAAGCCTGTGACTGGACGGGTGGCATTTATAGAGGCGGAAGTTGGACTACTGGCACCCGATAACTTGCAAGTGCTCTGTGTTCTGCGGGCGGACAGAGGCTGAGCGATCGGCCGCGGCCGCGAAAACTCGAGGGAATAGAAACGAATATGTGCATATCAGGGAACTAACTCGCAGCGAGGATACCGGAACCCTCGTAGAAGTAGTGCATCACCAAACCGGGAAAACTCTGGCAATCACCGACCATGGCTGATAAGATCTCGTATCGCCGACAAGACCCCATATCGCTGATCAGCGATATGGCCGCTGGCCAGCGCCGGCCGGCGAATTATTTACTGAAAGATAGTTAGTAAGCCCGGCGACGGACTGGTAAGCGGCCGTCAGAACGGTTTCAGCCTGGCCTTCAGCACGTCAGCGGCTGTCCAGAGGCCGTTCAGGCTGGGCTCGAGCTCCCCGGCCTGCCGTCAGTCTGACCTCCAGCTGGATCACCATCAGCTCAGGGTAGCTTGCATTCTTCCCCTGGACCCTGAGCGCGAAACGACGAAATAGGGAAATAGACGCTATATTGCAAAACTGCTACTAAACGAGCAAACAGAGTAACGACATGTAAATACAAATATAACAATACCGAAACGCACGTCGTCGTCGTCGTCGTGCCCCTCGCCGACGCAGTAGTTGCCCAAATCTTGCGGCGGTCGGGCTTGAGGATCTGAAAAAAAAATCAGTGAAAGACGCGCACAAAGCCCAGCACGTCGCAAAGCCCCAGGACCGGAACGGGAACATGAACAGCAAAGCACCCCAAGCCAGATCCAGCAGACACCAGACGGGAACGGGGGACATAGAACTCAAAGCGCAAACGAGGCCAAGCACTGGCAAGCAAGGACACAGAACGGCCACTAGCAGGGACGGGCAAGACGAGAGGGCGTTGCGGCTCAAGGCTTGCGAGCGTCTTGGGCTGGTCTTGAGGCAACGGTTGGAACGGGGGAAGAGGGGTGACGGCGGACAATGAAAATTTGCGCTGGGAACTGCGCACGGTGATCCCGTTACAATCCCGGGATGATGATCTCCTCCGCAGTCTGATCCCCTCATCACGCCGGGCCCTCGCGCACTGGACAGGACTTGGTGCAAAGTTCGCCCTCCCTGTAGATATCTGGAGAGCTTAAGTACTTATGCTCAACGTCGTTGAAGCCCCTGTTCGCTGTCGCCGACGTCAACTTCGCCGTTTACACAACACATACGCCGGTAGAATTAGCTGAGCGCCGCTGCTTGAGCGACAGTACCAGCGTGCAAGCCGGCGTAGAATCTATGACAGCCTGGAATAGACTGTCTGCCGTGGCTCAGGCTGAGCGGCCCCTTGGTCGTGCTGGTGGGTGCTCGTCAGCGGCGGTCAGACCGCGTAAGCCTGATGTCCCGCAGATCAGGTTATCTCAGGTTATCTCAGACTCAGATAAGCCTGAAATGGGTCTTGAGCGATCAATCAAGCGATTAGCAGCCGCTGATCAGAGAGCATATCACCGGTAAGGCTCTATCGGTTACTGTCAGTTATTTCCCGATTTCATGATGTGTTTCAAAGGCCGGGCTCAAAGCCCTGAGCCGGCCCGAGCCCGGCCCTCAATAGCCCAAGCCGAGCCGAGCCCGACGCAGGGCTTTGGAGGGGCTCGGGCTCGGGCTTGCAGGTCGATAACCCCGAGCCTGAGGCTTTAGCCCGGGCTTTTGACAGGGTACGATTGATGCACCTTTCGAGCATGAGATGCATCAGGATGAGTTCTTTCATAGTATACCAGCCCTCAACACCTCGCATCAATAGCATCACATCATGCTGAGAGGTGAGGAGTCGGATGCCGCAGCATGGCGGAAGCAAATTCAGGATGTTCCCACGGCTTGCACTCAATATCCGGCACCGGGAATGGACTCTACACGCCCTCTCGCCGTCTTAAAGATAAGAGCAATACTATATAGTACTTCTACCCTATTTCTCCGGCGGCTTTTGATCTCAACTCAAGCCGCTCGCAGGTACTACATAAGCCCGGGCTCAAGCCCGAGCCGAGCCTCGGGCTCGGGCTTTTCGCGGCTTGGGGCTTGGGCTTCATGTTCGGCGAGCCCGAGCCCTAGAAAGCCGAGCCCAAGCCGGGGCTTTCGAGCCCGGCCTGGCCTTTGAAACACTACGTAGAAGGCAAAAAACGAAGGCGGGCTGTCGGAGTTGTCGGGGTTCGAATGCACCTTGGTCTCCTCCGTTTGCCGCTCCTGGGCTGCCCTGGCTGGACCTGCTGAGGCGCGTGATACAAATCCCATTCTGATTGCCGGGCGCGACACCGCACTGCGCAGCATAGCTTGTCGCGCATTCCCCGAAATCGAGCCGCGTGTAGAGGCACCGCACCGCGCAGACGCCCAGGGCAGTGCGATGTTCAGCAACTAGAAGCTGGATCGTGCGGTTTACGATCGGCTGAGCCTCTCTACTTTCCAGAGCCGATTGCTGGTCGACGATTCTGGATGCTGAATTCGTGCCGACACTGGACAGGTCTCCGGGCTCAAATGACTGGAACCGACGGACAGTATCTCGCTCGCCAGCGTCTTTGAGCTATGATACCCCTTGTTTTGACGTTTGACATGCCGCCGCCCACAGAGCTCCGCCTGATATATGGGATCTGCCCCGGTGCGCTGATCAGAACGACGAGCGATGTCATGCCCGGGATTGGTATAGTCCTTACGTGGCTCCTGCGCGCATAACAACCGATCTGTTGCTCAACGCTCTGTATAAAGGAGCACCACCCAGTCCGCTTCTGTCGAAGCCATACAAACCACCGGAATACGGCGCCGCGCGCGCAGATTGATCTTATCTGGGCGCGTACTAGAAACTTGCGCTGAGCCTTGCGGTGCACCTCTGATAGCACACCGTGCAGACGCGTCCAATGAAGCCGAACGTACTTTTCTACTTCGCGGTACGACCGCGGCTCTCCCGTGCTGGGCAACATACTCGCTGAACGTAACAGCTAACGCCATACCTATCACAAGGTCCGATACTTCCCGTTTGCTGTGGCCGCATTAAGATTCTGGGTGTTCGTTCCCGTTCCCGTGCACGTGAGCACGCAGTCAACATGTTCGCAGCTCGCGGGGTGCTTACGTCTCCGAGCAGGCGTCTGTGCTTCTTTGCTTATGAATCGTCCGTCCACATCCTCACCCTTCCCGCGCAGCGTGCGCATCCTGTCCCTGACTGATATCACCGCGACGATGGCCATGATCGCGCTTGTGCAAGGTGAGGCACGCTCGTCTTCTTTCCCCACGCGTAGGATGCTCAACTTGACCGGCCTTGCAGTTCTCTTGCAGACCCGCGTGTACGCGATGTGCAACAAATCCAAGCCCATGCTCTGGACGAACGCAGCGCTCTTCGTCGTGGAAGCTGCAATTACGATCCTGCTCGTCCTGCGCCTCTCTACGGGAATAACGCGTACGCCGTCGCTCCTCAGGAGGCTACTGCTAAATCGGCGGACTCGGCAGCGGGGGATGCATCTCCGGACGAGCGCTGTCGCGCATGCACCGTCCATCCGCGCGCGTTCGCCGCGGCATATGTCGCACGTAAGTGACTCGCTGGGGCCGTTAGTTCTCATCCTGACCCTGGATCCCGCGCTCTGCTACGAATCGTACCTCGTCTTCCTCGCCGTCCGAATGAGCTGGCGCAACCGCGAGTCGTCGCGGCTTCTCGGCGCCAGCAGCATCCTGGACATCCTTGCTCGCGGCTCAGCGCTATATTTCATCCTGTACGTGCGAGCGGCCGGAACCGCATGCACGTGCTCAGGACTTGCCGCGCAGAGTTGCGAGCGGCATGGCGCTGGCTATGATTTTGTTGCTCGTCGCTCCGGTGAGCGTGATTCCTGGTCAGAAGCTGCTCTGACAGGCTCATAGAGCTTCGTCCGCTGGACGGACCTGTACGTTCCTCGGGGGCATGAGGCACTCCAGTGATCATCTTCTAGATTGATCGACGCGACGAGCAGCATTGGCGCTGCTCGACTGATCCTCTCCATCCGGAAGGCCTTCCTCGATGAGAGAGACGTCACGCAAGTGGACACGATGGCGATGACCAGCTCCACACGCGGCTCTCTGCGCGCTACAAGTAGAGACTATGGTGATAGAACTTCAATTGTCCCGCAGAGAGTCTGAGCCCGGCCAGCAGCCAGACCCACGCGAGGGTTTTGACTGCGCGCCGGGTAACGAATATACCTAATACAGCGCGGCTCATAATCGTGGTGCCCGACCGACCTGGTCCCTCCCAACATTGCACTGGTGCGGTTAGCTCCCGCGTAACGCGTGCTATCGCCTCTCCCGCTCGTCATGGCTTACTGGCTACAATGGACCGTCTCCACGTCTGTGAGCCACACGCTAACAAACGGTGAATCCGTACATGACGTCGGCGGAGATCTGCTTGTAACGCCATTTCTCCTGTCTACGGAGAGCATGCACTGCTGTATGACAGCGCACCGCCGGGGAGGGTCACTAATCGGAAATCTTGTGTAACGGCGCGCGTCGCGCAATGTTTCCAAGATGGGTCTAGTCAGTAGGCAACGCCGACAGCGTACAATTTGCCAATGACGGCGGATCCTCCGCGCACACACCCCGGGGACGCACAGTATAAATAGGCCCGTACCACAATGTCCCGCGCTGAAACTTTAAATGGGCACACCATCGAAGGAACTACATTTTGTGACCAAGTGTCTGCAGGGTGCGCGTTCAATTGCTCCTTGGTCGGTCCCCCTGACTCCCATGCGCGCCAGCTGCGCCGATGACGCTCATAGTTTACGATTGGTGTGCGTGCGGCCTCAGCCTCGAACTTGCTCCAACTTCACTGACTGTGTATCTGGGCAGTTCTGATGCTGGGTGATGAGGTACGTGCCTGTGCTAGTGCAGTCCGCATTCGCCTTGGTGATCATGTGCGCAGGTCGATCTCATCTGGGTGCGGGAGGCGGTGCTGTCTCACGGCGGGTCCTAACCTCCCTGATACAGAAACGCCCAACGAAGACAAACCTGACACTGTACATTGCGGTGCGCCATTTACGGGCGTGACAGCCATTGCGTAGACTGACGCGCTTGCTTTACTAGATTCGATACATGCCTATTGCCCTGGTCTTCGTCCGCATCCCGAGTTTCGCACTGCCGATGTACGTGAGGAATTCAGACCCACTTACATACTCGACCATTCTCACAGCGAAATTTAGGTATGCATCTGTTTCTCCTGAGACATGTCTGCAGGGGCCGCTCATTCTCCGCGCAGTCCTCGTCATTTGTTTGTGATATATGTCCTGGCGATGCTGGCCATCATGGCTTCTGTGCAGGGTAAGTTGCGCCAGTGGCAACAGACACCGTTCCGGGCTCTGATGGTGCTTCAATCGCAGTCCTTCTCCAAATCCGAGTCTACGCGATGTACCAAAAGTCCAAGTTCGTGCTGTGGACGAACGCCAGTCTCTTCACCATCGAGTACAGCATATTGCTCTTTCTCGTCATCAGCGTGTCTTCCAATGGGCCGCGTACGTTCCGTACCGTTCGGAGGATATCTCCGCTTGCTGAGAAGGCGCATCTCAGGTTCTGAGAACTATGCGGAGGCTTTCGTTGGACGTAAGAGTGCATCACGCTGGGCTTGCGCCTGCTGATTATTTCATTGAGCGCTCTGCTACGAGTTGTACCTTGCAGTCCTCGCCGTTAGGAAGAGCTGGGTCAACCGCGAATCATCGCGCCAGCTCGGCGCTAGCAGCACACTGGACATTCTGGCCCGCGGCTCGGGATTCTACTTCATCCTGTACGTTCAAAAGTACAGCCTCATTGTCACAAGCCTTACCCACGCTGTGTAGCCTCTCATGCGGGATGGCGCTCTCGATGATTTTATGTCTTGCCGAACCGGTGGGCATATTTCCGAGTCAAGTGTAGTGCTGTGTCTGATTATCCAATAGGATTACACTGGGTGGCTTGATATGTATGTGTGGCTCGATTATATCGGCCCATGATCTTACTGAACGCAGGCTGGCGATCGCGAGAAGTAGTATTGGCGGCGCCCGGCTGATTCTGTCCGTTCAAAAGGCCTTTGTCGACGGAAGGGACGATCGCACAGAACACACTGCAGAGGTTGCTCCTGCCTTAACAGACCTGCAATTTGGCTCCTTGACAGAAAGAGACGTACATTCTGAAGTGTAGGAGCCGCATGTCACACATCGCGTCTGCGCAATACGTACTTCCATTGTCATTGGCTATCGAACAACTGCTTTGCGCTATCCGAAACGCCGGAACTGCTAGCCGTCACGAAGCCATCCTTGCGCAAAAGGTAGCTGTCCTCACCTGCGACCCGCAAATCATCCGGCGCCGCGCGCATTCAGCGCACCAGACGGGAGAAATCAACCGAAGGTCGTAGACTGACGGTCGGACAGGGTCTCCGAGTTAACCGCGTCATCTCACCGCGCCAGCCAGATTATCGGCAGAAGCAGAAGATAAAAATGTGCTGTAATCTCCGAACAGCGCTCCTTCAAGTTTCCTCCCCGCTCTCGTCATCTGTTACACGCACCCTGCATCCCCGGGCTAGTATGCGGCGACACACTATGACGACATTAGAACAGCTGCAATGGGCCTTCTTCGCGTGTACAGCGCGTAGCAGAGACATGGGCACAGGCGAAACCTTTCGTCACCACCCGGCCTTCACGCACGTGCACGCAGCCGGGCGACATTGAGCGCGGCGGACTGTACTCGGAACACTGCGATAGTCGCGTACTGTGAGGCCCTTAATTATTGCCGCCTCACGCGTCACGGAGCGCTCGCGGCAAGGTAATGCACCACGTTTTGTCACTGGTAACGCCGGCCTTGCGGCAAAGCATGTCACGGGTAGATTTTTGCTTTGGGGGCCTGATATCCTCATTTTGGGCCGCTGCGCGGGCAAACTCTGCATGGGAACCCATCCGAGAACCTTATTGGTGCGTGCGGTACTTGTGCAGCACAGCTGCTCATGTACGGGCATCTTTCTTTGCACAGTCTTGACGAGCCTCCTCAGTTAAGCTCTTGTGCACGGCTTGAGTCACAGGTCACAACCTTGGGGCGGTAATGTCTCCGCGAGGTCACAGGTCGCACGCGCCGGTAATAATTAAGGACCTCACAGTACTGATTGTTCGCTACCTCTGATTGGGTTCGGGGAGACACATCGGCGCGCAGCAGCTCTCAGAGTCATTATGGATCACCGTTCGCGGAGGCACCATTGCAGGATCGCCGCGAGGTACGACGGAACGCGACGGCGGCACGTCGGATCATGCACGGCTGCGCGAAGACGGCGCGCATCGGCGGGGCCGCGCAATGCAAAGCGGGAAGATGACGCTGTTCCGCGACCAGCGTCCAGTCTCTGCGCCATCCCGGACGTCACCAGCCCAACCCTCGCCATGCAGGCCGCACAGAAACGCAGGTCTAGATGTGTTCCTCGAAGATCGAGGGGGGACGGATTCCCGGCTAGGGGAGCCACCGCTGATCCGCCCAGCACGTCGCCGAGCGCGCCTGGTTGCCAGTGCAGGCCCAGCGTCGCGGGCGCCATGACGTAGCCATGAGACCAAACGCGTAGTAATGAGCGAGCGCTTGGCGCGCCCTCCATTCCTACTAAAACATGCAGTCGACGAGCAAACCTTTCCTCGTGCTGCGCGCCGACGCTGGCCAGGGCGCCGAAACTATGATGCGCGCGCTCCAGACGGCCTACCGCGCGCGGCAAAGACGTGCAGCTGTGCTCGCGGCGTGGCATGAAAGCGTCGCAACGCAGACGAGTTCTGCCGAAGGGGCGCGAGCGACCTTCACGGCGCGTTGCGCCGTTCGTGCCGTGCGCAGTGACCATAAACCCGCGCGCGGGTCAGAAAAACGATTCTATGCCGGAAATTAGGCTGAGCCGGCACGTGGGTATCGCTATTCTGCGCTGGCGACGACGATGCAGACGCCGAGACGAAGCGCTACAGATTCCAACCGCCCATACAATCCAGCGACCAAGCCATAGCCGCAGTTGCCTCATAAACAGAGAGAGCCAGGCTCGTCAGGCTCTGCGTGGCATCGTAGATAGCAACCTGTACAATGGGCACGCTGGAGACCATTGGGAAGACGACCGCCTATTCGGCCCGAAGCTGCCGCTCGTGCAAGGCAGTCATAAGCTCCAGCCCGTCATGTAGAAGACGTCGTCCCGGGACCTGAGTGTGACTCGAACACGAGCCTCGTTCCGCCCAAGCTGTACAGGCCGTCGTGTTGTCGGAAGAAGAGCGGAGCAAATTTTTCGAACACCGCCGACGTGTCTTGACCACCGACCGACACCCATGTCGGGCGTCGTGAACAGAAGACCGTTGTCCAGAATGCTACTGCTCGCTTCCACCGTGTCTGCGCGTGTCAGGCTCTCCTATCTGCGCAGGATCCGGAGGTGTTAGGTCATCCGGACCTGCATTGGACGCGTCGCGCCATCAGCTCGTGGCTATTCGTGGCCCGCGACTACATCTTCTTACCAAAGCAAAATAATGCTGCGCTTTTCCTTCGCTGTTGCTCTTTGGAGCTTTCCGTCGCGTACTGCACTCTCGGGCTCCAGCATAGTCTCAGCTTCATCGCGCAGCAAGCTCGGGAGCTGTCGACGTTAACTGACGA
This sequence comes from Auricularia cornea, assembly GCA_030578095.1. Taxonomy (NCBI): domain Eukaryota; kingdom Fungi; phylum Basidiomycota; class Agaricomycetes; order Auriculariales; family Auriculariaceae; genus Auricularia; species Auricularia cornea. Next base: position 4,978,242 of record JARLTE010000005.1, on the reverse strand, counting down.
CGGTCTACTGTACTACGATCTGCAATTGCATGCACGCATTTTGGCGCCATTTCCCATTTGCCCCGCGGGGCTCATGATTCTAAAGACCGAACCAACCCTGCCGAGACGGCGTCCCTCCGCTGTGCTCGCGGATCTGGTTACCCGCTGAAACGCTGTGCAACCAGCTATCCCGCGCGTGCCTCGGTAACTGTGTTTCTCTGGCTTCGTCTTGATCAGCCCATCGGGACAGGCTGCTCGCGATGTTTTCCCCTCCCAGTCCGTTTGGTGTAGAGCCCATCCTAGTACAAGCGCATATGCATTGTCTGGAGGATTCTGAAATCGATGGCTTTCTGTGTTATGCACTTAGCAGGTGATGGGGGCGGTGGAGACTGGGAAACGCTACTTTCAGACTGTCGCTCTTGCGTTTTATACGCGGACAGGCTGGGTCTCGTTGCCGATAAGTCGGCATCCTCAATCATCTGCAACTTACCGAACACACAGGGCAGAGGCACCGGCCCGACATACGAGGCCGCCTTTACGAAGATCGCCAAACTGGCGCGCGAGGACGGAAGTCGAGACAACATGGCGCTTGTGTCCTATCTGGGACGGAGCGCTCCCGATTGTACGCGCGACAGAATCTCTCCTCGCAGATTCGGGCCGCATTCCGTTCGTAGACGCACCATCCCGGGTGGCCATCCTAAATCTACGGCGACGATGACTGTGGCACGACCTACGCGCTGTAGCCATCGTGTGCATCGGGCTATCAGAGCCTACGCTGACCGCGGCAGCGTTCTACGAGCCGTCAGTCTGCATCTAGATCCCGATCCTCACGACGCTCGATCGCGAGGCCGTGGACAGTCTGCACTACCGGCCCATCTGGCGCAGCGTCATCGTGATCAAGCACAACTGCCCGGTGCTCGCGAGAAACGCCGGGGTCCGAGTTTACAGTCAGGCTCTTTTCGACAACCTTTCCACGCTCACGCAGCCGCGCACGCTGACGTTCCTAGACGGTCGTCTGAACGCGGAGTTGGTCGCACGGCTCAAGCGGCCGGGCTGGGTTCGGGATGGTGAGGCCAGCTAATCGAGATTCATAGTATGAATGCTGAAGATGCAAGAAACTGCGCTCCTAGAACGGTCCTAATCGATCAAGCTACCTCTGAGTCCTAGACGCAACCATCCGGCCTGTTCGACAAGCACTGATCGGTACAAACACCATTCAACCCCGTATCCCGCGTATACCCCGACTTGCGATTTACAACGCACGCGTTGTACGTCTTCGCAGCGGCCTTGAACAGCGTGGAGAGGCGCAAGCCGGCCGTCGGCGCTCCCCAGCTGATGCAACACTGCCCGCCGTCAGAATTAAGACAGAATGCGCGCACCCAATCGGGGAGGATGTCGGTGTGGCCGTCGACGCTGCCGTAGATCATCCTCGCGCACGGGTCCGTCTTCGGCACGTTTCCGCCGTCGCAGCCCACGGCGTTCGAGCCGCAGCGCTTCGCGAGGAGCGGGGCGGCGGGGACCGTCGTGTTATGGCCGTAGTACGTGAGCTTCCCGACGGGCGAGTCGACCGTGAGGAGACCGACGAGCCGGCCCACGGTTCCAGCGATATACGAACTGGCGCTCGCAGAGGGGCTTGGCGGCGCTGCGGGTGTTGCGGCCGCATGCGTGTGCACGGTCGCGAGAAGAGTGGCGATGAGGGCGCTGAGGAGCATCTATTTTCAGGGTTAGATGTCGAACGGTGTTGTACAAAAGGAACGTACGGGATGGGGGATGCAAGCGGCTGCCAGGAAGGGCCAGATGCTGCTGGGTACCGAATGTTCGTCTGCGGCCTATATATTGTCGACGCGGCAATGTGGGTGAGGCAATGCGGCACAGGTGTGCATCCCGAGGAGCCCTTCAGGGTTAGCTTGCACAGCCACGAAATCGAGCGCTTCGAGCCCGCCTCAGAATGCATCGCTGCATGCATCATCTAAGCCACTGCAGATCCTCCGGAGTGCGGGTGTTGAGGGCACCGCCGCAGAATGCAGGCAAGGCCATCCCACCGGAGACCCTTAGGTTGCAGGTGCCGGCTCATGCAATGCGTCTTGGGACCTCGCTCAAAGGAGTGGCTGTGTGTTTGACGCGGTTCGCAAAGTGGTTGAGCGCAGTCTGACGTGCACCGCTGCTGCGCTAGAATGACACCAGCCCCGCGTGTACCGCGGGCAGAACGGCGGACTCGGGAGCGACCTGGCCGAATATCCCGGGAGTTATGGCAATTCTCCCGCGCATGCGTGCCGCAATGGCAAGCACCCTGAATGCATAGCCTAGTCAGTAGCAGATCCTCCAGGTGATTTCCACTTCAGCCGAGAACGCCTACTGAGCCGCGAAACGAGAACTTGGAGCACAGCAAGGATGCAACAGACACTCGCTAAAGTGCCAAGTGAAGCATTGCCAATTCCTCCGATTACGAGCGAGCACCAACAGGAGCGGACGGCGGAAATGAGCCTGACACACAGAGAAGGTATCGGCGCTGTCCTTCTCCGCCAATGGACCTCAGTACCACTGGTGGGAACACCTCGCAAGCAGATATTGCCTGATCATCGGCGCACCCATCTGGCGTGGAAATCGAACCCTTCGGTACCGTGGCCGGATGCATTACGCGGGATTAGACCGGGCCGTGAGAAGGCGGCATCGGAGCTATTATAAGACGAGGTGACGCAAATGGCCAGATCGTATGCCCTGCTAGGATAGGGTGCACAAACGACGGCTTGCGATGTACGCCGATCGGTCCGAGAACGACTGTTAGACACCGAACAAGATGAATGCTCTTGAATGAACCACAGATTGCTGAGTTGTCGAAGGTGCGACGACCGTTCTGGAATAGAAGCTTCCTCAAACGCAATCTGGCCACAGGGATGGCTGATAGACACGGAAGGACGTGGAAGGAAGCAGTTATGAGTGTCATAATGACAGTTCTGGAGACCGCAGTGTGCGAGCTGGTGTAGATATCGTGGCCGCAGGCGAGCAACGTGGCAGTCGGGCTCTGAGGATATCGGGCAGCTGGTGGATGCGCAAGCAGAGCTCAAAGTACGGAGCACATATCTGGCTGCCAGGGTACATCGAAAGTTGAGTCAGAGTAGAGTAAACGAGTCATCTCGGTCCATGGAAGGAGGAGAAAGAGAATGGAACTTCGATATTGTTCCGATGGTTCGATCTAACCCTCGGTTGTTCTGCATCTCAGGGCATCAGATTCAAAAACAAGAATCTTAGGAATAATGTTGCAAATTGGAATATCTCATAGAACAGACAGTCAGGTGTGGCGCAATGATGGCGAGAGCCCTCAAGCTCTCTGAAGCTTTGAACGGCTCTGCAGGAGTGCCAGCCACGATGAAGCACTAAAAGGGCGTGCAGTAACGGTGTATAGGCGCATTGAACGGTGTGTACCCCGCGCAAACAGACTCCTTTGCCTCTATAGCATAGATTCTGGCCAGGTTCCGGCCAATAAGCGCCGTAAACACTCATCCAACTCATCCCATTGCGGTAGCTGAAAGGGTGGGTTTAACGTATTAACAGCACTCAGGGCAAGCACGCGGTGGCCTTGAGCCATTTCTACGCGTACAGAAAGTGCCGACGCAGAAGTTAGTGATCTTGGGATCTGATATTCGTGAGCCCGAGCAATCGAAAGACGTTCCGCTAAGTACATGCAGAACATCACGTGAACGACTCGCTCAACTCCTACAATTACATCTGGGGACTCTGGAAGGCACTTCAGAGCTCTTCAGCACCCGGTAGCGCGGTTGGACAGGCACTGCCTGGTGCAGACGCCGTTGAGGTCCGTATTGTCCGTCACGCCGGAAAGACCAGCGACGACGCAGGTGTTGTACGTCTTGAGAGCCGCGCTGTAGAGGTCGCCCTGGGGCATGCCGGGGGCGACGTTCTTCCAGCTGACGCAGCAGGTCCCGCCGTTGCTCAGGCAGATCGAGCGCGGCGAGTTGGGCAGCACGCGGTTGCCACCTCATCCGGGGGCACCGGAGTAACCCGAGACCACTTTTCAGGTGCCTCAAAAGTGGTCTTAGCACCTAAGGGCGGGGGCAGGGGCATGCCTCCCATTCAGCTGGCTGGGCCGCCCCTGTTGCGCCCGCGGGGGCGCCAGCATGGGTGCCCGTACTGCCTGGCGCAGCCCCAGGCATCACGCCGGGTCATCCCGGCGCTGCGCTCGCTGGCACGATGCACGCCGGCACACCCCGAAAACCGTCGGCGCCGGCGCTTAATGCGTCACCGCGGCACAAATCGGATACGGCGCTGCTGCGGGAACTGAAGGATATATGCTCAATACGGCGTAGGGTGATGATCAGCTATGCTACAGAGGTGCTTTAAGGTGCCCAATAATGTACAAATCGAGGATGCCCCTGCTGGACGGCGGGGGCACCCTTGGCATATACCTCCGGGGAATGCACGCGCACGGGATTATTCGCGCGCAATGCAGTACAGCTGCACTCAACGGTGCGTCGAATACAGTCCCTTCTGTGTTCTATTTTCATTTCAACCGGCCGTGTACAGACACAATGCGCTGCCCTTGCCGGCCGCAGGGGCACCCATGGCGTATTATTGCCGGCGTTGCCCCCGCGAGCCGCAGGGGCACCCACGTCGGACTACTGACCAACCCTGCCCTTGTCAGCCGTAGGGGCACCCACGTCGGACAAATCCAGTTGGTGCCCTTGTCGGCGGCAACGGCGCCCCCGTCGGAGCACTGACGGATGCTGCCCTCGTCGGCAGCAGGGGCGCCCACGTCGTATCAAACAGCGACGCCGGCGTCGCTGGCAGTGCCGTAGAAACGAAAAGCATCTATGTACGTATTAACGGAATATAGTGGGATCTCAACATGTTTGTAAGACGTATCTGTCTCTCGCAACTGTAGGGCGTTTACGAGATTATTTTCTGGAATCGCAGGATTGTTTGGGCTGAGTCGGAGAAAGCTGTACAGTATGAGAATCTGAGAAAAATCCCTGACGTTCGTTGCTCTGTCTACTATGTGTCATTGTGGTTGTACAACAAACGGCACCCTTATTGGAAGGAAGGGCACCACCGCGTAGCCATCCGCAGGGGCGCCCCTGACGGAAATGACTCCGTGGTTGCCCTTGTCGGCCGCCGGGGCGCCCCCGTCGGAGCAACGAGACATGCTGCCCTCGTCGACCGCAGGGGCACCCACGTCAGACAAAATCAGTTCGTGCCCTCGTCGGCCGCAGGGGCGCCCCCGTCGGCAGCACGGATATATGATGCCCTCATTGGCCGCAGCGGCGCCCCCGTCGTCATCGGCCGCAAGGGCACCCATGTCACGCCACGCCGGTGTCGTAATAGCACAATGGAGCCAATGTATGTACGGAATATTATTCTGAATTGCTGCACAGTGTTGAGAAGTCTATCTGTCTCTCGCAGCTGTAGGTAATCTGTGCAATTTGTCTCTCGATTGGCAGGGTTGTTCGGGCCAAAGTGGAGATCAGGCCATGACATTGTATCCAGAGAGTATCAGCGCAGCCGTACCCCCTATCATCATGCCCTCGTCAGCGGCAGGGGCACCTACGTCGGGGAACTCAATTCATCGCCCTTGTCAGCCGCAGTGGCGCCTCCGTTGAAGCAGACGCGCGTCGGCCGCAGGGGCACCCCCGTCGGAATTGTCGCCGGCAGCGGCGGGGGCAGCAATGTCATTACAAATCGACGCGACAGTAGCATACAAGTAATACTTGTTTGAATCTCTCAACGGTCATGAGTCGAATATCTCTCTCTTGTAACTGTAGTTAATTTTCACAGATCAGCTCTGATTAGGCAGGGTTGTTCGGGCCAAAGCGGAGAACAGGACATCCCATTGTATTCATAAAGGATTGAGGACGCCTTTGCCGTATAATGACGTGGCGAATATCGTAGACTGCGCACTGTTTTACAACGGCGGTGACTTGCCGTCACTGCCGTCACTGCCAGCAGGGGTACCGGTGCTAACGGGCCGCCGTCATCTGTGACAGGGGCGCCGACGTCCCTTGCTGGGATTCAGTTGAAGGGGTGCCCTTGTCAGAGATGACCAGCGTACCCCCGACGGCCGGCGGGGCGCCCTTGTCAGAAGTGCCGTAGTGCCCTCGTCGGCGTAGTAGTGCCGTCGTCGCCGGCAGGGTGCCCTCGTCGGCGTAGGGGTGCCGGTGTTCAAATGTCTGCACAGAATGCTAGTCTGAATGCTCTCAAGGTGGAAAGTAGTCTATCTGTCTCTCGTATCTGTACATAGATTTGCAATCTGTCTCTCGACTGTATCCTGAAAGGGTGATTTCCGGCTTTGCTATCAGGCCACGGAATCTCTAGAGGAAATATTTCCAGTTTTTTTTTGCCGTCGCTGGCAACGTCGGCACCGTCTTGAGAACAGATCGCGCCAGTGACAAAGGTGCCCACGTCTGCAGACCGTAGGGGCGCCCGTGTCAGAGACGCGCGGCGATGGCGGGGGCAATCAGGGTACCCTTGCGGCACGTGACAGGGGCACTGACACAGAAGCACGCCACCGGAGAATCCCGGCAAATTTTATCGTCGTCCCGACATGAACGCCGCCGCCAACACCTTCATTCTTGCGCAACGCCCTTCCCGCCAGGTCATTCGTCGACTGCGCCGCGCAGACGCCGAACGCAACGCGGCAAATCAGCAGCGCCAGGGTGCACCCGCTCTTCAGGCAACGTTGCTCCAGCATAGCATCAAAAAAAAGAAGATACGGCGCAAGGCCACGGACCCACGCATCAGCGCACCTTTCGGGGGTGTCCCAGCCGTGATGCCGCGACCGCCAACTCTCCAGTCTGCGCGTCCGACACCCGTAGAGCGCGACGACCCACCAATGCCAGTCGATGAAGAATTCGTCCAGTTCGGTCCCGGGGACGAGTACTATTACGATATTCCGGAAACACAGCCCAGGGAGCCGAAGATTTCGGACGCGGACGATGTGGCGGCTTACCAGCACTGGAACAAGCTGCTGCCTTTGCTCGAGGACCCTTTGCTCGAGTACAGCCTCAGCGCCCACGGCCAACACATGGGCAGCAACATAGGCGCCCCTATCGGTATGTCAATCATTCATGACTGCATCATTCTAACCCCTGGCCCAGACAGAGGCGCCCTTGCGGAGGGTTGCTCTGGTTTAACATGCGCAATCGGAGCCCGCAACCAACGTGTCACATATGTGCACATGCGACGTGAGGCGCTGCACAAAGGCTTAAACGAGTGTTCTCACAGCACCGCAGAATGTGAAGTCAAGGAAATAAAGCTATGCTCGCACGTTTCTTTGCCCGTTTTTCTTGTTCGCCAGGGAATGTTTCCCTCGGCACCCTGCTATCCTGGCTATGCTTTTTCAATTGATATGCTGAATTTCTTTCTAGATCTCGCGCGAAATGGAGCTAATTCCGCTGAGTCCATTGCTGCAACACTGCACGCTCAACATCGATGGAATGGATTTATTCTTCGCAATGCAAAGGCACAGTAACATCATTTGCCAATGAATCTTCTAACCATTCTCTACTAGGGCGAGCCCATATTGGACGGATTTCGTCAACATATCAACCCGGTGTTGACGTGGTACGATGTTCTTCGGGCCAGGGTAGAGCGGCAGGTTCAGGCTCGAATCACGGCCGCTCGAAGTGCAGTCCTGTATGGGGCCCCACCCACCGCCCCTGCGACTGCCTCTACTGGTGCCCCTGCTGCGCCCCGCGCCCGGCGTGTGCCGTTCCCGACAGTTGAGGACGTAATGGACGAGGATGACCAAGACCCGGTGCCTGATCTCATGGACTGCGAGGAATCGGACTCAGAGGACGAGGCGGACGATGTCACTGTCCCAGTGCCACCTCCGGAAAAAAAGCAGTCTGCTCCCTGGCACCCCGAACCGCCAACGGAGCCAGCGGGGGCAACTGCAAGGGCTCCAGCAGGGGCGGCCGCAGGGGCGCCAGCAGGGGCGACCGGGGCGCCGCCGCTGCAGGGAAATCCCATGTCGCCACTGCTCGTACAGCTGCTTGCGGAGAGCCCATCGCGTCACTGGATCAAGGTTGCACTCAAATACGGGCTGAGCCCCGTCGGACGAACGACGATCTCCCAGTATCTTGCTGGGCGGTGCAGCAAATGTTTTGCAACTTCAGAAGTAGCGGTGCCCTTGTCACAGTAAGGGTACCCCCGCGTTTCACACATTCTGATTATCCTGCAGGGGCGGTTCCTTTCATGTTGCGTCGGACGGCTGCTTCGGCCAACGACATAATGCTCAGGCGGGCGACAATCCCGAGATTGACTTCACGCCAGAATCCTTTGTTTCAAAGGAGTTCGTGGATGCCGTGGGTCGTGCCCTCGACGAGGCTCGCAATCGGTCTGAACGGAAGCACTCGTGCAAGGTGCCAGAAGCCGCGCTTAAGCAGTGCGAGAAGTCCCACACCGCGGCCAACGGGTCCCGGATTAAGGCCGCTGGCGACAAACACGACGACCGCGGCCTCTTTGCGCTCATCTGCCGCCATGACATCCCGCTGTTCATCTGCAACATTGATACTCCGGGCGAGCAGCAGAAATACAGTCTCGCGCTGCTGCTCTGGCTGATGCTGCACCTACCCTCCGAGGCGACTATCACCAACCTTTATGATGTGGGCTGTGTTCTCCACAAGTCCCTCCTCGCGGTGAGTGCGCCCTTGTTCTTCGTAGGGGCGCCTCTGATATCCCCCAGTACGAGGTCATGCCCGCCAGCATGGAAAATCGCGTCGTCTTTGCGACCAGCGCTATGCATGCATACGCGCACCAGTGGGAGTGCCAACTGGTCTACAATCCGCGCATGAAGGATGGTATGGGCCTCACGGATGGCGAGGGTGTTGAGCGGCTCTGGTCGCGCATCAGAAAACTCATATCCATTCTCCGTGGCACCCATGTGCGTATCTATCCGTTCAGAGATCTTGAGTCTGATTCAGTCTTTAGCGCCAGCGCCGTCAGATCATCCTGGATCGACATGTCGACTGGCTTGCAGGCAAGATGCGCGACGAGCTGGGCAGATGGCTTACACGCAAGTGGAAGCTCCTCAAAAAGCGCGAGACGGCGGCCAGGGAGGAACTGAGGCTGTGCGGATACGGCAGTGCGTTTCTGCGCGAACAATGGGTCGACCAGCGGGAAACGCAGCTGCGCGTGCGGCGAAGTACGTTGCATGCCCCTGTCCTTGCCCCTGCCGTTGCCCCTGCGATTCTGATATCCTGAAGTGACGGCACCTCGTCTCAAGAAGGAACTGGAAGCCGTTATGGCAATCCAGGATCAGGTTCAAGCCGTCGAGGAAGCTATCTCGGCCGCAGAGACTGCGCTGCGAGAGGCAGACAAGCCGCCGAGTCTCGAATCCCGCCTGCATCTCGACGAGCTGCGGAAGACTCTGGTGGATCTTACAGCCCAAGCCGACGCCCTCTACTCGTCGCTCAACGTGGAAGAGGACTTCCCGGGTATCCAGGAGTTCGGTCTCGACTTTGCTCGCGCGCTGATAATGGCGTACGACGCGAAATGCATCGCCCGGCATAAACTCGTCGGCCGGTTCTTCGAGTGGGACTACCTAGACCGCGCGGCCGGCGGGGTGGGCGAGCCACTTGGTGTGTTATTCGTCGTCCATGCCTGCGCAGTACTAACATCCGCTGAAGGCACCAAGCAACACCAGAGAGTCGTCCAAGCCATCCAGCGCCGAGCACCCGCCATCACGAAGGCCATCCTGCGCTACAACACGTGTTGTGCGACTGCTCGAAGCCTGCTACCTCCGGGAAAGACTTTCCCGCTGCCCGAGGAGCTGCCGACGGACCTGACCGCCCTCAAGAACGACGCATCCTTGCTAGAGGACGTCTGGGTCACGCCCATCCAGGACGGCACCGCGTCGTGGCTCACAGACCGCACAATACGACGTGCCATCCGTGCGCAGCTCGTGATGGACCGATGTGCCGAGGAACGCGTCCGGCTTCGCCGCGAGCAGCAAAACCTCTTCAACTGGATGGAATTGGAGGGCAAAGCCATAGCGCACGCGCTGGGGGACCCGAACAGTGCGGTTCCAGTCCCGATTGTCCTAATACACAGCCAGACGCCTTGTATGTGCCGCTGCTGCAGCGCGAGCGCGCTCGCCTCGAGGACCTTGCAACGGGATGCAAGCTCCTCACCATCACCCGTGAGCGCTGGCTCGAAGCAGCGCGCGGAGTATCGTTGGATGGGGTGCCAGGACCTGCGGCCGCGGTGCCGAGCCGGACGATGAACGTTGCAAGCCTGAAGTCAAGCTCCGCTGCGACCGTTCTGCTTACTCCGCCGACCACCCCGCACCGTCCGCGCATGGAGCATCCATCCGTTGCAGTGTCTGACGACCAGACCGCGCCCGATAGCGACGACGAGGGTACTAGCGGCGTGGATGGGTCGGATGACAGCGATGTGTTCGGCCCCGTCCAGATCCCCGATCTGGATGCATCGCCATGCCCTCCTGTCGAATTCCGCGAGTTCAAGGCGGTCTGTTGACTCCCGTTCTCCGTCTGATGCGTTGCGCTGAACCGTGTGTGCAGGTTTCGCGCAGTCACGTCGACCCGAACCTCGAGGTGCTGCTATCAGCGCAGCCTGCGACAAGGGCACCCCTACGACCGCCCTCGCGGTACCGCGCGCCCGAAGCAGGCTTCAAGGCCCTTTCCGCACCCATGATGGGTCTCCACGACCTCACGAGCAACAGGATGCTTGGGCGCGACGTTCTGTACGCCGGGCTCGCCGCATTTATCAAGGAACTCGCGCCGGACCAGGACAAGCTTGCGGTCATCCACCCCGACGATTTCGCGCTCTGGGCAGTCCAGCCAGGCACCCAGAACGCGCGCCTTTACAGGCAGCTCGAGGATACAGCATTTTGGCGAAAGCAGGCGGTCCTGGTTCCCATCTGGGAGAACCCCCACTGGTCTCTGGCGATTGCTTACCCTGGACGCGGTAAAATCGACTATTTCGACAGCTTTGGCTTCACGAGGACCTGGAAGAGGCACGTACCGGTACGCCTTACATTTCTTCGCCTCTCCCGAGCGTTTCCCTTCCCATTTCTAATGCCACTGTAGCTCGTCGCGCAGATGATCTCGTCCCTCCTCAAGATCGCGGCTGCTCGCGGCCAGGAGCTGCCTTGGCCGGAGCCTACCACCTGGGAGTCTCGCGCCCTTGTGAGCTTTGCGCAGCCCTTGCAGACCCCGGAGGACAAGATCGATTGTGGCGTCTGGTTGCTCGCCGTGTCCGCCGCCGTCGCTCTCTCCTACCGCACCACCAGCCTCACGCGCGACCAAATGCCCTCGCTACGTCAGTTCGTGTATAATTTGATCTGTAAACACGTTCCTCTCGTCCACGCGTAGTAGCCCGCAATGTACCTCGCTTTTTCAATGCTAATCCGCCCCGTTCTTGCAAACACCGCGCCGATTCGCACGTGCTTGGCCCCTGCCGGTCTTATTGTTTATCCTAACGCACAGATACACTGCTTAGATCATATGTAGAGAGAAAACGCGAACCGTAAGGGTGCTCGCGTTGTACAAATGACCGAGTCTCACCCCCGCTCGCAGAACTTCACCCGTCTCATACTGACCGATCACTGCCGGAGGAATACATAGGGGTCATCTCATATATGAGGATGTGGCTTTCCAACATTACTGATCGCCTATGCATGTTGTGTTCCCTCCGCCGTTCCGATGCGGCGTACTTGAGCTTCAACCTTTTGTCCTTCGGGGCTTAATCCCACGTCAAAACAACCCACATAGGTATTCGTGCGTACATACTGTGCGTCGTATACAGTAAGGAGCGGTATCTACGCTGTGAATGTGCGGAGACACCCAATAAGGTCGGTTTACACGAGGAACACCTGGTTATCATGTAGCTTCACTGACGAATGCCCTGCAAACTGTGAGTGACCGGCTGCACGCACGTCGAGCAATTCGTCTCGATAGGAACTTACTTTCATCGATCTCTCTCTCCCGTCAACGCTGAGATGGGCCAGCGCACGGCACATCCTTCGTACTAACGTGCGCCTGTTGTATTCCCTCACTCATCCGCGTGCAGACATGCCATCCCGCCATTTTGGTGTATCCCAACACATTCAAGCGTAGAGAAAGTGCAACTAATGTGAATCCCGTCGGACATATGAGCCGAGAGGAAGAGTGAATGTCTCGTCAGCGGTGTGTATTCCGTCCAATGGACCAGAGTCCCGAGCCGAAAACAGAGCGTGGTTGTACAATAAACGGAGGGATGGGAGCTGTAAGTCAGTAATGCACGCGCCAGAGCCCCCTATGCGGGTACGCTTTGCTTTCCCATCGGGGACATGCTGCTGTGTGTCTCAAGACAGTGCTAGTAATGTGTTTCCTGCGAACTGAGACGAAACGAGCATCCATTCCGAATGAGAATATATAAAACTGTCATTGCGTGCATGTAATGTCTTAAATGCGTTCATGAACATCATCAGCAGTGGCACTTTGCGACATTAGCAGAGTTCGCCAGCTGGGGAGTACGTGCCGCACGCATTTAAACTCCGCCCGCGCGCTTTGTTACCGTGCCCTTGCTGGCGTCCTGCCCCTGCGCGGCCGCTGTCACCCAACCCCTGCTCAAACCCTCACTCGAGGATCTTGGACGGTGCGCGTCACGTTACATGCATTTTTTTCGTCTTACTGACTGACGGTTCAGGTTGACGAATGGCCGCGCCGTCGACGGCAACCGATAAGCAACCGGCCATGCAGCGCCCGGCACTGGTACGCCTGCTGTTTTGCCCGTCATGTCGACTGACTCGTGGCAGCACAAGGGCGCCTTTGATGGCGCAAGTGACAGTGACAGCGAAGCCCCTGCGAAGACCCCCGAAAGCAAGGGTGCCCACGCCAGCTCCAAGGTCAGGACCTGTGCGCGCCCGAGTTTGAGGTGTCTAAAACTTTTCACAGACCGCGCCTGCTGCAGAGCCGGGTGAGCTCGAGACGCAGGACCCCCAGCAGCGAGTTCAGCAGGTCAGTTTTGTCCAATATACGAGATATTGCTATTCTAAAAAATTTGCAGGTCATATCTGTGAGTTGGAACGCCCGCCGGTCCTCGTTAGCTCCGGCTGACGACGCCCAGAATAACCAGAACAACGAGAAGCTCGGAAACGAGCTTCAGAATGCCGCAGACGGCGGTGTACCGCCGTCGGCCGCGCCAGATCCAGCACCCGTCCCAACACCTATCCCAGCGCCCATCCCAGCGCCCGTCCCGCCGCCCGTCCCGCCGCGCGCGTCGCCGCCCGTCCCGCCGCGCCCGTCGCCGCCCGTCCCGCCGCCCGCGTCTCCGCGCGAGCCGCAGTCAAAGGAAGGGCCACCCCCGCCGGATGGAGGGGCACCCCCGCCAGACGGACCGGCGCCAGACCCGCCAGTGATCACCTTCGACACCCTGCGCGAGGCCATGCTCGAAGATTACAACATGGCGAGTGACCCCGAGTTCGCCCGCATCTTCGCCGCCGCAGATGCTGCGGACGACGACGCTGACGACGACGAGGAATACCTGGACATCCCGGACCCGGGTGTCCCGAACTCCTTCCCATTCCCGACGTCGAAGGACCTCTGCAACAGCTTCGCCGCGCTTATAGGCGCACTCCAGGACGCTGGCAAGGAGCAACAGAGGCGTGCCAAGGCGCCAGAAGGCCATGGACGACCAACTGGGCGAGGAGCGCGAGCCCTGGAGCTCCTCGAGCGCCATCAAACGCTGCTGCTCACGTACGCGTCAAGCGTTCTCCGCCAGCGTACGGAAACGATTGCGCACGCAAGTGCCGAGATGCTGCGCCCGCGAATGGCCAGCCGATTCGATCTCTTCAAGGCGTTTTTGAAGAACGTTACTACGGGTGAGTGGCATCATTTATACAACTGCAGAGAGCTCATGCGACGTTCACTTGGCGCAGACTACGCGCCACGCCGTGATCTCGACGGCGAGCTCGGCCGCAGGGACAAATACACCGCCGGCGAGATGAAATCGCTGTACGCTGCGTTCCTCGCGGCGAGGACAGACGAGCAGGTCGACCTGCTCCTGTTCACCCATCTCCTCGAGTTCCCGTACGGCGCCGAACGCGGGTCAGCCGCTGACCGCAGCCAAAAGCTTGACCAAAAGTTTGCCATGCTCGGCAACTCGGTGAGTTCCCATTTTTCGTATGGGCGCCTGTTGCGGCCAGCCGGCAACCGCGCAGAGCGAGAGCCTACGAGTGGAACACCACCCGCAGCCCACCCTCACACGGACCGCATCTCTCTCTCTAGGAGACACCCCAACCCGACCCTTGACTCTCGCCCGCAACGGTGGAAGCGCAGAGCAGGCGTACGGAGGGAGAGAGACCCCCGAGAGGGTCCCGACGGGAGTTCCGTCCGGGGCTCTGGAGGGGACCCGGGGCTGATGAGGAGTACTCGCCTCTACTCCCACGCACCCAGGGTCTGCGACGTGCGGGACCCGAGGCCTCGGACCAGAGGTGGGGCGCCGCCGCGGCCCAGAGGCGCGGCGGTGCTGGAGGAACGCTCCCAGGCCAAGTGCACGCACAAAGACTCTGAGAGACCAAGAATCCAAAGACTAGGGTACATCGTGGGTCTCGCGCTTGCCTATATACCTCCTCCACGGGCCTCCGTGAGAGTTCCGTCTGAGTCGTCAGCGGATCGTCCTTGCTTTCGGGAGTCCCGGCGGAACATAACCCCCCCCAAGGACGAGCCGCGACGAGCCGTCTGCGTCATGGAACCTACCCTCGATGGTCCTCTCGTCGACCGCGTCGAGGAGTTCGCGATCCTTGCCGACAGCGAGCGGTTATTTGGCGTTATCGCGTTGTACTTCCCTCGCCTCGTCGGCACTCAGTTGATGTCCCTCACCGAGCAGTGGATGCGCCTTCGCGTTGGCTTCGACCGCCCCGGGGTTCGTTCGGAGATGCACGCGCGAGAGATGTTGGTACGCGGCCGCGTCTCCTTGGTCGAGTCGCGCGGCTCGCTCGGGTTGCCAGATGCGACCGCGACGCTCGAGCTTCTCCGCGTGCTCGTGGGTGCCGCTCGTCACTACGCCCTGCGCGTCCGCCAGTACTTCCCCGATGCTCCCGGTGCCGTCCGTTTCTCTTCCCTCGAACCCGGCGAGACGTGGGAGACGGTTCCTGCGTGCGACGCGTCGCTCGTCGACCGCGCGAGGGAGGAGCACTTGTACCAGCTCGGGTTCTCCGCTCGGGCCGGGGGCGTACGGGTTCCGCAGCTTCTGACGCGCCACCAGAGTGTGTACTCCTCGGTAAGCCAGGTGCGTACCTCCATGCAGTCCCCCATCTTCCGGTCGCTTGATACGCGCAGTGCGCCCGTTGCGCGTTCACCGGGGAGATGTGTTTCTCTTGGGTGGCGGAGGAGTCGTGCGCTCGCTGCCTCGCGTGCGGGTGTTCGTGCGTCGGGTACCGGCCGGACCTCCGCGCCGGGCTCGAGTATTATCGACTCCCTGACGCGTGGTTGTCCCCCGAAGTGGGCATGTCGTTCGTGCCGAAGAGCGCCAAGGAGGACGAAGAAGACGAGGGAGACGAGGAGGACCCGAGCGAGAGTTCCGACGGGGGTCCGCGCGCCATCGGGGGTCCAGACAGGGGGGACGCGGGACTCTGGCGCCTCCGTCCGTAGTTCCGTCGCATGTGGTTACCGGCGTATATGTACTGGCCAGTCGCGACGCGTGAGGCCTCTCCCCCTCCCTCATCACTTGCTGTTGGCCGCCCAGTCGTCGCGTCGTTCCCTATGAAGATCATGCCCCGCTTCGTCCCCGACTTGTCGGCGGTCACGCGGCTGTCCCTCGACGAGGTCCGCGCCGCATTTACCGGAGTGTGCGCTCGGGAGTTCCTCTTCGGTCGTCTGGACGATCTGTACAGTCCGAACGGGACAGGGGAGCTAATACTGCGCTCCGAGCTCGAGCGGTGGATCCTCTTCGACCAGTTCGTGGAGACACCGAGCGCCCGCGAGATCGAAGTGGGGCTACGCGCCGACGTCGTGGCCGCCCTGGACAAGTTCGACGTCGCATGCGCGCGCGCCGGGGACGTTCTGGCCGCGGACCGCGAGGAGCTCGACCTTGCCGTTACCACGGCCGTCTTCCGCTGGCAGGAGACGATCATGGAGCGCGCCACGTTCACTCCCAACGAGCAAGAGTGGTACCGGTCGCCGATTGACGAGGCGGTCGGTGCGACGTGGGACGTGGGCTACCACGGCCCCGACTTGCGCAACGAACGGATCGCCTTCAGCGCCTACGTGGGCGAGCTGCGGAGCCACCTGGAGGCACTCGAGGAGGCGCCCCCGCCGGCTCCGAGGGTTAGGAGGATGACGGCGACGTCGCTGCTTGACGCGGGAGTCCCGGCGGGACTCGCGTCTCCGTCGTTGTGGGTGCGATCGCTCCTGTCTGGGCCGTTGCCCGAAGACGCCTCACCCTCCGACGAGGATTTCGTTCCCGGCGACGACTCGGGCGACGACGAAGGCGAAGAGTCGGGTTTCGAGTTCGTCGAAGACATTCGTGCTCGTCCCAGCCGGTGGTCGAACGGCGATCCCGCCCTCGTCGCGGTGCGTTCTTGTTCTTGCGCCGGGGGAGGCTTCACGACGCAATGCTGACGACGCGTTGTCCCTAGTGCGAGAACTGCGATGTCGCGGGACAGGTCTGCACCGTTCGTCTCAACCTCACGACTCGGGTGCCCGGAGTGTGTCAGCGGTGCGCGGTCCGTCGGATCCGCTGCCGCGGCGCCGTGTGGGAAGGAATGACTGTGCCGCCGCCGTCGTCGCCCTCGGAGCTGGGTGGAGGCGTGGACGACCTTTCGCGTCTCGAGCAGTCGGTTTCGGCGCTGAACCAGGCCAACGCGGACCTCCGCGCGGAGGTGTCCGGGTTGCGCTCGAGCCTGGAAGAGACAGGGGCGCGGTTCTCCGCCTTGTTGGAGTTCGTCTCGCTGTCGTTTGGCTTCAGCTCCGTGCCGACGGACGAGTCCTCTTAACGTAGTCTTTTCTCCTTCGTCTAAGCGTGTGCTGGTTTTTCTTGAATATATAAAACGTGGGGGGTGCGAACGTCCGGGCGAGTGCTGCCGTAGTGGGCTTAGCCGGCCTGAGGTCCGCGGGTAGCGAAGAGAAAGCGACTCAGCGGGAGGTCTGCAGCGAGGGCTTGGACCCTCCCTGGGTGTGGTGGCTGGGCGTGCGGCCCCGTGCGTATGGGGCCGTCACTCTGCGGGATCGGTTCGCCATTACCGTCCTTGTCGTACGTGCGCGCGCCGGGGTGTTCTGCGTTCGCTTCGGTGGCAACTCGTGCGCCCGCTGGCGTCGGGACCCGTTCGTCGGTCACAGCACCTTTCGTGCGGGTCGCAAGCGAGAGCCGTTTCGGAACAGTCGGCGCCTTCGTCCTAGGTCGTTCGGGGAGGTGTCGTTGTCCTTCGCCGAGACCGCGTGGTGCGAAGGGAGAGGTCGGGTCGAGAAGAGTGAGAATTGGTATATGGGGAGAGAGTTGTTTGGCCTCGGGTCTCGTGAGGATGAGGGAGCAGCGAGGCGGCACGGGCATCGTTACACCGCGCCGCGATGGTGTGTTAGTCTTTGGATTATGTTGCGGCCAGCCGGCAACCGCGCAGAGCGAGAGCCTACGAGTGGAACACCACCCGCAGCCCACCCTCACACGGACCGCATCTCTCTCTCTAGGAGACACCCCAACCCGACCCTTGACTCTCGCCCGCAACGGTGGAAGCGCAGAGCAGGCGTACGGAGGGAGAGAGACCCCCGAGAGGGTCCCGACGGGAGTTCCGTCCGGGGCTCTGGAGGGGACCCGGGGCTGATGAGGAGTACTCGCCTCTACTCCCACGCACCCAGGGTCTGCGACGTGCGGGACCCGAGGCCTCGGACCAGAGGTGGGGCGCCGCCGCGGCCCAGAGGCGCGGCGGTGCTGGAGGAACGCTCCCAGGCCAAGTGCACGCACAAAGACTCTGAGAGACCAAGAATCCAAAGACTAGGGTACATCGTGGGTCTCGCGCTTGCCTATATACCTCCTCCACGGGCCTCCGTGAGAGTTCCGTCTGAGTCGTCAGCGGATCGTCCTTGCTTTCGGGAGTCCCGGCGGAACAGCGCCCCTGCTGTCCGCAGGGGCGCCCTTAAGGTTTTCTTTGCTGACGGATACTCAGCTCTCATTCATGTCGGCCGTGTACGAGGTCGACGGTCTTATTCTGCTCACTGGGTCAAATCCTGCTGTCGACGCCGGCTTTGCGAACGCTCGCGTGTTCGCTACGAACGGTCTCCGGGACTTCATCGCGCACAAGTTCGGCTGGAACTACCAGACGACGGTCCAAATTCTGCAAGCCCATGCATTGTGCGTTAGGCTTTTTGTTTCCCACGTCAGTCTTACTAACACGCTTTCCAGTAACGCCACCGCGAATACGTATGTGGATCGGATGCGCAACGTCCAGGGTCTGCCGCCCATCCTTCGCACGGATACGCAGCCCACAGCGCCCGCGGCAGTCTTTGGGACCGCCCGATTGGATGCCCACACGCACGCGCCGGCTCCCGCTCCGCCTGAAGCGTCTGGTTCTGGCGCAGTCAACGCGTTCCTGAAACCCAAGCGCTCGCGGCGGCCCGCACGACCGATTGTTGAGGATGTCCCGCTCGAGGACGACCAGCTCGATGCGGATGGCCTTACGCCAGAGGAAGTCGCAGAAACACGGCGCGTCGTTGTCCCGGACGGCAAGATATGTGTGGCCTGCCGCTCGCCGGAAAACAAGAACAAGATAATGCGCATTTACCTCGACTTCGCCCTCGCCTCCGCCCAGTTCTTCACGTACACAATCGACTTCGACGCGGCCGTCAAGTCCTATGCGGTCGATTTGTGGATCAAAATGTGTAGCGATGCCGGTGCGTTTTTTATCATGGTGCCCTTACCGCGCGACGGGGGTGCCCCTGGTGGGTGCCCATATACGCTCGATGCGTGCTTGTATGGGCGCCCTCGCTGCCGCAGGGGTACCCCTGTTATATTAGACTCGAAGTGCTGACGGATCTGCAGGTATCACAGTCCCTCGCGTCCGCGACGGACTGCCAATTGCAGAAACCTTCGCCGGCTTAGCCGCTGCCGGCCTTTGCATCGAGGGCTGGCCGTCGGCAGTCTACTTTCCTCAGGAGGGCAACAGCAAGCCTACATTCGACGGGCTGGGCGTCAAGATGCAGCGCCTCCTCATAATGTACATCATATGCCCCCTCATCCGCATCGTCCCCGCCAGCAGCCGCCCCTCCTTCGATGCCGCTACCGCCACCGATGTCGCGCGCGTCACGGGAAACGCGGCTGGAGCGCTGCCGCTCGTTATTACCGACCCGATCCGCTTCAACAAGCTGGGCAGCTACAAGACGCCGCCGTGCTACTTGGGCACCGTGCGGATGCTGCTCACTGACCACTCTATCATTGGCATGCCAGACACAATGTTGCTCGGCCAGGTTCCCCGGCTGGTGGCCGACATCCCGGACGACTTCCCGGGCCGCGCTGCACTGGACGAGGCCGCACGCAAGGCTGCTGAACCCGCCGAGTCTGATGCCGACGCCGCTGACGACTCGGACCGCCCAGTCAAGGACCGCCGCGGAAGCAGCAAGGGCAAGGGCGCCGGCAAGGGCGCCAGCAAGGGCACCGGCAAGGGCACCGGTAAGGGCGCCAGCAAGAGCACCGGCAAGACCAAGCCCAAGTCAAAACGGGCAAGCACGTCGAAGGACGCGCTTTCCGACACCGACGACGAGGACAGCGGGCGCTTAGCGCCGATTCAGACGGTTGGCCCCACCGACGACGGTGCTGCAGCGGCAGCACAGGCGTTCCGCAAGCAAATCGAACGTGATTTGCGTGCGCTGCAGAAGACGCCGCCCGCCGAAGATTCAGCTGCACGGGAAGCGCGAATTGCGCGTTCACGCGAGCTCGCCGCGCGTCTTGCGGCCAAAAAAGCGCAGTGGGTCGACGTCGACTCGCCAAACGACGCGCCGACCGACCCGACCGTTCCGCCCACCAACTCGCTCACCGCGCCGCCGCCCGCGCCGCCGCCCGCGCCGCCGCCAGCGCAGCAGCCCGCGCCGCCGCCAGCGCAGCAGCCCGCGCCGCCGCCCGCGCAGCCGCCAGCGCAGCCGCCAGCGCAGCAGCCCGCGCAGCAGCCCGCGCAGCAGCCCGCGCTTCCGCCTGCGCCGCCGCCCGTGCCGCAGCCCGCGCTCCCGCCTGCGCCGCAGCCCGCACTCCCGCCGCCGCCGACCGAGCCACCCGCGCGTTCCGGCAGTGCGACCGTCGACTCGCCGCTGACCGACATCGAGCCCGCGCCCACGCTCGGTAGGGGTGCACGCCGTGCGGTAGTCAAGCGCAGTGCCCCGCAGCACGGAGAGGCACCGGCGCCCAAACGCGCCAAGAAAGCAGAGGCCGCCCCCAAGGGTGCCGCTGCCGCAGCCAGTCGCAAACGCGCTCACGGCGCCGACACTGAGGATCCAGCGCCCGCGGCAAAGCGTGCCCGTGCGAGCTCCAGCAAGACCCCCGGCAGGGGCTCTGGCAGGGGTACCAGCAAGGGCATGGTCAAGGACTCTGGCAAGGGCGCCGATGAGGACGAGGAGTCGGAGTCCGAGTCTGACCACGAGGGGCCCACGGTCAGCCCGGAGATGATTGCAAAGCTCACCGAGAACAAGGCAGAGCTCTCTGGTGTGGACGCGCAGCTGTGGAAGAGCCCTTACAACGACGGGCTACGTCTCCCGCTGGGGCTCCGCGACAAGGACGAATTTTTCCACTGGGCGCTGTGGCGCGCAGTCAAGAAGGTCGACCTCAAGCCCGGCGACATGGAGCTCGTGAGGCACGCTGTTGCAGTCTGGCCGCGTGACGCGAGCGGAAAGTCGACTGTGCCGGGCAAGGTGACCGCGTTTCTGAAGGCGCACCCCGAATAAATGTGCTCTTCGACTTGTACTCGCATTTGTTGAATTGACTTTCCATTTCCACTGTGCATGGGTGCCCTTGTCTGTGTGGTTTATGTAAGGGTGCCCTTCTCTGTAGACTCAGTTTCATATCAGGGGCATCCCACATGGGTGCCCCTGCGGCCGGCGCGCGCGCCCGCGGAATCATCCGCCGTGGGTGCCCCTGCTGCCGACAAGGGCAGCGTGTCCCAAATTTGACATGGGTGCCCCTGCGCCGCAGATGTCTCGTTGCTCTGACGGGGGCACCCCCGTCAAGGGTGCCCCTGCGGCTGGTTGCTCTCTGATCCCGGTACCCTTGCTGTCAGCGAGGGCGGCGCTGTGGGTGGTAGAATCAGCATGACATGGTAGACAGCAGAACGAATGTCATATTTTTTCAGATTCCAATACTGTATAGCTTTCTCCGCTTTGGCCCCAACAACCCTTGGATTCCAGAGATTAATCTCGTAACTGGCTTACAGTTGCGAGAGACAGATACATCTTACACACAGTTTGAGATGCCAAATATAGTGCGTTAATGCATAAGTCAATGCCTATGGTTGCTGCGCTGCGAGCGCGGAGAGCGTTGGTGGTTGAAACAATCAGTAATGTCATCATGCCGACGGGGGCGCCCCTGCGCCTGACGAGGGCAACGACTCGATGTCTCCGATGTGGGTGCCCCTGCAGCCGATGAGTGTCCATTATCCGACGTGGGTGCCCCTGCGGCCGACGGGGGCACCAACATAGGGGAACTCTAGCCTACGGCACCTGTACCCTTGCTGTCAGTGGCGGCAGTCAATTACATTGAACGGTAACGACTGCACTGATCCCCTGTGAATACAATCTCACGGCCTGTTCTCCGCTTTGGCCCGAACAACCCTGCCAACTCAGAGAAAAATTGCAAAAGTTACCTACAGTTGCGAGCGACAGATCAACTGAGAGAATATCATATTCTGCGCATACATTGGCACGATTGTGCTATTACGACACCGGCACCCCGACACGCATGTATTGCGACATGGGTGCCCCTACGGCCGACGAGGGCAACCACGGAGCCATTTCCGTCAGGGGCGCCCCTGCGAACCGCTCCGCCCTGACACCGGTGCCCTTGCTGTTAATAAGGGCGCTGTCGGTTGTACAATCACAACGGCACATAGTCGACAGAGCAACGAACGTCAGATATTTTTCTCAGATTCTCATACTGTACAGCTTTCTCCGACTCGGCCCAAACAATCCTGCGATTCCAGAAAATAATCTCGTAAACGCCCTACAGTTGCGAGAGACAGATACGTCTTACAAACATGTTGAGATCCCACTATATTCCGTTAATACGTACATAGATGCTTTTCGTTTCTACGGCACTGCCAGCGACGCCGGCGTCGCTGTTTGATACAACGTGGGCGCCCCTGCTGCCGACGGGGGCGCCGTTGCTGCCGCCAGGGGCACCATCTGGATTTATCCGACGTGGGTGCCCCTGCGGTCGACGAGGGCAGCATGTCTCGTTGCTCCGACGGGGGCGCCCCGGCGGCCGACAAGGGCAACCACGGAGTCATTTCCGTCAGGGGCGCCCCTGCGGATGGCTACGCGGTGGTGCCCTTCCTTCCAATAAGGGTGCCGTTTGTTGTACAACCACAATGACACATAGTAGACAGAGCAACGAACGTCAGGGATTTTTCTCAGATTCTCATACTGTACAGCTTTCTCCGACTCGGCCCAAACAATCCTGCGATTCCAGAAAATAATCTCGTAAACGCCCTACAGTTGCGAGAGACAGATACGTCTTACAAACATGTTGAGATCCCACTATATTCCGTTAATACGTACATAGATGCTTTTCGTTTCTACGGCACTGCCAGCGACGCCGGCGTCGCTGTTTGATACGACGTGGGCGCCCCTGCTGCCGACGAGGGCAGCATCCGTCAGTGCTCCGACGGGGGCGCCGTTGCCGCCGACAAGGGCACCAACTGGATTTGTCCGACGTGGGTGCCCCTACGGCTGACAAGGGCAGGGTTGGTCAGTAGTCCGACGTGGGTGCCCCTGCGGCTCGCGGGGGCAACGCCGGCAATAATACGCCATGGGTGCCCCTGCGGCCGGCAAGGGCAGCGCATTGTGTCTGTACACGGCCGGTTGAAATGAAAATAGAACACAGAAGGGACTGTATTCGACGCACCGTTGAGTGCAGCTGTACTGCATTGCGCGCGAATAATCCCGTGCGCGTGCATTCCCCGGAGGTATATGCCAAGGGTGCCCCCGCCGTCCAGCAGGGGCATCCTCGATTTGTACATTATTGGGCACCTTAAAGCACCTCTGTAGCATAGCTGATCATCACCCTACGCCGTATTGAGCATATATCCTTCAGTTCCCGCAGCAGCGCCGTATCCGATTTGTGCCGCGGTGACGCATTAAGCGCCGGCGCCGACGGTTTTCGGGGTGTGCCGGCGTGCATCGTGCCAGCGAGCGCAGCGCCGGGATGACCCGGCGTGATGCCTGGGGCTGCGCCAGGCAGTACGGGCACCCATGCTGGCGCCCCCGCGGGCGCAACAGGGGCGGCCCAGCCAGCTGAATGGGAGGCATGCCCCTGCCCCCGCCCTTAGGTGCTAAGACCACTTTTGAGGCACCTGAAAAGTGGTCTCGGGTTACTCCGGTGCCCCCGGATGAGGTGGCGGTTGCGGTTGGGCGTCGAGTTGATCGAGTTGATGAGGTCGACGCAGATGTTGGCGGGCGGGACGTGGGCGTCGTCGCACTTGACATCGTTCGAGCCGCAGGCGCGTGCGGCGAGCGTCGTGGTGGTGCCATTCGCGCCGGGCACGTCGCCGTAGTAGGTCAGCGTCCCCAAGGGCGTGTCCTTGGTGGCGAGGACAACGAGCTCCTCCGCGTCTGATGCAGCCGCCGGAGTAGCGAGGGAGTGAACGGCCACGAGGGCCGCGAGGATGAGAGCCTTGAAGTTGAACATTGGCCGTGGCTAAGATCGCGATCAGGAAATTCGATGCAAGTGCAAAGTAGCACAAGACCCACCTGCTTTGACGACGGAAGAGAGATCGCTGAGGATACCTCTGGCTCTCGAGGGCGACTTGTGCTGCCTTTATATCTGCGAGACGAAATGCAAGCATAGCGTCGAAAGGATCCGGCGAGCACGGGTTCAGCCCACATTGTCGGCCGCGAGAGTCCGATGACCCTACGCCGAACCCTGCGAGCATTCACGACCGCTATCTAGGCCCCGGAGTCTACGGCTGTCATTGACACTGGCATGAGTTTGACGGTGTGAAAATGGAAATTCTGTGCGCAGCGTACCGAACAAGAGCACATGGGCTTCCCTCATAAAGCCATTTGCGGTGAAGCGCGGCGCGCGGGGGACGTTCCCTTTGACCAACACCCTCGAGTGAATGATAATCAGTATCATTTACTATTCCCCAAAGCGGCTCGGTCTGGTAGGATGCGCTATTCATGGACGCAGCGTGAGACGGACCCGCATTCGCGCCCACGAAACAATCTCGGCTGTGCAGATTGTCTGTGTATCCACCCAGGGTCTGTGGCGTCCAGATGAATTGTTTCGACTTGATATGTGGAAAAGAAACAAGCCAAGGAACGACGAGAGCGTGCCGCGAGCATGAATGGTGAGAGGTTCGAGATGTGAGAAGATCCCGGGAGCAGCACGTCCCTGAGCTGAACCGGGTTGAAGAAAGCCAAAGGCCGTTCCTTCGTTTCCGTATACCTCGCCCTGTGCCGAGAGTGCCGCTGCCGTAACCGCAAAAAGTGTTCTGATGTATATCTGCTGCGCAGAAGAACGTGCTGGACAGCTACACTCAACCCCAGACGGCCGATAACAGTGTCAAGAAATACATTTCGGCCGAAGGGAGCATGCTCTGTGACCCAGACGTGCACATGGTCGGGTGGGGCGAGCGTCTGATATGGCTGACCGTGAGCCTACATCGCTGACGAGGCGGGGAAAGCGAGGCCACAGTAGTCCCTCCTAGTATCCTGGATGAAAGGCAGTGTCGGGTTCATCCACGAAGAACGACCAATCTCGTTCGGAGAAGCGCGCGGGCTGGCCCCGCGAGAAACGTGACAGAATCCATGGGACTGTTTGGGCATCATACTCTCTGACCGGGCACCGTAATTCGCAGCAACAAGAACAAGCATCTGTATCCGCGGTCACTTGTTGTGGACGCGGAGTCCTATACTGAGACTGGGTGTGGCTGCAGAGCCCGCGAGAATCAACACTGTGGGTGCACATCATCTGCGGACACGAAGCGAGCGTCAGTGGCACCTTCAAACTGCTTGAAGCACTGAATAAATTACCTCACAGCCGGGAGGGCATCAGTGCCGACAGCCGTTTGAGGCGGCGGCGGAGACAATCGCGCCGGAACACCTGCCAATATCGGCCGCGGCTCCGCTGTCCCCTTCACCCAGCCCATACAATATATGAGAAGACGGTAGTGCTGCCGAAGGGCATACATTCTAGCCTACGGAGTACACTGGGCACGACCGCAATCGACCAGCGCACAGCAGGCGCTCCGGAGGACGCGTTTGCGCTCGTATTCGAGACACAGTGCCACAGCAACGCGATACGACCCACGAGGCGCGAGTCGGGAGCATACGTCTCACTGGTCAATCCTAGAGCCCGTCGAGTGGTTTAGGAAGCCCATCGAGAAACCATAGATGTGGTTATAGCAGCCGTCGTTGACCCGTGCCCGAGTACAGTCTTCTTCGAATAGGAGTGTGCCGCAAGCCGGATGTACTCAGAGCTCGGGGCCAGAATAAAAGCTAGGAAAGAGGGTATGGAAACCACGAGCGACTGTCACGATCAGGGACGCCGGAACGTGCAGAGAGTGCGCCAAATGGATCACGGGCGGAAACCAGCAATGCGGCGGTTGCTACAAATTGCGCAAGCAGGCTCCGCGGCATAGAGTATGTTGCGCGTCGCCTGAGCAAGCGCGGGGCTTGGTCAGAGCATCAGGGCACGCAGACCAGCCGCCGTGGCAGGAGACGAAAGACGTTGAAACTCCGCTGTTGTTCCGGTCGTTCCGTGCCACCATGCTAGTCTCGAGCCCAGACGAACGCCGGCGGAGATTGAAATTCGGACGGACTCGCCGGCTAACGTCTGGGATCCGGTTCCGTCACATGAACCGTCACACTTTTTGATACTGAGCGTGACATTGGACTTAGCCGCGTCGCCGCCCGCGACGCTCTCGACCCTCAGCACTCCGAAAATGTGTTTCTACAGAGCTACTCTAAAATGACTTTTATACGATTTAAAACGATTTGAGCTGGAGTAGTTTTCGGGCACCGGAAAATAGCCAGTAAATAGCGGACGACGTCGGAACCCAAACCTTGCAGCCAGGATGCAAGATTAGACCCTATAAAGACGTCTGAAAGCTTTACTAGACATTCAGGATGCACGTACCATTTTCCATGTAATTATCTGTGTTTATATGCAACTTCCGTCAAATCGTTCCCAAATGACTCGAAACACATTCTGGACTCGCTTTCTCAAGAACTCAATTTGGAGTGGTACGAATTTGGCGAAGTGCCCACTCACGGACAGTATGAAAAGCGGCGGCGCTTGAAAAAGCGGATCTGCATCCCAGCCGTTACCCGAAGCCGTTTCGGCGGACTTCGAAAACGGCTGGGAACGAGCCTACCACCATGCCTAGTTCTGCTTTACGAGTAGAATGATTTGACATTGAAACCGAGATACTTATGTGCTTTGAAACGACCTATCATAAAACTAGACATCCTATCTAATGGCGCCCACCCGTTAGCTTTCTCAGTCTCTGTGTCAGGCGCCGATGAAGTGAAATGCAAAGTCTCTCGAGGTGATATTATGCGGACGATACGGTTCTAGAAGAATCCTTCAAGTAGCTAGTCCAGATTAAGCCGAGCTATGAGAGTCCTTGCCCCTTGACACTGCGGTCCGATCAACTCAGGCGGGCGTGAACTTGAGGGTGTACTCCGGGACGGGGGTCTCGTTGATGACTGCGACAACTGTGGTGAAAACGCAACCGGCTGAAAATCAGTCGCGGACTCACAGGTAACCATCTGGTTGCCGTGGAGCTGGGTGAAGTAGGTGTGGTACGGCTTGCCGTTGCCGAGGAAGCGGACTCCGTTCGAGCCATCAACGATCTGGAGAGAAGTAAGTAATTGCCGCACGCGTTGGCTGGTACGAAGACGCACGAAGCTCTGCGTGAGCTGCGGGCCGTCGCAGTCCTGGAGTGTCACCTGGCCAACGCCGTCGTCGACGGTGAGGCAGCCCCTGACGCCGTTGTGCTCGGCGGAGATGCGACTGCATTACGCGGCCCGTCAGAACCGAATGACAAGATGATCACGAGAGCCCCAACGTACACGACTCGGAAGTTGTTGCACGCCTCGATGGTGAACAGCTGCGTTTTGCCCTGGCCGCGCTGCAGGAAGGGGTGGCGGTCGACGTCCATGACGGGGTCGAGCCCAAGGTCCTGCGCGATGGAGCCGGGGCGGGTATCGACGATCGAGAGCGTGCCGGTCTTAAGCTGGACGCAGGTGTCGCGCTTGGCGGGGGCGGCGAGCGCGCCGGACAGCGCGGCGGCGAGAACAACGAGTGTAGAGGCAATCATGTTGGAGGGAATGGGAGCGAGTGTCGGGTGAGTGAGACCGCCCGTTGGGGCGGTCGTTTATATACCCCAGCGCAGAGCCGAATTCGGCCGGGATGATCTGTACAGCCTGACGGTTGACAATGAGGATTCATGATCATATGTACAGTGACAAAGCGCAGCCGCCGCAATTCAGATCCAGTCGGCTCACCGGGATCTGCAGAATAACCGTGCGCTCCGACCTTTCGCGGAATCTCAATACTTACAATCCTGCGAGCTTGGCTGTTGGCAGCGCCGGCACAGCATTCGCGTGCTGGTGCCCAATCGCGAGTTTGCACTACAAAGTGCAAGTAATCAATTTCTGCTCAGCGTCGCAATTCCTCATCCGCAGACAGAGCTAGCCTACGAATTCTGAAGCTCTCGGCTCCAGCAGATTCACGCCTGCACCTTGCACCGCCAGTACCGTCAAGAATTCCCATGTATTCCCGACAGCGTGAGGTCGATACTTCTGATGAAATCAAGCCGGAACCGAGTAGCTCGGCAGCCGCATGGCAGCCATGCCTCCGCACAGCCAGTTCGCGCAATGATCTGTGCAAAGGCCAGTGTCTGGTCTGGTCGGATCAGCGTCTTGGAAACGTCTCGACAAACCTCTCCCCGGTGTCGTGATCGGGCGCTCTAATCAAGTGGAACGCGACCATGCTCTCTCCCTCGGGCACAGGCTCCGACATGACGACCCCGAGCACATCGCGTACGTCGCTAGCGATGGCGGCCGGGACGTGAGTGACCGTCCTGATGAACTCGATTGCACCGTTGCTTTCCTCGTACCGGCTGACTGCTGCAGCGTCAGGCCACGCGCACGCGCAGGGAACACGAGCGACGCACGGGTCATGAAATCCGCCGCCTCTCCCGGGCCAGTGTGGACGAAATATTCCGCGACAAAGCTAGGCCCTGCCACCTGCTCAAAGACCGCCGCGCGAAGATACACGATGCCGGTCTGCATCGCGAGCCAGCTGCCCGCCTGCGCCGCGTCGAAATGAGCCATAGCCTTCCTCAGGTACGCGCTATTCTCTGCGCTCAACGGCCGTCCCGTTGTGGGGTTAGCGAGATGAGCGCGTGGGACCACTTGATGCTGGGTGGTCAGCGTATCGCGCGCGGCGGCGAACCATCGATCGAATCGGTCTTCCGGGAAGCCGTCGTTTGCGATCCGGGATGGTGTCCATCCAGTGTACTGCGAGGGGGATGTGTCGGTGAATAGCTACGCCCGCATGAGCCCTTGGGTTCGCTCTGGTTGCGGACGCTGGACTCACCGAGCCGAGGGCCATGATTTGTCTACAGTGCGAGGGCACTAGCAGTCTCTCGTCAGACAAGTCGCACAAATCGTGCTTAAGGCCTATGGTCGGGACGCCGTGATCGTCAACGAAGATAGTATCGAATGTGTTTCCGGGGCACCACGCTGCACCACGCTCCTCGAGGTAATATGCAGCGTCCTGGTGGGGACGGTCACGCGTGGGTAATGGGTGGGATGCGTTGCATCAACTCACCAGGATTTCGCACACCTGATATTTAAGCCAGAGAAAGCTTCCAGAGCGACGCGGCGTACCATTTCTGACGCCTTCGGAACACTCCATCCACCCGGACAATGTTTATACAGCCAGCTTACTGGACGGTATCCGCCTTCGGCATATCACATCAGCTGTGTACCTACGGGCTGCAACCCATCCTCACCTGATTTCATGACAATGAAGCGACCGCTATTGTCTTCGCCTTCTCCGTAAAAGCGGGCGATGCGCCGATGATACTGGACCGTCCTGCGGGCAGTGAGTCCGACGCTGAACCGACTGAGTCAGAGCCTACGATATCTGTCGAAGAATCCTTTCGTGCTCGGCCATCGCGGTCTCAATATACCCGGAGCTCTTCGCTTCCCTCTGCGAACTCGCCTCTGTCTTCTTGGCGATGTATCGGACTGCGCGCACTTGCCCATTCACTTCGGCGGTATAGTACTCGACAGCGTAGGGCTGGTCGCGGGATAGTTCTTCTGTGATTAACTCGTCGCGGTCGACGTCGCAGCCGCGTATAACGTGAAACTGTAGGGAAGTCAGTGTTTGCCAGAGTTAACCACGGTCGACCGTACCCCGCCGCGGTACCGCTCATTCTCTCTCTGAGACTGATAACTTGCCAGAGAGATTACCGTCTGACCGAGAACATTAGAACACGCGACGCAGATGAGAATCAGTACTTGCATTGAACTGCTCGATCGCTGCCGATAATTCCTTGCTCAGACGATCGACCTCGGACGATACCGTGAAGGCGTAGCTGAGGGCCCTGCCGAGGCGCTTCTTAGCGGCATATCGTGTACAGAGAGCCTCAATCTCTCTCAGCACGCTGCGCAGCGAGAATCAGTAACCTATTGTATAACACGGTCGCACATACGTGTGTATTCTTTCTAGGTTGTTGACGATCTCCGAATCGAGCTTAACCGTGCGCCCTCCGACGACCTTTTCGAGGCTTGTACCGAGGTTGCGCGCCTTGTCCACCAGCGCACGCAGCGCCTCGCGGTTTCGCTCGATATCCTGAATCCCGGGTTTGAGCGCTATCTTGGACTGGGTGGCGTAACGTACTTGCGCGAGCTTCACAATGCTCGAGACGACGCCGAGAACCTGCTTGACGATGGGTAGGTCGTCCGTCACTGCGGATGCAACCTGCACCGTCAGGCCAATACCAGAGAGGGCCGCAGCGGCGCGCGGGTAGTCTGCAGCTCGAGACGACATGTCCGTATTCGCGCAAGGGGGAAAGAGGGAACGATCACCGTGCAAACAGCTATCCCTTATGTACTGGGCAGCCGGAAGGATTCCGGACAGGCACGGGCCGCATTAGAGGCGGGAATGACGGCTAGGCCAGAGGTTGAAACACTGCTACGGGAGATTCGACATCGGCGCCGGTTGGGAGGGACAGACTGAGAGACACAGTGACATGTTAGAGTGGGAAGGAGCGCGCCAAGAAAGCCGTCGCGACCCGGAAGCTTTCAACTCGTCTTGTAACTGGTATCCAAGAGCTCGACGTCGAGTCATGGTAACAACTTGAAAGCCGACTCGGAGACCATAATGAGCACTACGTGAACGTAGGCGTATGAATTAGCAAGACGGCAATAGAGAGGACCCGTTGGTTAACGCATCCTGGCGGGTATTCAGAAAGCACAGCGGCGCCGGACCGCGAGCCAAGAAGAGAACGCTGATGAAGCAGTGGATCCCATAAAACGATACCCGCGTTCGCGAAGCACAGCGCACGCCAGGCGCACACAGCTCTGCATCGTGGGAAGCATTGGAAACAGTGGCATGCACGATAGGCGCCGAGGCTGTGCGGAGCTCGAGGACAAGTCGTGCGTCGGTGTTTGAATTAAACCTGCTCCTTCCTCCTCCAGACTTGTACATTGCGGATGATGGCTGGGCTGCGCGCGCGCCGTAGTACGCTTCGCTGCCCCTAATACTAGTGCTACCTCTGACATCCTCCATCCTAGGGTACCCTGCCCTGATATCCCCGGCGGTGGACTACGGCTCCCAGGTCCTGCTGGTTCACACTCGCCCTCGAGTTGAACGAAGATTTCGGCGCATTGACTCATCTCAGCGCCCTCTTACGTGCTTGGATAGTCCCCGCCGCAGCTCTGTAATCTCAGGACATATCGGCCCTTGTCTGAACGCTGCGTATTCGTGCGAGTCATCAGGCTGCTACCTAGGCTCCCTGGACACAGACGGTCTCAAATATTGGCTTGTCGAATGACTCTTCCTCCGTTCACACCGTCTGGGGACAGCACGGTACGATCCGCTGTCTTTACTCCGGTTGCTCTGCCTGCGTCTCCAGGACGATTTCCCGCTTTCTCCCGGGGCACCCATTCGGCTGCACTGGAGTGATTGCTATCATCGCGGAGGTTCGAAACAAGGCGCCTCCCGACCATTGCATGGGACAATGGTTCGCAGATCGGTCTCCCACGTGGCGCTCCCCTCCTTCGGCGCCGATCTCACCTGCCCGCTGTTTCCACGACGCGTATTGCCGCTGGCCTCGAACTACTATTTGCTAGTTTCGCGCGCAGTAGTGAGGGAGACATGGCGCGGATGCCGGTGAACGCTCCTGCGGTGCACGTGCCCCGCCCTTTGCAAAGCCGGATTATGCGTCGGTTGAGCGCTCGCACCATCCGGTCGCCGCGCCGAGGACATCCCGGCCGCCATGGAGACTCACACGGTCTGGTCGTGTGACTCTCCCGGCGCCCGGCCGATACTTATGCATTCCTCCCCGCAGTCTCTCAAAGCGCGATATCCCGGCGCCGACGCACTGCGGCAATCTCATTATGATTCGAGGGATTCGGCTTCTTGCACGCGCGGAGATACGCTCTGAGCACCCTGTGCGAGCCTTCTGTGTGGAAAGAGCCCGCATCTCGGTATCTGGTACCACTTGGTGGCCACTGCAACGTTGGCCGGAAGGCTCGAGACTTCGCTCAGACGAACCCGCGAAGCGCAGCGTGCGTGCGAATCATTGCCGAATGCGGCAGCCAAGACCTTCCAGAAGTGGAATATTACTGCTTACTTCATGAGCGCGCAGCACCGGTCAATCAAAGTCCTATCGCCGAACGAGGAAACCCGCTCGATCCTCCTTCCAAAATGGGCTGGCAATGGTGAGCTCAATTTTGATCTTGCCGAAGGTAGACTCAGCATAGGCGAGAACTGGTGGTATTTCGGGTTCAGGTTGCCGCTAGAGAACGGGACGTAAGTACGGGGTCTGAGCAGGTTTGCGCAGCGGGATCAGTCCCGCGGCGATCTGACTGATGCTCCACAGACGCGGCTATCCCGTCAAACTATCATGCATAATCCTGCAATACGGCGAGGATCGCAAGTACTGTATCACTGTTCCGCAGTGACCTGACACACAGGCCCTCGCGCTCGGAGAAATCCCACGGCACGCGTATAAAAGCCAGGCATGCGCGACCGAACGTCCCTCACGCCAGCCAGCCCACCCACTCAGCCATGCGTTTCGCCCTCGCCTCCGTCCTCGCCCTCGCCGCGCACGCGTACGCGCTCACCGCATGGAGCGGCAACTCGTGCGACGGCGCACGCGGCAACGACGTCCCGAACGACGGCAGCTGCCGCTCGTTCGGCGGGCGCCACTCCTTCGTCGTGCGTTGCGCCTCTTCCCTTCCCTCCCTCGCTTGCTGACATATGTGTGCGCAGGCGGGGGGCTCGGCCTGCGTCGAGTTCTTCACCGCCGGCGGGTGCAACGGCCAGAAGTTCACATACTACGACCAGGGCGGCCAGTGCACCGTGCGTCCCGCGCTGTTTTCTGTTCCCCGACGCGAACTCGACGGGCTGACACCTTGATGCAGAACGTCAACACCGGCACAGACATCCAGTCCTTCCGCGCGTGGAACGGCGGTCGTGGCTGCCCCGACCAGGGCGAGCTCCCGACCGGCCCCGGCGGAAAGTAAAGCGTAGAGAAGAGGATGGCCGAGACGCGATGTTGTAAAAGTCAGAGTAATAATTGAATAAAACCGAGATTGCGCCAATCATAGAGCGAG
This sequence comes from Auricularia cornea, assembly GCA_030578095.1. Taxonomy (NCBI): domain Eukaryota; kingdom Fungi; phylum Basidiomycota; class Agaricomycetes; order Auriculariales; family Auriculariaceae; genus Auricularia; species Auricularia cornea. Next base: position 4,945,261 of record JARLTE010000005.1, on the reverse strand, counting down.
GTAGACTCAGCGTTGAATGAGTGGTATTCGCTGTTGGGAGACCGGGATACTACTATACAAGCAAGATGGCGTGCGATCGTCTGTTAGTCATGAGACAAGGCGCGACCATCCCGAGGGGCGTCTCCCAGCCTGATGCAGTATCCTTGTACGCTCGGGAGAGCAACGCCTGCTGTAAGATCGTCGCGCGATCCTTGCACGACCACCTCGACTGTCTCCGTCTCCGCCCTGGGGGGCAGAGACGATGCGAGAACCTCGATCAGGCTGTGTACGTTGTCCGCGTCAACGCTGCGAGTGTGAATCGAGCAGGAACTTCTGCGCGCGATGATATCGATACGAGCAAGCTGCATGCCTTCGGTGTCTGCCAGGAACGCAAGCTGGTCGCACGGAAAGACGTCCCAATGTCCTTCCGGATAAAACATCTGCTGCGAGATGGTCGTCTCTGGCGCCCACTTCTCGACGAGCACAGTCAGCGAGAGCAACGCGGGCATCTCGGGCGGTGGATCGAACAGCGGGTCGAGTACCGTGACCGGCGCGCTGAGGGAGCGCAGCTGGCCCAGTAGCGCGCTGTTGTCTGAGACCACGCCTGCGAGTTCCTTCGACACCAGATCGTAGCGGAACTGAGACGAGTGGCGGAGGGCGAGCGTGCATATCCGGCCGCGCGCGGTCTTTGTCTCCAGCGTCGCGAGCTCGCGGGTCTGGGTGATAGACAAAACTTCGACGTCCTCGAAGACCGGCGCAGCGTCCGCTACATCGAACTCCATGGTCAAGCAGACCTTCGAGAGCCCTGGGTTTGCGGGTTCCCACAGGCGAAGGTATCGCACGACGTCGGACGCGTCGGACGCGCGCAGGGTGAGCGTCCGCAGGAGAGTTGGCACGCCGGCGGACAAGTGGGGGAAGTGCCAATCCATGAGAGAGTCGAGGCGAAGGTGTTCCAATCGCGGGACGATGGAGAACAGGTGGACGAGCGACTCGTCTCCGTCTGAATGGTAGAGACTATCTGCCGACAGCGCAGTCACCGTCGAGAGGGCCGGCGAAGCCGCAGGAAGACAGAGGGAAGATAGCTTCATTGTCACTAGCCGTCCGGCGCACCCGCCGAGCAAGTTTCCGGGGAGAGCATCAGCGCACTGCAGCGTTAACGACTCGAGCATCGGAGCAGGTTGTAAGAGGAAAGTCGGGAACCTTCTGGGTGCACACCGCAGATGGCGAACCTGATGCATATGGCGCGCGAGAACAAGATCGAGTGCCTCCTCGTGTGCGCCGCGAACGTGAGAAAAGGTGATGTCCAGAGGCATGACACACGCGCGCTCCAAGGCTGCGCTTAAAACAGGAGCCTTGGCAAAGCGCGAAAATTCGAAGTCGAGGGTGCACCAAAGTTCCGGAGAAGCCAGCGCCGTCCTGCGCCATGAGCGACACACATGCGTCGCAGCGAAGAGGTCCCTGATAGATAGAGATGATAAGCACGCGGCCAGGACCTCTGGAGGCAGAAGGCAAGTAATTGTCGATGCGTTCCACTCCTCAATAACCTCGCGCATGAGCTGTAGCGCGGTATCTAGGACTCGTTGCTGGGCGTCTTTGACGTCCTTGGCACTTCGCGGATTCGGGTCACCAGACGCTATCGGGCGAGATCTGCATGGCGTACCGTGGCAGGGTGACGATGTGGCGCTGGAAATCAAAGATGACCGGGTTCCAGAGTGCGCGATCGGCGTGGGACGCGACCTGCATCTTGGAGGAGTAAACAGACAGGCTGCGGCGGCTGCAGTCGCTCAAGCGCGGGTCCAGATACAAGCGCATGCTATAAGCGCGACTACCGTGTCAGGGCTCTACTCCCCCGCATCGCCCACGGCGGACAGCGCCCACATCCGGGCAGAAAGAACCAGGGATGTGAGTCAGACGCTCGGGTTTGACGTTCAAGATCTGAAATCCGGACGGACCCCGTTCGAGATCGTTCATGTAGACGATCCCGCTGAGAGATCTTCCCAGGACGGTCAATGGGTCCTCCAGGAGGATGGATAGGGTGGTCGAGCTCCCATAGCTGACTATAGTAGCATCGGCGAAGCGTCAGCTCCCTGGCACACCCTTCTGCGGGACGCTATGCGACGACGGGCCGTTCAGATACCGACGGAAGAGTAAAGAACGGACACGTCGCATGCCTCTCTCGAAAGGAGCATGGGGGTGGATTTCGCGTAGCCAAATGAACTGTCCGCACATTCCGCAGAAAACGGCGTAGGGTATGGGTAGGCACATGTCCTTCTTGAGTGCATCAGCGGCACTGCGTGCGCGCAGGTGACACTGCGAACAGTCCAAACGGGGTGTATCCGCGATATCGACATGCAAAGGAGAGTACGAGAAGCCAGGCACGACAATGCAAGCCGAGCGCCCGCGGAGTGCGGACAGTCTTTCCTCCGAGCAGAACAAAGAGATAAGCGTGGGTCAGGTCTGCGCGTGTGTGCAAAGTGCGCACCCTCCCCAAAGCATCCGCGGGTCTCAGTATCCAGTTATAAAGCCCAGCACTGGTCGTCCAAGAGATTCCCCAGACGCCAGCAGCAACCCTGGAGTCTATGTGCCAGGTCTTCCTCGCGCCGCGCGCCCAGCCCGGCCAGCCCACCGTCCTCATCACGCGTGCGCCCAACGGCCTCCTCCTCGCCGCCGTGCCGTGCGACTGCCCGCAGGGGGGCGCGTGCCAGACGCATTGCGAGGACGAACTGCTCCAGCGCGCGTACGCGCACCACAAGGCCGTCGCGCCGCGCGTGCCGTGCACGTTCGAGATGCGCCCGCGCGACGGGCAGGCGGACAGGCCGCTCGGGCCGGGCGTGACGCTTTTCCAGGAGGTACGCTGCGCGGGCGCTGGGAAGCCGCCTCGACTGATTCAACGTGAAATGACCGTCAGATCCCCGCAACGAGCCCGTACGGGCCAACGACCATCCAGTCCGTCGCCGCGGCGGACCCGACAAACGTCAGGCAGGGCAAGCAGTTCAGGTTGTCGTACATGCCGCCGCACGTCTTCAAGCCAGGGCCGGCGTGGATGGGCAGTGCCGTGTTTATGAAGGGCATCGACATCGTTTGGCATGCCGAGTGATGCTCTTCGCTGTACAATACCCCTCGCCCGCTTTTCTGAACCAGTTTTCCGGTGTCTCTTAGCGCCAAGAACAGACTGCAGACTGACTAAGACTCGAGGGAGCAAGCAGGTATACCCCAAAAGTCGGGGGAATTGCCGTGACTCGCGCTCAGCGCAAGTCCAGAGCCAGTCGTTCCCTGATCTGCTGACTCTGTCAAGCTGCTCAAGCGCGGTTTCCAGGAACAGAACTACCACCCCAATGCAATAAAAATGTGCCCCTCTAGACTGCGCCCGCGTGAGGAATATCCTAGAAGAGAGGCAGCTCGGCCGCGAGTCGGTCTCGGAGCCACGGTCCCCGACACAGCAACAAAAGCCACGGCCGGAGAAAGAACACCAGGCCAGCACAGCAAGGTAGAGTTCCTTGGATATGGTCGCTGGACGCGAAAGTGCGCGCACAGGAATCGACTTCAGGGTTGGCCAAGGGTTGGCCGTCGCTGGGGTGGGCCGCACAACTACAAGGTCATCGGGTCGCTGTCGTCGAGCACGCGGCACCAGGAAAGCAGCGGGGCGAGTTTTAGGACACACAGAGGAACGCGGCTCGATACCCTGAGCCGCCACGAGCAGAAACGGTGACCGTCACCGTAGACGCCGTTCCGGAACAAGGTTTCAAGCTCCGCCGACCACGCCCCCCGCGCGGTTTGATCTCCTGTCGCACATCTATGATACCGTCGCGACCGTCACTTATACACAGCTCTAATCCATCCCGTGCACGCCGCCGATGTCTCTCCACGTCGCGCAATTCGGCGCAGGTGAAACGTCTTGTCGGCAGCGTCTTCTGCAATGCCAAGTTGTTGCTTGACTCCGTTGGCCACGGCGCGTGGAATCACGAATTCGGCCATCACGTGGCTTACCGTCTCCCCATCGTCCTCGACACAAAATACTGCTCACAAGTTTTATGAGCTGATATGCATCCGTAGAGACCTGCAAAACTTGCCGACGACAATGTCGTGCGCAAGTCTTGGTTCCCACTGCGAGATTGAGCAGAACGTCTCCCCAACTGGGGCCGCAGTTTCTGTAGCCGTCGTCCAGCGGCTGGATATGCGTCCTTGATCGCTGGCTGAGCGGTATGAGATCCTCGATGTTGGTGCGTCGGACAACGTTCTCCGTGCAAGACGCGAGATACCCCGCGTCCATCAGCTCGCCAAAGAGCTCGGAGCGCCACGCAGCGGTGCTCTGCAGATCTAGCGGAGTATGCGCCAACCGATCTTCTGAGTCCGGATGAGTGGGCGAGGCTGCGCTGCCGCTGGCGCATCGGCCGATTATCTGCAGTAGGCAGTCCATCAGCGCTGCGGCGCTTGGTGTTTCCGGGGCTCAGCACGCACGTCTCTGACCCACAGCGAGTCGGAAAAGGCCTGTTCGCCCGGGTCCTCCATGCAGGACAAGTCGTCGAGCACGCCGATCTTCGGCTCGCGCTTCTCGTCAATGTAGAGGCTTAAATCCCACCCTCTCCAGAGACCCCATGCTGCACCGTGGGATTTGAGATGGCACAGGGCATCCTTGGCGTAGGTCAGCGTGATTGGTGCCTGGAGGTTCTCGCCACCCACCACCAGTTTTGCTACCTGAAGCACGATATCGGTTTAACGACGGTACAATCCATTCGTATCTCGCACATACTATCCCGCCGAGTACGGAGATATCACGGACCTCTGAAGGTTCCGCATATAGCAGCTCTCGCAGCCTGCGAACGTCTCCTACAGAATGACGGAGCCTGTCAAAGCCGACCCACAAATGAAAAAGAGAGCAGCACGCACCGGCTTTCAGGACAATGAAGCGGTTGTGCTCGGGGCCGCTGTTCCTGCCATAGAGATATGAAATCACAGGATGCCGATTTTGTATCAGCCTGTCAATGGGAAGTTGTTTAGAGTCGAATCATCCCAGCGCCACGGCCGGGAGACGCACGACATCTTCTCAAGGACAATCCCATGATCGTGGATGCGCCGCCGGTGCAGCGCATCGTCCCGGCCGGACAGCACGATATGCCGCACGACGAACACGTGATTCGACCCCTCGCAAGTGGCCAGGTGGCAATTGATAGTGTATGTGTACGCGGACTGGTCCTGGGGAGTGACGCGGCGCAGGAGGTCGATCTCCGCGTGTCGGACGTTGCGGAACTGGGGAGGCATTGTCCAGTATCACTCGCCAGGGAACGTCGGAGTGATACACACGCACCTCGCCGACGAACCTGGAGCTCCCCCGTGCGATGATGTTGGTATCGAGGTTTGCAGCCACCTGTGAGAGGCGGTGAACAATGGCACTGGCTCGCGACTGCGAACGTCGGTACCTCGAGTTCCTTGATACGGTCGTCGAACTCTCCGCGCAGGCGATCGACCTCCTTGTGCACCGTAAACATGTAGCCGACGACCCTGCGCAACCGTCCTCGTTTGATGTGGCTAACGAATTGCTGCTCGATGTCGTACAGGACGCTGAGGCGAGGTGACGTAAGCACAACTTGGCGGAATCCTCTAGCTTGAGTGTATACCCTTTCACGCCTTCCAAACGATGCAACATGTCCTCATCTAGGTCTCGATCTCCAACAATGGATTCCATAGTGGTGCGCATCCTCTTCGCCCGCTCCGCAAGCGCGCGAAGGTCCTCGCGGTTCTTGTCGATTTGCTGCCGCAGAACGGGCATGAGCTGCAGACCCGATTATTGCACCGGATGCGCTCACCTCTGCCAAGCCAACGACGCGGGCTGCGACTCCAAGGACCTGTTTCACGATAGGGATGCCGTCGGTGGCCTCGCGGGCGACGTTCGTCGTTAGCGCTAGGACGCTCAGCGCTGTAGACGTAGCTGGCATTCTGCGGCGAGACCGAGGGGACGGCAAGCTGCGGCAGACCAAGCAGATATATAAACAGCGGTGGGCGTCCCGCAGGGTTCCCGGGAGGGCTGCAATGCACAAACTGGATGTCAGATGCGAAAGTCCGCTGCGGTTCCGCGTGGCGCGCCTCCAGACGTCTGACTGACAAGACTGTAAACAGCAGCGTGTCTGTGTGCCTGCGAGCCACCCAGACGCCCTAGGTCGAGTCTGGCGGTTATGGCATCCCCGCGATCTGCGCTTGAGTCAGTTAGGAGAGGTCTCCATATTGACGCACGGCCCGAGCAACACAGCTGAGGCGATGCAACTCGGTGACATGCTAGCATAACAAAGCCAGAGTCCGCAGCCCGGGGACCAGACAGAAACACAGCACTCCCTCAGTACCAGGAGTCAGACACTAAGGGGCATGTTCTGGCCCAAAAAGTTTGGAAGCTTCTCAATAGTACCAAATCCTTACTGGTCACTCCAATATCTGTAATCCAAACTCCTAACTTCCATTTTCTATCTCCTACATACAAAGTCCAAACTCCCAACTCCAGACTCACCTTTCCTAACTCCAAACTCCCAACTCAGCTCTCCAGTCCCCAATGTGAAATCTCCAACTCCCAACCTCATCCAGATACTAAGACACACCAAGTCCCTTCAGCCACTAGTCCAATCCCAAACTCCCAACTCCAGACTCACCAGTCCAAACTCCAAACTCCCAACTCAGCTCTCCGGTCCCCAATGTGAAATCTCCAACTCCAAACTCTGAAAAGTCCTGAATGACTTCCAAGCCTGACTCCATCACCGACAGTGAACTTCCGGGACAGTCAAGCCGGAAGTGACTCGAATGGAACCGACGGCACCGTCACTCTTCGGGCAATGACTGCACGGGCCTGTAGAAATGAGACCGGCATCCACATGCTGGCGTCGGCGGCGGGGGTTGAGAGTACGAGGTTGAGAGTCGGTCTTCCTCGGTACCGGCACGGTTCCCTCACGGGCAACGCGGTACCGAGACAAAGGGAACCGACGGCAGCGTCGCCCTCCGGGCAACGACCGCACGTGCCCGTGCAGACGAGGGCGGCGTGCTCATGCTGGCGGTGACGGCGCGAGTTGGAAGTATGAGGCTGGGAGTCGGTCTTCGTCGCCGCTGTGCGACCCGCAGTTTCAACCCGGTACCGACACGAATAGAACCGACGGGACCGCCGTCCTGCGCGCAACAAATGCACGGGCCCATGCAGACCAGGGCCTCGTGCTCACGGTGGCGGCGCCGGCGCGCGTTGGGAGTATGAGCTTGGGAGTCGGTCTTCGTCGCTACCGGCGCGGGACCCGCACTCTCAACCCGGTACCGACGGGAAGGAAACCGACGGCACCGTCACCCATTGCGCAACAACTGCACGGGCCCGTGCAGACGAAGGCGGTGTGCGAATGCTGGCGGGGACGGCGCGAGTTGAGAGTACGAAGGTGGGAGTCGGTCTTCGTCGCCGCCGCGCGACCCGCACTCTCAACGCGGTACCGACGCTAAGGGAACCGACGCCACCGTCGCTCTTTGCGCAACGACTGCACCGTGCAGACGAGGGCGGCGTGCGAATGCTGGCGGTGACGGCGCGAGTTGGGAGTGCGAGGTTGGAAGCCGGTCTTCGTCGGTACCGGCGCGCGTCCCGGACGCTCAACGCGGTACCGACGCGAAGGCAACCGACGGCACTGTCGCTCTTCGCCCAACAACTGCACGGGCCCGTGCAGACGAGACCGTCGTCCGCATTGTGGCGGCGCCGGCGAGCGTTGGGAGTATGAGGGTGGGAGTGGGAGTTCGTCACTGCCGGCGCCCGTTCCTCACGGACAAGGCGCCACCGACGCGAATGGAAACGACGGAACCGTCGCAAAGCGCGCAACGCCTGCACGGGCCCGTGCAGACGAAGCCGGTGTGCGAATGCTGGCGGGGACGGCGCGAGTTGAGAGTACGAAGGTGGGAGTCGGTCTTCGTCGCCGCCGCGCGACCCGCACTCTCAACGCGGTACCGACCCGAAGGGAACCGACGGCACCGTCGCCCTTCATGCAACGACCGCACGAGCCCGCGCAGACGAAGGCGTCGTCCGCATGCTGGCGGCGGCGCACGAGGTTGAGAGTGAGTTCGTCACTGCCGGCGCCCGTTCCTCGCGGTCAAGGCGCCACCGACGCGAATGGAAACGACGGAACCGTCGCAAAGCGCACAACGCCTGCACGGGCCCGTGCAGACGAAGCCGGTGTGCGAATGCTGGCGCTGACAGCGCGAGTTGAGAGTACGAAGGTGGGAGTCGGTCTTCGTCGCCGCCGCGCGACCCGCACTCTCAACGCGGTACCGACGCTAAGGGAACCGACGCCACCGTCGCTCTTTGCGCAACGACTGCACGGGCCCGTGCAGACGAGGGCGGCGTGCGAATGCTGGCCGTGACGGCCCGAGTTGGGAGTACGAGGTTGGAGGCCGGTCTTCGTCGGTACCGGCGCGCGTCCCGGACGCTCAACGCGGTACCGACGCGAAGGCAACCGACGGCACCGTCGCCCTTCACGCAACGACCGCACGAGCCCGTGCAGACGAGGGCGGCGTGCGAATGCTGGCGGTGACGGCGCGAGTTGGGCGCATGAGGTTGGGAGTCGGTCTTCGTCGCCGCCGCGCGACCCGCACTCTCAACGGGGTACCGACGCTAAGGGAACCGACGGCACCGTCGCACTTCGCGCAACGACCGCACGGGCCCGTGCAGACGAGAGCGTCGTCCGCATGCTGGCGGCGGCGCACGAGGTTGAGAGTACGAGGTTGAGAGTGGGAGTTCGTCACTGCCGGCACCCGTTCCTCACGGTCAAGGCGCCACCGACGCGAATGGAAACGACGGAACCGTCGCAAAGCGCGCAACGCGTGCACGGGCCCGTGCAGACGAGGACCGCGTGCTCACGCTGGCGGTGACACCGCGAGTTGAGAGTACGAGGTTGAGAGTGGGAGTTCGTCACTGCCGCCGCCCGTTCCTCACGGTCAAGGCGGCACCGACGCGAATGGAAACGACGCCACCGTCGCAAAGCGCGCAACGAATGCAAGGGCCTGCGCAGACGAGGGCCGGGTCCTCAGGTTGGCGGGTCCGCGTGCACGGTTATTGTTGGTGTTCTCGTGCACCCGTGCAGCCGAGGGCCGAAGCTAGCTCGTGCGGCGGCGGACTCGGCATTCGAGCGAGCCCGTTCGTCGGTGCCCACTGGAAGGTCCTTCTGCGGGTTCGTCGGTGCGCGCCACCCCCGCCGTAGGGTCTGCGGACGCGTATTTGCCAAGAGCCCCCTTCAATCATAGTACCGGGTACATGACTGCGAATGCCGACCCTCCAACCGTGTTGCGCTGCCTTGGCCGTAAGACTGCGGTATCCGGCGATGAGGCAACATACTGAACAACGGGAACGGCCATGTCCGGACCTCTCCGCTCTTGCTGCATCCTTCGTTAGCCCGCCAGAACCGTCCTCTATGCCGCATTCGCCTGCAGAGTCCGAGCCGATGGATATCACTGATGCCATTGAGCTCGAAGACATTGTCGCAGTGAGTGGGACTTCACCGTGAAGCTTTTCTTACCAATCCTTTAGCAGGAACTTGAGGCCGGGCCACTGCAGACCGTTGCTCAAGATCCCCCCTGCACTGGGGTCGCGGAGCCAGCACATTTCGCCATGGGGGCTCCGGTTACCATTTTCATGACCGTATGTGACTTGAGTCATTCGGAGCAGGCTCTGCTGAGGGACTGTAGATCAATCTGGACGAGATCGCTAGAGCCTTCGACGCTTTCCACCGCGATACTCCACGTGAGCTGGCCATCATGTACGGCCTGATGCTCGCCGACATCGTCGCCCTGGCGGCTTTTGCACTGGCCCGTAAATGGGCCGCAGTTCCGGTGTTGGGCATCGTTCTTGAGATCTTCTGCCGGCGGGCAAAGAATCTTCGATGCAGGTGAGGTCCTTGCCGGTCGAAATCCGTAACAAAATAGCTTCGCCAGCTGGAGTGTATCGTTCCAATGTTACTTGGTATCTCTAGCATTCCTTCATGTGATAAATGTCAGCGAGAGACGAATTGGCACTGACTCAGATCACTAGAGGATTCCACTGCGACCCCTGCAGAGGGAAATCTTGTCGATCCTTCCCAAAACGGCTGAGTGTCGGATCTATTAGTCTATTCCTAATCTCGCGGATCTTACGTCATTCATGCCTATTCAGACCGCATGCACAATCAACCATCGGAAATAGGCACAATTCCTGTGCAATGTCGGTTACTGGTGACGAGTAGTTGTGAGACTTACTATCAATCGTTTTATTGAGCCCTGTGGGCCGGATGCACTGTACAGGGCCTCAAAAAGAAGAGAAGGCAGTTTTGAGAACACGCACCGCCACACGGGTTCAGCCTGGGCCACTGTGTGATTTAGGTTCTCCCTGTGCGCCAGTACGCGTCAGCAAGGGTCGACCCAACGCCCAGGTACTCGAGGACGCACCATTCCGACGAATTCGTACCGAATGACGCGCTCTTGCCCGCGCTCGCGCTCGCGCCGCACTCGCCCTACTTCGCCTTCTCGCTACTGCGCCAACAGCTCGGCGCGTCCGGCTCCCTCGAGAAGCCCATAGATGTCTGTGCGTTCTCGCGGAGCCCCCGGCTCAGCACGCACAGGCGCACACAAATGGCCACCTCGTTAGGGCGCTGCGCGTCTCGAGCGTAATGCCGTGAAGAACGTGTGGCGATTGATAGAGCGTTTGCACCGGATATGCTTGTGCCGCCCGGTGCCGTCGACGGGGAGATACACGCGATGCGCAACAGTGGAGGGACCAGTTGGTGCTGCTGTGCGACACGTCAGAACCCCAGTGTGATGAGCACTGAGACTCACTATGGTACGCGAACGTCGATAGCCACGTTCGTCCTGCGGGCGCGCATCCCTGCGAGGCATACGACCATGACTGGCCCTCGATGTCAGCGGCAGATACGTTCAGAGTGACAGCGGTGGGGTTAGTGACGACGGGTCTGCCGGCCTTGACCCTGATGTCGCCCAAGTCGAAGAGAGCCTAGACGACGCGCAACCGTTGCTGTTAGAGCTTGTGGACCCGTCGTGGGAGAAGTAAAAGCGGTCGCAGGCAATGAGGAGCAGCGACGGGCTCGAGAGCTTGTCCTTGATCTTGACCCCCTCCGCGTAATAGAAGTCGCTCTCGCGACGTGTGCTCGATCTCGCCGAGCCGACCAATTCGGGGGCAACCTGGGATCCATACTCTGATCGTAATCAAGTAAGTCTTGTCTCATTCATACGCGCTGCTCCTCTCTAGTCAAAAACAGGTATCCCGAACTAAATTATACCTATCAAGCGTCAATGAATAACCAGTATGAGAACTTTCCGCTCACTCCTTAATCCAAGACCACTTGAATTTATCTCGGCGGCACATCGAAGGCATAGCATCCACTAACCCCACAGAATTCGCCCATCTCTCCTTGTCCATGCGATGATTGTCCAAATACGATACCTAATTCACTAATCAGCAAGAGAACTCTCTGAATAGGGCACGATGCACTACACCAAAGTTACACTACTTCTCCACTGCGCCCAGGTCTTTTCGTATATCTTTTCGCGGTGACCGTTCCTTGCTCTTCGACTCCAGGTCCCGAAGCCGTGCGCGGTTCCATAGGGCGAGGAACGTGTAGACGTGGTCGATCGCGTGTCGTTGGGTCATATAGCTGACCGTCTTCCTGATACGAGCGATACCGGCATTCCCGGACTCACCGATGCTCGAGTTGACGCCCCAAAGGTCATGACGCCACTCGGAATAGGCAGCCACGAAACAGGCCGGGGAGCACCGCGTATGTCCGTCATCATGGAATTTATCGATGACAAACAACGTCCCCTCAAACAACTCTGGCTCCCGTGTCATACAGTATGGTGCGAGCGCGCAAGCGAAGTCATAAATAACGACTTTCGGTGGCTTCGGCCAGTAGCAGAGGAGCGCAGAGAAGACGTCATTACGCCCTTCACCTGCCGGTATGACATGAAAGCCGACGCAGACACCGTGCGGACACCACGCGACCATGAGTCCACCAGTGAGGCCCTTCTTCCCGTACTCTTCATAAAATTTCGAGCAGCCTATGTTCGTGCCCTCGGTGGTGACCTTGCCCCGCTCTTGCCTGCCGTCGTTCTCCATGTCGGGATATCTCGGGCGATTTCGTACTCGAGGCCGCCCATAGAAACAGCCAGTCTGAAAGTATGGGGTTAGGTACGGTTTGTATGATGCAATGTGAGACAGACCTCCCGCCAATCCTCTTCCAGAGGCTCGGGAAAGTCACAGTCACGGGGATCGTGTTTAGGCAGTTCAGATAACACCGTGACGGCGCGATCCAATACGAAGCCGACAACATCGCGAAACGGCGTGCTGAGCTTCCCGAAGACACGCATTTCGAGCTGGCCAACCAGAGCGAGTGCAGGCACGAGCGGAAGGAGAGCATCCAAGGCTTCGGCGTCACCGGTCTTGGAGACGAGGACAAGATATGGCCATGAACTGGAAGGGGCAAACTGGAGCACGGACTCGTACGCTAGCAGCTGTTCCAATAGTTCAAGATAGCGACCTTCGTCCTCGACTCTGAGGGCCGGTTGGCCGACGACATGCGCGCCGAATAATATGCCCAACGCTGCGTTCTGCTCGCCGAGTTGCTTGGCGAGCAGTTCGACGTCAGGTCTTGGTCCCTGCCGAACCTTGACCGACGTGCGTCGCCTAGTCTTCGGCTTCTTCTTCGGCTTCTTGCGCGTGAGGCTGACGTCGTCGTCGTCGACGTCGGTGTCGGTTTCCACGCCGGCTTTGTCGCCCTTGGCGCCCGAAGACTGATCCCGGTCCAGTAGTCGACGGACCTCTTCTTGCGCACGTTTCCGCAGTTCGCGACCTTGGACGACCGAAGTTGGGTTTCGCGGGGGTCGAACATCCGTGCGCGTCGGAGAATCCGCCGATACGGTAGTAGGCGGTCGGATGGTGGAGGTTATGAACTCGTTGCCGTACCCCGCACTCACGCCATCCATGAGTATGACCTCGGGCCAGAGCCCACAGGAACTACAAACGTAGCTCCCTGACAGCGTCTGCAGCCGGCAGAAGGCGTAGTAGGCAAGCCTGAACACCTTATCGGAGACGAAGTCGTAGGCCGAATACCGGGAGTAGATGTGCGAGACGGTCTGGCGATAGGCACACAGCGGAGTCTCGGACGTGCTCATGCAACTCTGGAAGTTCTCGAGGAGACTAATCGCGAAGACTGTATCGTTACTGAAGTTGAACAAGCCGAGATCGCCGAGATCTGGGCCGCATTTACGAGAGCAGGATCCGCAGGCGCGTACTTGGATACGATGCAGAGCTGGTCGCCTGTCTCCATAGACAACACAGAGCTCAGTCTCGACCGGAGACGACGGCCGAGGCGCACCACCGCAACGGCAGCGAGCATGACCGCCGAGCGGGAGGACGTCAGGCAGGGTGTCAGGCACTGGCGGCGAGTCGACCTTGTCCGTCTTGAGCCGAGCCCAGATTGGGGGGCCAACTGGCCGATGCGACACGCATCGCTCGTCCTCGCGGTCCTTCTCACTCTTGCTGTCGACTGGTGTGGAGTGGATGAGAAGGCAGTCTGGAGCAATATTCAGAGACCAACCTTTCTCTTGTTTCTGCCTTGCGCTTTCCCGCGGATCTTGCCTCTCGTCTTCGACTCCCATGGTGTCCATCTCGCCGAGCGAAACCCCAAGTCCTCCCGTCTTCTTCGCGGCCTCGATGTGCGCGCAGGAGGATCCTCTATGTTTTCGACACGTCCATTCTCCGGCCTTCGAGGTGCGGCCAAAGTGAGAGACGAGCTCGCGGCTGTGTCCGTCCGAGTAGGTAAGGAAGAGATGAAATGCCGGACGAGTCTGAGTGGACTCTATGCGATGGAAAAGAACGGCGGGGAAGTTATCTTGTGGTCGCAGATTATTAACATAGAAACACAATCAATGCAGGTAAAGACTAACCGCATTTGGTGAGAGGTTCGAATTTCGGTTGATTGGGGGAGGTAAGGACAGTCGAGTGTACACAATCCTTCATTGAGACATAATCTCGACAGGAGCAGCGATATGACACTCTGGCGTCAGCGTCCACTTCTCGCCGGATGACAGCCCAGCCATCCAACCCGCCCAGCCCGGTGACAGACTCGTCATCGAGAGAGCAAATCTCCGCAACCCAGGTACGCGGGTCGACCTGGAGATATCGAAGCCGCCCTTCGTCGAGAGCGGCTCGGTAACGCGAATGGGCGACGTGGGCTGGGGCGGTCGTCGTACGAGCTCTCTTTCTGGGCGGACCGGTGTGTTCCGTATCGACGGAGGGGCGTTTTCTCGTCTTCTGGCGCTGCGAAGGGTTCACTGTCGAAAGTGGCTCTGACATTGGAACCACGGAGGAGCCTGCTTGAAGCTGCGCTAATCGTTCTGCTGAAGTTTTCCCCTTCCCGCGCCGTCGCGGAAGTGGCGGAGAAGGGGGGCGAAGAGGCGGAGGCATCTGACGCGAAGCCCTGGTCGCGAGGGATGCGAGAAGCGAGGCTGCCCGAGGAATAAGTTGAGATTACTGGCACGAAAAGAATACCTACACTAGTTGTTGTACTTGTTGAGGAATGGACTCTGATACAGCGAAACGGCGTCTAGATGTATGGTCAGTATCAAACGAGTTACTTTCGAAATCGAGTGGTACATACCTCGCACGGTCGTAGGGTGTATATAAATATATATATATGGAGAGATTAGTATCCCGGTCGCGGGGCAGGGCAGTCGGTAACTTCAATCGCAATCTTCCGCCTGCGTTCCACATAAGATCGCGAATCAGAAATGTCCTGAAAGCGTCCACTGACCGAGATAATACTGAGATCGGGTCTCAGAATACCAAGTCGACCAGTTGATACTATAGAGACGATTGACCCCTTGGTACGATATCAAAATCGGAGGACGACGAGGAAGTGAAGCGCAAACAAGCAAGTTGTGCTCTGCACAGGGACACCCTCGGACCCGAGGGCGCGCGCTGAGCAAGAGCTGCCACTCGCCAATAACTCAACCACGAGCCCGTCGATGAGGCTGGCGGCGCGGCGATGTGAAGGTGCAGCGTCGGCTGTGGAGGACAAGTTCCTTCAAACTCCGCAGACCGGAGGCTTTCAGCCTTGGCTGATCGTGCGTCGCCCACGGACTTGTGGGCGACCTGCAGCCCTAGGATAGGCTCAATACTGGCTGATCTATACGCGGCGCAGCAGTGGAAAATGATTTACGAGTGCGTGAATCACCGCAAGCACCGTGTGTCGGCCAGGTAATAATGGGCGCGCCCCGGCGCGTACCTGGAGATCCTGCTTCGCAAACTCCATATTGCGGCGCAAATCGATCACTGCTCGTCGCGTACGAGTCCTTACGCGGCGCTGCACATTGGGGGCCCCACCGAAATTAATATTCTGTGGCCTCGACGGGTCCGTCGAGGGCCGCCGCCGTTTCACGGCGTGAAAGTTCCACCGGCCACTGTCCCCCGAGGTTTTACACCAGATGACATCGGGCAGTGCGTCCGCGTACCCACGCCCGTTCGAAAGGATGGCATGGCCGTAACGGGCGAGTTATATCAGTCTACCGGCCCTCATTCGCTTCCGTGTCTCGTTTCGGTCCTCTGACCCCACCAATGCCGCTTATGCCGCGGGCGCGGGCGGCGGTCGATTACTGCGTCTCGTATGGGCACTTGCGAGTCGATGCGCACCACCGAGATGATATATTATGCTGTGTGGCCTCGACGGGTCTGCCGTTGGTCCGGCGCCGTTTTACTGTGGACCAAGCCGCATCAGCGCCCTGGTCGCGAGATCTGGCAACGGATTACATTACCGGACGCTTCTTTTACCTGGCTGTGGGTCCAGGCAATTGTGGAAGCTGGAGACAGTCATGCCAGCAGCTACCGCCCCAGAGTTCCAGTCTCCTCAGCGTCCAATGAGTCTGTCCGATGTATGTCGCGCTGTCCCTCCGGTCAAACGCTTCAGCTGGCACGGGCCCGTGTATGCTGCTGTGAGGCTGTGCCATGACTGCGATTATACCTTCGGTCGCGACTGTCACGGCTCGCCGCCACCCCACGGCCGCCCAGCCGCCCCAGCGCCACATCAAATATTGGCGCTGAAGCCCAGGCGCCGAATGACGTCTAGCATTTTCCCACGTACGTTTGGTAGCTAGGTCGACAAGTTGTCGGTGCTTGGAGCGCGCCCGGCAGCTGCGTGCTCCGAAGGCAGCGTTGCACGAGTCCGTACCTCCCGTTTCGGCCATCTCGCCCTGGTTTCATTTCGCTCCTCGTGCGGGCCCATGCCTTCCCGATGAGTGATGGATTATTATCACCGATAATTTGCTAGAGCCGCGCGAAGTCGTGCGTGATATGCCGGTGCCCGTACAAGTTCGTGTGCTCCCTGCTTCGCCTTCGCGTTGTACGACTTGGCAATGACACGAGCCCGTGCTCAGCCCGACGTGTACGCCCCATGGCACCGAGTCGAAGTAGAGTTGCTGCAGTGGTGTATCCTTGTGCCTTCAATTTGTCCTGTTTTAAACGCCAAGCGCCGGTTCAGCCACTGCATATACACCGATTGTCCGACGTCCAGGTCCGCTCATTGCAGGATCTAATCCCTCACGCTCATTTGCATTGGTCTCGACAGAGTCGTTCAACGTCGAGCGGTACAAGTTGGCCGTCGAGCAGTACAAATTGGAGAGCCGAGTGAACGCCGTAAGTAGTTTCCTAACACTGACATTTTCGAGATAACCTGAGCACATTACAGGCGTGGAAATTCTAAATGCTCTTCCTCTTCGACTGGGCAGCCTTCTCGCCCTGTCTGAGCTCGATTGTCTCGTTTACCTTGGCCTGCCACCTCTTCATCTTCGCCTGCGCCGCGTCCGCGCGTCGACTGGCCGCCTCTGCCGTACTCTTGGACTCCTCCAACTGGCGCTGAACGTCCACGAGCTTCTGCTCCAACTGGCTCTGCTTGCGCGCCATCTGAGCCACTACCTTGCTCTGCTCACGTTGCCACTGGTGACGAAGATCGCCCAGCCCGCCGAAGAACGCGTTTCGCATCTCCTCGGCCAAGCCAGGTTTTTCAGCCTCAACGGAATCGCTGTGCCACGCGTACATCGAGGACCGCCCACCCTTCGGAACGACGGCCAGGAACGCCCACGAAGGCATCCAGTCGACGAGGCGCTCGAGCTGTGAGGAGATCAGAGCCCACATCGCCAACCCGAGCGTATACTTACGGGTCGCAGCACAGCTTCCAAGTTGCTCTTCACGTACTTGGACCGGTCTTGCTTCGCGTTCTTGTACCACATGTTGATGACCTCCGCCGCGCGGTTCTGGAGTTTGCGTTTGAATCCTGGGCGATATCAGCAACTACTCCGGCATTCATCTGACGCGCGCACCGGGCTCTAGCCCACCCGATGAGGAATTGCCCTTCCAGACTCTGAAGTCCGTCTCGTAGTCCACTTTCGACGTCGTATCGATGGAGCCGGCCTCCTGAAGACGGGTGACCTGATTGCTGATGGCCTCCCTCCGAGCAAGGTCGGAGGGCTCATCGCTCGTGTCGTACGCGTTGGATAGGCGTTGAGCGAGCTCGTGGGGTACCAAGCGCTTTGGCGGCGGCGGCGGCGGCGGCGGCGGCGGCGGCGGCGCTGACAGCGGTGGAGCTGGCGGCAGTGGCGTCGGCGGAGGAGGACATTCGTCCTGCAGAAAATCTTCGATATCGTCGTCGTCCTGGAGCATTCGCAAGAAGTCGGTAGGCAATGGAGCGGTCTTGCGGTGCGCGTCCTCATCATCCTCGTCGTCCTCATCGTCCTCGTTGCTCTTGTCGCCCTTGCCGCCCTTGTCCTTGTCGCCCTTATCGTCCTCATCGTCGTCGTCGTCGTTGTCGTTGTCGTTGTCGTTGTCGTCGTCCTTGTCGCCCTTGTCGCCGTTCTGTTCGTCGTCGTCCTTCTTGTCCTTCTCGGCTGCCCCATCGCTATCGTCGACATCCATCCCGGACCCGTCATCGGCGCCTTTGTGTTGATCGGGCCCGTCGTCGACCTCCATTTCGTCCTCGGTGTCGTTGTCCCGTGAACCATGAAGCCGGGCCTTCAGAGCCCGAGCTTTCTTTTCGGCATTGGCTAGGAGTTTCTCCTTCGCGGAAGATGCCTCGGACTGGGTACGGTCCTTGAGCTAGACACCATTGAGTCGGGCGCTGACATATGAACAGATATAGTGCGACGTACCGGGCAGGGCACCGGGCCATGAAGGGGAATGGACTTGTGATAGAATTCGCTGCAGGTCCTGCACGTCTTCTTTACCGACTGAGCCTTCGGCTTGGTCGCTGCGGAGGACTGGTCAATGATGGACGTGCCATGCACGCGTGTCTTCCGCACACCTTGGGCAGGCTCGGGCTCCTCGTCACTGGAGTCCCTGGCGCGCGCGCGCGTCTTCGTGCGGCGGACCGTGGTGTCAGCCGGAGGGGGCTTGGCGGCGGTGGCGGCGGCGCTCGAGCGCGTGCGGCGTGGCTTGCGCACGTATGTCTTCATGGTCAGAAACCAAGGACGAGTGGGGAGTTTGGAGACGAGCTGAGACAAGTTTGCTGTGCAGGACCCGGGCGCGGCCCCGCCACACTGGCTGAGAATCTTTCTCCCGCCGTTATGGGCGCCGAGGCATCGAGCGACCGTCGGGTGTGGCCCCACCCGAGACGCGTTCCCGCCGGTCGTGGAGTTCTAAGCGAGATCGCATTTCGCCTCCCCGTCCAAGTGATTGACACAAGATCCAGCCACTTGGACCCCGCCATCACTGGTGTCACGCAGTGTCGCACTTGCACGCCCCCACGTGCGAGGAGTAGCCATAAAAGGTCGGTTCGAGATGCAACATTCAGCACCATTGACATCTCCGATATCGTCAACCTCAGCCACATGTCCGCATCCTCTTCGCCCTCGCGGCTGTACCGTCCGATTTGCTCGCCGCTGAAGCAGTTCGTCCGCATCGTCGCGCAGACGCAGCCTGCTGTCAGCCGCGTTCAGTGTACCGACGGTCGTTGCCCCGGCAAGGGCAGTGGCTCGGGCGTCTTAATCCAAAAAGCCAAGGAGGGCACCAAGTCATGGTATATTGTGAGCTCGTCATCGTCTTTCGTACAGCCGTTGCTCTGGCTCAGCATGCCGCAGTGTACGACTTGCAACTGCTCGTTCGCGTCCTACGATAGGGACAACCGCGAATTCGAGTCTTGGCTCAGCAAAAAGCCGCTTCCCAGGGTTCTCGACGAGGCGACCGCGAACATGGCCACACCGTTCATTCTCGGTTCCACCAATCGTCCGCCCTCTCAGTCGCCCGTCACCTCGCACGCCGCGTCCGGTGAAGTCAACGGCCCGCCTTACACGCAGCGGCTCCCCGGCCAGTCGTCGTCCTCGTCCCCGGGCGGCTCGCGCAGCTCGTCTTCGCGGGCGACTCAAGGCACCAGTCGCGACAGCAACGACGACAAGAACGACGACGACGACGACGACGACGACGACGACGACGACGAGTTCTTCGGCCCAGGCAGGTCCGGTAACTGCATCGGCGCACCCCACATCAGAACGCGCGAACTCCTTGTTGAGGGTATTGTGGGTAATTTCCTCCTGTCTTGGACCATGATCTCAATCTGTCCAGGAGGGATCCGTCACGCCCTTCATCATCCGCACTGGCCAAGTCTTCGTTTATCAAGACCTGCCCGCCATCGTCTGCCATCTTCTAGAGCTCTCCAATTACGTCCAGGACGGTCAACTGCAGTTTGAACTTCGCGACCCCTCCGACGGGACGTGGAGGATTATTGGCCCCCTAACTCTGGTCACGCTCGGGCGAAACGACACGCAGCTTCGCGGCCGGATTTCAAACGGTGTTCCGACACCGTCCCCACCGCCAATTACACCGACCAAGAACCCTCGAAAGCGCGGTGGCCCTTCCAGTAGCGGGGCCGGTGGTCGTTCAATCAAGAAGAGGAAGATGACGAAGTAGTTTACTTAGATAGATACCTCCTCTCCATTACTAGATCTAGTTGCGGATTTTAAAAAACGAGTGCCGTCAATCTTTCATTTCTAGTGTATGACGACGACGATGATAGTATTGTAAGCTCGAAGGCTGGGCAAGCCACGTACATCACTGATAAAAACTAAGGAAACGCAACCGCAGATACAGGCAAAACATGGACATCAGCAGATGAGAGAACATCCCGGTGCATGAAGTGCGCCACAGCCATTCTCTGCCCGCCTTCAAATTTGACCTCGTGTGGCAGGGCCCCACCTCGAAGGAACACCAGGGTGCCAGGTCTGTACTGCACATCAAGGTCGAGAACGCGAAGGGTACCTGACTTGTATGGGCCGACGGTCACGACCGGTGTCCATGCCATCTTCATATCCTTATCGTCTGTGTGAAGCGGTGTCTCCCGGTTGTATATCAACGACCGGCCATGAAAGAATGTTGGGTCGATTGCACTCAGTGCCGCGTACGCGGGATAGAGTGCACCAAGCCGCGTCTTCGCCGCCGTGAACACAGCGTGCTGAGCGGGGTCCACGAGCTTGAATAGATGATCGAGTCGCTTGCTCATGACCCTGAGTCGTTTCAGGAGCCGCATGGTCGCATTGAAGTTCTTGATTTTGTTGAGCACATCCCGTGATGGGCCAGCGGGGCCGCTCTGTACTTTTGTGAGAGCAGAGGGGAGATCCGAGCTTCGGACGTACCCATCGACCAACCGCTCGCCACAAAGTCACCAGCTGAAAGACCCCATGCACCTCGCCCTTCACATGCCTTCTTGTGTAGCTCCTCCTTGTATCCCGAGCGTTCTTGTCGGCGGCCTTTTTTATCTCTACCTCTACCTCTCTACCGAAATCGATCAAGAGCCGGTAAAGAATTTTCTACGCACAGGTCAGTAGCCCATTCGCATTTTACGGCCTTTTCTTACCCTCGCTTTACCTCTCAGCCATCTGGGAAATACGATGACGGCCGGTACCCCCTTCTCATCCACCGCGATTCGAGGTTCTTTGCCTGTCCACTTCGTCCGCGGGCGCGCACTGAAATCGGGCATAGGATTGACGACCCGCTTCTGGTCCTCCGAGAAGTGGGACGAGAAGTCCAACCCTTTGACAACATCTGCCTAAAGGTTTGGAAATATTCATACCGAAAACTGACGGTACGTACGACGATTCTGGAGTGCTTGGGCCCAGGACTTCTTATTGATGTTCTCCCACTTCCTCCAGAATTGCTTGACCTTCTGTCTTGGAGTTTGCTGATCTGCGCGCCTGACAAACGATGAGGATACTTGGTCTCAATAATGAGCCTCGGTGACATACTTGTGGAATCGCTTTCGCTTTCTTGGTTTCTCGGGCCCCTCTGACTCTTTCCTCTTCATCCCGCCCGAACCGCCGTGCTGAATCTCATGTGTTGGATGTTCCTCACTGATGTAACAAATGAGCCAGTATCAGACAATTGAGTTACTGTACCGTACCGAAGATCGCCGGGTTGCTGCATTAACTCATCGATCGGGAAGGGTGCAGGAACGTCGCCCTCCTCATCATCTGACCATTCGGAGTCATCTCCCTCATCCTCGGGCTCGCCGTCGTCGGTATCGAACGCAGACATCGTCTCTTCAGTGCCGTCTGCCGCGATACCGAACATCTCGCGAATGCCTTCATTTGTAAGTGCGTCCGAACGGATTTGCGTCAGAACCTCCTCGAAGGATGTCATGACTGCGTCATCATCGTTGTACGCCCCTAGTACAGAATGTCAATTCACACGGAATCTTGTAAAGGCACACCGAACCAATATGAAGTCCCTCAATTGACTGAGCCAGGTCCTCCGTATGGTGCATGTTGGATGATGGTCTGGACTTCGTTTTCCTGATGGTGGTCAAGAGCGAAGAGACTCGCGCGCTGGGTCGTGCGATCGATCTTCCGCACCACCGGGCCGTGATCATGCGCGCTTACGCGCGGATCCAAAAAACCCTTCGGAGATTCAATTCGCGTTTCCGCGGGTTGATCTCCTGGTCGCGCACCACCCAAGTACTCGCGACAGCGTAGCGCAAGTAGCAGTACTTGGGTTCGCGCACACAGCTTTGTTGATTGCGCAGCGCATGTCACAGCGCGTGTGCCGGTACCGCAAACACGAGACCAACCCCCAACACGTGTACCCATCCCTCTGACCCTGGGTATTCGGGAATGCATAGCGTCATGAGCGTGCGCTAACTCCTCTCTTTGCTATTTAGGTGGGTTCTAGAAGCACGTATAGGCCTCCCGCAGGCCATGTGTCTGCCTCGAGGCGAACACGCCGTGCTCACGTGATTCCTGTCCGATTCTGGGGAGACGGACATCGACTCCAGAATTGGCAGCGCAATCCGGTCCGTAATTAAACTTCGGGATACTAAGCGAGACCCTCCCTATGTCGACATGAAAACATTTGGCCACTAGGAGCTTGATTATGCCCGGAAACCTGCTTATCAGTGTCGTTTGGACCCGTCTGCAATCGGCCAGATTAGCCTGGACAGGAGACTTCTCTAGGAGGTGCACTGTGAGACAGCTGTTGTGCCACTGTCGGGTCTGTCTATGAGGTAAAAAATCGAATGCTGGAGTGCTGGTAAGCAATTCCTCTCGACGCCCTGGTGGCGCCACTCTGGAGCCGACCGTTGTGGGCGGCCCACGGCATAAATACCGGAGCCCGAGGCATGCCGTCCAACCAGGTGTAACTCTCGTACGCCTTCCGGAATTTGCTCTACCCAGGCCGTCCTCTCTTTCCCTACCGCCATGGAGATCTCAGTCCGCTACATCTGCACTCCCGCCTTCGTCGACTCGGTATGCCCGTATTTGCCCTTGCTCGGGGCAGTGGTCCTCACAGTCCCTAGCCACTCGCGGCGTCCCCCATCGAGGGTCAAGACCCGGCTTACGGGATGTATAGGCAGTACGCGGAGGACCTCGTGCGAAACGAAATGCGAATGTGGGCGCGCATCGTGCTCCCGAATACCCCCGCCACCGCACGGCTGCTACACGACGTCTCCGTTCGCTGGCCTGTCCTTCCCGACGACGCCCGTCGCTTTGCCGAGCAGTTACTCAGGCAGGCTCAGCTCGACTTTATGTACAAGCGTCCTCAGATCATCGACGGGGATGAGTTCGAGCTTGTTGACAAGGTCGAGGATGTTGCGAAGTAGGCGAAGTAGGTGTATCCGACGGGCGGAAAGTGTCTCAGCGGACCCCTCGGTGCTTCAATATGATATTCGTGTGCCCCTATGATCATTCGAGATGCGGCCGAAACTCTCAAAGCCGAGTACCGACTGGTGAATTTCAGAAAGAGGAATTAGACCAGACTGCGGCAGAATCACACAGATCGAAGGCCTCACATATACGATTACAGACGGAGCGTGAGGGGGCGAGAAGACACACTCTCAGCGGGTTGTGCATCCGACCACTTCTCTCAGGCCAATTATCAGTGATCGGCGACACGGCCCGCCGCTTAAAACCCAACTTCCACGCCTGCGACTTGAGAGATCACTGACGCGGGTTCGTACAGTCCCCTCAGACAGTTGGGCACGTCTCGCGGTCACGCCGGGCGGCACACCCGGTGACGTTGAACTTGTACTGCGGGACTTCCGGTCCGGCCGTTGGAGACCACATGAGCTCCTCCCAGTCGACACCGGTTTACCAACCTGACCGAGACCGGGCTGCACGGGCCCGTGCAGCCTCCTCTGAGCATTCCCCGCGTTCCAACGCGGCGCTGTGCCTCGCGGAGCGCGAGCTCGTGCTTCGGATCCTGGCCCTGTTCACGTCTTCCCGGACTCGTTGCGGCGCCTTCACCCCGGCGAACGAATATTCGCCGCCATGTCGATTCGGCTGCGCGGGCGCGTGTAGCCGTTTCTGGTGGGATCGGGTGCTCGTAGCGCACGGTCGACGTCGCGCGGCGCGGGTTCGGGCGGCAGAAATAGGTATTCTACTCCCAAGTCGACCCCAACGACCAACCCGGATCAGACTGGGTGGCAAGGGCCCGTGCAACCCCTCCAGCGATCCACAAGATCTTGTGGCTGTCCTGAAAGCTTCCCACCACGGGCTCGTGGCCGAGAACTTGTCTCTGATCTCTCCGGTTTCGCTGCTCCACACCACCGCCAAAACCTCCAAGGTCGTGCTACACGAAACTGGGCTGCACGGGCCCGTGCAGTCTGTTCGAACGTCTCCCGCGTTCCAACGCGGCTCTGTGCCTTGCGGAGCGCGGGCTCGTGCTCCGGATCCTGGCCCTGTTCACGTCTTCCCGGACTCGTTGCGGCGCCTTCACCCCGGCGAACGAATATTCGCCGCCATGTCGATTCGGCTGCGCGGGCGCGTGTAGCCGTTTCTGGTGGGATCGGGTGCTCGTAGCGCACGGTCGACGTCGCGCGGCGCGGGTTCGGGCGGCAGAAATAGGTATTCTACTCCCAAGTCGACCCCAACGACCAACCCGGATCAGACTGGGTGGCACGGGCCCGTGCAACCCCTCCAGCGATCCACAAGATCTTGTGGCTGTCCTGAAAGCTTCCCACCACGGGCTCGTGGCCGAGAACTTGTCTCTGATCTCTCCGGTTTCGCTGCTCCACACCACCGCCAAAACCTCGAAGGTCGTGCTACACGAAACTGGGCTGCACGGGCCCGTGCAGTCTGTTCGAACGTCTCCCGCGTTCCAACGCGGCTCTGTGCCTTGCGGAGCGTGGGCTCGTGCTTCGGATCCTGGCCCTGTTCACGTCTTCCCGGACTCGTTGCGGCGCCTTCACCCCGGCGAACGAATATTCGCCGCCATTTCGATTTGGCTGCGCGGGCGCGTGTAGCCGTTTCTGGTGGGATCGGGCGCTCGTAGCGCATGGTCGACGTCGCGCGGCACAGGTTCGCGCTGCAGAACCTGCCTTTCGTCTCGCGGTTATTGTACTACCAGGTCGACCCCCAACTTGCAACCCGAATCAGACTGGGTAACACAGGCCCCTGTACTCCCTTTGGACGTATCCAATTCTTGGCTGAGCCGGGCGTCTTGAAGAGCATTATGATGTTGACCGCTGCTTTCTGTTTCGAGTACGAACTCTGCTGAGATTATTATCCACCCCCACGAGATAATAAGATTGCACTTGCTTGACGACTTGACTGGCCAGTGCACGATTCGCCTGTCGGAGTTTCCGGTACACGCGGACGGTCCGGGTTTGTTTTTGATGCCGCGAGAGGCCGGGACACTGCGAGGTTGGGATATCTCGGCTTCGCTCCGCGCACTCCACTTTTTCTTACTCTTGTGGCGATTCCCTATGCAAGCCAATGATATTTTCAAGAAGCGGAGGATAGTGGTCCTTGGTGGCCGTCGAGTCGGTCAGTCACATGGCGATAGCTGGCGGCGGCGACTGAGCCAGTGGCGATTCAGGGAAAAGCTCATTGGTTGTCAAATATCTCGAGGGCCAGTTTGACGAGGCCTACTACCCGACTATCGAAGCCACTTACCAGAAGAGCATCAAACATGAGGACGTGGAGTATAACTGTGAAATCATCGACACCGCTGGCCAGGTGTGCCTGCAAGCTCACCCAGCCCTTTGCTCACTGCCAGATAACATCTTTTTCTCATAGGATGAGTTCTCTTTCCTGAACCCCAAGCACGTCATCGGCATCCATGGCTATGTGCTTGTATACTCCATCGAATCCCGGGACTCCTACGACATGGTCACCATACTTTATGACAAGATCATCGAATTCTCCGGCCTGCAGAATGTGCCTCTTGTGATTGTAGGGCAAAAGGCCGACCTCGACAGGTGAGGAGACCTCTTCGTCCGACCCATGCATTTCCTCGAGCTAATATTCCACAGGCGGCGGGTTTCAGTGGCGGAAGCGGAGGCCCTCGCCCAGACGCTCGACGCTGCATATATAGAAACTAGCGCACTCCAAAATCTCAACGTCGGTATGGATGGCTCCTCTAGAAGCCATCTTTCTGGAGACTGAGACGATCTCTACAGGACAGGTCTTCGAACGGTGCCTCGGGGAGATCGAGGAAAAGAAAAAACGTCGGAATGCCAAACCGATCACTCGAAACCGTTGGTGTATCTCGATGTGAAGTCGAGAAGGAGGAGCCAGGAGTCCGACGACAATTCTTGAACCTTCGCTATCATTACTTTCTTGCAATGCTCAGCTTTCTTGCACAGTGCCCTTTGCATGATCGGATCGGGAAAGACTCAAGAGGCCGCCGGAAACATGCAGGCAGTCTTGTATCAAGTCCTGATCGAGTTCCCCCTGATCAGGGCGGGAATCTTGAGTCGACTGGCAAATCTCAACATTTCAGGTGAGATGGGTAGGGAGACGAAAGGGAAAGATTGCGTCGCTTCAGAAGTAGGAGGGAACGGGACAACATCTGAGCAAACTGGTGGACCGGGGAGACTAAGGAACCGTCAGGCGGCGGGAGGAGCAGCAGTCGGTTGAATTCGAACAAGACCTCGGTCTCCAAATTCCAGCAGCGGAGAGAATCGTTCTGCCTCCCGGCATCAGCTCCTCGCTCCATACGTTGCGTCGCGCAGCACGAGCCCGTGCTGCGCGACGCAACGTATGGAGCGAGGAGCTGATGCCGGGAGGCAGAACGATTCTCTCCGCTGCTGGAATTTGGAGACCGAGGTCTTGTTCGAATTCAACCGACTGCTGCTCCTCCCGCCGCCTGACGGTTCCTTAGTCTCCCCGGTCCACCAGTTTGCTCAGATGTTGTCCCGTTCCCTCCTACTTCTGAAGCGACGCAATCTTTCCCTTTCGTCTCCCTACCCATCTCACCTGAAATGTTGAGATTTGCCAGTCGACTCAAGATTCCCGCCCTGATCAGGGGGAACTCAATCAGGACTTGATAACCCATCGACACCTCATCGACTCATACATCGCGTCGCGCAGCACGGGCTCGTGTTGCGCGAAGTGGATGGGTACAATCATCCGGCGCGAGGTCCGGTGCTCGCACTTCGACACCCAAGTCCTTCCCGGCGTCCACCTCGCCAAGCACGGGCTCGTCCTGGCCACCCATCGACACCTCATCGACTCATACATCGCGTCGCGCAGCACGGGCTCGTGTTGCGCGAAGTGGATGGGTACAATCATCCGGCGGGAGGTCCGGTGCTCGGACTTCGACACCCAAGTCCTTCCCGGCGTCCACCTCGCCCAGCACGGGCTCGTCCTGGCCACCCATCGACACCTGATCGACTCATACATCGCGTCGCGCAGCACGGGCTCGTGTTGCGCGCAGTGGATGAGTTCAAATATCCGGCGCGAGGTCCGGTGCTCACACTTCGACGCCCAAGTCGTCCCCGGCACCCACCACGCCCAGCACGGGCTCGTCCTCGCCGCCCGTCGACACCTCCTCGACCCATACATCATGTCGCGCAGCACGGGCTCGTGTTGTCCGTCATGGATATCTATTATCCCCCTGCCGCACGGTCCGACACTGGGACCTCGATGCACAACTTGTCGCCGGCTCCCACCTTTGTCAGCGCGGGCCTGTTCTGCCTCCCCGTCGTCACCTCCCTGCCTCACACGTCGCGTTGATCACCGCGGTCACATTTTAGTTGAAGTGGATACGTACATCTTGGTCGGTGTGCCGTCTGACGCTCGCAGTTTGACCCACAGTTCCCCGCCTCTGACTACGGACACCTGCTATTTGCCGCCATCCGCCTATATCCTCTCAATGACCTCTACCCTTGATTCATCCTTTCCTCTCCAACCCTTTTCTATTTTCCTTTGGTAGTCCTGGTGGCTGGAGTCCTTCCCACTGTACATACCCTATTTACCTTTGTCTTGTAATCTCATCGGACTTCGAAACGAGTTTTCTCGTCTCATTGAACACCGCATGGCCATGTCATTAGTCAACGTCCACTCCCACACTGAGGCATGCATGCACTTCTCGCAGGCTTCAATCCTTGGAGAATTCCGCCCGTCAGTCCTTACTAGAGAAATCTGTCCGCCTCGCAGGCTTTCCGACCGGTCGAGCCCCAAGCCCCCTTAGCTTCTCATCATCAATGTCGGATATCCCAATCTCCCTACTAATCTCGCTCCACCCACGTTCTCGATAACCGCTGATACCCCATCCTGCCGGGACGATGTCGCAGGTAAGTCGGTTTCTGGCCTCATGCTCTTTCTCCCTTTGCAACTCCTCGTCGGTCACCAACATTGACCCCGCTTCTCCCCGAGCACTATTTCCCTATCATTTTCCAGCTATCTGTCGTCTCTCACATCTCCTCTTCCTGAAGCGGTTCGGCCACCGATTCTTTTCCCTCAACCCTCGGTTGCTAATCGGAGTTGACAGGACGCTAATGTATCACCGGCAGACACCGGCGCGTCTCCAGCTCTCGCTCTTACCCTGGCGCACGAGTCCGTACGCTACAGGGGCAGACGCCGTAGAGAATTCCGGGCAGGGGCTTCTGTCCGAGATATCTACGTGCACTCTAAGATCTGCGACGAGGCTCTGCGTGTTACCCAAACCTCCTGACCACAGGTCTGTGCAAAGGACTTTCGCGCGCGTCATACGCGTACTTCTATCTGTTGAGTGTTCGTGTGCACTTGTACCCTGCGCTTCGTACGTCTGAATCTGTAAACCTCATCTTCAACAGCCCAATCGAAGGAAATAGGTCCTTCGTGTCGAGATGGAGTGCGTCGAAAAAAATCATTACATTTCTTCCTCTGATTGGTCTCAAATTCCCCACCTAGGGTCGATGAGCATATCTACGGCCGTCAAGTAGACGAGGAAAATTTACCGGTCGCTCGCGATCGCGACGCCTGTTCGCGCCCCACCGCAAGGTCCGTCGGTCTCATTTGATCGAGGGAGCGAATGCTGATCAATTCATATAGTGGCGCTTGCCCGCAGGACAGTTACGAAAAGGATAAGGACCCCAAATCTCACGCTCAGAATTCCATGCGGTGAGCAATGTCATTCTAAATCTGGTTTTTGCTAACTCGAGCGTTTGAAGTATCGACAGCAATATACATGAGGCATATACCCTTTGGGTCATCAGATTGACTCGAAGGACGCCCTGAGGTTAGTTCCCCTCCTCTTGTCCTTTTTTATCCTCACATTTTCCCAAGGTCCGCGGTTCAGCAAGTCGTGCACAGGACGATGTCGGACGCCTGCATGCAGGGTGAAATCGGCGGCTCCTGTCGGCGCTCGCTCTTGTCAACGATGCGATACTGGTGCGCGTGGCCCAGCCTCTCGCGGCCCCGCTTTCTCGTGAGGTGCAACAGGACGGTCGTCCCAGAACTCCCCCGCGACGAGACACCGCAGCGCTGCGTTGACGGCCGTCTCGGTCCGTTTGACGAAGGCCATCTCCCTCAATTATACGATGAGGGCCGGACGCACACGCCTTTCATCCCCCTCTTGAGTGCCACCAGAGGCGTCGTTCCATTCGAGCGGGCCCGGCCATGGTACTATCTCGAGCATAGAGACCAAGAGGGAGACCTGGGCTGGTACCGTCTATCGGACATGGACTTCCGCCAGCAGGGCGTGGCCCTATATGCTCTCGCGCCTCAACTCCGGCATGCGATGGGTATTGCGTTTGATGCATTGGTGACCGAGTGGAAGTCTCTTTCCGGAGACTACGTCGTGTGGAAGACGAACGCAATCAGGACTGCAGCTACCTCGAATCCCCCGCCGACGCCGACTGTTCTCATCGACTCGCTCCAAGCCTTGACGGATACCCTCCGTCACCAGTCGCTGCGCGATTTCGAGTTGAAGCAGTGCTTCGCTGACTGGCAAACTTTGCTGAACCATGTGCGGGGCATGCTGCTCGAGTCGAGACTCCCGCACCGACTCTCACTGTCGCCGTGGGGCATTTTGGAGGCGCAGGCGACGACGGGGGACTGGATGAAAGACCAGGTCGCTTTCGAATCGCGGGCTTCAGAACTTGAAACGCTCTCTGCCGTTCGAGCTCACCAGCGGCAGGCATTCGCTGCTCGTGGCGTCTTCGTTTCACAAAATGTCGACGTAGCGAATTGTTATGCTGCCGCCGATGTTCCAACATGGTACTTTGAACCTTACGACGCGATCGTCATGTCGAAGCTTCAGCAATTGCAGCGGCGAGGCGTGCTGCAACGAGCGACTTACTTCAAGTACGGAACCGATCGCTGCGACTACATGGAGGCGATCGAGAGGAAACATTACGAGGTTTCACCGGGCGCCGTCAATCCTCTTGCGCTTGCTCAGTCGGCGAATGCATACGCCGGTGCTGCATGGGACGAGGGAGGAGTCATGAACCCAAGCGACGACCCGTTGCCGAACCTGCCCGCCCGCTCACCTGATGGGCCGTCGTCGTCCCGGCTGGTAGCCAAGTCTGCTGCTGAAATTGTGCCACCATCGCCCTCCCTCCCCCCCAGCGGCGCGCTCCCGTTGGGACTCGAGCCTCCTATTCCCCGCCCTGACTCGGGTGTTGATGATGTCAACTCTGACATTCCGATGTCTGTCGACGACCCGGTGTCCCCCGCCCAACCAGTGCATGAACGGCCCGAGTCGGCGATGCAGGTCGACATCCCCAATTCGCCCCACCCGCCGTTTGCTCTACCCCCTCTCCCCGGCCCATCCTCGCCTGTCACCCGCGGGCGCGCTCGAGGCAGTGGTCATGTTCGCGGCCAGGGCAACGCTCGCGGCCAGGGCAACGCTCGCGGCCAGGGCAACGCTCGCGGCCAGGGCAACGCTCGCGGACAGAAGAGAAAGGGTTGGCATTCCTTTCTTGTTTCCTTTCTCTTCATCTGATAGTCTATCAGACCGTGAAGAGGACGCAGAGGACTTGAAGTCGCCCAAGAAAGCAAAGCGAATCAAGAAGGCACATGGTACGTTCATTGTCTCGTGCCATACAAAATCATGTCTCATTCGTCAATCAAGAGCAAGGGAATGACAGTGGATCAATGGCACCGCGTCATCGCAGGGTGGCCCAGCATATGATGCGGGATGGCAGGATCGCGCAGCGTACCAAGGAGGTCGAACTCGGGGACGTCTCGGCTTCTCGGTTCAACACGTCTGAGCGACCGCCTTGGTTCCCGGACCATTTCTTGCGCGCCGAGAACGTTGTGAAGCGCATTGATACGACTCGTGACCGCCAGCTTCGGCTGGCGCAAGCTGTGGACAACCCAATTCCGAAGCGCATTGTTGCGCAAGGACGGCAGCATAAAGTTCCTCTCGTCTCGTACTTCGTCAACTCGTGGCACCAGGCCCGGTTGGACAGAGACTCTCAGACCCAATCTGCCCGGCCGCGGCTATCTGTGACCCGTGCGATCCTCTTCTGGTTGAAGATGAGGTACTTGTACCTCCAGAAACTCCGTATCTCCGCCGCCTCGGACACCCCAGGCTTAACCAGTCCCGAGTGGCAGAACCTGTTGAAGTTCTGTACCCCAAAAGACAGGATGGCGCGGATCATCCAGCTCATCGGGCTCGACGTCCTCCACGAGCCGCTTCCCCTCTCGCGGATCATTTCCCCGCCCGATGGGGAGGAGGAGGCGCCGCTCGACGAGGTTG
The DNA here is from genome assembly GCA_030578095.1 of Auricularia cornea. Classification (NCBI taxonomy): domain Eukaryota; kingdom Fungi; phylum Basidiomycota; class Agaricomycetes; order Auriculariales; family Auriculariaceae; genus Auricularia; species Auricularia cornea. The sequence goes on along the minus strand of JARLTE010000005.1, from coordinate 4,913,859 downwards.
TGGGCAACCCGAGCCAGGAGATCATGGGCCCAGGCATTGAGCAGAGTGCTATGAACCCTCCGGTTTCGTTATCGGAGACAGCGCCGGATTCGCCGCCACCGCAACTTGCGGCGTCAGCTCAGCCTACGACGACGAACGTGTCGCCTTCCTCGCCCACCGCACCTCCCCCACCACCGCGTGGAATTCGTATCCCAGCTCTGCAGCATCCGGTCATCCCACCCTCGACTCCGCTGCCGTTACCACCATCGTCCGCATCTGCGCTAGCCCAGACTTCATCACCGCAGACAACTACCCAGACCTCCGTCCAATTGTTGGTCCCCATCCGCGAGGCTCGCCAGAATGCGGGCGCGTACGATCCGCGTGACGACGACTCTGACGATGACGAGCCGCGCGGCGAGGCCCCAAAGTCTGGTACAACTCTTGAGCAGATCGAACCCGGTCCACGAAGCTTGTTCGATGCCCTTCGGCCAGGAGAGTTGCCACTTCGACATCCCCGTGAACGTTCGATTGCAGAACCGAAATCGTGGTACTTCCAGCCCAACTCGAATAATCCTTGGCCCAAGAAGAAGTGGAACTATTACTTCTGGGATGGGGATGATATGGTCCTCACTGGGCCAACCCACAAGAACTGGGATGAGGTGGAGTATATGTCCGAGTGGTGGGATTACGAGAACAGGCGGATCCTGTACTTGGACTCGTGTACCTCCAAACTCGAGGGCGAGTTCGTTATACGCGAAGTCTCCTACGTGCTCCCCGACGGAAAGCCCAGCTTCAACAGCCGCACCGGCAGAGTTTCCAGAAGGATCTGGCGAGCGGACTACGAGGGGTGAGATTCTTTCCATTCTTCAGGAGGAGTTGCTCATATAGTGCATAGGGTCTACGAGCGAGCAGGGGTGTCACGGCCTGTACAGAAGGACAAACGCCGGGGGGGGCCTCATCCAAAAGCCAGCCTTCCCGTGAGCAACCTTGATACAGTGCAGCCCTCGGGATCAAGCAGTGGGCCAGCGGAGTCAGCACAAAGGTGGTCATCGGAACGCCAGAAGTCGAACGATACTCAACATGCAGCATCGGCGAAGCCCTCCATTATCTCAATCCCTGCGACGGTCGGCTCAATGAGTGCCCCCACGGCTGCGACTCCGCGGGAGCCTCCCCAGCAAGGTCCTTCTGGCGTTCTGGATTCGCGGGCGCGAGATCCGACGGCCGGACTCGTACCATCAGCATCCGGGGCCCCGTCCGGGTCCGCGTCATCATCCTCGTCCTCGTCCGCCTCCTCGTCCGCCTCCGCGCCCGCGCCCGCGCCCGCCTCCGCCTCCGCGTCCGCCTCCGCGTCCGCCTCCGCCTCCGCCTCCGCGCCCGCCTCCGCGCCCGCCTCCGCGCCGGAGACCTCGCCGGCTGCTGGGACCAGCCCTTCATCGACTCGGCTGCCGCTCCCGCCCCCCTCGGCCGGCTCACCGTCGCAAGCACCCGTTGATTCTAAGGCGGCGACGGCGGCATCATCAGCCTCCCCATCGAAGGAGCCATGTGTGAACTTGTGTTGCGGCCAGCCGGCAACCGCGCAGAGCGAGAGCCTACGAGTGGAACACCACCCGCAGCCCACCCTCACACGGACCGCATCTCTCTCTCTAGGAGACACCCCAACCCGACCCTTGACTCTCGCCCGCAACGGTGGAAGCGCAGAGCAGGCGTACGGAGGGAGAGAGACCCCCGAGAGGGTCCCGACGGGAGTTCCGTCCGGGGCTCTGGAGGGGACCCGGGGCTGATGAGGAGTACTCGCCTCTACTCCCACGCACCCAGGGTCTGCGACGTGCGGGACCCGAGGCCTCGGACCAGAGGTGGGGCGCCGCCGCGGCCCAGAGGCGCGGCGGTGCTGGAGGAACGCTCCCAGGCCAAGTGCACGCACAAAGACTCTGAGAGACCAAGAATCCAAAGACTAGGGTACATCGTGGGTCTCGCGCTTGCCTATATACCTCCTCCACGGGCCTCCGTGAGAGTTCCGTCTGAGTCGTCAGCGGATCGTCCTTGCTTTCGGGAGTCCCGGCGGAACATAACCCCCCCCAAGGACGAGCCGCGACGAGCCGTCTGCGTCATGGAACCTACCCTCGATGGTCCTCTCGTCGACCGCGTCGAGGAGTTCGCGATCCTTGCCGACAGCGAGCGGTTATTTGGCGTTATCGCGTTGTACTTCCCTCGCCTCGTCGGCACTCAGTTGATGTCCCTCACCGAGCAGTGGATGCGCCTTCGCGTTGGCTTCGACCGCCCCGGGGTTCGTTCGGAGATGCACGCGCGAGAGATGTTGGTACGCGGCCGCGTCTCCTTGGTCGAGTCGCGCGGCTCGCTCGGGTTGCCAGATGCGACCGCGACGCTCGAGCTTCTCCGCGTGCTCGTGGGTGCCGCTCGTCACTACGCCCTGCGCGTCCGCCAGTACTTCCCCGATGCTCCCGGTGCCGTCCGTTTCTCTTCCCTCGAACCCGGCGAGACGTGGGAGACGGTTCCTGCGTGCGACGCGTCGCTCGTCGACCGCGCGAGGGAGGAGCACTTGTACCAGCTCGGGTTCTCCGCTCGGGCCGGGGGCGTACGGGTTCCGCAGCTTCTGACGCGCCACCAGAGTGTGTACTCCTCGGTAAGCCAGGTGCGTACCTCCATGCAGTCCCCCATCTTCCGGTCGCTTGATACGCGCAGTGCGCCCGTTGCGCGTTCACCGGGGAGATGTGTTTCTCTTGGGTGGCGGAGGAGTCGTGCGCTCGCTGCCTCGCGTGCGGGTGTTCGTGCGTCGGGTACCGGCCGGACCTCCGCGCCGGGCTCGAGTATTATCGACTCCCTGACGCGTGGTTGTCCCCCGAAGTGGGCATGTCGTTCGTGCCGAAGAGCGCCAAGGAGGACGAAGAAGACGAGGGAGACGAGGAGGACCCGAGCGAGAGTTCCGACGGGGGTCCGCGCGCCATCGGGGGTCCAGACAGGGGGGACGCGGGACTCTGGCGCCTCCGTCCGTAGTTCCGTCGCATGTGGTTACCGGCGTATATGTACTGGCCAGTCGCGACGCGTGAGGCCTCTCCCCCTCCCTCATCACTTGCTGTTGGCCGCCCAGTCGTCGCGTCGTTCCCTATGAAGATCATGCCCCGCTTCGTCCCCGACTTGTCGGCGGTCACGCGGCTGTCCCTCGACGAGGTCCGCGCCGCATTTACCGGAGTGTGCGCTCGGGAGTTCCTCTTCGGTCGTCTGGACGATCTGTACAGTCCGAACGGGACAGGGGAGCTAATACTGCGCTCCGAGCTCGAGCGGTGGATCCTCTTCGACCAGTTCGTGGAGACACCGAGCGCCCGCGAGATCGAAGTGGGGCTACGCGCCGACGTCGTGGCCGCCCTGGACAAGTTCGACGTCGCATGCGCGCGCGCCGGGGACGTTCTGGCCGCGGACCGCGAGGAGCTCGACCTTGCCGTTACCACGGCCGTCTTCCGCTGGCAGGAGACGATCATGGAGCGCGCCACGTTCACTCCCAACGAGCAAGAGTGGTACCGGTCGCCGATTGACGAGGCGGTCGGTGCGACGTGGGACGTGGGCTACCACGGCCCCGACTTGCGCAACGAACGGATCGCCTTCAGCGCCTACGTGGGCGAGCTGCGGAGCCACCTGGAGGCACTCGAGGAGGCGCCCCCGCCGGCTCCGAGGGTTAGGAGGATGACGGCGACGTCGCTGCTTGACGCGGGAGTCCCGGCGGGACTCGCGTCTCCGTCGTTGTGGGTGCGATCGCTCCTGTCTGGGCCGTTGCCCGAAGACGCCTCACCCTCCGACGAGGATTTCGTTCCCGGCGACGACTCGGGCGACGACGAAGGCGAAGAGTCGGGTTTCGAGTTCGTCGAAGACATTCGTGCTCGTCCCAGCCGGTGGTCGAACGGCGATCCCGCCCTCGTCGCGGTGCGTTCTTGTTCTTGCGCCGGGGGAGGCTTCACGACGCAATGCTGACGACGCGTTGTCCCTAGTGCGAGAACTGCGATGTCGCGGGACAGGTCTGCACCGTTCGTCTCAACCTCACGACTCGGGTGCCCGGAGTGTGTCAGCGGTGCGCGGTCCGTCGGATCCGCTGCCGCGGCGCCGTGTGGGAAGGAATGACTGTGCCGCCGCCGTCGTCGCCCTCGGAGCTGGGTGGAGGCGTGGACGACCTTTCGCGTCTCGAGCAGTCGGTTTCGGCGCTGAACCAGGCCAACGCGGACCTCCGCGCGGAGGTGTCCGGGTTGCGCTCGAGCCTGGAAGAGACAGGGGCGCGGTTCTCCGCCTTGTTGGAGTTCGTCTCGCTGTCGTTTGGCTTCAGCTCCGTGCCGACGGACGAGTCCTCTTAACGTAGTCTTTTCTCCTTCGTCTAAGCGTGTGCTGGTTTTTCTTGAATATATAAAACGTGGGGGGTGCGAACGTCCGGGCGAGTGCTGCCGTAGTGGGCTTAGCCGGCCTGAGGTCCGCGGGTAGCGAAGAGAAAGCGACTCAGCGGGAGGTCTGCAGCGAGGGCTTGGACCCTCCCTGGGTGTGGTGGCTGGGCGTGCGGCCCCGTGCGTATGGGGCCGTCACTCTGCGGGATCGGTTCGCCATTACCGTCCTTGTCGTACGTGCGCGCGCCGGGGTGTTCTGCGTTCGCTTCGGTGGCAACTCGTGCGCCCGCTGGCGTCGGGACCCGTTCGTCGGTCACAGCACCTTTCGTGCGGGTCGCAAGCGAGAGCCGTTTCGGAACAGTCGGCGCCTTCGTCCTAGGTCGTTCGGGGAGGTGTCGTTGTCCTTCGCCGAGACCGCGTGGTGCGAAGGGAGAGGTCGGGTCGAGAAGAGTGAGAATTGGTATATGGGGAGAGAGTTGTTTGGCCTCGGGTCTCGTGAGGATGAGGGAGCAGCGAGGCGGCACGGGCATCGTTACACCGCGCCGCGATGGTGTGTTAGTCTTTGGATTATGTTGCGGCCAGCCGGCAACCGCGCAGAGCGAGAGCCTACGAGTGGAACACCACCCGCAGCCCACCCTCACACGGACCGCATCTCTCTCTCTAGGAGACACCCCAACCCGACCCTTGACTCTCGCCCGCAACGGTGGAAGCGCAGAGCAGGCGTACGGAGGGAGAGAGACCCCCGAGAGGGTCCCGACGGGAGTTCCGTCCGGGGCTCTGGAGGGGACCCGGGGCTGATGAGGAGTACTCGCCTCTACTCCCACGCACCCAGGGTCTGCGACGTGCGGGACCCGAGGCCTCGGACCAGAGGTGGGGCGCCGCCGCGGCCCAGAGGCGCGGCGGTGCTGGAGGAACGCTCCCAGGCCAAGTGCACGCACAAAGACTCTGAGAGACCAAGAATCCAAAGACTAGGGTACATCGTGGGTCTCGCGCTTGCCTATATACCTCCTCCACGGGCCTCCGTGAGAGTTCCGTCTGAGTCGTCAGCGGATCGTCCTTGCTTTCGGGAGTCCCGGCGGAACAACTTGCCGGTGGGTATACAAGGTCCGCTCGAGACCATGGGCGACTACTTCGACGTCCTCCCACTGCCCAAGTTCGAGGACCGAGAGCTGCCTCCTGTTCCAAGCTGGGACAAGGTCGACGACGCCGAAACCGCATGGCCCACCGTGGATTGGCGTCGGCACATACTCTGGGAGCTGTCAGAGCTGGAGTTTCGGCATGAATTGTTCTGGTTGGACTTGGCCATTCGGCAGTCTCATCCTGAGTACGAACCGCTTCGGTCCATAGAGCGGGAAGCCCGATACAAGCAATGTCGAGCATGCTGGGGTGGGGCCGAGTTCTTCCCGGCCTCGGATGACACGGCAGGGAATTGGCTGTGCTCCGATGACAGTAGCCGGCGGATGAAGGCATTACAGTCATTCTATGCCTTTATGAGGGTATGGCCCCAAGCGGACGAGTTCCTGAAGCCCTGGGAGGGAGAAAATCCGACGGGGGATGGAGAGAACTTGGAGATATCTTCTGCGCGGTTTTATGATCTGGAAACAAGCATTTGGCACTGTTATGGTCAGATTTTCTACGATTACAGGCGTAAACTGCCCAGCTTCCCATACATCAGACCAGAAATCCCCCGGGTGTAATGTAGAACGAGACTGAAGACAAGGTTAGCTTGAGAATGCTCTAATATCTCGGTCTGAACATTGCCGGGCAGGGAGCAGGAATGGTTTGTTTTATAACCAAATCGGTGGAGCAAACTGATGCATTTGAGGACCACATGATCAGGACGGGGAGGAGGGAGACTGTATTCCATGCAGGAGGGAAACCACATTCCAGTCTTTTCCAGTCCTGTGGATGGGAAGGTACGGAACTCAGACTCACAGTTGGAAGGTTCACATCCAGGCTGAACACCCGGCCTTCTTCTGCACAGGCCCATGCAGTCGGTGGGACCAGAACGACCGTCTCGTTGGGTTCATTCAAGCTTGAAGAACTTCGAGTCTGCGGGACGTGTGGCGGCGGCGGTAACTGCGAACTCCCAACCTCATACTCTCAATCAGTGCCGCCGCCAACGGACGCGACCTTTGTCTGCACGGGCCCGTGCATACGTTGCGCGCAGAACGACGGTACCGTCGGTTCTACTCACCTCGGTACCGGGGTGACCGTGCTGAATGCGCGGCGGCGGCGAAGAACGCGAACTCCCAACCTCATACTCGGAATGAGTGCCGCCGCCAACGCACGCGGCCTTCGTCTGCACGGGCCCGTGCATTCGTTGCGCGCAGAACGACGGTACCGTTGGTTCTACTCGGGTCGGTACCGGGGTGATCGTGCTGGATGCCCGGCGGCCGCGACGAACGCGAACTCCCAACCTCATACTCTCAATCAGTGCCGCCGCCAACGCACGCGCCCTTCGTCTGCACGGGCCCGTGCATTCGTTGCGCGCAGAACGACGGTACCGTCGGTTCTACTCGCCTCGGTACCGGGGTGAGCGTGCTGGATGCGTGGCGGCGGCGACGAACGCGAACTCCCAACCTCATCCTCTCAATCAGTGCCGCCGCCAACGCACGCGCCCTTCGTCTGCACGGGCCCGTGCATTTGTTGCGCGCAGAACGACGGTACCGTCGGTTCTACTCGGGTCGGTACCGGGGTGACCGTGCTGGATGCGTGGCGGCGGCGATGACCGCGAACTCCCAACCTCATCCTCTCAATCAGTGCCGCCGCCAACGCACGCGCCCTTCGTCTGCACGGGCCCGTGCATTCGTTGCGCGCAGAACGACGGTACCGTCGGTTCTACTCGCCTCGGTACCGGGGTGAGCGTGTTGGATGCGCGCCGGCGGCGACGAACGCGAACTCCCAACCTCATACTCGCAATGAGTGCCGCCGCCAACGCACGCGCCCTTCGTCTGCACGGGCCCGTGCATTCGTTGCGCGTAGAACGACGGTACCGTCGGTTCTACACGCCTCGGTACCGGGGTGAGCGTGCTGGATGCGTGGCGGCGGCGACGAACGCGAACTCCCAACCTCATACTCTCAATCAGTGCCGCCGCCAACGCACGCGCCCTTCGTCTGCACGGGCCCGTGCATTTGTTGCGCGCAGAACGACGGTACCGTCGGTTCTACTCGGGTCGGTACCGGGGTGACCGTGCTGGATGCGTGGCGGCGGCGATGACCGCGAACTCCCAACCTCATCCTCTCAATCAGTGCCGCCGCCAACGCACGCGCCCTTCGTCTGCACGGGCCCGTGCATTCGTTGCGCGCAGAACGACGGTACCGTCGGTTCTACTCGCCTCGGTACCGGGGTGAGCGTGTTGGATGCGCGCCGGCGGCGACGAACGCGAACTCCCAACCTCATACTCGCAATGAGTGCCGCCGCCAACGCACGCGCCCTTCGTCTGCACGGGCCCGTGCATTCGTTGCGCGTAGAACGACGGTACCGTCGGTTCTACACGCCTCGGTACCGGGGTGAGCGTGTTGGATGCGCGCCGATGAACGCGAACTCCCAACCTCATACTCTCAATCAGTGCCGCCGCCAACGCACGCGCCCTTCGTCTGCACGGGCCCGTGCATTCGTTGCGCGCAGAACGACGGTACCGTCGGTTCTACTCGGGTCGGTACCGGGGTGACCGTGCTGGATGCGTGGCGGCGGCGATGACCGCGAACTCCCAACCTCATCCTCTCAATCAGTGCCGCCGCCAACGCACGCGCCCTTCGTCTGCACGGGCCCGTGCATTCGTTGCGCGCAGAACGACGGTACCGTCGGTTCTACTCGGGTCGGTACCGGGGTGATCGTGCTGGATGCCCGGCGGCCGCGACGAACGCGAACTCCCAACCTCATCCTCTCAATCAGTGCCGCCGCCAACGCACGCGCCCTTCGTCTGCACGGGCCCGTGCATTCGTTGCGCGCAGAACGACGGTACCGTCGGTTCTACTCGGGTCGGTACCGGGGTGACCGTGCTGGATGCGTGGCGGCGGCGATGACCGCGAACTCCCAACCTCATACTCTCAATCAGTGCCGCCGCCAACGGACGCGCCCTTCGTCTGCACGGACCCGTTCGGTCGTTGCGTGAAGGGCGACGGTGCCGTCGGTTGCCTTCGCGTCGGTACCGCGTTGAGCGTCCGGGACGCGCGCCGGTACCGAAGAAGACCGACTCCCAACCTTGTACTCCCAACTCGCGCCGTCCCCGCCAGCATTCTCACACCGCCTTCGTCTGCACGGGCTCGTGCGGTCGTTGCGTGAAGGGTGACGGTGCCGTCGGTTGCCTTCGCGTCGGTACCGTGTTGAGCGTCCAGGACGCGCGCCGGTACCGACGAAGACCGACTCCCAACCTCGTACTCCCAACTCGGGCCGTCACCGCCAGCATGAGCACGTCTGCACGGGCCCGTGTGGTCGTTGCGTGAAGGGTGACGGTGCCGTCGGTTGCCTTCGCGTCGGTACCGTGTTGAGCGTCCAGGACGCGCGCCGGTACCGACGAAGACCGACTCCCAACCTCGTACTCCCAACTCGGGCCGTCACCGCCAGCATGAGCACGTCTGCACGGGCCCGTGTGGTCGTTGCGTGAAGGGTGACGGTGCCGTCGGTTGCCTTCGCGTCGGTACCGTGTTGAGCGTCCAGGACGCGCGCCGGTACCGACGAAGACCGACTCCCAACCTCGTACTCCCAACTCGGGCCGTCACCGCCAGCATGAGCACGTCTGCACGGGCCCGTGTGGTCGTTGCGCGAAGTGCGACGGTGCCGTCGGTTCCCTTCGCGTCGGTACCGGGGTGATCGTGCTGGATACGTGGCGGCGGCGATGAACGCGAACTCCCAACCTCATACTCTCAACTTGTGCCATCAGGGCCAACCTCAACACCCCGATGTCGTCTGCAACGGCCCATGCAGTCGGTGGGTACAGAAGAAAGGTCTTGTGCCTTCCACTCATTCCTCAACCTCTTAGAGTATCAGGGATGTCCCCTGTAGCCTTACAGTACTTGGCTACATCATGATTGTCCTTTTTCCCCAGATGGGCCTAGTACTTTGCAGATTGTTGATTGGACATCAGGGTCTGTATGTTGGAGTTCTGGTTCTGGGGTTCTGGGCTTCAGAGTTTGGATTCTTAAGTTTGGATTCTTGAATTTGAGGTTTGGAGTTTGAGGTTTGAGGTTTGAGGTTTGAGGTTTGAGGTTTGAGGTTTGGAGTTTGGGGTTTGTAGTTTATAGAAGCCACAGTATAGAAAATACAGTTTTTATAGTTCTACCTTCCATCATAAGGTGTACTATCATAAAGAAGAGAATATAGAGAGAAATTATATGGAAATAAATGCAGTTTATGATATAATTTTTTTTTAATACAGATGAGGATATTGAGTTTGGAGTTTAGAGTTTGGAGTTAGGAGATAGGTATATGGAGCACCTTCCAAACATTGAGAGCCAGAACATATCCGGACACTAATCCCACGGGCACAAAGACCTAATGCGGCCAGAACGCAGATGCTTCCGTGCGAAATTGCCGACTCTGAGCCATGAAGATAGCCTGTATTACAAACGGTCAGCGCAAGATAGGGATAGATTTCATTCACGTCTGGTCCGAGTAAGTCCGTGCAGGAGCGCAGGCATGGAATATCAGGGCTGGCCAAGGCGCCCTGACGGGCAGCTCGTCGGGCAGACCATCGAGAACGGTCGCAAGCCAGACCACAAGCAGTAAGACTCGATCAGAGGTAGGAAAAGCAGAAGCGGCACCGGCTGCTGGAAAAGAAACGGTGGACACGAACATCGGGCGACCGGCCCGGTCCGGAACAAAAGTCCGCCTATTTTCAAGCTCCGCTGAACGCGTCCTTCCTCCGTTGCTCGTGGTCTCCCGCTTGATGGTAGCGACACCTGCACCTCAGCCAGTTCCATCACTCACGACTAGACCCCGCCATCGCGATTGCTTTGCGCTTCTCATCCCGCTGCTTGCGAGCACTAAAGTCGCTCTTCTCAGCTCAATTACTTCCCGACCTCTGAATACTGGGACTGCTCTGCATGCTTCTTCCGCACGCTTAGCTCAGTTCATTGCGCCATGTCTTTGAATTTGCACGGGTCATACTGCTGAGCGAAACAGCGGGCTTCGCGCGCGGCCGGGGCGCTGAGAAACGCGGATCGGAAGGCCACGAAAGAGGACTATGTTCTATTAGGAAGGCTGTGCGTACGGTCAGGGTGGTGTACGCAGTTGGTGCGCAAAAAGCAATAGTAAACGACGGAAGGAGCTACAGGTCTATGCAATACACATATTGTACAACGTATCTAAAGAATCAATGGCCGTACGTGCCGTCCAGCAGCTGCCGGATGGTAGTCTGGACGCCGCCGGCGCCCGCACGGGTGGCCTCGTAATGGATGTCAAGCAGCGCGTAATACGACGCAACGTCCCGCGCGTGCCCCGCGTCCCGGCCCTTGCCTTTGTAGCGGCGTTCCCCTACTATAGTAAATGTGAGAGGTCGTCAGAGACTGCTCAGAGTATCCCGTACACAGGTGGTGAGAAATTACGATCTCCCACGTCTGTGAGAGGATCGCAAATCGGCTGGTTTTGCGACGCGCCTGAGTAGCATGTCGTGAGCCGAGTTTTAGAGTGGTACAAGCCACACGGACAGTCATGTGGCCGTTGGCCTGAGTGATGCGTGCGTAATACGACCCCGAGCCGCGGTGGTAGTCCGCAAGCCCGGCTGTCATCATATCGCACGTAAGTGAGGTATCATGCCGCGCCCTGCGGATACGGCGTACCCTGCCGCTTGTGGCGGTCGAGAACGTTCTTGGGGGTTCCGAACGGAGGGGCTGGAGTAGCCATTGGTAGTATGCATCTCTTCCCTCGAGAATTTGGGATTATGTAGCCGTGAGGAGAACAACGAGTGAGGCCATGAGCACAGGCATGAGACGGTGAGAGTCATGGATCCAAGGCTCAGGGCGAGCGTCTGGAGTTTACGGAGGCGCTCATAAGCGACAAGCATTATCCGTAAGCACAACCCATTATTTACCGCCTAGGCTCAATGAAAAGCGAGATAGGATGCAAAATTCCTGGTCTACATAACCCTGGGAGGCCTCGGGAAACCGGCTCTGAGCCGCTCGGCGGGACAGAACGTCTTTTCCAATGGAACGGCGCAGCACGGAATGGAATCCAAGACCCTCGGCCGGAAGGTCAGGCACGAGCTCCGGCACTCCACTGAGCAAGCCGCGCCTGAGAGTCAGGGGAGGCAATCCGAATAGTGCGCACCAGAGGTGACTGTACAATATGCAGAACAGAGCAAAAGCCGCGTTCGCGTACACATACTGGCCGAGAATCATGAAGAGTTGGGTTCCTCGGCCTGAGCAGATGGTCATACGCGAGGTACACAACGTAGATCCGGCACTGGTCGTCGAGCATTGCAGTGCCGACATTGTTAATCATGGCGCGATGGTGCTTTGGTCGAAGGGTCCCATCCCTGAGAAATCGACGACCAATTATTTTCATCAAAACAGCCATGCAGCTGACCTGGAACACAAACGGAGCTCATCCGTGCAGTCCTGCATATGAAACGGGGTGAAAGCACATCACGGTTCACTGGTAGGTGAACAGGGACGGTCAGGCTCAACCAATAGTGTTGGCTACGAGGAACCGGAGCGCTCTGAAGACCGTACGGGCGAGTTGGCGATACGATGAATGCGAGTGCACCAGACTCGCGGCCCACCGACCAGCCCCGGGCCAATCAAGAAGAAGTCATTTGTGGGAGCGAATACACCCACACGCTGGCCGTGGACTGGCCGCAAAGGAATACCAAGACGGGGATCGTTCTGCATACCGTCAAACGCTATGGGCAGTGCGTCGAAAGATGAATCACGGGACGCCTGGTTTGTGGCAACGGGGCGGAGATGGTCCCTGAACTGACTGAGGAAGCCATGACCAACAGGATTCATTGAGCGTCGTGCAGAACTATGAGTGCCGCACGTGTATACGACCGCGTAAAGGACGCAGGACCGGGGCAAGACTGAGACAAAGCAGCGTGCGAGCAGATCCATATGAGCTGGACCGCCGAAGAATCCGATATAGAAGCGCGTCGGCGTCCATGGGCTGATACCATGAGCCCAGGGGCAACAGATCGGTCGGCCGCGGCCTGCGACGCTGCGAAGGACCAGACGACGGTGGAGAACGCGTCAGCGGTGTTTAAATTGACCCGGGCCGACGGTGATAGTTGCGACAGGCCGAGCCGCGGCGCTTGTTTTCATCACGGAATCCGGCCAAACCTCGCAAAGCCGTTCGGAGATTGTAACTTCGGCACAAGTGATCCGGGCGTCCGTAAGGCCTTGTATGGCCTTACGAGATTGCTGCAAGGCTCGTCGGTCTCTCGTAAGGCCCTGCGCGTCGTGCACGAGCCTACCGCTAGGATATATGGCGCCGGCAACCGTCTCCGGTCCATATAAGGCTTCGTGACTGTGCGTCAGGCATCTCAGCTGGCTTACCAAGCACGGCGTTGAGCCTGGCGCGGGACTCGGACTGGGACGGGTGCAGTCACGGACACTGGCGCGGCCATCTTCGCGCGACCCATCATCTCGACGCCGCCGTACGGCGGCCCCGTCGACGACATGAGGCTACCATCCCAGCGCGCTCGGCCGCCGAAGCTCATAGCTGCCGCAGCGTGTATCATCCCTGTTGGCAGCCCACTTGTGACGCAAAGGCCCTTGGCTATATGTCTTTCTGTACGTTGCTCCGTTCAACGAGCTCGCTGCCGTTCCACACGCTCACCGCTCAGTGCAGCTGTATCATTACAGGATTTCTAATCATAAAAATCCAAGTCCTTTTCGTCGTCCGTCATTGCAAGGTTCTGCGAATCTGCGTCGCTCGCATCAGTCAGTTCCGTCTCGTCGTTCGCCGCCGCTGGCTCGTCGTCCACGTCCATATCATCCTCGCCATCGTCGCCCTCATCAGGATCCCCATCCTCATCGCCCGCCTCGCTGCTGCTGTCATCATCGTCGCCAACTGGCGTGGTCTCTTGTTCGTCGGAATCGGACTCTATGTCCTCGTCGCCCTGGGGGTCCATCGACAGCCCTTCATTGCCGTTCCCGCGCTCTGCATGGCCAATTGCCCCTCCGCGGAAGCGATGGAACAGATCGCGGTCAGACCACCTGCATAACCCGATGTGAGCCTGTTACACAAGTTGGCAGGCAGATACGCACCGCATCACATAGTACCAGTTGTACTCCGGTGTTACCTGGCGCTGTAATCGAGTTGATTGCGACGCCTCGCCGTGTGCAAAAGCAGGAACGATATGACAGGCCCGTAAGACGAGCTCGGGGTTCACAAACCCGAACTCGTTGTCTTTATCCCAGCCAACGCGAGAGAGGCGCCTCGGCGTACCGGTGATGTCGTCTTCCGCGCGCGCGAACCAACGCACGTGCAGAAAGTATAGGGTCTTGAGCGTCGTCGTTGTTGACTGTGGGCCGAGGTCGCGCACGTTCGCGTGGTATAGGCCGAGAACGCGTGCATACCAGTACGCATGCGCCGCGGGACCGTCCTCGCAAGACCGAAGCATGACGTCGACTCGATCCGTTCCGACGTGTATCGTGTCCTCGCCGCGCCGGACGTCGTAGGTTGTGTAGCTGACGCCCATGGTCTTGTGTGGATACATGCGGTTCTGATCGATATCCAGTTGCAAGCGTGCTCCTGTGTCATACGTCGTCTCGTCGCCATCGTACTCCGGAAGGCGTAGGCGGTTAAGCAGGTGATCGCGCAGCTTGTCATCGAAGTCCTGTTGCAAACGATGAGATCTTGGTGCAAGCTGTGCCTCCAAGGCAATTGACCTTCGCTTCCGGCTTTGCTGCGTGCTCACGGCACCAGTCCCCAATGTCATGCGCATCGCAGGGTCGCTGGCGCTTACTGATGGAGAGTCTTTCCGCAGAAGTGGGTAAAACAGCGTCCTCGTCGATGCCGCGCTCGCTCGCGGACAGGCGCTTCGCCTCCATCGTGTGAATGATGTGGCGAGTGTTGGACTGTATCCGTTCTATCTCTCCCATCTGCCGAGACGCATTTCGTTTGTTCGTGCGCTTATAGCGCGCTTTGAGCTCGGGATGTGAGTTCTCGACCTTTCAAATGAATGCTCAGTATTCCTGGTGGCAAATGGCCTAGAGAACGCACCAGCAATGTTGAGTAAGATTCAGTAGTCCCACACTCGCGGATAAATGAGGGGTAGTAACCCAGCGAGTGTACCTTATACGTGTTCAGATTCAATGTCTTCTCCTTCGGACCGTCCTCGCGCGCTGCGGCCTGTTGGGCAGGGTTCTTCCGAGCCTCTCTGCGAGCTCGTGCTTGTTTCTCGCGCGGCAGCTCTGTCGTCTTGAAATGAGGGCAGACGTCGGCTGCGAATCGACGCAGCTGGTCGCCAAGCTGCGTCGTCAAGACCTCAAAGTCTTTCAAGCTTGCTGTGGTGTGAACTCGGCTCTTGGCGAATGCGTGCCATTCCGCAAGAGTGTAGAGCAACTCCAGGACGGTCGTGTTGTATGGCTCGGGCAGCAGCCCTTCGAATACCGGAATAGCGCACTGGTGGATGTGTTTGTGAGAAGCCCGCGCCGCGGTGACATCCAACGGACCTGGAGTATGTCTTCGAAGTTGTGGGCGGCGAGCTGCTTGAGTTCTGAGACGTTGTTTGCGAACCGCCGTATGGAAAACCGCCCGAAGACGGGTGTGAGACGGAACCTTTGCAGCTTCAGTGTTGTGCATATCAAGCGGCTAGGTACTAACGCACCGTCGATCCAATTCCCCAAGAAGGTCAGATGACCCTGATGCCTGCAGTATACGTAGGAGGTGCGTGAGGACAGCCTTCCAGACGCCGATCTCGAATTCATGAAGGAGATCCGGCGCAAAGAGCTTGAAGATCGAGAACTTGGGGTCGATGTCACGCAGGACTGAGAATGCATTCTGTGTTGGGTGTGAGACATCGTGCGCCGGCTGCGAAGGAGTCTCGCACCGCTACAGCAACCCATGAATGCAACTTGAGCTTGGATTCCGCGAGCACGCTGTTCAGTCCGCAGACGCCCTTTTGGATCCACTGGCTGACCTGGGACACCATCCGGGCCCATACACCGTTGTGCTGACGCTCAGATTGCACTCGAGTGATCGTGTCTACGATCGAGCCGAGTTGGTGAATGTCGGCCTTCTTGATCGTGCACTTCGGACAAGGGCAGTCGCCATTATCGCGAAGCGTCGCCATGAGTACCCTGTCATTGGTCAGACACAACAAAGCAATAATACACGAATCACGGGCCTACTTTTCAGGGTAATCGGCGGTGTAGGTGAAGAAGCGCGGAAAGAATCGGCGTACGATTCCATCCTGACAGGTGTGCTCAAACCCGTACTTGTATGCGTGGACAAATTCGGGGCTAAGTATCTTTGCCCACGCAGCCTGCATAAGCTCGCGCCGACAATGGGTCAAGGCCTGCTTCTTGGCGGACTTCTTCAGGCCCATGGAATTGATCTCGTCGTGCAGGCTATCCGGAATCTGTGTGAGAGAGTTCAAATCCATGATGGGCGCATTGAACAGTCATGAGACACCTTTGGAAATGACGCAAAATGATGCATTGCATGCGCACTGCGCTGGGTCCGCACGTACTTGCTCTGGTTTCCGATGCCGAGGAATGCCGGCCACTCGCTCGCGCTGCCGAACTGGGCAAGGTGCGTGCTGTCGGATCCAGGCATAAGATAGACTACACGACGCTCCATTGTGTCCCCAGGGTCTCGTGGAAGTCGCTGAACGTCGTCGTAGAGTCGCTGGGCGCGTGGGGAGTTGTAGACCTCGCCAGCCACACGGGACTTGGTCCTATCCGGCGCACAATGCATGAGAGTGGCGGGAGTCCAGGTCCAGCTCGTTTCTACCGCAGGCTTGGTACTGATGATATGACGCAGCAAGGGTATGAGCGGCCGATGTTGGAACCCAGACACATCCACCGCGCGCGCGGACTGTCCTCGGCCGCCGGGGATATTAACCGTCAGCATCTCTGGGAGCCATCCGTCGCCAAAGCTGCCCAAGTCGCCAGAGACAGCGCGATCTAGATTAGCCCAGTTGATCCCGCGGAGGTCGTCGAGCGAAAACGCGGGGTCCAAGATAACATCGAGCAGGGAGGCCCGGCTCTCGCGAGATTTGTTGGCCATCCCGTCGTTCCAGAACCAGTGGTTAAACAGCGCTGCACTGCGATTGGGGTATGGAGCCCAGCCGGAAGTAGACGACTCAGACGGCGATGCCTGCTCTATGGGGGGCTGCGGCTTCGGATCGGACTCGGGTTGGCGCCGGAAAATGCGAAATAGTCCAAAGGCATTTGCAGCTGTAGTGAAGGGCTGAGAAACGCGGAGCAGAACACGACGAATCCCAGAAGATGCAGGCTGAGCGGGTGCTAGGGGCTCCGGGACGAGATCCCGAAACTTGCGCGGAACGCGGTGATGCGTGCGCTGACGGACAGATGGAAGCTCTGGAACCGTGGCTTGCGGGGGAACGTCTAAGTCTATATCGTGTTCTGCGCCGTCCAAAGTGCCTATCTGCTTGTGCGGGTGAGAATGATTGATAACACACAGATACGTTAGAGCCCACCGGGAGCGGCTCGTGTGGCGCATTGAAATCTGCGCGTTCGATCGGCGCAGGAGCTGGCGATGGTTCACGTCGCGGAGCGCGTGCTATGACCGGTCGAGTCCCTAGCGTACTGCTGGGCGCTGGACTGCTCGAGTGCGCGTTTCTGCATGACGCACGAGACCGTCTGTCAAGCAATGATTGCAACTTGTTCGCGTACTCTGGACAGCTCTTCTGATGCTGCTTCAGCTGTGCAGCATTGTACTTTCTGCCACATGCGCAGGAGTCGCGCATTAGAGCGCGTTGGAGTGCCTACAAGTGCCGGTATGCGACGCGACGCGCCAATGAAACGCGCAATCGGAAATAGCCGACGTTGGTGCGGGGCAAAGTTGGGACTCAAGCCCGTGCCTTCCCTCGTCGTCCCCAGACCCCCAAAATCCTCGGAACATCCCGTAGTCGATGCCTGGCCCGTGCGCAATGTTTTTCGTCACAACATCGCAAATAGCCGAGCAAGCAGTATAAAAGCACGGCAGGCATTGCACAGACTCTCTCACTTCTCGACTCATACCCGCGAGCTCTGCGTCATCTACCGCGGGTCCTATCCCACCAATCACCTCTGGAAATGGGGCTCAGCGACCGGCACCGCTTAAAAATCTTGCGCCGGCGCTGACAGCGTCGGGCAAGAAACAACGGTTCGTACATGTACTCTTCTACGCTGATCGCGACCGCGAACGACTGAAATATCCTAGCTGTGCTGCATCTGACCCTTGGGAGCACTTTGGGCGAGGATTTGTTCGCATACATAACCTCCTGGACTCCTGTGGCAAAATCATGGAGGAGGGCATGCAGCTGGAAGAAGATCTTGAGGACGCCAATGAACGTGGAGACAACGACTACTGGGAGGAGCTCGGCCACGAGTGAGTGCGCAGCATCTTCGCTTACATGGGAGCTAACGATGGTTGCTGTCTTAGGCAGCGTCGGTGGGTGCTGTCATGGCGGCCAGTCTGCAAGAAGTTCCGGAGTGATGCGCCCAACGCTCTCGCCAGCGTCGAGGTGGCAAAGGTAATCAGCGCGAATGTGTTTCATATATGTTGTATTGGTCGGCTATGGCTGGTACTGATTGCCTTCTCACGCTCACAGATTGACCGTGGGTGCAGCGCTGCCAAGCAATCTGACACGAACTCTATAAAGACGCGTGTTCCCATCTGGATTGAGAAGCTTTACGGCGTCCAAACTACATCTCTCACCGAGAAGAGGTCTCGCGGCTACAAGCATCCTACGACCGCGAAGCTTCTCACCCCGTGCACACTTGTGTATACCGAAGAGTATGTCCTTTCGTCGCCTCCGTGCTGCGGCATACTCATAATTCGTCATAGGAACCGTCTCAAGCTCTTGACTGGCAAGATCAAGGTGTCCGGCAGCAACTGGCAGCGCTTCCTCTACAAGGACATCGAGGCTTTCGAAAAGAAGCCAACACTCCTCGACGACGACCCTTGGGACGGATTCATGCAGAACGAACTGCTCGTCATGGTCCGTCTTTGGGGTGCCCTACGAAACCTCCTCTCATCTCCCGCAGTGCTTCAAGCACGTCTTCACTTCCCCGTCCTCGGCGGACAAGGAGAACACCGACGAAGCTGTCAGCACGCGGTCTGGGAATGCCGATCTCCACGGCATGAACGAGGTCACCATCGGCTCGCTCGCGTACATCGCTGCACAGGCGAGTGGACTGACTGTATGCGCTGTGTGCTTCCGCTGATCGGCTGCAGCTGCGCTTTGCGTTGTCTTCCGCAGGGGCGTTCTCGAAGTCAGACGCCAACGCCGACGTCCAGGGCTTCTACGGCACAATCTACCGACTCCTCTCAAGCCCCGACGAACAGGTCAACGTGAAGCAGCTCCTCCGGTGGTGGAACCGCCGCGTCTTCCCTGCTGGCCGCGATCAAGTCTTGTCCGAGGACAGCACACTCAACTTCTTCCAGGCGGCGGCAAAGCGGCGCAAGGCTGCCGAGGCGGCCCTCGCAGCGGCAGCCCTCGCGGCGGCAGCAGGCCCTACTGTTGTGGACGCTGAGGAACTCGATTAGTAGACAAAATAATAGTGTTTTCCCCTTTTTGCCATTCATCTCGTTGTGTTGGACAAGGAAATGCTCTCGAAAGCATGCAAGGCCGTTATAGCACGCATTAGGAAGGGGGGACAGGGACTGGTAGCTGCACGCGGCTCTCCCTAGTTCGCGATCTGCGTGGGGCAAGCCACGCGCAGCAGCCAGTCGCTCCGACGTTGCGCAAGACCCGGCGAAGCAATGCCAACAGGCCAGAGAGATGGATGGGGCGCAGATCCGAGCAGGGCGTCGGCCAACGAGTGAAGGTAGCGGGGACGACTTGTGCGCACAGCCCGAATATAATCAGCGAGGCGGATTGCCAGCCACTGGCAAAGGCAGAGCATGAGCCCCGTGACGTTGGATATAGCCCTCTACGGCGCGAAAAGAGCACTGGACGGAGCACGGCGTGAGGTCGTGGGGCACGGAGATGGGCGCGATGATGGGAGACGACGGTTGAGTCGGACCTTGAATGCATCTTTTCTTCCTCCCATTCTCTTTGCGCTGTCCGCCGCCGCTCGGAGGGCTACGAGCGTCCTAGGTGCCTGTACGTGCACTCATTTTTTCCTGGCTGGTATGACCGGGCTGAAGAACCGCGTTAGATCAGGAAACTGGAGAGCCGGACGACGCTCAAAGGTGCGAGACCGCGGGCGTACTTTCAACCCGTAGCTAACCGCGTCGCATGTACCATGCCCAGATGCAATTCCCGTGACCTACATTCGCAGCGGGTACGCCAGCCGTCCAGAACACTGCTCGTCAAATTGACGGGGAGTGCAGCGCAGATGCCGCCCCCATTGGACCTGGGCGGCCTATATAACGGTCGCTCTTGCAGCCCCGCGCGCCGCCCGGATTTGCCGACGATTGCAGTACAAGCTCACCCGGACCGCCAGCTGCCACACTATGGTCACGAGAAACAAGATTGCCTTGTAAGTCCTCGAGCCTTGATATACCGACCTTCGTTTGATGATAGCTGAACGAACACAGGTCCAACGCATATCGGCTCAACTGGTGCCTGGTGAGTCTCGGACCCTCGGACCCTCGGACTTTGCTCTCTGACGTACATTCTACTGTATGCAGCAACTTGTGACATGCCGTGTCGCTTGCACAGGCGGGCGCGGTGAGCCTTTCAACGAATGGAGTGCGTCCGTCCCTACCTGAAACCGTCACATTGCTGATCTCCTACCCATTAGATGTAGGTACCGTGTCAATGCGTGCCCCTGCTGCCGCCGGTAAGGTGTTTTTTTGTACACGTGAAGGGCCACTCGTTAACGTCCACCGCAGTTGCCGAACACCCCTGGCCGTCGGCAAACGCATGCCCGACCGCTGGTCTACCTGGAGCCGCTTGACTGCGGCGGAGTCAGCAGTTCGAGCCGCTGAGCAAGAAGGTGCGTAGCGTGGCAACGAGCAGTTCCCGCAGATGCTGACAGCGTCGCAGGCCCTCCCAGCCGGCGTTCTCGAGCTTCCTCTGTCCCAGTTATTGTATTCACTCGCCGCCTCGGTGCCTTGTAGCTTATCAGTCCCGCAATAAATTAGCTATTTGTCACTTCTTATCGCCCGTGTGTCGCTCTGCCCCGCTGCAAGGGATCGTGGGATGGTTTTAGAAAGCTGACAGCAGCCTCCTCGAGCATTATGTGCACTTGCATGGGCTGAGATCTCTATTATAGGTTGGCAATAACTAGGACGGGTACGGCGGTGCACAACGCAGTGTAATTCACGGTGAGGCCCACTAAGGTTGCAAACTCCCGCAATCCTTACAGACCTTGCGAAGCCTTATGGACATTGCCAATTGGTGAGCGAGCGCTACGTTGCCATGTGATACGGGTCACGAGGGTTACACGGATCATATGGAACTTCGGCCTTTTAAGGCCATCTCCGGCCTTGCGCGATGCAGCCGGATTTGCTGATGTTGGACTCCGACACCTGTCTTTTTCTCCGTCCATGTGCCAGCAACGCCTGCCTCGGAGTCGAACTAACGCACGTCTGGCTGGCCTATGATCTACACAGCTGCACGTGTGTGCGCCATCCGTCCTCGCGCTTGCACCCCGCATCCTCCAGATCGCCGCTCAGCCTGACGTATATCATCCGCTTTGTTCTTGAGCTGGTATTGCCCTCTGCCCTCGAAAATCTAACCTGCCGTGTCTCTCTTTGTTGCCCGGCCCGGCCCTTCATCGTAATCTGGCTGATCTCCGGCCACAAATACCGTGGG
Organism: Auricularia cornea; assembly: GCA_030578095.1. Classification (NCBI taxonomy): domain Eukaryota; kingdom Fungi; phylum Basidiomycota; class Agaricomycetes; order Auriculariales; family Auriculariaceae; genus Auricularia; species Auricularia cornea. The sequence continues at coordinate 4,892,621 of JARLTE010000005.1, read as the reverse complement.
AACGAGACCTTTCTCTGGCTACGGCACTGTCTCGCCTCCAACCTTGCTCGATACCTGGACATTGCGGCCAGAAGACGCGTTGCGATTATTTCTGTCCATTTATGCGCCCTGCCTGCGCGCCAAGAGCTCGACATTTGGGGTACCATCCTCCCGTAACGTCGGCCAGTTCCACAATCTACAGATAGGGCGCTATCGTGGCTGGCTGCACGGGAACTGGAATGATAGCCAGATGACCCCTTGGACCAGTGTGCAACCTTTGTGGACTCCTACCGGGCTGCTCTCTGTTCCGGCATGGCTACCGCGTTTCACTTTGCTCGTTGGGATGCCGGCATTTTGCAGTTTAGGCTTTGCAACGAACTCACCGCAATCTGAACACGACTTAGAGGCCGAGCGTCCCGCTCGTTTCGCGCACCCCTTCACCTCGTTCGGTTGCATTCTGCATTCGCTGGTACAGTCTAATAATGAAACGAACGATTGCGTCGTTTCTATAACAAGGGGACAAACGGCAATCTATTGGGCATCTAGTCGTATCCTTCAGGCCAGATGCCCAGCGCGAGGAGAACATACTTCGCCGCGCCGATGGCGAACAGCTTCTGCAGCACCGCGTACGCATGCTTGTTTGGGGTTACATTCGTAGGCCTGCTGAAGGTCTTGCGCGTCACGAGGCTACGTCCTTCCTCAGGGTCAACTGCGCAGACAATGAGTACGGGAATGCGTGCGATCGAAAGAGCCACGTACACCAGGGCGAGGAGAGGGTAATTCCTTTGCGCGTGACCTGCGGGAAATGCATCGGTGAGGTTACATTCATATCTACCGCATGCGGCCGTACAGCTACAGCTGCCCAACCCTCTCGAGGTCCCGAACCCCGCTTCAGGACCTCGACGTAGTCGATGCGGGCATCGTAGGTGAAAGCTGAAACACCAATGAGCCGGGCGTTGAAGCCAGTCAAGCGCATGTACCTGACATGATGTCCAGCTGCCGAGCGGAAAGATGACGAGACTTCATCGTCACATCGCATTCCTTTATCTGTCTGTAATGACGCTGGAGAAACGTGCCTGCCGCGAGGCGCTGTGAGCAGGATGCTCGACTGCACATTGTGCTAGCAACCGGAGATCGTCAGAGCGGTTTCGCCATTCCCACAGAGATAGGTATGATTGCGACGTCGCGTGGCAGATCCCAACCTTCTCAGCCGAGTTGGGAACCGTCCGCCCTTTCTGGCACACACCCGCGACCACCTATGAGCGCTGCTGTCTCAATGCGCTGAGCTCCGGTTGATTAGCTGCACCCAGCCTCCCCAGAATGCTTTAACGGCAATGTAGGGCTGTTACCGCGTGCGATCGACATCGTCGCCATCCGGCAACTAACTTTCTCATTCAGAACGCGTTCATGTTATCTAGAGCGGCCACTAATGAGGTCGCGAGTGCTTTTTATGGTTACGGCTCTGCGTAAGAGTTAGGGATTTGGTCAAAACTTGCGCAACGCCCCGCGGAACTCTATATTAGGGGACATTCTCATTTACAATCTATGGCTGCCTGTGCCTCTATATACTGCGCAGGTCGCACGATTCGCATCTTGTGTAGGTCACCATTCCCGATCCCAGAACTCCCCTTGCCTAGAACAAGCCTGGAGGAAGGGGATGCAGTGATCCGGCGGTGGCCAGTTCGACAGACATCCCCTGATTTCGCGTTGGCCCTGAAGGAGCCCGTACTTGGTGCGCGTCGCACGGCTTATCCGAGGGCACGTTTTGAGGCGTATGTTGACCGCCCCGATCGGCGGCTTGTGGCGCAGAATCCACGGGACGAGCTCTTCGAGTAGATAGTACCTGGACCGGAATGTGGTGAGCGCGGCCGAGAAGAGCCTGCGAGGATTGCAACGTACGGGCCAGGCCCTGCGCAGGGAGTGGAACGCCAATCTTTCCCGATGCTCTCCTAGGCTGGAGGCAATAATTCCCGCGCAGGCTTTCCACAGCTGAGAGTCTGCGCGATGTATGTCGTTGAGGTAGTTGCTGCGCTCTTTGATCGTGATGAAGGCTTCCCGAGTCAGCGCGGTGTGTCGGCGTCCGACATTTCCGTGCGTGAAAAGGTCCTGAACGAGGTATGGCAGATCCCGGAGGACAGCCGGTAGCTCGGCCTGGTTTAACCCGACAAGAACCTCGATTTCACCTGAAGCGCCAGTGAAAAAGAGACAAGGGGTCGCATTGGCAAGGTCCCGTGACAGACTGCGAAGAATTCGAAGTTGATTAGTTGAGCAGCTGGAACTATTTGGGTTCCGCACATCATGCCTACTGGGACACCGTTAGGACGACTGGAGAGTCCGCTGTCGTGGAGCAATGCAAGCAACATCCGAAATGGGTCACAGGCAATGCCGAATTGACGCCGGACATTCGGGCACTCGAATGATGGGAAGTGCCCGTGCGCCCCAGATTGGATCACGGTACAAAAACGCTAAATAACACGTGAGCTGGAAATCTCATTATACACACGGAAAGTGCCGGATTTACCTCCAATGGGACCCGAGCGCACGGCTGGAAGTAAGACCCACTTTTCCGATCGTAGAACTGGAATGACGGAACAGCAAGGCCGAACCATCGCGGCATATCGTTCATTACGTCGTAAATCTTCTCGATCTTGGTGTTCTGAATCTCGGCGGATGCCACGACGGCAATCTGGTCTTTACTATAGACAGACAGAGGAAAGTTAGAAGGGCTGACGTCAAGGACACACGGACTGTAACACGGACCATTGCGCTAGGGACATATATGTTTGGATAGCGGAAATGTGCTCGCGCAGTCGCATGCGCTGTGCATTCGCCTGGTTCCTCCCGCCGAGGATCTCCCAGGCCGCGACGGCCCAATACCGACGCAGCGCATCCATACCCGGGCCGCGCGCGCCGGTCATCTGGTAATTGAACGCGCTAACTCTGCGCTCGATGTCCAGCAGGACCTGGTGGCTTCCTCCCAGGGCGTGCTGGACCCCGGTCAGGACGTCGGGCCCCGGATCGATGTCGTGCCTGTCCAGCGCAGCCTTCACGTCCTTCAGCACGCGCGTAAACATGGACAGATCTTCCAGGAGCTCTTTCAGCTCGCCCGACGAGCTCGTCAAGCTCGATAGCGTCGAGGAGAGCCGCCAGGAGATCTGCAGCAGCGATGTGATGTCTCCGAATGAGCCGAATGCGAACGCGACGATGGGCATCTCCTGGTCGAGCGCAAAGAGAGAGAGAGAGAGAGCACAGGCCTGCGCAAATCGCCGGGTCCGCGCACGGGGGGCACGTGAGCTGCTGAGGCGATGTCGGGATAATAGAAGCTGGGAAGTCGTCGGCCCGGCTCACGAGAGAAGCACGTTGCTTTTTCCGGGACCGGGAAACCACGCGCCGTGCGTTTGGGATACCTGCAACTGCTGATATGATTGGATGCTCCTTTAACTACCGGAATTGCATTGGCGATGAACACCTGCGGAGACACAACGAGAGTGAAAGCGCGCAATGTAGTTGCAGTGAATCCCATCTTGGACTCGCGAAACGGTCACATTGGTCGAGAACGCGGCAGGCGCGACCATTACTATAGTAGTAGCCGAAGAAGAACCACCGCTGCACGACCCGGACAGATCTGAGACTCGACCTCTCTACCCGTACGCCTGGTTTTTGCGGGAAACGTCGAGCAGGCTGGTTCCCGGCGTGTGCAATCGAGAGAATGACCACTAGGGGTTACGTTGGCCAGCTCGCAGTGTGCGAGAACGTAGAAGGTCCAGGACTCATCGAGTATGACCCATCGATCTGGAGATGAGGGTAGACCGCTCGGGCGACGTAGCCGGCTGTTCGCGCAATCGCGGGTCTAGAGGCAAGGTAGACCTGTGGAGACGCCCCAGAATGGAGCGAGGCGGGTTGTTTCAACCGTAAATACCAGAGAACACAGCCTGGAAGGGAGGAATGCAAGAATCTGATCTTGGAAGATGTGGTCCGAGGCGCTTCCCAGCTCAAGCGTCCAAACTGAGCACGGCAGAAAGCGCCCCTTCGCTCCGGAGGGACGCGGAGAGAACGCAGAAAGCTAGGCAAGCTACAGTCATCTCTGTAATAACCCATAACTGATATAGCCCATACTCTGTGAAAACCCATAGCGTCAGGCCTTTCCCACTCGGCCATTCCTCAGCCAAAGTGCTCTCTGATAACCCATACGCTGTGATAACCCATAGCTTCAGGGCCTCCCCAACAGCTATGGGTTATTACAGAGTTGACTGTACCACCGGCGCTCACAGTTCCGGTGATGTGCGGACAATCCGCCAGCGTGACGTCCAATCGGAGCGAGACGGCGGAAAGACAGCCAGACAGTGCATTAGCTCAGCTGCGAGTATAAGAAGCTATACACTGACGTGCTGAGGTTACCCACAACTGGAGTATCTGACTCACGATGCTCGCTGCACGAGTCGCCTCGACCGTATTGACAGTCGCCGTTTGCTTCTTCCCCGACTCGCAGCTGCTCGACTTCGCCGGGCCGCTGGACGTACTCGGAAACCTCGACGCGGCGCGCACGATCCTCAGCCCGCCGCCGTCGCAGCTGCTCAAGTTCACGTACGTCGGGCCCGAAGAGCTCGTGACGCCCACTGCAGGACCGCGCATCGCAATGGACGCGACGTACACGGAGCTCGTCGTGGCGGAGAACGCGACGCAGTTCGACGTCGTGCTTGTGCCCGGCGGTGCGTGTCCATGCCTGCAGCAGAGCAACCAGCACTGAAGCAACGCAGGGTGGGGCACGACACCACGGGTCGTACCCTCAAATCTGCTGCGCTTCCTGCAACAGCAGGCGCCCGGCGCCCAGTACGTTATGAGCGTCTGCACCGGCGCTTGGCTGCTCGCGCAGGCCGGGCTGCTCGACGGCAAGCACGCAACGACGAATAAGGCGCTATTTGACGTTGTCACCGTAGGCCCCGCTTAGAATACCATCGCCAGCGCTGATTGAAAACGATTCTAGTCGCGCTCGAGCAGCCAGATCCAGTGGGTCCATCACGCTCGCTGGGTCGTCGACGGCAAATTTTGGACCTCCTCGGGCGTCACGGCCGGTAAGCTGCGCCGGCGGGAACGGAACAGGAGCGCAGACGAGCTGACAAAGAGCACAATTCCAGGGCTGGATATGGCGTTCGCGTGGGTCAGCCAGCTCGTCGGCCAGGATGTCGCCGACCAGATTGCCGGCGTTATCGAGCACTCGCCGCTGACGCAGGACAAGGATGCGTTCGCGGACTTCTGGACGCACGAGAAGCAGGCGGAGTTGGCAGAGCAGGTGAAGGACCTCCTTTAGACGCTCGGAAAATGTGTCCGTAGACGCCGGTTTGGAACAAAGGCCTTGCGCGATTCAGGCTCCGCCGTTCGCGCTCTTCCCCGGATTTGCTCCTCGACGAGACTGCGTGATTCTGGGCTCATTTCCGTCGGAAATAGTTCCCCTTCACCCTTCTCGGACGTTTTCTTTGCCTTTGCATATAAAATTGGCCCTGGATTATCGGTCTTCGAGACGCTGCATTTAATTTCAGCTCCATTGTCGCCAATTTGTCGCGCCGGAGCGCCCGACCGTCTTCCGAGCCTGGACAAGCCAAAGTAGAGCGGGCTCTACCCTCCGTTCCTCAAAAATATCGTTGGACGCCGTGTTCTAGACGGATCTCTTGATGGCTTCCTATTCCAACGCGATCTACAGTACATATGTCTGTGCTACTTAACAGTTACTGCACTCTCCTACCTCGACGGCGCGATGTGGCCGGCGTTGACGTTTCTGCTCTGTGTTCAGAGTTGCCAGTTGCTCTCGGACTACTTTGCAAGGAACGTGTCTCTACTGTCACACCCATTTCGGTCTGTTGTTCCAACAATCTCCGGCACTCTCGCCGCTTTCTGGCTGGGTTGTATTAAAGAATGCCGAGGTTCGCGTTCTGGGATGTAGCGTATAGGTTCCAGGGTCTCACACGTCCCCTTGCTTAGAATCGTAGAGTTCCTGACGCAGACCTATGGTGATATTCGGTTGCTATTGCCGTCGAATCGCTCTACTACGTACATGCCGAGCATGAGCCGGTTTGGCGCCCTGGATGACGCAGACGACTGTCAGCAAGGTCTGGGAGAGTTGCTCGACGAGCATGCAACTCGGTCACTGAGAAAGCTGCGCTTTCCTTTTCTTCGTAGAGACATCCGTACAGCTAGCAGGCTATGCTGCATTGCAGGGCACTGCGCTGACCTGAACCTACCGAGTTTCTATGCGTCTTCCCTATCTCAGTCTCATCACACGGGGCTCTGCGCATGCACGTTGCCCAACACCGGATGACTGCGCACTTGGACGGATGCGCCGTTGCAGCATGTGTGACTCGAACGAGTTCGCATTCGGCGCACATATCAGTCTTGCCGCCGCTTTAATTCCTGCGCAACATGCTGCCGCACGTGGGGCGCACCCTTGTCTGATTTGGCATCATTATACACCGCCTGGGGATCGTGGGCTATCGAATTGTGACGCACTGCGTCTTCCTTCAGTACAAAGGACGAAGGAGGGATCGTTATCAGAACAATGGAGACATCCATGATATGACGCGGTGGAGACTCCTTATCGTGGATGCAAAGCCTTTTATGGCGCCGGCTCACTTGCGATTCTCCAGATAATCCGACTGAATCAGCGCAGGCGGGCGTCATACATACCTCAGCCGCACGGCTTCGCGGCACATTCCTGCTTCGCTTCTCAGCTACCCTGGCGCCGTGGTCTCTCCATGCAGACTGACCGCCATCCCGCTCTGATCTCAATTGTGCTCTTCTCCCGCTTGAAGCCGCTGGCTTGCGTCTCACTCCGTGCGCGAGGCACAGCCTATGACAGAGACCTGCTCCGAGAGTACATTGCGTGCATAGCTACAATTCGACGACATCCAGTGGCATATGGCGCTAGATACATCTTCGGGCCCGCCATCGCGTCTCGTTCAGAACAGATCGGAAACAGGAATGCGGTCCCACACGCGTACAGTCTGGTCCTTCGATCCCGATACAATGCGCGTCCCATCCGGAGACCAGGATACCGAGGCAACGGTGTCTGTATGCCCCTTGAGCACACCGACAGCCCTGCCCTCGACGATATCCCAGATATATATGTGGTTGTCAGACCCACCGGACGCGCAGTGCTTCCCGCGGGGGGAGAATGCAACGGACCGGACTCGTTTGGTGTGGCCGAACAACGTGTGCGTAAGCTGGCGTGTCTCTGCATCCCAAATACGGACCATGTTGTCGGAGCAAGCTGCGGCGATAGATGCGTTGCCTGGTGGGTAGGTTGATGAAAACGCGACCGACCGCACATCACCGGTGTATCCGGGTAGCGGATTGCCTAGTAGCTGCAGGGTCTGTGCATCCCAGAGGCGGACATACATCGAGCCCGAGACTATCCGTGTGTTGTCGTCAGAGAATGCGACTCCCCACATGATTCCCTCATGTCGAGGAAGTCGCGCAACTGCGGATTCTCCTGTGACCAAATCCCACATCTGGAGGCCTTTGCCTGTGCCAGCCAATATGCGCGTCGCGTCGGGTGACAATGCAACAGAGAACGCGATGTCGTGTACTTGAATGACGACCCCCGTGCTAACAATGCTGCCCGCCTCTAGCTTCCACGTTCGAATGGTACGATCTATGGAGGTGGATGCCATGATAATCCCGCACGGGGAGACGGCGATGTCCAAGATGCGTCGCGCGTGACCGGAGGCAGTGTTGCCTAGACAATGCCCGCTTTCGCTGTCCCAGAGACGCAGTGTGCCGTCATGCGATCCTGAAATCGCCAGGCTCGGGGAGGCAAAACTGACCCAGCGGACCGCGTCAGTATGACCGCGAAGCCCAAAGGGAAATGGTTCTGTGAGGAAAAATCAGATAACCGGTTCCTTATCCGGTTCACAGTTACCATGTCCGCAGGTGACTGAAGCGTGCAAGACAGCGCTCAGGAGCCGAGTTTCAGACCGCTTTGGATCGTACGAGCGGCTAGAAATGCCGTCTCGCAGAAGGGATAATCCATGTAGAGCTTGACGCGCATTCTCTGAGCTGTGTCTGCGCTGCCAACACACGAGAGCCACGCTGTCGATGTGGCCATAAAGTTGGCGATCCATCAAAGACTGATACCCCGTATCTGGGGTCCATCAGGACGCGAGTTTTTCTAAAAGAGAAAAATCACAGGGACGTACCGGATTTTAAAAGCATGTTCAGCGCCTCCAGGTCGGAACCCCCGAGCGTTTCCCTATCTTTCCAATATTCTTCAGGGTCTGAGATAAGGAACCGGCCCGCGGTCATCCACTCGTCAACCTCCATGTCAGTGTGCATTGGCTTCGACAGGATGGTGTAATCCTCGTGGACGGTCTGGTGTATTCTTTGATATGGCTTTACCCGCCGCTCACCGCAGAGATGCGGCCTGCAACATGGCTCAGGGATATGAAGTTCATCATCACAACGACCACTTGCCACCGTGTGACGGAATCCTCACTCCTGTAAGACAGCCGCTTGATGGGGAGGCACTCGACTAAGCGCCATACTGGTGTCATGGACGAAGATGGTCTGACCGCCTCCCACTTCATGGGCACGTTGTTGATTTTCAGGCCGGCTATGGTGGCCTCGAGCGACATCCAGCGAAGAGCGGGGCCAAATTTGTCTAGAGTCGTGTTTATTGAACTACCCCCTCCACTATAGCGTAGATAAGATCAACATGCACGCTTCCACACAATTGGACGACGGCGTACATGTCTGAATGTGACCCTGAAAACCAAACTTCCTTCACGCGCGGTTTGTCGCCATAGGTGTCCAAATCCTTCGGGCCGTCGCCTCCTCTCGCGTACTCCGGTAGGAATTTTACACGATATTCGTGGAGGGCCAGGGCATGGCGAAAGAAGCAAACGTGCCTCATACCATCAGTCGTCATTGGCAAGGTTTTGTCCCTGACGACGCCAATTGAAGACACGGTATCCCTATGCGGCGTTATTTCAGCGGCATCGCCGTAAATATTGACGCACCAAGCTCCGACAAAGTGGACCCGGACATTGCGCGAGAAAGTGCTGTGGAATTTGGACTGGAGTGTCCCGAACTCTAGATTATCTGCCTCAGGCGCCGTATGCGAGGATGACTTGTGGCGAGGAACCAGCCGCATTTTCGTGGTTGGCGATTTGTCGAACAGTCTACCGAGTCTGCTCCGACAGCTAGAAAACGCGCCAGGGCAGGGAATCTCTGAGGATTTTCTAGTGAGACGCTGCAATCCGCCAGTGACTCCCCGGATGATTTGCCGCGGGTGCACTGTCTTCGAAAGCATCCAATCGACTCCCCGCAAGTTCGAGATACGATCCGCGAACCGGGACGAAGACGTCTCAGTTTTGTTAGACGCAGCGTAGAGTTCGTACGCGCTGAAGTAATGAGCGAGTGGAGATTGAGAGTGCCCATCAACGTACAAAGGGATTTGATCGTCGTTGCCTTTGTGGAGGAGTCCAACCTAAAGGCTGTCAGTTAAAGTAGTAAAGTGTTGTAAACAACTTACCGTTTCAATCATTGCGGAAAGGGCCCGAACCTGGTACGCTCCGCGAGAAAACCCTGGAGAAAGTCAGTAATTGTGTTAGCGGATAGCGAGCCGAATGTACCAAATAGAAAGATGCGGTCCCCCTCCTGATAATTGTCGACGAGCCAGGCATAAGCGCTGATGATGATTTTCTCGAAGCGACTATGTAGTCATCAGACCTCATCAATTGCATGCTGCTGCCGCCGTACAGAGCAAACGCGAGATCCAACTTGTTGGCAATGACTTGCACATAGTAGTTCAATGACTTCCACGACGGCTTGGCGTATGTGCCGATGCCGCTGTTGTAGAAGGTCAGCTGCTTGTCGCTCTTCTCGAGGCGGCTGTAGAGCTCGACGACGTTGGTATTCTGGAGTCCGAACTCTCAGGCTTCGCTGCTGCTGCACCTCCGCGCGCAGCGTCTCACCTTCATGCCAAACTGGTTTGATGTGCCGTCGATGCAAACAAGGTTGCGATCACCGCCCGTCTCACAGAGATAGCACCGCTCGACGGCGGGTATAGAAGCAGCAGGATTGTCCCCTTCACCGTGAGTAGGAGCGGCTGTGCGACTTGGCGGTACCTAGGTGACTGATAAGGATGGTTGTCGAGAGCTCGCGATATGGGGTAACTCACGCCGGCAGAAGAGACGTGCCCGTCCGTCGAGCCGGCCGGCGCAACCGCTGTCGGTAGCGGCGGGCCGGGATCAGCGGGCGTCTTGTGTTCGGGCATCGAAGGTTGGGCTTTCGGCGCAGCGGAGAGTGCGCTGAACGATGCGTCTGGGAGTACGGGCTACGAACTGAGGGGCGGAGCGCTGATGGGAGCACTTTATGGCACCAGAGATGCGCGCGCGCCGGACGGTGGCACGCGTAAATCGCCTGGCACGCGGCAGCAGAAGGCTGGTGTGGCGAGACGGGAAGGCTTCCCGCATAGCATCGCCGGGAATGGATGGCGCGGTGTCAGTAAGAAGTTCCAGGGGCAACGCGAAAGCGGCGCGCCGCACAGCATCTCGGATTTGAAGGACGGTGAGTTCTTAGCCATTCTGGCGGGGTATTGAGACGATACGCAGAGGCAATAGAGTGCAGGAGATTAGCTCAGATGACCGCGGGATGTTTGTATGTTGCGCAGCACACTGCAATGGCGCATGTCGAACTGAGACGACAGAACTGAGACGACACCTGAGTTCGGCGTGTTCGAACTCTCGAACGGGCCACGCGTGTGCCCGAGTTCTACCGACGGTTGAGGCGCCGCGGGCGCTCCGTTCTCGTCGGGTCTGCAATCGTGCTCTCTCTGGCGAACCGTCACACGCGCAAGATCTCAAGACAGGACTGGCGCTATGAGAGCACATCTTGTGCAGTAATGCGCGAGTTAGGCATTATTTGTGTCTGACCAGCGCGGCCTGGCGCGCATACGCCCGCATGATAGGAACCAATAGGGTAACAGGTCGCGAGGGTTCTAAGTGTTTAGCCAGTGCATCGCAAGGCAGAACAGGGACGCCACGAATCAAGGGATAGGTGCGGGTAGGATCTAATAGCTGCATGCGTGCTCGTCATTCCCGCCCGATAGAAGGGAAACAATGCGACAAAGCGGTGTCCGATCGACACGCCAGGTGCACGAGTCGAACGTGCCGCATGCTGCGGTATTTCTGCGCCATGCACGCGCCAGGACACCGCATGGCAGAATCTGAAGAAGGGAATCGCGAGCAACGAGATTCGGAAGGCAATCCCCGCGGGCACAGATACACCGTGGCAGCGCACTGCTCACCAGACGCGCAGCTTCTCGCATACGACTGGCCGCAAGATCTGTGCGGTTCCTGGGCGCCCAGACGCTTTCACCCGTTCCCGTTGCCATCCCCACGGCTGAAGGAGCGACATTGCAGCTCCCACGGCACGCACAAAAGCAATGCTGGACGTCATTCACGCTACAGCGTTTGAAGATGTACCCCGTTCATCCAGAGTCGCAGGGCGTATCCAAAAATCAGTGCACCGTCGTCGAGGAGCATAAATTCGGCCTCTAGCAGGTGTGTCCGGCCAGAAGAATAGGGAAGCCCCCATCGGCCGATGTCTCTCGATGAACGGAAAGCGATACGACACCGGCGATTGACACTGTAGACCCCAGAATACCACCCCAAGAGATACCGACTGCCGATATCAATGGAGAAGTTCACGCAGACGACCGGCGCCCAGTACGGACTTGGCGGGCGAGATCTAGACGGCGCGCCCGTTTCGGTGGGAGGCAACATCTGGCACCGAGGCGAGGAATGGAGCTCAGAAGGCGGAGGCATTAGTGACGCAAGCGGAGGCCGGCTTCGGGAGGGAATCTGTATCCACTGTCTAGACGCTGACGTGGAACTTGGCAAGCCGTTTCAGGCTCCGCCGTCGGACTTCGGTTCCCTTCCTCCGATTGTGCGGCTTAGCGGCTGTACGCTCGTTAACGCTTCCAACCTGCCGCGCACTCCTCGGTCGGTTCTTTTTTTTTACGACTTTATGTTGCAGTATGCGCATGTTTTATAATCTGGGCTCAATCCAAGAAACTGCGCGCGATCGCCTCTGTGCCAACTCTGTGCATCCTTTCGTGCGGCTCGGGGCTTGGCCCGACCCCGTCACGGGCCCTCCAGGTGACTTACAACTGAGGTAGAACTCTCTCTTTACACATCGACCCATTTGCAACTAGCCGCTTGCCCGAGAGCCCGCGCACACCGTGGAAGACGCCGACCAGGTGGGTTCCTTGGACCTCTGAGTCCATCTCATGCGCCAGTCTTTGACTAGTAAAGCTCAAAGTTTGTGCTTGATAACCAGCCCATACAGCCGACGCGGCCGTGTCCGAGGGTATCGCCGGTTCGATCACCTGGGTGTCTTCTTGCCCGTTGCCCGTACTTTGCGGGAACAGCCCGTATCCCATATGGCCTGAGCACACTCACGCGCGGAGCGAGATCTGGATCTATCTGGCTCTCTGATCCGATTTTGTGGCGATCGCAACTTCCGTGCACTGGCTGACACGACACGCCTCGCTGTGCAGCGAGGGAGCGGGAAACGTGCGCGATGAGAGTACATGCGCCGCACGTTGAGCCACGTCTCATCTACAATCTCTCCTCGCGACTATTAATTCCCTCGGAACGCGGTGCGGTTCATCGAATCGTCCTGGATGCTGCTCTGGCAGATCAATGCCTTCAGGCCGAGAGTCCAACGTGGCGCTAACTCTGGTCCAGTTTGCACGTTGGATACCATGCGCCGAATCGTCGCCGATCGTAGTACACCGCAAGACCTTCCAAACTGCGGAGCATCAGGGGAAACATAGGCTTTCTCTCTCCGCCTTTTGTGCCCCACATTCAGGTCGCAGCACTTGGACCAGGGGCTCAGCGGTAGACAGGATGTAAGCCCACCAGTTCACGTGACCCGCTGGCGCTGAGAAAATGTCCCTCGTGCGCTCCGGCAGGTGGGCCCGAAAATGCGATCCGGTACCGATGCGTTCCCGCAGTAAGTTGTTGAGAAGTCGACCGGCTCTTACGCACTTCCCCAGCTAGATTCACGGGCCCGGGCACAGTTCGGGGTTTCGATTGTCGGTGAAGATGGGACGGCGCGCCCCGGACCCTTCGTCATCTCACCAAATGCTCCTCCTGCTTGTGGTTGTGTCGCTTAAAGTAAGGCTACTCGCGGAACAGTCACTTTCGCAACTCTGACCCCCCGGGAACATTTCTATCCGCTAGACGCATCGGCAGCGCAACTGGTAAGCTGACTGCTGTCTCAGGCACGCGAATATATACCTACTTCGGCTTCTGGCCGGCCAACGTCGTGGATCTGTCGTTCTTCCTGAACGGCGAGTTCGCGAGACGGTACATGGGCGGGCCCGGCGGGGGACCCGGTCCAATTGGCTGGGTTTACGGCGAGATTCCTTTTGCGAGCGACCAGCTCCCGCTTGCGGAGCATACACTGCTCGTTGTCTCGCCCGGCGGCAAGGACACGACGCTGCAGTTAGACTATGCGATCTACACGTGTGTAGGCTACACACCGCGCATAATGCAACCCTGAAGCAGTTCCGCAGCATAGAAGACTCTGATACGGGCGATGGAGAGCATTCGAGCGGTACCGCCAGCACAAGAATGTCGACTCCGAGTGCACCGCAAGTCAACCACAGTATGACCATCCCGACGAGACCATCCACCACCGCTCCCCGCGTATAGTTCAGCACAAGCCCCAACGGGGGCACGCAGAGCAGTGCGGCGTCCCGTAGCACCCATCATCGGCCAACAGCCAGCGCAACCCACCCCGGCCACACAACAAGAGGCGCCCTCGGCGGCGCGATTGCCGGTGGCTCGGCTCTCCTTCTCGTGGTCGCGTTCTGTGCGCTGTTAGTCTGGCGGCGCAGACGACGTCGCTCAGCCGCAGCCAGCGCACTTCGGCCGTTCGACAAGCGACGGAATCCCCAAGCGACGGACGACGTCGCCTCCCATAAGACAAGACAGTGGCGCACCATGCTCGCCAAGCCGGCTGTCCCGAGTCCCAACGATAGTCCAGATCTGAGAGAGCAGCTTGAGCGCATCCGCGCGGAGAACGAGCGGCAGCTGGGCGATATCGCACTTCTCAGACGGGCCGCTGCGTCGTATTCTGATGGCAGTATTCTGGGGCGCAGGACTGGCTGCTCGCGGTGATTGCCGTAGACGGACGGAGGCGATGAGCATAATATTGAGCGCAGAAAGCCGCGGATTGCGAGAGCTCCGGCTGTAGGTGGGGAGATGGAAAGGGATCGAGCTAGAACGCCCGGCATTATCATGTCTCGCTGCTGCCAATGAGAGCACATTGCCGCGCGAGAAGCGCAGAGCTATCACGAGGTCCGGAGAACGTGCTCTGACGTGAGTCGCGCTCGAGCGGCACCCCGCGCGTACTAGACTTTAGAGAAGCACCTGGCCCACGGCTTCAGTGCGGCGCTGAGTGCGGCCGCGGCAAGATGGAGTATAGACATGGCGCGCTCCCTCGCGCAGGCTGGTGCACACGAGCTCGAGAATGGAATCGCGCCTGGGCCGCGATGTACTGCAGGACCACGAGGAGTGTGCAAAGATATAGTAGCTTGCCCCAGCCTGCAAGCGCCACAAGAGACGGAGACATGGCAGCGGTCCCGAACGCGACTCGATGACGGGCCGAATTCGGCGAGGCATATACGCAGGTTCGTGTGGGAGCCACGGGAAGTGCAGGATATTCCAAACGGTTGCATGCCCGGTAGATGCTCTCGCGGACAGAGCAGTGCACCAGCATGCGAGCAGTCGCGAAAAAGGAGTTCAACCAAGCCGTCGCCTAGCGGATCGATAGCGACCGTGGGCGCATTCTGGTGCTGTATTTCATCACAATAATAAGCACCGGACTCGAAGATAGCATGCGCGGAGCGGGACCTGAGCGTCCTTTGAGCACAGAAAGTGAGCATAGAGCTGGTCCGGAACAAAGTCGGTCCGCGTTTCAGGCTCCGCCTTCCGCGCTCTTCCTCACGTATACAATGTTCTGCAGCCGCCCGCGCGTTCGAGGCCCGCCGCGCCCGTTAGACCGGCGTCACGGCTTCCCAATCCTCTCGTTAGCAGGGCTCTGCGGCTCGCCATGGCGAAACGGCGCGTCTAGTCGTGGTCGGTATCTCCGAGTCTCGGGACAGCGCATTCTATGTGTCTGGTGCCAGAATGACCGGGATTCGATTTTGCGCGCACAGACTCGGCTATTTACGTTCCTCTGCAGCCCCGTGCCAGCGCCTACCTTGACATTTTCCCGGCGGTTTATAGACTGCCAATTGCGCGGTTCGGCGTGTAAAATTGGCTTCATCTTGCGCGGTGTGGCCCGTCGTGGCTATTCACGTCGGTGCCTCTTGTCCCACTGACTCAGTCAGTCGGCCCGCAGGTTGTCAAGGTTATCTGAGACCGCCTACTGCTCGTCGTCCTGCATTCATCTTCGGCGCCGCGCACGCTGGGGATTTTTCGACTGGCTGCTCGGTCATCTGGGCGCGCGACAGTACAGTACATCCCCCGAGTCTCGACTGCTCGTGCGACTAGCAGAGGCGTTCTCCGAGCCTTCTCGTGCTAGGTTCTTGCCCTGGGTATAGCGTGGGCTGCCACGATAGGTGCGTGGCATTCGCGCGCGATGCAAACCCCGGATGATGCGCTTGATTGGCGGCTTTGACCGCGATGCTCCTTCAACGCGCGCGTGTGCGGTGCGGGCTGAGATGTCGGCGGTAGCTCGCAGCTGTGCTGTCAAAGCTCGGCGCCGGTTCCCGCCGAAGTCTACGCGTCGTATCGTACATCCCGCGAGTCTGAACTGCTCGTGCGGCTAACAGAGGCGTTCTCCGAGCTCTTTAGTGGTATAGTCAAGCCCTGGCTAACGTGAGCTGCGGGCCGGTGGACACGATACGCGCGCGGGATTCGCGCGCGTTGCGGCCCGGATGATGCGCTTGAGCGGCGGCTCTGACCGCGATGCTGGTTTCCTCGCGCGCGCCTGTGCGGTGAGGGCTGAGATGTTGACTGTAGCTCGCAGCGCCATCCTACCCCATTCGGCTCGGGCATTTTGCTGTGATTTCGTGTGCTTCCGGCTGGGTGGGAAGTTACAGCGCGCATCTGGGCAGCACCAATGCGCCACGCGCTTCCCGTCCATCGCGGGACCGGCCCACGACTACATTTGGGGACGGGCGGGCTTGCGCACAGCCCCCACTTCTGTGCTACTTGCGCCCGTCCCTAGCCATTGAAGCCTGACAGCCCGGGAAACCCTGTCGCACATCCTGCGAGTCTCAGCTGCTCGTGCGACTAGCAGAGGCGTTCTCAGAGTCCTCTCGTGCCAAATTCTCGCCCGCTGCGGGCTGGTGACAGCATACGCACGTAGAATATGCGCGCGTTGCAAACCCCGGATGATGCGCTGGAGCGGCGGCTCTAACCACGATACTGGTTTCCTTCAACGCGCGCATGTGCGGTGCGGGCTGAGATGTCGACGGTAGCTCGCAGCTGTGCTGTGAGAGCCCGGCCCCCTTGCCCGCCGCTGTCTACGCGTCGAATCCCCGACCGCAATCTACAGTAGTACCATGTCTGCTGCGGGACTGCATTTGGGAGCTGTGTGCCATTCTACCCCACTCGGCTTTGCCTTCGTGTGCTTCCGGCTGCGTGGGAAGCTACAGCGCGCATCTGGGTAGCACTAATGCGCCACGCGCTTCCCGACCATCGCGGGACGGGGTCACGGCTCGATTGGGCGGGCGGGCTTGCGCACAGTGTCGCTGTTTGCGCACGGGATGCGGGTCCAGCCCCTAGCCATTGAAACCCGACAGCCCGGAAACCCCTGTCGCACAGCCGAAGGCGTTGTTTGCGCGCGCTCACGATTCCGGCGGGCGCGCGCGCGCGTCAGGTATATATAGCCATCCCAGGCGTCCGCTCCGCGGCCACGCAACTCACTCTCCCCATGTCGGCTACATCGAGAGTGTTGACTGGCTTGTCCCTCGCGACGGGCATCGCGCGCGAGGCGGCGGACGGCGTGCCGATCATCAAGCAGGTCCTTGGCGTCTCCTCGCGCATTGTTGGGCTCGCTGAGGTGCGCTTCCGCTCATTCTGCGTGTCCCACTGACGAAATCGGTACAGCAAATCGACAAGAACCGAGAGGATCTGCACGCGCTCGCAGACCGAGCGAAGAAGATGGACCTCACAATTGCGACGGTCGTCGGCGATCGCGAACCCGAAGAGCGCCTTCTCAGGAGTCTGGATGGCATGAATAGGTACGCACAGGTGCAGGAATGCGAGTCACAGTTGTGCCTGACGCGTTTAGCAAGCGTTCTGAGTGCCGTCGAGAAGCATTTCGACAAACATATTCAGCAGGGCCGGGTCCGCAAGACGTTGAGATACATCTTCACCGTCCGCAAGGATGTCGATCGTTTGAGAGGAGAGTTCGACGACCGTCTCAGGGAACTGGAGGTAGCGTAGATTGGGATTGACACACGCGCCTGTATTGACGCCTTCCTGCAGGTGGCTGCCACTCTCGACGCCAATATCACTGCGAAGCAAAATGCAAGGTTCACTGGAGAGGTGGGCGTGCTGTGCTCGAGCCACTCGCGGGTGAACGGAATACACCCACAGTTTCGTAACATCCGGCACAGCGAGATCGATCTTCTACGCCGAATCACACCTTCCGACAATGGCTGGCGAGGTTACAAGATCAATTGCCATTTAGCTACTTGCGAGGGCTCCAACCAGCTTGTCGTTGTCCGGGAGGTCGTGGAATGTGGCCAGGACGAGAAAGCGCGCCTGCGCATCGAGGAGCACGATGATATTCTGGAACGGCTATCGTACGTCCATCGTCCCAGTTTGGCCATGGCGCAGACACGACTTATTCTCGCAGCATGGTGCAAAACCGGCACCCGAACATCGCATATCTTTACGGCAGGAACGCCGGTCCCAAGTACAATCGATTTGTCGTCCTGAAAGCAGGTCAGTCTTTTTGTACTCCCATCAGCTGGCCTGTCGATTTCCGTCCTATAGGAGACGTCCGACAGCTGGATGAGGTAGTGCCATTCACAACCAATATCTCATTCATTGGGGGAATAGTATGTACTGTATGTCACACATGAACAGTGTCCGTTGGTTCACAACGCTTCAGATAGCTAAACTTGTGGTACGCCTCTTGGGTACATTGAAAGTTTACCGAATTGATATATCAAACAAGGATGCGCTTTGCCATCTTCAAAAGCGTGGTGCTACGTTGTCCTTCGAAAGCCCGGGATACATCTATCTCGACAAGAATGACGAGCCGAAGATCGGAATTCAAGACGACTTGCAGACCCTCTACTCTAGCCCCGAGCATCATGCCTGTAACATCGTGAACGAATTGAAAGGTGTGCATCTGGGTGCAGAGTGCAGCAAACCCAAGAGAGCTGAATAACTACAGATATACTATGCTTCTACTGCGCATCCCCGGGCTCCCAAGAGAAGGGATTCCCGCGTGCGCAGAGTACGACGTGGATCACAGACCATTTTGGCACTCTCATGGAGGCCGGATACAACGGATTCCGTGTAGAAACCGTCTTTCGAAGGGCTGACATCCCAAGCCTCATACCGCTAAGCCAGGAAGCGCGGATGTGCCTTCGTCAGTCCAACAGCCGCCGCATCAATTGGTCACCTGCCTGGCAGAACACATTGCTCGATCTGGCGATAGGAGGTAGGGAAGACGAAAGGAGCTTCTTGCAAGCGCAATATTATAGTCCAAGCTGCTTGGGAGAGCACGAGTGCATTGATGGTGCGTCTCCTGTGCTCTAGATCACGAACCTGTTCTAATATCTGGCCAGTGTTTTGTGTCGAATACAACGTCGACGTGGTGTACCATAGCAAGATCTACTTCAAGTTCCCCAGCTCAGCTGCCAACGAAGTCAGGGAACTACTTGGTATTCCAGCAAGCGCCGATGATCAAGACTGGAGCCATGGGCAGTTCTCCCTGCTGCGCTTTGCGGGCACGTGCACTGGATGGCGCCGAGGATACCCATTCCGAAATTTGCCGTGATGAGCTGTCGTGGCCATTTACCGACGATGAATGTAGACCATATGTTCCCAACGCCTGCCCTGTGTCACGCGTAACATGTCGTAAACTTTTGACCGAGGGAGACGGTGCAACCCACAGCGGGCCGGCGTGTGCTCAATGGGGAGGGAAATAAAACTGGTGACACACACATACACCAGCAAGAAGTCCCGCGGCACCGTTGCGCGGCCCGGAGCATAGCGGCTCAGAGCGGGCACGCGCAAATTGGGAGGAGAGGCTAAAGAACGCGCTGCTTATTCCAATGAGGTGCGGCGTGCCCACGCAGTTGACCTGTGAAGCGCGTGACATGACAGCACGGAGCGTCCCATGCGGATGGCAGAATCATGAGGGCCGAGCCTCTCCGCCGCGCGCACCGAGTTGCCGTGCGGCCGAACAAGCGCTTCTCGGGGAGGGTCACCGCACGCCGGAGGGGAAGGCTAGCGACGCATCTTCAAGTTGGCGCCGCGCCGGTGGTGCAGCAAATGAGCCGCCGATGGGATGAGATGCAAACGGACGCACCGATTGCCCCACCGCCGCGCGTGCGGAGGGACACGCAAGCGCGATTTGTACAGCCGGTGTCGATATGCGCTTCTGCGGGACTGTCGGCCCAGGCGGACGAAGGGGTTCGGGGCAGAGACCCCGCAGATCTCGGTGACAGGATGGCACCCGGTCATTGCGAAGAATGCGCGAGGGCAGAGACTACGGCGCTGTAGAGAACTGCACGGTACCGGCAATTCCACGGGACCTCTCGACATGGCAGGATGAGTAGCGAGCCCAGCCAGTGCTTGTCGTTGGATGACCCGGGTAACCGGTCACTAGACGCACATAGAACGCGTACCACGGCCGGACTGTGCCTGCGGCGAAAGCGGCACATCTTCAAGCTGGTGCCAAGAAGCGTCGACGAGCAACGGCCATGCACGGAGGATCAGACGAGTCGCTCCAGAGAGGAAAAGACGAGACATCATAGCACGAAGGTGCCAGCATGACGATAGAGAAGCTCTGGACCAGACGACCAGATAAAGTAGGAGCCCGTGCGCCATTGACCGCTCGGCGCTGAGCGCCAGGCGCACTTTCTTCGTATCGCTTCCGCGCGTGCCCCGAATGCAGACTGCTCCATTGAACGCGGGCGCGAGTCTGCGAATCGGCAAGCGGCGCGCGACTGAGCAGTAGCTGGGTCGCGCAGGATCTCCGAACGGCACGCACGCCTGGAAGGCAAGGCGCCGTGCAGTGCGTGGAGGTGCTGCTGGCCGCGCAACCGGTGGATGTGCGTGATGTACTGCCATGGAGGCTGCACCGCGCCGACCTCGTCGGCCGCTTCTATACGCGCGAGTGGGAAGATGATTGAAAGATGGATCGGGCCGGCGTACGCAGACGTGAACAGGGTGAGAGGGTGGGCGAGCATCCGGCTCCTGTCGAGGACCAAATGCTCCATGGTGTGCCCTTCCCATGCAGCGAGCAGAATAGCGAAATCCGTCGTCGCGTGTGCGGTGAGGGACACCTTCTTGAGCGTCCTAGGGGGTGGACCGGCGGGCAAGGGAACCGTGTCACTGAGCCCGGAAAGGGCAAGCGACACTAGGTTCGGGCAGCACTGGAACAGGGAGAGGTATTCTCCGTTTGAAGTCGTGATGTGGAACTTGAGGGTAGTAAGCAAGAGCAAAGGCGCGCAGGGAGTGGGAATTGACAGAGTCGGCCCCATAAGCTCCAGCAGAGATAAGCCCGGCGCGCCGTCTACGCCCAAAGTCTGCGACAGACGATAGAAAGGGTGGGATGACCTAGATCTCTCTGACGGATGAAGCGTGAGCGAACGGAGGTGTCGCATCCACGCGTCGGTCGCCCGCAACCTCTCATACAGTCCATACGTCCCGTCGTACTCCTGAATACGTCCCAGCTGCGGGCCCAGAACATCCACCAGGCGGTCTTCGAGACCAGAGAAGCGCTTCTCGGACGTGGGCAGTTCCACATCAAAGGGCACCTGCCCGGAGCGCCGTAGCATGACGCAAAGCTGCTCGACGATCGCGTTCGTGCAGTCCGGCTCGTCGACAGGCACCGTGCGGCAAAACGTCCTCCAAAGCGTGCAGTCAGCAAGTGCGGCGGCGCGCCATCTGCGAGAAACATGGCTCGCGCGCACGCGGTCCTCGAATTCGAGCGCGTGGAAGCACAAGGCCAGGATTTCGCCAGGGACGCAGCGATCTGGTCCCCAATCCGGCGTTTCACTGTTCCAACGCTCTGCAAAATCCGCGCATGCGTCCAGAGCAGCGGCGCGTATGCAGTCGATACATTCTCCGAGTGATTCGGAGCTGTCGCGAGGTCAGTCAGCTTTACTGTGGCTCGTGGCGGATACACAAGCGTACGACCTGTGATGCGGAGCTGCACCTCCGAGAGCAGCCAGGATGAAACGGTAGACCGCCGTGCGGGTGTCGCTCATATCATGCGTCATTTGCCTAGGCTGAGCAAGGCAAGCACGGCTCGCGCGAGCAAAATAGCAGCGGGTTCGCGCCGCTTTGGCGAGCAAGAACGAGATTAGGCCCGCGCAAAAAGGCCGCTTGAGCTGCTGCGCAAGCAGAAACACGCCGTCCGGAACACCTCATCCGGGGGCACCGGAGTAACCCGAGACCACTTTTCAGGTGCCTCAAAAGTGGTCTTAGCACCTAAGGGCGGGGGCAGGGGCATGCCTCCCATTCAGCTGGCTGGGCCGCCCCTGTTGCGCCCGCGGGGGCGCCAGCATGGGTGCCCGTACTGCCTGGCGCAGCCCCAGGCATCACGCCGGGTCATCCCGGCGCTGCGCTCGCTGGCACGATGCACGCCGGCACACCCCGAAAACCGTCGGCGCCGGCGCTTAATGCGTCACCGCGGCACAAATCGGATACGGCGCTGCGGCGCGAACTGAAGTCTGGATGCTCAATACGGCGGAGGGTGATGCTCTGGGATGCCGCAGAGGCGCTGCGAGGTGCCCAATAATGTACACATCGAGGATGCCCCTGCTGCACGGCGGGGGCACCCTTGACATATACCTCCGGGGAATGCACGCGCACGGGATCATTCGCGCGCAATGCAGTACAGTTGCACTCAACGGTGCGTCGAATTCAGTCCCTTCTGAGTGGCTTTTACATTTCAACCGGGCGTGTACAGACACGATGGGCTGCCCTTGCCGGCCGCAGGGGCACCCATGGCGTATTATTACCGGCGTTGCCCCCGCGAGCCGCAGGGGCACCCACGTCGGAATACTGACCAACCCTGCCCTTGTTGGCGGCAGCGGCGCCCTTGTCGGCGCACTGACAGATGCTGCCCTTGTCGGCGGCAGCGGCGCCCTTGTCGGCACACTGACAGATGCTGCCCTTGTCGGCGGCAGCGGCGCCCTTGTCGGCGCGCTGACAGATGCTGCCCTTGTCGGCGGCAGCGGCGCCCTTGTCGGCGCACTGACATGCTGCCCGCGTCGGCCGCAGCGGCACCCCCGTCGTATTAACGAACAACGCTGGCCTCGCTTGCACTGCCGTAGGAACGAAAGGCATCAATTTACGTATCGTCGGAATATATAGGAATCTCAACATGTTTGTCAGACGTATCTGTCTCTCGCAACTGTAGGACGTTGACGAGAGTAATCTCTGGAATCGCAGGATTGTTTGGGCCAAATCGGAGAAGGCTGTACAGTATGAGAATCTGAGAAAAATATCTGACGTTCGTTGCTCTGTCTACTTTGTGTCATTGTGGTTGTACAAACGACGGCGCCCTTGTCAGCGCGTAGCCGTCCGCAGGGGCGCCCCTGTCGGAACTGGCTCCGTCGTTGCCCTTGTCGGCCGCCGGGGCGCCCCCGTCAGAGCACCGAGACATGCTGCCCTCGTCGACCGCAGGGGCACCCATGTCGGACAAAATCAGATCGTGCCCTCGTCGGCCGCGGGGGCGCCCTCGTCGCAGCAGGCATATGTGCTGCCCTCGTCGGCCGCAGCGGCGCCCCCGTCACGCCACTGAAGCGTCGGGGCGCCGGTGTCGTAATAGCACAATGGAGCCAATGTATATACGGAATATTAGTCTGAATTGCCGCACAGTGTTGAGCAGTCTATCTGTCTCTCGCAGCTGTAGGTAATCTGTGCAATTTGTCTCCCGATTGGCAGGGTTGTTCGGGCCAAAGCGGAGAAAGCTGTTCAGTATTGGATTCTGAAAATATCTTTGTCATTCGTTCTGTGGTCTACCATGTCATGGTCATTATACGACACTGCCGCCCTTATTGACGGCAAGGGCACTGGCATCACCGAGCAGCCGTCCGCAGGGGCGCCCCGGTCGGAGCACAGATACATGCTGCCCTCGTTGACGCTTGTCAGCCGCAGGGGCACCCACGTCGGAGAGCCCTTGTCTGCTGCAACGGCGCCGCATCGGCAGTGACATGCTGCCCTCGTCGGCTGCAGGGGCGCCCCTGTCGGAATACTGATTGTATCAACCAACAACGCTCTCCGCGCGGGCAGTGCAGCAAGGACAGGCATCGACAGGCAGTCATCGACACATGCATTAATGCACTATTTTTAGAACCTCAGAACATGTGTGAGAGATATCTGTCTCTCGCAACTGTAAGGCAGTTACGAGATTCCTCCCTGGAATGGCAGGGTTGTTAGGGCCAAAGCGGAGAAACGTATACAGTATTGGAATCTGAAAATATCTTTGACATTCGTTCCGCTGTCTACCATGTCATGGTGATTGTACGACACTCAGCGCCGCCCTCGCTGACAGGACCCGCAGGGGCACCCTTGACGGAACTACCCCCGTCAGAGCATCCATCCGCAGGGGCGCCCCCGTCAGAGCACCGACATCTGCCCTCGTCGGCCGCAGGGGCACCCATGTCAAATATTGCAGATACTGCCCTTGTCGGCAGCAGGGGCACCCACGGCGCATGATTCCGCCTCTGCGCGCGCCGGCCGCAGGGGCACCCATGTGTCGAGCCCCCATATCAAACTGAGTCGGCCAAGGGCACCCTTACAGGAAACACTGAGACAAGGGCACCCGTGCACAGTGGAAATGGAACGTCAATTCAAAAATGCAAGTACAAAGTGAAGAGCATGTTTATTCGGAGTGCGCGTTCAGAAACTTCGTCACCTTGGCCGGCACAGTGGACTTCCCGCTCGCGTCACACGGCCAGACTGCAACAGCATGCCGCACCAGCTCCATGTCGCCCGGCTTGAGGTCGACCTTCTTGACTGCGCGCCACAACGCCCAGTGGAAAAATTCGTCCTTGTCGCGGAGGCCCAGCGGGAGTCGTAGCCCGTCGTTGTAAGGGCTCTTCCACAGCTGCGCATCCACACCAGCGAGCTGCTCCTTGTTCGCGGTGAGCTTCGCAATCATCTCCGGGCTGGCCGTGGGCCCGGAGGCGTCAGACTCGGACTCGGACTCCTCGTCGTCATCCGCGCCCTTGCCTGCGCTCTTGCCAGTGCCCCTGCCAGAGCCCCTGCCAGAGGTCTTGCTGGAGCTTGCCCGGGCACGCTTTGCCGCAGGCGCCGGATCCTCTGTATCGGTGCCGTGACCGCGTTTGCGGCTGGCTGCGGCCGTGCTAGCTTTGGGGGCGACCTCTGCTTTCTTGGCGCGTTTGGGCGCCGACTGCTCTGCAGGCTGCGGGGCGCTGCGCTTGACTGCTGCGCGGCGTGCACCCCTACCGAGTGTGGGCACTGTCTCGATGTCGGTCAATGGCGACTCGACGGTGACACTGCCAGACCGCGCAGGTGGCTCAACTGCCGTACCGGCCGGCGGGGCAGTGGTCGGCGCAGGCGGGAGCGCAGGCTCGGGTGCAGGCGGCGCGGGGGTCGGCGCGAGCGGCGGCGCGGGGGCCCGCGCAGGCTGCGGCTCGAGAGGCGGCGCGGGGGTCGGCGCGAGCGGCGGCGCGGGGGCCCGCGCAGGCTGCGGCGCGAGAGGCGGCGCGGGGGTCGGCGCGAGCGGCGGCGCGGGGGCCCGCGCAGGCTGCGGCTCGAGAGGCGGCGCGGGGGTCGGCGCGAGTGGCGGCGCGGGGGCCCGCGCAGGCTGCGGCGCGAGAGGCGGCGCGGGGGTCGGCGCGAGCGGCGCGTCGTTTGGCGAGTCGACGTCGACCCATTGCGCTTTTTTGGCCGCAAGACGCGCGGCGAGCTCGCGTGAACGCGCAATTCGCGCTTCCCGTGCAGCTGGATCTTCGGCGGGCGGCGTCTTCTGCAGCGCACGCAAATCACGTTCGATCTGCTTGCGGAACGCCTGCGCTGCCGCTGCAGCACCGTCGTCGGTGGGGCCAACCGTGTGAATCGGCGCTAAGCGCCCGCTGTCCTCGTCGTCGGTGTCGGAAAGCGCGTCCTTCGACGTGCTCGCCCGTTTTGACTTGGGCTTGGTCTTGCCGGTGCTCTTGCTGGCGCCCTTGCCGGTGCCCTTGCTGGCGCCCTTGCCGGCGCCCTTGCCGGCGCCCTTGCCCTTGCTGCTTCCGCGGCGGTCCTTGACTGGGCGGTCCGACTCGTCAGCAGCGTCGGCATCAGACTCGGCGGGTTCAGCAGCCTTGCGTGCGGCCTCGTCCAGTGCAGCGCGGCCCGGGAAGTCGTCCGGGATGTCGGCCACCAGCCGGGGAACCTGGCCAAGCAACATCGTGTCTGGCATGCCAATGATGGAGTGGTCAGTGAGCAGCATCCGCACGGTGCCCAAGTAGCACGGCGGCGTCTTGTAGCTGCCCAGCTTGTTGAAGCGGATCGGGTCGGTAATAACGAGCGGCAGCGCTCCAGCCGCGTTTCCCGTGACGCGCGCGACATCGGTGGCGGTAGCGGCATCGAAGGAGGGGCGGTTGCTGGCGGGGACGATGCGGATGAGGCGGCATATGATGTACATTATGAGGAGGCGCTGCATCTTGACGCCCAGCCCGTCGAATGTAGGCTTGCTGTTGCCCTCCTGAGGAAAGTAGACTGCCGACGGCCAGCCCTCGATGCAAAGGCCGGCAGCGGCTAAGCCGGCGAAAGTTTCTGCGATTGGCAGTCCGTCGCGAACGCGAGGGACTGTGATACCTGCAAATCCGTCAGCACTTCGAGTCTACTATAACAGGGGTACCCCTGCGGCAGCGAGGGCGCCCATACAAGCACGCGTCCAGCGTATATGGGCACCCACCAGGGGCACCCCTGTCGCGCGGTAAGGGCACAATGATAAAAAACGCACCGGCATCGCTACACATTTTGATCCACAAATCGACCGCATAGGACTTGACGGCCGCGTCGAAGTCGATTGTGTACGTGAAGAACTGGGCGGAGGCGAGGGCGAAGTCGAGGTAAATGCGCATTATCTTGTTCTTGTTTTCCGGCGAGCGGCAGGCCACACAGATCTTGCCGTCCGGGACAACGACGCGCCGTGTTTCTGCGACCTCCTCTGGCGTAAGGCCATCCGCATCGAGCTGGTCGTCCTCGAGCGGGACATCCTCAACGATCGGTCGTGCGGGCCGCCGCGAGCGCTTGGGTTTCAGGAACGCGTTGACTGCGCCAGAACCAGACGCTTCAGGCGGAGCGGGAGCCGGCGCGTGCGTGTGGGCATCCAGTCGGGCGGTCCCAAAGACTGCCGCGGGCGCTATGGGCTGCGTATCCGTTCGAAGGATGGGCGGCAGCCCCTGGGCGTTGCGCATCCGATCCACATACGTATTCGCGGTGGCGTTACTGGAAAGCGTGTTAGTAAGACTGACGTGGGAAACAAAAAGCCTAACGCACAATGCATGGGCTTGCAGAATTTGCACCGTCGTCTGGTAGTTCCAGCCGAACTTGTGCGCGATGAAGTCCCGGAGACTGTTCGTAGCGAACACGCGAGCGTTCGCAAAGCCGGCGTCGACAGCAGGATTGGACCCAGTGAGCAGAATAAGACCGTCGACCTCGTACACGGCCGACATGAATGAGAGCTGAGTATCCGTCAGCAAAGAAAACCTTAAGGGCGCCCCTGCGGACAGCAGGGGCGCCCACACGAAAAATGGGAACTCACCGAGTTGCCGAGCATGGCAAACTTTTGGTCAAGCTTTTGGCTGCGGTCAGCGGCTGACCCGCGTTCGGCGCCGTACGGGAACTCGAGGAGATGGGTGAACAGGAGCAGGTCGACCTGCTCGTCTGTCCTCGCCGCGAGGAACGCAGCGTACAGCGATTTCATCTCGCCGGCGGTGTATTTGTCCCTGCGGCCGAGCTCGCCGTCGAGATCACGGCGTGGCGCGTAGTCTGCGCCAAGTAAACGTCGCATGAGCTCTCTGCAGCAGTATAAATGATGCCACTCACCCGTAGTAACGTTCTTCAAAAACGCCTTGAAGAGATCGAATCGGCTGGCCATTCGCGGGCGCAGCATCTCGGCACTTGCGTGCGCAATCGTTTCCGTACGCTGGCGGAGAACGCTTGACGCGTACGTGAGCAGCAGCGTTTGATGGCGCTCGAGGAGCTCCAGGGCTCGCGCTCCTCGCCCAGTTGGTCGTCCATGGCCTTCTGGCGCCTTGGCACGCCTCTGTTGCTCCTTGCCAGCGTCCTGGAGTGCGCCTATAAGCGCGGCGAAGCTGTTGCAGAGGTCCTTCGACGTCGGGAATGGGAAGGAGTTCGGGACACCCGGGTCCGGGATGTCCAGGTATTCCTCGTCGTCATCAGCGTCGTCGTCCGCGGCATCTGCGGCGGCAAAGATGCGGGCGAACTCGGGGTCAGTCGCCATGTTGTAATCTTCGAGCATGGCCTCGCGCAGGGTGTCGAAGGTGATCACTGGCGGGTCTGGCGCCGGTCCGTCTGGTGGGGGTGCCCCTCCGTCTGGCGGGGGTGCCCCTCCGTCTGGCGGGGGTGCCCCTCCATCCGGCGGGGGTGGCCCTTCTTTTGACTGCGGCTCGCGCGGAGACGCGGGCGGCGGGACGGGCGGCGACGCGGGCGGCGGGACGGGCGGCGACGCGCGCGGCGGGACGGGCGGCGGGACGGGCTGCGGGGCGGGCGCTGGGATGGGCGCTGGGATAGGTGTTGCGACGGGTGCTGGATCTGGCGCGGCCGACGGCGGTACACCGCCGTCTGCCGCATTCTGAAGCTCGTTTCCGAGCTTCTCGTTGTTCTGGTTATTCTGGGCGTCGTCAGCCGGAGCTAACGAGGACCGGCGGACGTTCCAACTCACAGATATGACCTGCAAATTTTTTAGAATAGCAATGTCTCGTATATTGGACAAAACTGACCTGCTGAACTCGCTGCTGGGGGTCCCGCGTCTCGATCTCGCCCGGCTCTGCAGCAGGCGCGGTCTGTGAAAGGTTTTAGACGCATCAAGCTCGGGCGCGCACAGGTCCTGACCTTGGAGCTGGCGTGGGCACCCTTGCTTTCGGGGGTCTTCGCAGGGGCATCGCTGTCACTGTCACTTGCGCCATCAAAGGCGCCCTTGTGCTGCCACGAGTCAGTCGACATGACGGGCAAAACAGCAGGCGTACCAGTGCCGGGCGCTGCATGGCCGGTTGCTTATCGGTTGCCGTCGACGGCGCGGCCATTCGTCAACCTGAACCGGCAGTCAGTAAGACGAAAAAAATGCGCGTAACGTGACGCGCACCGTCCAAGACGCTCGCGTAAGGGTTTGTGCAGGGGTTAGGTGACAGCGGCCTCGCAGGGGCAGGACGCCAGCAAGGGCACGGTAACAAAGCGCGCGGGCGGAGTTTCAATGCGTGCGGCACGAACTCCCCAACTTGTGAACTCTGCTAGTATAGCAGGGTGACACTGCTAATAACGTTTATAAAAGCCTTAGAGCCAGTACACGCCCGCAATAAGGGTTTTATATGCTCTCATTGGGAATGGATGCTCGTTTCGTCTCAGTTCCCAGGAAACACATTACAAGCACGGTCTTGAGCCACAGAGCAGCATCCCCCCCATGGGAACACAAGGATTACCGGAATGGAGGGGTCCGGCGCGTTTATTGCCGTTCTACAGCTCTCATGCCTCCGTTTTATCGTACAACCGCGCTCTGTTGTCGGCTCGGGAATCTGGTCCATTGGACGGAATACGCACTGCTCACGAGACAATCACACTTCCTCTTGGCTGATATATCCGACGAAATTGACATTGGTCGCCGTTCCTCTACGCTTGAAGGTGTTGGGATGCACCACAGCGCCGGGATAGCAAGCGTGCGCGTGGATGAGTGAGGGAATACAACATGTGCACATCGGTACGAAGGATGTGCCGTGAGCTGGCCCATCTCAGCGTTCACGGGATAGAGACATAGATGGGAGGAAGTGCCTATCAAGACGAATTGCTCGACGTGCATGCACCCAGTCACTCACAGTTTGTAAGGCATTCCTCAGTCCAGCTGCATGATAACCCGGCGTTCTTCATGTTAACTGACCTTATTGGGTCTTCGGACATGCGCAGCGTTGATACCTCTCCTTACAGTATCCTTACAGTATACGACTCACCGGATGTACGCACGAGTGCGTATGTGGGTTGTTTCGAAGTGGGATTAAGGCCCGAAGGACGCAAGGTTGAAGCTCAAGTACAAGTACGCCGCATCGGAATGGCGGAGGGAACACAACATGCAGAGATGATCAGTAGTATTGGAAAGGGATATCCTCATATACGACATGACCCCTATCTATTACCCCAGCAGTGATCGGTCAGTATGAGACGTGTGAAGTTCTGGGAGCGGGGGTGAGACTTGATCGGTTTTCCAACGCGAGCACCCTTACCGGTCGTGTTTTCTCTCCACATACGCTTCAAACAGCGTATCTGTGTACTATGACGAACGATAAAACCAACGGGGACGAAGTGCGCGCGAATTGGCGCGGTGTTTGCAAGAATGGAGCGGATTAGCATTGAAAAAGCGAGTTACATTGCGGGCTACTGCGCGTCGACGAGAGGAACGTGTTTACAGATCAGAGTATACACAAACTGACGTAGAAAGGG
The DNA here is from genome assembly GCA_030578095.1 of Auricularia cornea. Lineage (NCBI taxonomy): Eukaryota > Fungi > Basidiomycota > Agaricomycetes > Auriculariales > Auriculariaceae > Auricularia > Auricularia cornea. Next base: position 4,862,748 of record JARLTE010000005.1, on the reverse strand, counting down.
CATTTGGTCGCGCGTGAGGCTGGTGGTGCGGTAAGAGAGAGCGACGGCGGCGGACACAGCGAGCAACCAGACGCCGCAATCAATCTTGTCCTCCGGGGTCTGCAAGGGCTGCGCGAAGCTCACAAGGGCGCGAGACTCCCAGGTGGTAGGCTCCGGCCCAGGCAGCTCATGGCCACGTGCAGCCGCGATCTTGAGGAGGGACGAGGTCATCTGCGCGACGAGCTACGGTGGCATTAGAATGGGGCAAGAAAACGCGCAGGAAAGGCGCAGAAATGTAATGCGTACCGGTACGTGCCTCTTCCAGGTCCTCGTAAAGCCAAAGCTGTCGAAATAGTCGATTTTACCGCGTCCAGGGTAAACAATCGCCAGAGACCAGTGGGGGTTCTCCCAGATGGGAACCAGGACCGCCTGCTTGCGCCAAAATGCGGTATCTTCGAGCTGCCTGTACAGGCGCGCGTTCTGGGTGCCTGGCTGTACTGCCCAGAGCGCGAAGTCGTCGGGATGGATGACCGCGAGCTTGTCCGGGTCCGGCGCGAGTTCCTTGATAAGTGCGGCGAGCCCGGCGTACAGAACGTCGCGCCCAAGCATCCTGTTGCTGGTGAGGTCGTGGAGACCCATCATGGGTGCAGAAAGGGCCTTGAACCCTGCTTCGGGCGCGCGGTACCGCGAGGGCGGTCGTAGGGGTGCCCTTGTCGCAGGCTGCGCTGATAGCAGCGCCTCGAGGTTCGGGTCGATGTGACTGCGCGAAACCTGCACCAGCGAGTTAGCGCAAAGCGGCAGACGGAGCACGGGCGTCAACAGACCGACTTGAACTCGCGAAATTCGACAGGAGGGCATGGCGATGCGTCCAGATCGGGGATCTGGACGGGCCCGAACACATCGCCGTCATCCGACCCATCCGCGCCGCTGGTATCCTCGTCGTCGCTATCGGGCGTCATGTGGTTGTCTGGCACCGCAACGGGTGGATGCTCCATGCGCGGCCGGTGCGGAGTGGTCGGCGGGGTAAGCAGAGCAGTCGAAGCGGAGCTTGACTTCTGGCTCTCAACGTTCATCATCGTGCTTGGTACCGCGGCCAGCGGTCCTTGCACGCCATCCAACGATACCCCGCGCGCCGCCTGGAGCCAGCGCTCGCGAGGGATGGTGAGGAGCTTGCATCCCGTTGCAAGGTCCTCGAGCCGGGCGCGCTCGCGCTGCAGCAGCGGCACATACAACGCGTCTGGGTGTTTATTAGGACCATTGCGACTGGAATGCGCATCAGAGCTCACTTTTGGGGTCCCCCAGCGCGTGTGCTACGGCTTTTCCTTCCAATTCCATCCAGTTGAACAGGTTTTGCTGCTCGCGTCGAAGCCGGACGCGTTCCTCGGCACAGCGGTCCATCACGAGCTGCGCACGGATGCCACGTCGTATTGTGCGGTCTGTGAGCCACGAGGCTGTGCCGTCCGGGATGGCCGTGACCCAGACGTCCTCTAGCAGGGATGGGTCGTTCTTCAGGGCCGTCAGGTCCGTCGGCAGCTCCTCGGGCAGCGGGAACGTCTTTCCCGGCGGTAGGAGGCTTCGAGCCGTCGCACAACACGTGTTGTAGCGCAGAATGGCCTTTGTGATGGCGGGTGCTCGGCGCTGGATGGCTTGGACGACTCTCTGGTGTTGCTTGGTGCCTTCAGCGGATGTCAGTGCTGCGCGGGCATGAACAACAAACAACACACCGAGTGGCTCGCCCACCCCGCCGGCAGCGCGGTCTAGGTAGTCCCACTCGAAGAACCGGCCGACGAGTTTATGCCGGGCGATGCACTTCGCATCGTACGCCATTATCAGCGCGCGAGCAAAGTCGAGACCGAACTCCTGGATACCCGGGAAGTCCTCTTCCACGTTCAGCGACGAGTAGAGGGCGTCGGCTTGGGCTGTAAGATCCACCAGAGTCTTCCGCAGCTCGTCGAGATGCAGGCGGGATTCGAGACTCGGCGGCTTGTCAGCCTCTCGCAGCGCAGTCTCTGCCGCCGAGATAGCCTCCTCGACGGCTTGAACCTGGTCCTGGATTGCCATAACGGCTTCCAGTTCCTTCTTGAGACGAGGTGCCGTCACTTCAGGTTATCAGAATCGCAGGGGCAACGGCAGGGGCAAGGACAGGGGCATGCAACGTACTTCGGCGCACGCGCAGCTGCGTTTCCCGCTGGTCGACCCATTGTTCGCGCAGAAATGCACTGCCGTATCCGCACAGCCGCAGTTCTTCCCGGGCCGCCGTTTCGCGCTTTTTGAGGAGCTTCCACTTGCGTGTAAGCCATCTGCCGAGCTCGTCGCGCATCTTCCCTGCAAGCCAGTCGACATGTCGATCCAGGATGATCTGACGGCGCTGGCGCTAAAAACTGAATCAGACTCAAGCTCTCTGAACGGATAGATACGCACATGGGTGCCACGGAGAATGGATATGAGTTTTCTGATGCGCGACCAAAGCCGCTCAACCCCCTCGCCATCCGTGAGGCCCATACCGTCCTTCATGCGCGGATTGTAGACCAGTTGGCACTCCCACTGGTGCGCGTATGCATGCATAGCGCTGGTCGCAAAGACGACACGACTTTCCATGCTGGCGGGCATGACCTCGTACTGGGGGGTATCAGAGGCGCCCCTACGAACAACAAGGGCGCACACACCGCGAGGAGGGACTTGTGGAGAACACAGCCCACATCATAAAGGTTGGTGATAGTCGCCTCTGACGGTAGGTGGAGCATCAGCCAGAGCAGCAGTGCGAGACTGTATTTCTGCTGCTCGCCCGGAGTATCAATGTTGCAGATGAAGAGCGGGATGTCATGGCGGCAGATGAGCGCAAAGAGGCCGCGGTCGTCGTGTTTGTCGCCGGCAGCCTTAATCCGGGACCCGTTGGCCGCGGTGTGGGACTTCTCGCACTGCTTAAGCGCGGCTTCTGGCACCTTGCACGAATGCTTGCGTTCAGGCCGATTGCGAGCCTCGTCGAGGGCACAACCCACGGCATCCACGAACTCCTTTGAAACAAAGGATTCTGGCGTGAAGTCGATCTCGGGATTGTCGCCCGCCTGAGCATTATGTCGTTGGCCGAAGCAGCCGTCCGACGCAACATGAAAGGAACCGCCCCTGGGAGATGATTAGAACGAGTGAGAGACGCGGGGGTACCCTTACTCTGACAAGGGCAGTGCTACTTCCGAGGTTGCAAAACATTTGCTGCACCGGCCAGCAAGATACTGGGAGATCGTCGTTCGTCCGACGGGGCTGAGCCCGTGTTTGAGTGCAACCTTGATCCAGTGTCGCGATGGGCCGTCTGCAAGCAGCTGTACGAGCAGCGGCGACAGGGGATTTCCCTGCAGCGGCGGCGCACTGTCCGTCGCCCCTGCTGGCGCCCCTTCGGCCGCCTCTACTGGAGCCCTTGCAGTTGCCCTCGCTGGCTCCCTTGGTGGTTCAGGATGCCAGGGAGCCGACTGCTTTCTTTCCGGAGCTGGCGCTGGTACAGCGACATCGTCCGCTTCGTCCTCAGAGTCCGATTCCTCGCAGTCCATGAGATCAGGCACCGGATCTTGGTCATCCTCGTCCATTACGTCCTCAACTGTCGGGAACGGCACACGCCTGGCGCGGGGTGCAGCAGGGGCACCAGTAGAGGCAGTCGCAGGGGCGGTGCGTGGGGTCCCGTACAGGACTGCACTTCGAGCGGCCGTGATTCGAGCCTGAACCAGCCGTTCTACCCTGGCCCGCAGAACGTCATACCACGTCAGCACCGGATTGATATGTTGACGAAATCCGTCCAATATGGGCTCTCCCTAGTAGAGAATGGTTAGAACACTCAGTGGAAACAGATGTCGTTACTGTGCCTTTGCATTGCGAAGAATAAATCCATTCCAGCGATGTTGAGCGTGCAGTGTTGCAGCGATGGACTCAGCGGAATTGGCTCCATTTCGCGCGAGATCTAGAAAGAAATTCAGCATATCAATCGAAAAAGCATAGCCAGGATAGCAGGGTGCCGAGGGAAACATTCCCTGGCGAACAAGAAAAACGGGCAAAGAAACATGCGAGCATAGCTTTATTTCCTTGACTTCACATTCTGTGGCGCTGTGAGCACACTCATTTAAGTCTTTGTGCAGCGCCTCACGTCGCATGTGCACATATGTGACACGTTGGTTGCGGGCTCCGATTGCGCATGTTAATCCAGAGCAACCCTCCGCAAGGGCGCCTCTGTCTGAGCCAGGGGTTAGCATGATGGAGTCATAAATGATGGACATACCGATAGGGGCGCCTATGTTGCTACCCATATGCTGGCCGTGGGCGCTGAGGCTGTACTCGAGCAAAGGGTCCTCGAGCAAAGGCAGCAGCTTGTTCCAGTGCTTGTAAGCCGCCACATCGTCCGCATCGGAAATCTTGGGCTCCCTGGGCTCCTTTTCTGGAATGTCGTAATAGTACTCGTCCCCTGGCCCGAACTGGACGAATTCTTCATCGACTGGCATTGGTGGGTCGTCGCGCTCTACTGGTGTCGGACGTGCAGACAGAACAGTTGGAGGTGACGGCATCACGGCTGGGACACCCCCGAACGGTGCGCTGATGCGTGGGTCCGTGGCCTTGCGCCGTATCTTCTTTTTTTTTATGCTATGCTGGAGCAACGTTGCCTGAAGAGCGGGTGCACCCTGGCGCTGCTGATTCGCGGCGTTGCGTTCGGCGTCTGCGCGGCGCAGTCGACGAATAACCTGGCGGGAAGGGCGATGTGCAAGAATGAAGGTGTTGGCGGCGGCGTTCATGTCTGGACGACGATAAAATTTGCCGGGATTCTCCGGTGGCGTCCTTCTCTGTCAATGCCCCTGTCACGTGCCGCAGGGGTACCCTGATTGCCCCCGCTGCACCCCGGCCCCGCCATCACCGCGCGTCTCTGACGAGGGCGCCCCTACGGTCTGCGAACAAGGGCGCCTTTGTCACTGGTGCGATGTGCTCTCCCCACGACGGTGCCGATGCTGCCAGTGAGGGCAATACAATGGGAATGTTTCCAATAAACATTGCTTGGCCTGATAGCATAGCCGGAAATCACCCTTTAATGATAGAGTGTCAATGCCTGTGCTCTGCTATGACCCGAACAATGCTGCCAGTTCAGAGACAAATTGCAAACTTATGTACAGATGCGAGAGACAGATAGACTACTTGCCGGCGTGAGAGCATTCAGAATAGCATTCCGTGCAGACATTTGAACACCGCCACCCGTACGCCGACGAGGGCAACTCTGCCGGCAACGACGGCACTGCTGACAAGGGCGCCCCGCCGCCCGGCGGGGGTACGTCGGTCATCTCTGACAAGGGCACCCCTTCAACTGAATCCCAGCAAGGCACGTCGGCGCCCCTGTCACGGATGACGGCGGCGCGTTAGCACCGGTACCCCTGCTGTCAGTGGCAAGTCTCACCGCCGTTGTAAAACAGTGCGCAGACTACTATATTCGCCATGTCATTATATGGCAAAGGCTGCATGGATCCCTTATGAATACAATGAGATGTCCTCTTCTCCGCTTTCGCCCGAACAACCCTGCCTAATTAGAGCTGGATTGTGAAAATTAACTACAGTTACGAGAGACAGATATACTACTCATGACCGTAAACAGATTCAAATAAGTATTACTTGTATGGTTCAGTCGCGTCGATTTGTAATGACATCGCTGCCCCCGCCGCTGCCGGCGACAATTCCAACGTGGGTGCCCCTGCGGCCGACGCGCGTCTGTGCTTCGACGGAGGCGCCTCTGCGGCCCGACGAGGGCAGCATGTGTCGGTGCTCCGACGGGGGCGCCGCTGCGGCCGACGAGGGCAGCATGTATCCGTGCTCCGACGGGGGCGCCGCTGCGGCCGACAAGGGCAGCATGTATCCGTGCTCCGACGGGGGCGCCCCTGCGGATGGCCGCTCGTCGATACCGGTGCCCTTGCTGTCAACAAGGGCGCCGTCGGTTGTACAATCACCATGACACATATTAGACAGAGCAACGAGCGTCAGAGATTCTTTTCAGATTCTCATACTGTACAACTTTCTCCGATTTGGCCCAAACAATCCTGCGATTCCAGAGATTACTCTCGTCAACGTCCTACAGTTGCGAGAGACAGATACGTCTGACAAACATGTTGAGATTCCTATATATTCCGACGATACGTAAATTGATGCCTTTCGTTCCTACGGCAGTGCAAGCGAGGCCAGCGTTGTTCGTTAATACGACGGGGGTGCCGCTGCGGCCGACGCGGGCAGCATGTCAGTGCGCCGACAAGGGCGCCGCTGCCGCCGACAAGGGCAGCATCTGTCAGCGCGCCGACAAGGGCGCCGCTGCCGCCGACAAGGGCAGCATCTGTCAGTGTGCCGACAAGGGCGCCGCTGCCGCCGACAAGGGCAGCATCTGTCAGTGTGCCGACAAGGGCGCCGCTGCCGCCGACAAGGGCAGGGTTGGTCAGTATTCCGACGTGGGTGCCCCTGCGGCTCGCGGGGGCAACGCCGGTAATAATACGCCATGGGTGCCCCTGCGGCCGGCAAGGGCAGCCCATCGTGTCTGTACACGCCCGGTTGAAATGTAAAAGCCACTCAGAAGGGACTGAATTCGACGCACCGTTGAGTGCAACTGTACTGCATTGCGCGCGAATGATCCCGTGCGCGTGCATTCCCCGGAGGTATATGTCAAGGGTGCCCCCGCCGTGCAGCAGGGGCATCCTCGATGTGTACATTATTGGGCACCTCGCAGCGCCTCTGCGGCATCCCAGAGCATCACCCTCCGCCGTATTGAGCATCCAGACTTCAGTTCGCGCCGCAGCGCCGTATCCGATTTGTGCCGCGGTGACGCATTAAGCGCCGGCGCCGACGGTTTTCGGGGTGTGCCGGCGTGCATCGTGCCAGCGAGCGCAGCGCCGGGATGACCCGGCGTGATGCCTGGGGCTGCGCCAGGCAGTACGGGCACCCATGCTGGCGCCCCCGCGGGCGCAACAGGGGCGGCCCAGCCAGCTGAATGGGAGGCATGCCCCTGCCCCCGCCCTTAGGTGCTAAGACCACTTTTGAGGCACCTGAAAAGTGGTCTCGGGTTACTCCGGTGCCCCCGGATGAGGTGGTCCGGAACAAAGTCGGCGCGTCTTTCAAGCTCCGCCGTTTGCGCTCTTCCCCCGATGCTACTCTGCTGCCTCGTTGCGTTATACTCGGATTCGTGCTCGTCTGTTGTAGCCTGGGCCATACGTGGTGCACCTATATGCGCGCAAGCCGCTTTCTTTTCTCGCAGTCAAGAGCCTGGTGCTGCTTGTTCTGCTCGTTCGGAGTCTTTGGACGTCGCTCTGCTCGATTGAAAACCCCCAAAGTCTCGAGCCCCGTGACACTCCGATTTCTTATGCTGAGTGCCACATTCTACTCACCGCGCATGGCAGTGCTCTCTGCTTGGACGTCGGAAGCACAGATGGAACCGATCTGTAATATTGTCTTTCGGCACTTGGACAACTCACAACGGAGCTTGGGCTAAGGCTCTTCAATTTTCCGAAATCTATAATGGTATTCTGCGCGCCATTCCGTCTCCCGTCTCTCATGCATTTGGGCTCGGCGAGGCGATGCCCGTTACGGGCGTCTCTCTGAAGGACGCGCGATATCACACTCTTTGCTGGTGCTGGTGGCCCCTGTGGAGGTGCCACTGCCCCAAGGGCCTGTCTTAGTCTCTGCGCGCCTTTTACCTTTGAACCACACGAGCACAAGCTCCTGATGCCATTCCTGCGGTTAGGGGTAGCGCCTATGTGTCCGCTTCCGGTGTGCTACGGAGCCGCCCAGGATATATAAAGAGTCTCAGACGGCCAGTTTGTTATCGATGCACAGCAGCCCCGCGAAACAATGACCTCCAAGGCCACGATGCGCCGCTCCGCAGACCTCTCCGGGCTTGTCTTTGCTGTCAGCGTCGCACGTGATGCGACGGACGGCGTGCCGATTGTCCACGAGATCCTCAGCGCGGTCTCAGCTATCGTCGCTCTCGCCGCCGTACGTTGTTCTTGCGTGCCACTTGCTTCCCTGACCACCTCTGTGTTAGAAAATCGACGGCAATCGAGCGGCATTGCACGCTCTCGCGGATAAGGCGCAGAGATTGGTCCTCAGAATCACAGCTGTTCTTGCAGAGCGGGCGCCGGAGGGTCAAGTCCGGAAAAGCCTCGAGGACATCCGCGAGTGCGTGTGCTGTCTCCGGGACTCGCTCGCTGAGCTCAGCACATGTGAAGGGTACTGCGGTCGGTTCAAGATCTGTTCGAAGCGCACATTGCGAAGCAGCCGATGCGACGGGCCATCAGCTACCTTCTGACCGTTCCGAGGGACGTCGGACGCCTGAACGCAGACCTGGAAGACGCTATGCAGGAGTTCCTGGTACGTTCCCGCTCCAGGATTTTGCGTCAGAAACGATCTCACCCCGGCTCGCAGCTAGTCTCAGCGCTGGATACGAACGTCCGGGTGCAGGAGAACGCGAGGTCGATCGGACCGGTGAGCAGACCCGCGGGCCGTAGCTACGCATAGTAGTCTGACGGCTCGCCAGTTCCGTCGAATGCACGATTTCGAGGTCGAGAAACTCCAATCTATCACCGTCATAAGGTCCGACGATGGATCGTGTACGGTGAATTACCATGCAGCTCGCGTCGAGGGCACGGCGAGGCTCTTCGTCGTGCGATTCTTCGAAGGCGCCCCATCGGCGTTGTCGGAATCGGGTGCGGGCGAACTGCATCGCAGAACGGAAGCGCATGATGGTATCCTCGCGCAAATTTCGTCAGTTGGGCCGGGGTCATTTCCTCGTGGAGCCTTGCTCACCGGCGCCAATGCATAGAACGGTTGACAAGTCACATCCCAATATCGCCTATCTGTACTGCAGGGGAACGGGAGTCCAGCAGAGTCGATTTGTCGTCCTTAGAACAGGTGAGATTTTAACGATCCTCTATCCCAGTCGTGAATGCCACTGAACTGTCTGTGTGCGCTGTGAGGATCATTTCCTCTGATTAACGTACCGGAGCTTACTCTCACATCTGCTTGGTCCATGGTGCGTATGCAATATTGAAATGCATATGATAACCCAACGGCGCTGCAGATGGGCAAACTGCTGGTCAGCGAAAGCCCGTTTCCGCGCGGCTCCTATCTCATCCGACATGAGGGTGCAGCACGTCACCTCACGCAGTTCGGAGCCGTCTGGTACCCTGACACCCACCGGCTGGCCGAGAACGTCTACCTTGACGACCGGGGCGAGCCCACCGTTGGTCTCATTCACGACCTGCAGTCGGCGCAGTCCATATCCTTGGAGAGGGTATACGAGAGCCAGCTTGTGATGTTATCTGAGGTACGTGAGCGCGTGCGGGAGAGGGTCGTGGATCTCAGTTTGTGAAAGGTCCTCAGCTGGGCGCATGGCAGCGTATCCCGTGACGATGACTGGCAGCCCAAATCGGATTGGCTGTTCAAACCCGCACTGGAGGCGGCCAGCGACATTGAGATCACATTCAGAAGGATCCAGCGCTCAGCCATCGCAAGTCTCGAGCCTCTCGACGACGATGCGCAGGCATACCTCCGCACAGCCGAGATGGCGCAGGTGCGCATGCCTGGGCACGCACAGTCGTTGTACCGGTCTCAAGCACTGTGTCGGCTCGCGATCGGACGCAACGACTGGGTCGGAAGCGGCCTGTACGCCGCCTACCATGCGGTACCGACGCTCGACTCGAGGGACGTGCACTCATTATGTATTTGGAACAAAGCAACGGAGCACTGAGGTCAGGCCAGTCCACCGCGTTGCCGCCGACGGAGATGACGTGCAGCACGGGCAACATCGTGTTAGCATTCCGCCGGAGGAAGCAGTGAAGTTCAGACAGGCGCTGGGGATCAGGATTCCGGACTCCGAGTCGCACTGTCGCATTACTACCTTCGAGTTGATGCACGTCGACCATGCCGCTACTGCGGACGGTCAATGGCGTCGCGTCCGCAATCACTAGCAGCCCCTGCTTCCGTCCATGTTGCTCGATTGTGGCCATTGTTCAGTATCATCACAGTTTAGCTTTAGGTTGTATTCTCCAGACGGAGAACGTCGTCGTCGAGAGCCAGGGCATCCGGACGCGCGGGTCGTGAGCTCCATACGTGAGTGCCCTCGCAAGCAGGTGCCAGCTACAAAGCACTCCCTCACGGGCGCAGAAACTGTACGCGGGCAGAGATCGGGGAACTCTCGGAGCCAGTGAGTTTCAGCAGCATCCAGTCTTGGGAAAGCAACGGCCCGTGGAAGAAGTGTAGGAGAGAACAGGGTCTGCAGGGAGCAAGACGGCACCGGCGGCACCTGCGATGTGCACACGCGCCACGGTGACGTCAGCTCATCGGCGCCCTGTTGGTGGTACGAGCAGCTCGAGCTTCATCGGACCTCCTGAGATGAGTCTTTAGGAGCACCCAGAATGCGCGGCGCGACCGCATGGAACTGGTTGGGCAACCGTCGGATGAGTTGGCGTTTAGATGACGGCCCGGGTCCGGAACAAACAGCGCGTGCGCATTTCGGGCTCCGCCGTCCCGGCTCTTCCCCCGATCCTGCGCTTCGATTCGGATGCGTGTTCTCTGCGCTAGCTCGCAGCTCTTTGGAGTTGATATTGATTGTTTCCCGCCCGCGGTTTCTGTTACTGCTCGACAGCACCACTAGGCGCAGTCGGGAAACAGGAAATGACCCGATCTGCCCGGCCCACCAGCTGCGCACTTTGCTTGCTGAACTGAAATCATCTCTTCTCGCTCTTTGGAATGTGCCATATCCGGGGCTGGCGGGGCAGCCTACAGCGTACGATGGACCGAAGTTCTTGATCAGACAAATCCGACGCAGCAGCCGTGCTCTGCAACAACAGTTTCGCCTGCGTGACAAATACCTGGAGTGTGGCCCGCGTCTACTATAAATTTATTTTTACGAACTCCGGGCTTCGTTGTTTGTCCGAGACTGAGCCGGGGGCCGCGCACATCGCTCGGTGCCTACCGTCTCATTGTACCTGTCTGGGATCCTGGCTCAGACAGACGTTGCGCTTCCAGGATGGCTTTATTCAGACGCCTTACACGCTGATTGGATATACCAGCAGTCCGCGCTTCTTGCGCGCAACTTCGGGCGCGCTCGAAGATTGCTTGGACACTCAGATTCTCGTCGTGCGAGCTGCGTGCATGCATTCAAGCAGATCTACTGAAATTGGTGGGAACTCTGGCTTTCTGTAGTGTCTCGGGTACAGACTGCGGAACGACGTGTCTAGCGCGTACTTTGGAGACGACAAGACGCAGTAACAAACGATCGCTTCAGCATCCCGATGCGCGGTCGGACAGGCACTGGCGCGTGCACACGCCGTTCAGGTTCGTGTTGTACGTCGAGCCCGAGAGGTGGTTGTACACGCAAGTGTTGTGCGCCGTGACGGCGGGGCCGTAGAGCGCCTTCGCCTGGAGGTTCGGCACGAGGTCGTGCCAGCTGATGCAGCACGTCCCGCCGTTGCTCAGACACACCGAGCGCGGCGAGTTGGGCAGCACGCGCGTGCTGTCGCGCAGCGAGTTGATGAGGTCGACGCACGTGTTGACCGGCGGGACGTGGCTTCCGTCGCACTTGACGTCGTTGGAGCCGCACGCGCGCGCCGAGAGCGCCGGCGTGGTCGTGAGGTTGCCACCGCCGTAGTACGTGAGCGTACCGACCGCCGTGGCCTCGGTGGCGAGAACGACGAGCTCGTCTGTCGCCGTCGCGGGGGCTGGGGCGGCGGTGACGGAGAGCGCAGTGAGAAGCGCGACGAGCAGCATCTTGAAGGCGGACATGTGGCGCAGTAGCTGAGCGTACAGTGCGGTCAGCGACGATGGCTCTGTGGTATGCTGAACACGGCCTACAATCTGGGAAAGAGCTGAAACTTGAGCGGGAGTGGTGGCGGCCCAGCTCCGTGCTCTGGAGCCCCCTTTTATACGCACCGTCTGAACGTATGATCTCAGAATCCGAGGAGCACGGCTTGCACCGGTGCAAGAGGCAGAGCCGCTTCAACGACCAGCTTGCGAAACGCCGGCTCGGGGTCCGGGAACGGCGTACAGCTTTGTCATGCTTAGGCATCGGTGGCTCATCAAACACCGGAAACGTGCGATCGTTCGGTCAACCAAGCCCGGGATGCATGTTTATTGGTACGCTGAATCGCCGGTTCGCCACCAGCCAGCCGGCGTTATCTAATATCATGTCATCCTCTGCCTCTCGTGCAACTCCGAGGGGACTTGCAGCCCAGCTACCGGCTGTGAAAGTCTTTCATGGCGCTCTATCAGCGTCAGACGTTCCAGCGGACGCGGAATGACGCAGTACGGCGCGTTGGACTAAGCTAGACGATAGTACCTGATAACCAGCTCCGCACGGTGAGCGAGCACACAAACATGTTTGCGACGCGAAGAGTGGCTCATCCAGGTCCGGGAGTACAGAACACTCGCTCCGGGCATACAAGCCCGTACATGCTGATGCGCATTTCATGCCAATAGGGCTGTGCTGCGGGCCTGTACCTCTGCTCTTCTTGCACTGCTAGGCTGTCGCTCCGGCAACGCATACTCAAGTCTCCGCAGATCGTCGTCATTATGCACTGGTACTTGTAGCCATGCTCCGGCCGTTTATGGACCATCGCTCGCAGCAATTGACCACCGTTCCATGCTCCTCTACACCCGTGCCCCTCTTTCTCTCGTTGAGTTTATGCATTGAACCTGGGCAGCTTCGGGTCACGCGACCTAATCTCGGCGCTGAGAAACGTCTACATTCGGCATTTTGCATGGCATGATGATGGGCTGTGAAATTTTACAGATACTTTGGCGCTACTCTGACTCTCAGGGAGCGTCCCGCTCGCTGTGCCTATGCCGGTGATGCAACCCAATGACTGGCGTTTCGCAGACGTCGGAGATCATTCAGTGTGGCGCACAACTAGGGTGGCTCGCAGAGTTAAATGTGCTCGTATGTCACAGATTCCGCCGACGGCGCGCTTGTACTGTAGGGTGTAGCGTTTTGAACACAATGCCTGTGACCCACGCCAAGGTTAACAACGACACAGCTTCTGAGCACCGGGATGATAAAGCTAATTCTTGCAGGGTCCGGCGTTTCGCACGCTGGCCGCGGAAGCGGCGGACGGTGGTGCCGTCCTCCTCGGATCCTGTGAACTCGGTGCTCATACCACGATCCGGTGCGTATAAAAGGGTGCTGGAAATCACGGAGCTGCCCTACGCTCACTCTCATTCACAGCTCAGCTCTTCTATAGCACGTGAGTCATGATCCGGTCTGCGTCAGAGCCCGCAAGTCCGTTCTCGCTGATCCTGGCCTCCAGATGTTCTTCTACAAGTCCCTCCCCGTCACCGCGGCCGCTGCGCTCACCATCAACGCCGCGCCGGCTCTCGATACGGCGACGGACGAGCTCGTCGTTCTCGCCACCGAGGCCACGGCGGTTGGTACGCTCACCTACTACGGCGGCGGGAACATCACCAGCGCGCCGGCGCTCTCTCCACGCGCGTGCGGCTCCAACGACGTCAAGTGCGACGGCAGCCACGTCCCGCCGGTCAACACGTGCGTCGACCTCATCAACTCGCTGCGCGACAGCACGCGCGTGCTGCCCAACTCGCCGCGCTCGGTGTGTCTGAGCAACGGCGGGACGTGCTGCATCAGCTGGCACGACGTCGTTCCGAACCTCCAGGCGAACGCGCTCTACGGCCCCGCCGTCACGGCGCACAACACATGCGTGTACAACCACCTCTCGGGCTCGACGTACAACACGAACCTGAATGGAGTCTGCACGCGCCAGTGCCTGTCTGACCGCGCGTCGGGGTGCTGAAGGGATCGTTTGTTACTGTGTCTTCTGGCTAGGCGCTAGATCTGTCGTTCCGCAGTCCATAGGAGAGCATCTCTGGATAGTTTGTACCCGCCAATCTCAGTCGATTTTCCTGAATTTAGGGATCTTGGCCAGTCAGGAGAGAAGCTCCATCGCTCAATGACCGGCCTTGGCATCTCGCACCAGAAGCCCATGGTCCCGAATGCTTGAAAGACAAGACAGGGGATAGCCCCTAGGATCGCCAGCGCGGGGACAAGGCGTTCGCGCCGTACGAAGAGCTAGCACAGGCGGCTAAACCGCAGCCCATTCACTGCTTGGCTTACGATCCTGGTCGCGCAGCCTACCGAACGTGCTACCCGTCGCATTGTGCGTCCTCCCGGGCGTGCAGCTGCTTGACTCTGCGGGTCAGCTGGACGTACTCGGGACGCTCACCGGGGCGCACGATCGCCAGCCTGTCGACGTCGCACCTGCACGAGTCCGCCAGACTGGACCCTGATACCGAATGAAAGCCCGCGGGCTGTGATAGACTTGCGCCCAGCTCGCCGCTGCGGAGAAGGCGACGCAGCTTGGGTGCGTATCTGAGCAACAAAATCTGACGCAGTCCGACTGAGGGCTGGTTACGACCCCAGAAACCGTGCCGATAGAGCTTCCGCGCATCCAAGAGCAACAGAAGCACAGCTCCAAGTCCATGATGAGCGACTGCACCAGCGCGCGGTGCGCAAAGGCCAGGCTGCTCAACAGTCAGCGCGCGACGATGCCCACGGCGCTACTTGATGTAGTGACAGTACGACCCCACTTCCCGTGGAATCAGCCGCTGACTGGCCGCGTTGTAGCTGCACTGGAGCTGCCAGATTGGGTGGGTGCGTCCGACATCGAGCGCGCCGGGCTGTCGATGGCAAGCTCTGGACGCGTGGTTCAGGCTCCGCTGTTAGCGCTCTCCCGCCGATGCTCCGCTGCTGCCCGATTTTGTGGCCTCCCGGTCCCTTCCCTTGCTTGGATTGATTGATTTCTGCGTAGAATCCTGTTGTATCTGCCCGGCTTCCTCTGCTCGCATCGAACTACATATTAGGATTCAGCGTCGCGCTAGCACATGCAACCGCCTGCACCGACCTTGCTTTGCACCTGCGCGCTCCTCTTTCGACTAGTCTGTGAGACTGTTCCACTCAGCAACACGATGCTCGGGTGAAGGTTCGGCTCTCTGCCCGGGAATTGGACTCTTTGCCGCACATACGGCTCGGCTTTATTCGGACCTGCTCCCGGCTTCAGGTTGTGCGCCGAGCTGTGGTACCTACAATTGGCTTGATCGACTGCTACGCCTTGTGATCAGCAATTTGTTTGCACAACCGCTACATGGCACGGCGCGCTCTTTTCATATCTGCTGTCTGGAAACTACTGCTGCGGCTCTCAGAGAGAATGGAACTAATATTTCTACCGCTTTCCATTCGTTCCTCCAGCCACGCACTCCCTGCGACAGGACGCGTTAGATCATACGCGTGCTTCGTCAGACCAGGCGGATATGGTGCAGGAAAGCATGCGAAGATTTCTAACAGCGCATACTGCATACCTCCGTCGTTAGGGAGCTTCTTGTTCCATGTCTATGCCCCACGGCTGCGCGGAACCATCCTGTTTCGTGCCTCGGTGACCCCGGTGTCGTGTCATCGTGTAGAGAGGTCAATGCGCGCTTCCCGCTCTCAGTTGTGCTATACTCCCGCTCAAAGCTCGAGGCTTGCGTCTCACTCTGTGAACGCTAGTGCGATGCGCTTCTGAGGCACGGTACATTGAAGAGAGTGGCTCCGAAGTTACATTGTATAGCTGCTATCCGACGACATCCAGGGGTATCTGGTGCTAGATACGTGTTCGGGGCCGTACATCGTGTCTCGTTCAGAACAGATCGGAAACGGGAATCCGGTCCCACACGCGCACAGTCTGGTCACGCGACCCCGATACAATGCGCGTCCCATCCGAAGACCAGGCCACCGAGTGGACCCAGTCTGTATGCCCCTTGAGCACACCGACTGCCCTGCCCTCGATGGCATCCCAGATATATATGAGGTTGTCGGACCCACCGGACGCACAGTGCTTCCCGCTCGGGGAGAACGCGACAGACAAGACCTCTCGGGTGTGGCCGGCCAGAGTGTGCGTGAGCTGGCGCGTTTCTGCATCCCATATACGGACCACGTTGTCGGCGCAACCTGCGGTGATAGACCTGCTGCCTGGTGAAAATTCGACCGAATTAACTTCGCCGGTGTATCCAGGCAGCGGATCTCCAATCGGCCTCAGGGTCTGCGCATTCCAGAGGCGGACACACTGCGAGCCTGAGACTATCCGTGTGTTATCGTCAGAGAATGCGACTCCCAGCATGATTCCCTCGTATTGAGGAAGCCGCTCAGCCCCCGCAAAATTTCCTGTGGCAAGATCCCACATCTGGGGGCCATTGCTTGTGCCAGCCACTATGCGCGACGCGTCGGGCGAGAATGCAAGGGAGCATGCGAAGTCTTCTACTGGACTGAGGACCCCCGTGATAACAATGCTGTCTCCCTCTAGCTTCCACGTTTTAATGGTCCGATCACTGGAGCTGGATGCCATGAGGGTCCCGCAGCGGGAGATGGCAATGCCGAGGGCGGAGTTCGTGTAACCTGAGGCGGGGTTGCCTATACGCTTCCCGCTTTCGGTGTCCCAGACAAGCAGACCGTCGCCATACGATCCTGAAACAACCAGGCTCGGAGAGGCGAAGCTGACCGAAATGGCCGCGCCCGTGTGACCGCGAATCCCAAAGGGGAATGACTCTGTGGGTATATCAGATAAGCGGTTCCTCCAATGCTGTGTCGTTACCATGTCCGCCGCTGGATGGGCTGCGTAAGACAGCACTCAGGAGCCGAGTTTCAGACCGCCTTGAATCATATGAGCGATTCAAAATGCCGTCTCGCAGTGACGTCAGTCCATGTAGAGCTTGACGCGCATTCTCTGAGCCGTGTCTGCGCTGCCAACACGCGAGAGCCAGGCTGTCGATGTGGCCATATATTTGGCGATCCACCAAGGACTGATGCCCCGTATCTGGGGTCCATCAGGATACGATTTACTGAAACTCCACAGGGGACGTACCAGATTGTAAAAGCAGATTCAGCGCCTCCAAGTCGGACTCCCCGAGCGTGTCCCTATCCTTCCAATATTCTTCTGGGTCAGAGATCAGGAACCGGCCCGCCGTCGTCCATTCGTCAAGCTCCATGTCAATGGACCTGGGTTGTGACTGGACGTTGTAGTCCTCGTAGACGGTCTGGTGTATTCTTTGATACGGCTGTACACACCGCTCACCGCAGAGATGCGGCCTGCAAGGTGTCTGAGGGATGTGCAATGATAGCAGCACAAAAACCACTTACCAGCGTGTGACGGAATCCTCATCCCTGTACGACAGCCTCTTGATCGGCAAGCACTCGAAGAAGCGCCAAACTGGTGTCATAGACGTGGATGGTCGTACGGCTTCCCACTGCATGGGCTCGTTCTTGATCCTCAGGCCGGCTATGGTGGCCTCGAGCGACATCCAGCGAAGAGCCGGGCCGAATTTGTCCAGAGTCGTGTTTATCGAACTTCCCCCTCCTCTAAATCGTGGATGAGATCGGCTTTCACAGAAATTCCAATGCGATCTTCGACGCACATGTCCGAGTGAGACCCGGCAAACCAGACTTCTTTTGTGTGGGGTTTCTCGCCCCGTATTCTCCAGCGGTCTGGCCCATTACCTCCTCTTGCGAACTCCGGTAGAAATTTCACGCGATATTCGTGTAACGCAATGGCATGGCGAAAGAAACACACGTGCTGCATACCATCAGTCGTCATCGGCAAGGTTTTATCCCTGATGACGCCGACTGATGACACGGTATCCCTGGGCGGTGTTATTCCAGCGACGTTCCAATGAGAAATTGACGCACCAGGCTCCAACCAAATGGACACTGACATCGCGCGAGAACGTGCGCCGAAATTTCCACTGCAGATCGCCGGGTTTGAATGCGGCCGCCATTGGTGTCGCAGGTGGCCTTTCGCGCGGTATGAGGCGCATTTTCTGGGTGGGCGAGGTGTTAAAGAATCTGACTAGCCTGCTCCGACAGCGCGCCAGAGCCCCAGGCAGTGAGACCTCCGAGGCTCTGCCAGCGAGACGCTGCAGTCCGGACCATATTCCGAGGCAGAGCTCCCGCGGACGTTCAGCGTGCGAACGCATCCACTTGACTCCCCGCCAGGTTGAGATACACTCCGGGATCCAGGAGGAAGACGTCTCTTCCTTTCCGGAAGCAGCGTAAAGCTCGTACGCGCTACATCAATGAGCGAGAGGCGATGAAAAGCGATAAGCAGCATACAAAGGGATTTGATCGTTATTTCCCTTGTGGAGGAGTCCAACCTGGACGCTCTCAGATAAACCTATCAAGCGTGGTAGACAGCCTACAGTTTTGATCATCGCGGATAGAGCTCTCACTTGGTACGCGCCCCGAGAAAATCCTATTGATAGTCAGTACTGGTACCTGCACACAGCGAATGTCATGTGTGTACCAAATAGAAAGATCCGGTCGCCCTCCTGATAATTGTCGACGAGCCAGGCATACGCGCTGATAATGATCTTCTCGAACCGACTATGGAGTGATCAGACCTCATCAATTGCATGCTGCTGCCGACGTACAGAGCAAACGCGAGATCCAACTTGTTCGCGATGACTTGCACGTAGTAGTTCCACGACTTCCACGACGGCTCGGCATACGTGCCGATGCCGCTGTTGTAGAATGTCAGCTGCTTGTCGCTCTTCTCGAGGCGGCTGTAGAGTTCAACGACGTTGGTATTCTGCGCATCAAAAATTCTCAGGCTGCGTTGCCGCACGTCGGCGCGCAGTGTCTCACCTTCATGCCAAACTGGTTTGATGTGCCGTCTATGCAAACAACGAGGTTGCGGCCCCCGCCCGTTTTGCAGTCTTCGCACCAATCGGCGGCAGGTGTCGGAGCAGCAGGGGCCCCCGCTTCGCCGCGACGACTAGGCGGCACCTGTGTGACTGATGAGTATGGTCTCCACTCTCAGTATGCGTCAACTCACACCAGCAGAAGAGGCGAGTCCTTCCGTCGAGACGGCCGGCGCAACCGCTGGCGGTAGCGGAGGGCCTGAATCAACAGGCTGATCGGGAGACAGAGCAGGCGTCGAGTAGGCGGGCATCAGACAGTAGGCTTTCAGCGCAGTGGGGCGTGCGCTGAACGATGTGTCGGACAGCAGTATGGGTTGCGAACTGAGGGGCGCAGCGCTGATAGGGAGCACTTTATGCCATCCCAGATGCACGCGCGCCGGACAACGGCACGCGCAAGTCTACTGGTAGGCGGCAGCACAAGGGCATTGTGGCAAGTTGGGAAAGCTTCCAGCATAGCATAGCCGGGAATGGACGGCGCGGTGTCAGTAAGAAGTCTCTAGGGCAACGCGAAGGCGGAGCACGGCACAGCATCTCGGATATGGAGGATACGGTGAGTTCTCAGCCATTCGGACGGGGTGTTGAGACGATCCGGGCCAGGTGCGCATACGCCGGCACGATAGGAACCAATAGCGTCACAGGTCGCGAGGGTGCTAGGTGTCTAGCCAGTGCATCGGAAGATAGCACAGGGACGGCGCAGCAATGGATATGGGCTGCTGAGGCCTAATAGTTGTATACGCGCTCATCATTCCCGCCCGCTTGAAGGGAGCAAATGCGTTGAAGGGGTGTCCGATCGAGACGCCAGGTGCGCGAGTCGAAAGCGCCGCGTGCCGCGGTGGGTCTCCGCACTGCACCAGCCAATACACTGCATGGCAGAATCATCAGACGGGAACTGCGAGCAACGAGGTTCCGAAGGCAATCCCCACGGGCACAGATGCACCGCGGCAGCGCAGTGCTCTCCAGACGCACAGCTTCTCGCATACGGCTGGCCACGAGATCTGTGCGGTCCCTGAGCCCCCCGACGGTCTCACCCGTTCCCGTTACCGTTCCCGCGGCTGAAGGAGCGATATTGCAGCTCCCGCGGCGCGACAAAAGCAATGTTGGACGTCATTCCCGCTACAGCGTTTGAATATGGAGTCCGTTCAACCAGAGTCGCAGGGCGTAGTCAGGAAGCAGTGCACCGCCGTCGAGGAGCATAAGTTCGGTCTCTAGCAGGTGTGTCCGGCCAGAAGGATAGGGAGCGGATGTGTCGCGATGAACGGAAAGCAATACGACCCCGGCGGCTGACACTAGTTGCAGACTCCAGAAAACCACTTCAATAGATACCAACTGCCGAGATTACTGAAGAAGTTCAGGGAGACGACCGGCGCCAAATGCGAAATTAGCGGGCGAGAGCTCGACGGCGCGCCCGTCGCAGTGGGTGGCAGCATCTGGCACCGAGGCGAGGGATGGAGCTCAGAAGGTGGAGGCATTAGTGACGCAAGTAGAGGCTGGCTTCGGGAAGCAATCTATATCCCCTGTCTAGACGCTGACGTGGAACCCGGGCCATCGGGGGATTCCCCGGAACCTGATATCGGCATTGCGGCCTTGGCGGCGTATTGCGGTCTTTGCGGACATTGCGGGCATTGCCGGGTGATTACCAAGCGGCTCCAGGCGCCATCAGAGGCCTGGCGAGGGCATTGTAAGAGCATTGTATCGGGTTGGTAACGGCACACCAAACGACGCAAGGCTGAGGAACTGGCCAGCGTATCGCTTGGTCATCCGGTCACCACCCAGCGGATCATTGTATTCCTTGCAACGGCATTGCCACTGATTGACCTGCCATTGCATGCTTCCGGGGAAATCCCCGATGGGCAAGCTGGGCACGTTTCAGGCTCCGCCGTCGGACTTCGGTGCTCTTCCACCGATTCTGCGGCGTACGCCCGTTAACGCTTCCAACCGCCCAGGCACTCCGATGCTTTTCTTTCACGTATATTTGCTGATGTATGAGCCAACCTTCCAATTTGGGCTCGACAAACTAGATCTGCGCGGTCGCCTCAATGCATCCTCTTGTGCGGCTACGGGCTTGACCCTCGGAGCCTCCGTCACCGTCGCTCAATGTGACTTCCCTCCGCGGCGTACCGCTCGCCTTATTTACATCCGCTGTTTTAGAGCCAGCCGCTTTCCCGAGAGCGCCTGCGCATTGTGGACCGACCAGACCCGTTTGTGTTCGTTGGACCACTTAATCCATCTAACGCGCCCGTCTTTGACTGGTAGTGCTCATAGTTGCAGTCTGCTATGTCCGAGGCTATCGCAAGGTAGAACACCTGGGCATCGTCTCGCCCGTTGGTCGTTCTTTGCCCAAACAGCATTTCTCCGCGCGTGTCTTGTATTGACAATGCACACGCGGCGGGATCTGGATCTAGCGGACCCATGATTTTGTATATGGCTCTCCTATCCGAGGTTGTCTTGATCGCAACTCCTGCGCAGCGCCTCATACGACACCCCTCGCCAAGTCGCGAGCGAGCGAGCGCGCAGCAGGCACGCTCAGAGTAGCTGTGGTACACCTTGGGCCACGCCTTGTCTGAGGTCTTCCCTCGCAAGGATTCATTTCCCATGAACGCGCGGGGCGGTTCATCTAATCCGCGCGAATTCTACATCTTGGCACAGTCGCCTCAACACCGGATATATGCGTTCAGTGAGATTTCATCACGCTGTTCGCTGCACGGGCGTGGACTGGTACAGTTTCCAAGTTAGGTACCATGCGTCGAATCGGCTGCGATTGTAGGGCGACGTGAGGGCGTCAACTGCGGAGCATCAGAGGGGAGGATAGGATGTCCTTGACCTTTGCTTGTGCTATACATCCATGTGGCAGCCGTTACACTGGGAGCTGAGCGCTCCACAAGATTAGAGCCCCTCAGGACACGTGTCCTATTACCTCGTGCGCGCCGTCCGGTGGGCTCGACGAATCCATTGCGGTTCCGATGGGTCCCGCAGTACGCCGCTGAGAAGTTGACCGGCTCTTGCGCACTTCCCCAGCTAGAGTCGCCGCCCCGGGCGCAGCTAAGGGTCTCGATTTCTGGTGAAGATGGGACGGCGCGCGCCGCATCCTTCACCATCTCACTACATGCTCCTCCTGCTTGTGGTAGCATTGCTGAACGTAGCTCATGCGCGGCAAGTCAATGTAACGATTGACGACACCGCCGGCGACGCGCGCAGTGGTCTGCTGCCCCAGTACATACCAACGGACGGCTGGGACGGCGGAACGGACCCCAGAGCGTTCAACGGCACCTAGTACGTCGCTCATTTGTATTCATACAGCACTGACAGCAAGGCTACTCTGAACGGTCACTTTCGCAACTCTGACTTACCCGGGAACATTTCTATCCGCTTTACAGGTCTGCGAGACCTACTGTCAACGCAGATGCAGCCTGATCGCTGTCTCAGGCACGAGAATATACACCTACTTCGGGTTATGGCCGGCCAACCGTGGATCTGTCGTTCTTCCTGAACGGCGATTCCGCGAGACGGTACACGCGCGGGCCCGGCGGGGGACCCGGTCCAATGGACTGGGTCTATGGGGAGATGGCTTTTAGGAGCGACCGGCTCGCGGAGCATACGCTGCTCGTCGTCTCGCCCGGTGGCGAGGCCACGACGCTGCAGTTCGACTATGCGATATACACGTGCGTCAACGGCGCTGAATCGTGCGCTTCTTGATGAGGCCGCAGGACCGAAGACTTTGAGACGGGGGACGAAGACCATTCGAGCGGTACCGCTAGTAGCAGCGTATCGATGCCGACTGGTACGCGAGGCACCCATAGTACGACCATCCCGACGAAACCATCCACCACCGCTCCCCGCGTACAATTCAGCACAAGCCCCGACGGGGGCACGCAGAGCAGCGCAGCGTCCCGTAGCACCCATCATCGGTCAACAGCCAGTGCAACCCACCCTGGCCACACAGCAAGAGCAGCCCTCAGCGGCGCGATTGCCGGTGGCGCAGCTCTCGTTCTCGTGGTCGCGTTTTGCGCGGTGTGTGTCTGGCGGCGCAGACGACGTCGCTCAGCCTCAGCCAGCGCACTTCGGCCGTTCCACGAGCGACGGAATCCCCAAGCGAATGAGGACGCCGCCTCCCATAAGAAAAGAGTGTGGCGCACCATGTTCGCGAAGCCAGCTATCCGCGCGGAGAACGAGCGGCAGCTGGGCGAGATCGCACTCCCCAGACGGGCCGCTGCGCCGCCGCCGTACTCGGATAGCAGTCGTCCACTGTGCAGGCATAGCTGAATTCCGAAGCCTGAGAGGGATTAGGACCGGGAGGAGAGCTGGAGATCAACGACGCAGTGATGGGCAACGGAGGAGCTCGATCGCGACTGTGGGGCCGCATGCGATGCGGTACGCAGAGACGGGAAGACAGAGAGCTGGTAGCTGAACGTTCGCTTAATTATCTCGTCACGCACGTCGCGAGTCCGGAAAGCCAGAATACAGGGTCGCGCGGGAAGCGTAGATCCTCCATGGGTTCCGGGCACACATTCTCTACCTGTGATGGCGAGGATGCTCTGAAGGCAGGTCACAGTCGCACTGACAGAAGGAGTGCGCAGCATGCGCTAGACTGCGGACAGCCGAGGAGTAACGAGTACGGCTTCGGTAACGAGAAGCTGGACCCAGCGTCGCCTTCACCGCGTCGTCATACCGGAAATTACGCGCCCCGAGAGCAGTACAGCAGAATCAATTGTGCAGCGTTGCAGCTGCGCCGGCGGAAAGAGAAAAGCAACGGCAGGGGGGGCCGCCAAAAAACCGTTGACGCGCGGAAAATGTGTCCGTTGCCGGTTCGGAACAAGGCCTGCCGCTGTTTCAGGCTCCGTTGTTTGCACGGGAGGCTCAGTTCTTGCGGCACCTCCAGAGCGGTGTATCAACCACTCTGGTCTCTGCTTCTGTCGCGGGCACTCGTGATCTTATTGATCCCGTGCAGGCTGAGTGGCGAATCTAATAACGTGGGCTAACGTGGGTTACGCACTCCCTATCCAACGATTCCACCAGATACAAAGTAAATGCGACCGCCGGCTGAATGCGCCTCAGACGTCTCCACCGGAGGTTGAGCTGTCTATTCCGCATTCAGTTCGACCCTAGTGCCGTCCGCCGGTGCTCGGCACACCGCCTTGGGAAGCTGCTACGGTCCTAAGGGTTGCTGAAAGG
Organism: Auricularia cornea; assembly: GCA_030578095.1. Classification (NCBI taxonomy): domain Eukaryota; kingdom Fungi; phylum Basidiomycota; class Agaricomycetes; order Auriculariales; family Auriculariaceae; genus Auricularia; species Auricularia cornea. The sequence continues at coordinate 4,838,871 of JARLTE010000005.1, read as the reverse complement.
ACCCGGGCGTAGCTAAGGGCTTATACTTATCCCCGTTTGGGATAGGCAAGAACGGGTCGCATTCTCTGCAAGCCTCATGCTCCTATACCTCCTCCTGGCCGCACTGGTTCCCAGCGTCCTCGCGCGCCACTTCGATGTAACTGTTGACGACACCAACGGTGACTCACGGAGTGGCCTTCTGCCCCAATACATACCTGAAGACCGCTGGAGTCGCGGCTCTGACCCGCGCGCAGCATACAGCAATTAGTGCGTTACTTGTGAGTGTTCGTAGGGCACGAACGATAAATATTCCGGCAGCCACTTTCGCAACTCTGACCTCCCAGGCAATATCTCCATCACCTTCATCGGTCCGCGCAACACGGTGCATGCCTCTTACATGGCTGATTACCTATCCAGGTTCTCATATATCGGCCATCTTCGCGTTCTGGCCGACGGACGATGTGGAACTGCTGTTCTTCGTCGATGACGGTCCGTCGCACCTGTATGCGCGGGGGGCAGACGCCGGGGCCGGAATCGTTCCCGTCGACTGGGAGTACAACATCACGGCGTTTTACAGCTACGTGCTTCCGTTCGGCGAGCACACCCTGCTCATAGTTTCGGCCGGCGGCAAGGGCAACGCTCTGCGGTTTGACTACGCGGTCTACACGTGCGTCCACAAGCACAGCAGCATGCAGCCCTGAATCAAGTCCGCAGCACCGAAGACACTGAGACGGGCGAAGACGATCACCCCAGCAGCCCTGTTAGTGAGATCAGATGGAACCCGACGGCACCGCAGACGACCCCCGGTTCGACGCGCACGTCTTCAGAACCTTTAGGCGCAGGCATAGGAAACACTGAGTCTCGGACCGAGAGCAGCCCCGCTTCGCGCAGCGTGCACCAGGAGCCCACTTTGGGCCCGACGCGCGCCGGGCACACTCAGAGCCCAGCATTCCGCGGTGCCCTCGGCGGCGGAGTGTCCCTCTTCCTCGTGGTCTTGTGCTGCGCAGTGTTATACTGGAGACGCAGGCGGCGCCGAGTCAACGTACTCCGGCCATTCAACACGCAGCGGAATCCCCGTGCGGCTACAGCAGGCGCCGCTAAGAGCAGAATCTGGAGCGCGCTGTTCGCGAAGCCGGTGGGAGCGGAGGACGGTGTAGAGCTTCGGGCACAGCTCGTGCGCGTCCGCGCGCAGATTGAGCAGCTTATGGGCGAGATCGCGAGGCTCAGGCGCGATGCTGCGCCGCCGCCGTATGCGGATACCAGTCGCAGAGCTCGATGGTCGCGTCTGTAGCATGGCTAACGCGCTAACGTCGTGACGGAGACGGATCATCGAGTGAACGTCTTGAAGGAGGCGTACCGGCAACAAGAGGTGCTTATGGACGCCTAGAAGGTACATGATACGGCATCTCCCATATGCAGCAACGAGGAGAGCAGTGCAAGGCCGGGACCGCGAAAGATATGGCACTCAAGATAATGTTGCGTGAGGGAGGGCAGGTCAAGGTATCTCGCAAGATCCACTCCCAGCGACGATCGACGTGCTGCACGAGGAAGAAACGGAATGCGAGAGCGGGATACCGGCAGTGCGTATCCCAGAGTCTCAGAATGTCCACTGGCCTAGCAGTGCCGACATATACACCGGCTTGTGGCTTCTCGCGCAGAGACGGTCAGGGTGACACAACAAACAAGGCGCTCTAGGACGTGGTAAACGTTGTACCAGACACAGTAGCCGCTCCAGATGAGCCGACAGCGGGTACCCGGCGCAGTGCTGCGAACACGGTTGCAATGAGAAGCGGAGCGTCGTCCGAGCCGAGTAGGACTCAGGATATCGTATCATTTAAAAAACGGAGCAGATAGCGCAAGCTGATGGGTGTGCAGATGTGTCGTGGGATGCGCGCCATGCGCTCCTGACAGAAAAAAGTATCCGTGGATGGTGGACCGGGACAAGTGTCAATCCGCGTTTCGGGCTCCGCCATCCCTGCTCTTCCTCTCGTCTAGTAATGATCCAATCGGTAACCGTCTACGCTCGGTTTTCCATTCTCGGACCTCGTGATCCATAATTGCGCTCTTTTTAGCCCACTGCCCGCGCCTTCTTCTTCACGAGCCGCACCTGCACAGTGCTTACTCTCATCCTGGTACTACGGTGGTATCGCGATGCTGGTATCTTGCTTCCGCTTATTACCCACCGAATTGATGACGACGCTGTCCGAGTATCAGCTGTTTTTGCCTCGAACGACGGGGGGCTGCGCGATTTTCGCCTGCGGCATTTTTGCCGCTTGATAAAGGCGGCCGTCTGCGGCAGTTGCTCCCGTGTATTCCCCGTTCCCCCTCCAGATTGTCCCTCGACGCTTGCGCTCGCTCAGTCGCTTGCGCTGCCCAAGCCGCGAGTATGCAGCGAACTCGAGTCCCAGGGCGGATCGTAGATCGAAATCGTTCACTGGCTCAGTGGCTGACTGCCCGCGTGCCAGTCGCCCCTGTGGGCTTGCTCGTCCTGCGTCATTGCTTCGTTGGTCTACCATCTATCACCGGAGAACCGCCCGTCGGTTTCCGTTCGCTTGGCTTCGCTGTCGTCTGCCCCGGCCTTTGCGTGTCATAGGTAGACCAGCCGGCGGCTTGCAGGCCGCGTCAGCGGAAGTTGCACCGCCCGGTCTTTGTCTACTGTTCCGTCTTCGCGCGCGGTGCAATGCCGCAGTGGCCATGGCAACTCTGGCTACCTTCCTGGGCCAATCAGATTCAATATTGGTTCTGCATGCTGCTGAACCATGCGTTGATTGCCCCGGCTTATGCGCTAAACAACGCGCTCGGCTTTGCGTGCAGTGTTGTGGATCAAGGCCTTAATCAGGACCCCATCGACCGTTAAGCCTTGCGCGCTGCTAAGCCTTTCAAATTAAGGCCATTGAAAGGCTTTCACAGAGATATATATATATAGTATCTACGTGTTGTCAGTATGTACACAGAAACTGCAGTGAGAAGCTCTCTGCGGTGCGGAGAAGTGCCGGCGTCGCCGTCGAGGTGTTGAAGTGTGCACAACACGATAGTAACTTTCTTGCTGGCAAGCACGGCCCTATCATCGTCCTCCCAGTCGGACTCGCTGCCCCCCTCTCATGGGGATTGCAGTAATTGTCAAGACAATTGAAGGGCAGGCTGATGTTCATCCTCAGCCTCGGACAACAACACTCATTTGCTTCCTGGCAACGGCTGACTCAGCATCTGAAAGGCTTCTGCAGCCAGGCCGGCAAGCTCTAAGGCTTGCATGAAAGGCTTGCTAAGGGTATACCCTTGCTAAGGGACTACCCTTTCGCAACAACACTGTTTGCGTGCGACTGGGCGCACCGTGTTCTTCCGATTAGAACTCGGTTGGATTGCATGTACTCTCGTTTTCGGGTTCCCGTTGGCGAGTACAACCTTGCGCGCGCTGAAGGACCGGTTTCCTGTGCACCGTACGGAAACACTGGTGCTGACGTTGGACTCGGCGCGCGTGTCCTAACTAGAGGTTGGAAAGAACTCTGATGCACTGGGGCGGTGCTTTTCTGTTGGAATCGCGCTGCACTCCGTTCCCGCCGTGCGCATTAATCAGCATTTCTCAACGGCTTGCGGTGGCCGTCCACAGTTCCATGCATTCAGTAAGAACGCAACGCCGCGCGTCACGTCGTGCCGATTCCGCCGTCCCACGTACAGATCGTACCACTTGCCGGCCTCCGCGCGTCTCGTCTTGCCGCTGCCACAAACACCAGAAGGCTTCCCATATATCCTGCCGTCAGCTCGACCCGTCCGTCTCCGTCTGCAGCCTCCCCCGCCCGACGATGTCCTCAGAGTCCAAGGTGCTCAATGTCGCGATCTGCCTCTACCCGGGCGTGCAGCTTCTGGACTTCGCCGGGCCGCTCGACCTGCTCAGCGTCCTGAGCCCGGCGCACGCGGGGAGTCTCGTCAAGCCGCCGCCGCCGGTGCTCTTCAGCATGACCCAGCTCAGCACGGAGGAGACCGTCGTCGCGAGCGCGGGGCTCGTCATGCACGCGACGTCCACGTATGCTAAGGAGCTTGCGAGCGGGGTGCAATATGACGTTTTGCTCGTCCCCGGAGGTGCGTCGCGCTGCTTTCTCATTCTATGTGTGTTTTGAATCAGCGAGCCTGACTCGGCATAGGCTTGGGCTCCTCGCCGGGCAAGACGCCCGAGGTCCTCATCGAGTTCCTCAAGGTGCAGGCGCCGCGCGCACAGTACCTGCTCTCCGTCTGCTCGGGCTCGTGGATCCTGCAGCAGGCCGGGCTGCTCAACGGCAAGCGCGCGACGACGAACAAGTCGCTCTTCAACATCATCACCGTGCGTCTGCCTCTCTCTCTCGCGCGCAGACCAATAGCTTACACCTCACTCGGTGTCAGACGGCGTCGAAGGACGAGGTGCACTGGGTGCGCAAGGCGCGCTGGGTCGCGGACGGGAACGTCTGGACTGCCTCTGGCGTCACTGCAGGTCCGCGCGCCCGCCATCCTCCGTACTGTATGACTTGCATCGAGATTCTGACGCTGCGATTCAGGCATGGACATGACTATCGCGTTCATCACGCAGCTCGCCGGCCCCGCCGTCGCGGCCGTCGTGAGCAACGGCGCGGAGTACAGCGCGTGCGCGCAGGAGGATGATCCGTTCGCCGACATCTGGAGCGACGAGGCTCAGGCGAAGCTCGCGGAATCGCTTGGAGAGCATATGAAACACTTGTAAGCAGCCCCGCATGGAGGTGCGCTGTTTGCATTACCACTTGTGAAGACACTCCCCATTCATTCCCTGTACCCGTTCATGATCCCGGGCGCGCCATGCTGAGAGCAGCGTCCCGCTGCATGTTTAAAGGACGCGTGGGAAGATGCAACCTCCCATCCATCCCACATATGCGCTGGAATCCCTCCCGGCACCGCGCGTTTGTACCGATTGACTACACATCTAGTACAGTCCACGAGGGCCGCGCTTTGACCTTACCCTGGCCGCGTGCACCACAGCGCCGACTTGTCTGGCGGGCCACCGGCTGGCTCCCAGCCGGTGTCCGGTCGGTATTCGTGATCGCCACGACTGCGCTGGCTATCAGCTGCGAGAATGCACTTGGGGAGGTCAGGATTCCGTAACTTGGCACAGCCGGTAGTCTCCCCGCCGGCGAGACGGACGCTGTGGCGTGTCCGAGTCTCAGTGTCACTCCTGTCTAAAAACGGCGACACGGCTGCATTTCCCGCTTACCAAGCAGTCCAATTGGTCACCTCCGCGCCGCAGATGCTCATTCACGCGCCACGGCCCGTTCTGGAACGTGTTCTCGCCTGAATCTGACGTGGACGCGCGTTTGACAGATGGAACTCCCGTCGGTTCCACAACGGGGAGCTCAGGCTCGATGGAACCCGCGCTTTTTGCATAGAGCGCCTGGAGTTGCTGCGCAGCCTGTCAATTGGTCAGTGGAACCATGCCAAAAATACGCATCTGGCTGAGAAGTGTCAGCGCGCTTATGGTACCTGGTTCTCGTCTGCCACCCAACGTAGGTAGTGCCGAAGCCATGAAGCGACTGCCCACGGAGGGCTCTGAGCTACTTCAAGGCGGTAACAGCACCTGGCGGGCTCGCACTCGCACATGCGGCTTCGATGCCGCGAACAGGCCGCGAACGAGACGAGAACGCATGGTTATTCTGCCGATCCCGCCGAGCCGGGGCGAATCGCGCCAGCTGCGCAGTACGATCACGAACCTGTCAACGTCAGGTTCTGTCAGTGAGGCTGTCCGTCCAGGCCGGCATCGGCACAGAGGGGGGACCTATAAAAGGGCGCTCCTCGAGTCCAACTTGACTCCCCATCACGGTACCCACTTACCTGAGTTCTACATACATTCTCTCTCTCTCATGATTTCCAGCACCCTCATCGTCCTCGCTACGGCGCTCTCCGGCGCGCTCGCGCTCCCCACCAAGCGCGACACCTGCGTCGCGCTGCGCTCCGGCACGCTCTCGATCGTCGACCCGCGCCCCGGGTCGCTCGTGCCCACCCTCGGGCTCGAGCCCGTCGCGGACGCCAACCGCAATCCGTACCTGCAGCGCGGCCAGGGAGAGCCACAGAGCTTTACCATCGAGGCCTGCGACAACTTTGTGTGCGTCTTCTCCACTTGGTCTCGTTTGTCGCGGTTTGCTGAATGCCTGTGCGGTTAGGCGCATCTCCGCGGAGCACAACGGCACGACCGGCTGCCTCACCGTCGAGAACGGGCTGGGGCTCGTCACGCTGCAGGAGTGTGGCGGCCCGCAGCTGACGCAGGGCTGGGTGCGTCGCTTCCGATTGCGAGATGCTGGATGAATCTGATTGCGCGCGACGTTCAGATTGTCGACGGCATCAGCCAGGTGCGCTTCCTGGGCAACGACAAGCCGTACCACGTCGCGTTCGGCTTCTTGCACGGCAACCAGGTCGTCTCGCGTGAGTCTGTTCGTCCTGCGTATCATCGCGTGCAGGCTTCTCACTCTGGCCTATCTCGTAGAAATCAACGAGACACCGGAGCCGGACTACAGCATCTTCTTCACGCCCGCCTAATGGGCCGGACTCGCGCAGGATTACGGACGCTATTAGCTCGGTGTGATACGGACTTCAGATTGAACAGACGCACGCGTAGTAATCTGTCTCCCTCATAATGCAATGAGACTGTTTTTCGAGGTTTTGCCTGAGTCGACATGCGCTGCGGCGCGGGGATCCCCTGACAGTCCATTCTGATTTGACTCCTGTGACCCCGAGGCATTTTCCTCAGTGAGAGTACAGTAGCAATTGCAACACAAGCCAGACGCCGAAATCCGCCTGCGAGGACATGTTGTGTTCCGGTCAAGCCTGCGCAACGAGCGCCCTCTTACATTCCAATTGCAAGCTCTGCGGCGTTTCGACGATCTCAGTACAGTACTGTAACACGAAGCTGGCGCGTGGATATCGCTGTTCAACGTTCAGCACCCGTTCATCTTCGGAGGCTCACGTCCCGCACCCGAGAACCGGAGAAGGATCAACTTTGTGCGTCCCCACCGCAATGCTGCTGCTGCCGTTGATACCCCTGCTGGTGCCCCGGTCGCAGGCGCGCATTGTCAATGTCACCATCGAGCGCGCTACGAGGTGCGTCTGCAGTACACGCCCGAAGGCCATTTCACTGCATCAGACGGGGTGCAGGTCAATGTGGCATGAGATATTATGGTGATCCTGCGATTGTCGTATACGGAATGGTGCATACGCAAATGAGGAGCAAGCGACGCTGCCTGTCGCGCAGCACGAACTCGGCGCGTTCTCCCCCGATAGCCAGTTCCCCACCTGGCTGTTCAACGACGCCAAGTACACGTGCGTCCGTCCCCGCCGTGCGAAAGCGGACCTGGCAACCGCGCAGCACCGAGGAGCCAGAAGATGTCGCGCCAGGAGAGAAGACTGCTATGACTATCACCGGTGCCAGCGGGGCTAAAGGCACAAGCAGCGCGTCAGGTGCACAATGGCGGAGGCCCACCGGCGTCAGGCGGTCGCACAGAAGCTCGCCATCGTGCCCAGCACGTCCGGCTCGGCGCAGCAATCGGCGGCGTAGCGCTTCTCATCTTCCTCCTCGCAGGAGGCAGCGAGCCGCGCGCTCCAGCAGGTTCAATGCGTTTCACGCCCCGTCGTCTTCTGCAGCGGTCCCGAAAGCGCCAGACCAGCTGCGCATGTAGGACACGTCACCGAGAAGATCCCCGGCGCGCAGGAACCACCAGGAGCGACCGGCAATGCTCCTCCAGAGTCCAATTTCTGCTCAGGATCCTCCACCATTGGATAGTACGGAGCTTTGCGCGCAGCTGGGGGGGATGCGGGCGGAGAAGACGCGTGCGCTGCAGGAGATAGCGGTTCTGCGTCGGGCGGCCCAGCTGCCGCCGTATTCGGATAGCCGGCGGGAGGAGTAGGAAGCGACAGGTAAAAGAATAGAGCCCATGCGTTGGAAAGATGCCTAGATAATTGGAAGATGTCTACGGAAACCGAAAGGGGGCCCGTATCGGGTGAGAGAGGTGCTGGAAAGACGCCGGGGAATAGAGCCACCTTAATGCGTGCTGGAGTCACATTCGCGACGAGGGGGTATGCAAGCATGTATACTGAGCCACGACCCAAGATGACAACGAAGCCGCGGGGGTATATGGGCAGAGACGGAAACAATGGCCGAGAACAGGAGGATCGTCGGAGCCTTAATTCGGCCCGATTGGTCCGACACGGACGAACATGCTCTCCTATTGCGCACTGGCGTCCATTCGCCTGGCGCCCCATTGTCCTGCGCGCGCGCGACACCCGCGGTACATGCACTGCTTTCCCTTGCTGTGCTCGGTTCCGACATACAACTGGACCCGCTGCCTTACTGCCACACAACTTCCGCCATCTTCGTCACAACCTGGACTACCTCGCTTGCGTGGTTCTGATAACCTCGGGACATAGGAGTGACGACGCTCGGTTCGTTGCCGTCGGTCCCTATGCCATTGGCTGGCCCGGGTACAGTTTGGGAGGCGCCCCCGGCACCAAGTTTGCGCTATTTCACTCGCATGGCTATGCGAATCGGTACCTCGTTGCACTAATATGATGGATTGGTTTGGGCGGCGTGGCGCCCGCCCGGGTTTGCTCGGAGCTGTCCGAGCCCGATAAGACGGCTTGCGTGAGCGCGTGCTGGGCCCCGACCTGCCTGGCTCTCTTCCCCCAATTGTCTGCATGTCTTCCCGCCCGAGCGAATACCCTCGTGCTTCAGCTGCTCTCGCCGGGGTCGGTCTCACGACGCAGCTCGCCGTTGCTGCGACGGATGGCATTCCCATCGTCAAGCAGGTCCTCGCAGTCGCCTCGCGGATTATTACCTTGGTCGAGGTACGGCGAACTCCTCTCAAAAGCAGACGCAGGTCGATAATTCAGTGCAGGACATCGAAAAGCGTCGAGTCGCACTCCACGGGCTTGCAGAAACGGCAAGAACGCTTGTGCAGAGCATCGAGACCGTTGTTTCCGATCGGGAGCTCGGGGACGAGGTCGCGCGCAGGCTCGTAGCGCTGCACAGGTGCGTCTCCTCTGTCACCATTGGCTCATCGTCTTATCGGTGAGAAGCGTTTTGCAGTCGATAGAAGCCCTTCTGGAAACACACAGGGCAAAGACGCCGTTTCGAAAGGCGCTCAGCTACGCGTTCACGATCTCCAAGCGCATCGACAACCTCGATCAGGAGTTGTCCCGGGCCATACAGGGATTCCAGGTGAGGCCTCTCAGTTGATTCTGTGATCCATGTTCATCCCACGCGTCAGCTGGTAGCTGCTGCAGACACCAACGCTCAAGTACGGGAGGATCCTCGATACATCGGAGAGGTGCGTGCCACCTATTGGACGAGACAGAACCGCTAATCTTGCCACAGTTTCGCCGCATCCGGCACTGTGACGTCGAAGATCTTGAACTCATCGAGGAACACCCGATCGGCTGGACCGGATACAGTAGTAAGATATACACCGCCAAGGTCGGGGGCTCCGTGTGCATCCTCCGGTGCTTCTCCCGGAAATCAGAGGTTGAACGGGACGGAAAGTCAGAGTGGGGGGAATGGCATCACCGAAGGGTAGTAATCGAGCATGACCAGCTCCTCCAAAAACTCTCGTGAGCTTCAGCTGTAACGGCGCAGTCATCTACTCACTATCAGTATTGGTACCTAGAATGGTCCAGAATCTACACCCGAATGTTGCCCGTCTCTATGGCAGGAGCTCTGGGGAACAGTTCGACCGCTTCAACGTAATGAACTCAGGTGGGGTGCCCGTCATTGACACAGCCGGAGCACTCAGGCATCGCTGTAGAATGTATCCCGATCTCAGAGGCCCCCCAATGCACTGCGACTGTAGACGGGGCTTGGAATGTCGTGCGTGGGCGGATTGCGCTGCAGGGACGGGTCTGACTCTGATAATCCATTTCATTAGGTACGACAGATCCTGGTCAGTCAACCAATCGTGCCGAGGGAAGTCCCCAATACTTACACAATGCAGGATGCCTTATGTCATCTGAACGCAAGAGGTGTTACTTGGGACCCTGACCTACGCAATTCCATTTTTGTTGATGGCACTGGCGCCCCGATTATTGGATTGCACAATGATCTGTGCTCATCAGCCGATCGGTTGTATTGGTGTCAGATAGAGGTATTCAGTGAGGTGTGTGAGGTCATACCTGCAGTCCCACAGAGCTGATTACTTGAAAGCTATTAGGATACGGTTTGAGAGCATCCTGGCTGAAATCCTTTATCGACGCCGACGAACATCACCCTCTTGCCATCAGCACTGTCGGAGCGACCAGAACAAGGCGGTGCTCGATACCACACAGACTCATTCCCAGTTTGGACGAGAATAATCTCAGATATCTCCGAAACGCCCTTGCGAGTTGCGAAGACGGGCCAGTCGTGCTGAATGTGCCCGGATCCGTCCTCCGTGCCGCCGCTTCCGGTCGCGCACTAGGCTCGGGAGTTCACACAATCTATTGGGCATATGCTGGTGGACATGATTACATAGAAAGTGCGCGCATTTCCTTCCGCAGCACAGGCATGCCGCATCTCACTGCCTTCCAGTGTATCGTGTTGAAGAATGCGACGACGAGCTGATACATCTGAGGACGAGTATCCAAGTCCCCTTTCATATGAAGGATGAGATCCGGAAGAAGCTGGGAATCACTCTTCCTGCTTCTGACAGAGGACTATTCGTTTCCAATAGTGACCCCGCTGAGCCGAGCAGCATGTCTTTTAGAGAGATTCATCAATGAACACACGTACATACTCGAGAAGACAACGCATTAATATGGGCCGTTGCCACGGACCTGATCTACAATACGGTAGTGGCGAGGGGCTATAGTCCAACCGGTCATGACCCACCCGACAGCGTTGTAGACAATGTTCCGCGCACTCAGAGACCAGAGGACCTGCCGCGTTACGACCGTCCTGTCGGTACCTCTCGCGAGGCAGGGAAATGAAGAGTAGGCGCGGTGGACTGAGAGCTCGGCGGGGGCCTGACCCTCCCAGATTCACGCTGCACGGACTCCCCCAGTTAATGCGCGCCGCGTAACATTCTGAAGGAGAGGCATTATGCATGCGAGAGCCCTAGGGACAGCTGTGGCGCGTCTCACGGTCCGAATATTTGCTACGCTGAGGGACAGACGCATTGGCCGGACATTCTGTGAGGGCCGGGGAGATCGGATGCCACACGCTCCGGCAGAAGCTGGCGCGAGGCGAGCGTGCGATCGGCAGGGACTCGTGCTCCACACGCCGGCTCTGGAGTATACAGCGTCCGCGGGACTCTTGCCCAAAATACTTGGATTTAATAGTTGAAGTTACACGCTTACCGTTGTGTGCGCAGGTTCTGACCGGTTCCCATGCTCATGCGCCGTTGAAACGAGTGTCAATGCGGCGCGGCGGCGGATGTAGATCAAAGCGCACGCGAGTCGACCCCAGCGTTCGTTACACCAATCCCAGACAGACGCGCTAGATCCAGAAGCGTAGCTCGAGGTGGATCGATAGCCATATTAAACGTTGGAAATAGCGCTCGAAGCACCGCACACCAACGCATACCAACGTGAGTGATCGCATGTGGCTGCCATCTGAGAGCGCGATGGGCACGCGGTATATACGCAGGAGGCAGGTGAAGAGGAGATAGTACTTCTGGCCTAGGGCGATGGATACGCGTGCGGTAAGGAAAGCCCCGAGAGACGCGCCAAGGGATGGGCAAGCCTGCTGTCTCCACGACGCGCTAGCCGCATTCAATTCGACGTTGGTTTGCCGGGTTTAAACCGCAGAACGCAAAGAAAAAAGGTGGCACAAACTTCACAAAGGCGCTCACGATGGGCGCCAGAGTCGGGTGGCTGCATTGGAAGAGGAGGAAGAGCGCGACTGGCGGAGCCTGAATTGACGCGGCTGACGTCACCCTCCTGCTTCTTCCATTGCCGCATTCCCCGCGGACACTGTCGACTCGTCGTTCGTCTGGATGTGCTCAGTCTAGCTGCCGTGCTGCGCCCGCCGTGCATTTTCTACGGCCATTTCCCATCACCCATGCGGCGGAATGAGTGATCTGCACGCATCTGTTTCTTCACTGACGCGCGACCTGGACTGCAGCTTGAAGCGCTCAAGCGGCGGTATCATCTCCCTGGCCGTTGAGCGCCTTGCTACGGGGCAATGCTCTGCCACGTAGAAATTTTCTCTGCCGGGGTGCGCGGAGTCCGACCCGCGACCGCCTCAGCGCAGCTTGGAGAACTGCTCCGCGACCATCCACGCCAGACGCTCCATCCCGGTCTCCTTCGCGCTACCGATTTACTTCTCCTCGTTTGCGCTGGAGCCGCTTGATGATGGTAACCGACATTTGTACCCCTATGGACTGCTAGTGTGTGTTCGGCGGCGACACTGCTGCTCCTCTGATCATTTCCGCCTCTCACAGCGACTTCGCAGACGCTCTTACGGCTGCTTTGAAGGCTTTCCGGCAGGCTTTCAGGATGTTTTCCGATCCAGCTCGGCACTTGTATCTCACTCTCAGGTTATATACCTTAGCACGAATAGTGCTGCTGTTGCTCGTACCAGCGATGCTGTTCCCGTGCGCGCGCGGCATTGACCGTTCAAGAGGATTCGCAGTGATCTCCCTCGCGGCCAGGCTTCCTGGGCGCTTTGCTGGGCTTGTGTTTCCCGCGCCGGTACGCCCCATACATATGGCCGGCAACGCGCCCCGATTGAGACTCAATGAGAGCACGGCGAGCTTGCGCACGGGAAACCGAGGAAGCGCTTGCTTGCTTTGATTTTGCATTGTTGGCATCCCTGCCGCTGACGCCGCGCCGCATTGCTTTCCCGTGCCTCGAGGTTTCCGTCCCGCTAGCAAGGGTCCTGGTCAAGCTTCAAGCCGCGTCGCGAGAGACTGTAAGTGTCATTTGTGGCTCCTAGCGTCGGCGCCCGCGCGCATAATCTTGATATAGAGCACTCCGCTCCATTCATGCCATAAGCAATAGAAGCCGAATGGAGGTAAGCACGGGACGGCTTGGCAAGATTTCCGCCTACACAGCTTGCGCGCGCGCGCCCGGGAATATGTTCCGGCGAGCGCTCAAGGGTATATACACAGCACCGCGCCCGGGGCACAGTTCCCCTGCGCAGAACATGAACCGCATGCCGCCCGCGTCTACAACTCACCGGTCTAACCTTGGCGACGGGCATCGCGCGCGATGCGACGGACGGCGTTCCAATTGTCAAACAGGTTCTCGGCGTTGCCTCGCGCGTTGTGACTCTCGCTGAGGTTAGTATCTATGGAGATGGTTCCGATCGGCGGCTGAGATTTCTGCGGCAGCAAATCGACAAGAACAGGGAAGATCTCCACGCGCTCGCAGAGCGGGCCAGGAGGATGGATGCTACGATTGCTGCTGCCGAACGCGAGCTCGATGATGAGATGCTGCATCGTCTAGAAGGACTGGTTGGGTACGCATTTGGTGCGTGAAATCCGCGATGACGAGGCTTGACGGGTACCGTCAGTGTCCTCCGCGAGGTCGAGAGGCAGTTCTCCAACCATCTCAGGCGCGGGCGCATCAGCAGGGGCGTCGCTTACATCTTCACCGTGCGCAAGGAAGTAGAGCATCTGACAGCTCACCTCGACGATCGGCTCAAGGAGTTCGAGGTGCGGTCGTCCGCTATGGTGCGCGCCCGGTATGACTTATCAGAATCGCTCAGCTTGCTGCAAACCTCGACACAAATATCATCGCGCGGGGCAACTCGAGATTCGCTGGAGAGGTGTGCCCCCTGTTCTTCCGTGCAGCCACCGTGATGACTACCCAGGTCTACAGTTCCGCAGCATCCGGCACTGTGAGTTACACCTTCTGCGTCGTATCGCGACCCCTCGTCCGTGCGACGGCAGCTACTCCATCGATTGCCATCTTGCAACCTGTGAAGGCTCTCCACACGTCTTCGTCGTCCGGAGCATCGTACTTTCTTGTCCGGACGACCGCGGGCGCCGATGCGTCGATGCTAACGAGAGAATCCTCGAGGAACTGTCGTGCGTCGTTTTCGCGGCGCCTACATTGCACTCATGTGTTTGATGCATACGTAGGCTTGTCCAGAATCGACATCCGACCATCGCATACCTTTATGGAAGGAACACCGGCAGCAAGCACAATAGGTTCCTGGTCCTAAACGCCGGTGTGTTTCTTCGTATTGTTTTCGGCGGGCCGCATGACCCCCTTTCACTAGGGCGCATTGGCCCACTGCGAGACATACTCAATGATGGAATGCTGGAGCTCTCCGTGGCTGGCCAAATAGTATGTGAATCAGTTACCGGTCAGAATGTCGTTCATAGCATGCACCAGGCATCCCGATTATTGGTACGTTGACTGAAACTTACCGATACTAATTACAATTGTGTGCGTCTAACTTAAATCCAGGATGCATCATGCCACCTTGAACGACATGGCGTAGTGTGGCTCCCCAGCCTAATGGACATCGCAGACCTTTACGTCGATGAGAACAAGGAGCCAAAGATCGGCATCCACAATGACCTGTACACCATCCCAAGCGGTCCTCCATTTATCCAGCCTCTCATTCCGGTACTGTCCTGCGTCAGAGACGTGTGTGTATTTTGCATGCTGCCGCACGCACTCATTAATTGTGCAGATACTCGACATGTCCAGCACACCCTCGCACCTTCGAGGTGACCAATGCTTACACACGAACCTCAGCAGCGACACTGTCAGCCCTGAACTCTACGAGGAGCTGCTGCATGCCGGATACCGCAAGGTTTACCGGCAGCATGTCATTCGACAGTCAGATGTCACACGCTGGATCCCGCTCAGCCAGGAGTTCTCGGAGTAGTTGCGTAATCAAAGGACATTGCTGGGCAGTCGCCCTAAGTTGGGCGACATATTGCTCGGTCTCGCATCCGGGTTGATTTGGAAAGGGAGCTCATCGGGCGTCTCGTATCTCGCACCCAACGATGACAGGAACGGAACCATCGAGGGTACGTCTTCCCGTGGACCGGAAGTTCAGATCCATTCATCTATATGGTTAGTGATTTCTATCGAGGACGATGGCGAGTCGGTACGCTACGTGGAGACCCAATTCGATCTGCCACCACAGGCCGCCGAAGATATCCGGAGACGTCTGGCAATTCCTGTGTTCCACATGTTTGGGGAGCCCGTGAGGCGGTACCACCCTATACACGAGCTAGGCGGCAGCTCCAGCGCGAACAGCCGCAGTAGGTGGTTGCCAGTTGTGATGACACCATGGAACCATTATTGGGCGTCGCCGCGGGCCGAGATTACTACAGATAGCTGAGATGACAGAATCAGAAGTGCGACCGGCGCGCTCAGGATTGAGGGCGTATGGTGTTGCGTTAACGAGTGCAAGATGTTCGATTGGACGAGTCAAAGCACCATCCAGTATGCCTTTACGCCGCAAGGGAAGGAAAAGATGATGCATCAACAAAGGAACATCTACCGCAAGTTGAGGTGGGAGCAACGAACACGTCCAACCGGACCGTACAGTACGTGAGCCCGAGATGGTGCCTCTGCGCTGGGCTGATGGTCGCGTGAGCCGCGTCGGTCACGGGCCAAGTCAACTGATGCGCGAGCGGGGAAGCAGAACAGCGAAACTCAAGCTGTAGTACCGCTTCTGCGTCGAGATCAGACCGTACCAGCGGATAATACTGCTGTGCGCACAGGCGGTCACGGTGGCCACGTACGCGCCAGGAGACAAGCGGCTTCGTACCGGTCCTTTCAAATCGCGCAGAGGCGAACCTCTCGCTCGCTCGACGCAGGGAGAACCTGCCCCAGCGGCCGCGTTGTGTCGACTCAATACACGTCCGAGCCCAGCGCAACGGTTGACTCAAGTTGCGTCTCATTCCTGTCCAACTCTGCTGCGCACTACCGCTGTGTTCCCTTGCTTGAGGGCTGGCCGAGCATTGCCGCGTAGCTCCGGCGTCGAGGCAGCCGCAGAATCGGCTTCTGAGCGCGGGTGCCTGGATGTGGAACTGCGCAGTCAGCCAAGGCAGCCGCGCTACATATACATAAAGTGACAGAGTGCCGATAGCGCCAATCGCGCAGCATAGTGTAGAGCACGACTCGATCCGACTCAACCCTCGCGGGCGAAGAAACCAACTACAAGTGCCGTTCAGCGGGCTCGGTATCCAAAACAAACGCGACACCTATCAGAACGCGCGCTGATGGTGAAGCTGTGAGTTTCCCGTGTGCTTCGTTTCGAGGAAGCGTCACTTTGTCATCGCAGACTGCGGTAACCCGCCTGAGGCGGTTTGCGGGCAGGAATCCATTGCACAAAGCCTTCCGCGCACGTGTAGCACAGAGTCTGTATGACCGACAGGTGAGAGCGGAAGATCAGAGGCACTGGCGAGTCAGGGTTGGGAAGGCGGGCGTATGGTGCAGCCGCAGCTCTAACTGGAACGACTGTCTTCCAGTTAGAGTCCGCGAAGGAGACTAAGCCGCGGCAGTACTCTGATTGCAAGCGGGTAAGCTTGGAACGGAAAGAAGCCGCTGCAGTGTCAAAAAACCGTCTATAGACACGGGAATGCTGCGCGGTAAGGTTCATCTTCTTCCGGAGACGTAGCAAAGCAGAGCAATAGAGAACTGCACAGGGCAATGGCGCGCGCGACGGTTCGTTGAATGCGGTGTGCGTCGTCCCCGGAGCTCGTGGTCGGGTCAGGGAGACACTCAGAGACCCAGGTAACGTATAGCGGACAGCGATTCGCCAAGGCTCCCCAACTGACCGAGAGCACGAACAGCGATCGTAATGTAATCGGGAGGCATTGTGGGCACGTGACCTGCGCTCATGGGCGTCGGGCGCCAGTGAAAACTCGGTCTTGCAGGAGGCATCCATTGCCAGAATGCGCAGAGCTTGCAAATACCAGACATCGGTGCGGAGCGGGAGAGAGATGCGTCGGCCCACTCGGGCCGAATTCAAACACCGCCGACGCTCTTGCCAGCAACCGTTGCCGCGCCGTCCGGAACCTCTCTGCTCATCCAGCCTTGTACCGTGCCATTCTCGTCTTTGGCTCCGGATTTGCCTCCATGCTAGCGTATCCGAGCTCTCGCATGTCCGTCACCAGCGCTGGAAGGCGGCGGAAAATTTCGGCATCTTTCTCGCGCACGAGAGGCGCCGAGTGCTGCTCTGCGCGCTCCTGATCAGTGTCTTGGATGGTCGGGTCCGGTCTCGGGTCGATCTGGGTAGCTCTCCCGGGCGCGGGGCAACCGCCGCAAACGGTATAGCGGTGCTGTTGTCCAGTGGTCCCCCTGCAGGCTATGTGTGTCGGGAATTCTGAGCGCATTCGCTTCATCGTACCTCGAGATATGGCCCTTTACCTCACTACTTCACTGTCAACTGCTGCGACGCGCGAAGTGTCTGGGCTTCTCGGGGCCGGCATGCAAGGAAAATATATGCCAGCCTCGCCGCGAGGTGCATATTTTGGCCGGAGGTCGCCGCCAGAAGCAGGGTCGGGATCTCAACAGTCTTGGTCCGTGCGCCGTCGTTCATTCTTCTCGTCCGCAATGGCGTCTTTTGCCAGCACTGCGCACCGCGAAGTCAGAACATTCTAACCTCAGCCATTTGAGTTCTGTTTCGCTGGACAAGTACTATCCAAGCGGTGCAGTTTATAGAAATACTCGCGGCTCTGCCTTCCTGCCAGCGTCTCGTCGAAGCGACCGCTCCGTGTTTGAGCCCGGACTTCATTGGACCCCGCGCGATCGGCGCAGCTCATTCTGCTGCCGCGTCACGTTTCTGCCTCGCCATACACTCGGGAGACGCGCCGTCGCTATCTGTCCCGAGCGCATGGTGTTGCTCTTTGCTGTGCTCGGTACCGCCTCGCCATAGCCTTTGATTTCCCGGTCGGACCTGGTAAACAGAGATCGGGATCGCTGCAAACGCGTGCGCTGAAGCCTTCGTTCGGCGCTGCACATCGGCCAGGAATGCAAATGGTGCTCACCATTCGACCTTGCTGGATTCAAGTCCGGCGCATGCGGGTGACCTGCACGTTGTCCGGGCGGCACAGTCGCAGGGTGAAGCTTCCGGGCGCAGTAGGTGAGTGTTATCGGGGCGCGTTCCCCCTATTGGTGCCACGTCCCTGCCCGTGCGCTTCCCATAACCCGCTAGACGCCGCCTTGCGGCTGGTGCACGGTCGGAATCCGTCGCAGCGGCGCGAGTGGATAAGAGAGTCTTCTGTTTGCTCACCACGCCCCAGTCTCTCTCGCTCGTCGGCATGTCTTTGCGTGCCATCGAATACCCACGCGCCTCCGCTGCCCTCGCCGGGCTCGGTCTCACGACGCAGCTCGCTGTTGCTGCGACAGATAGCATTCCCATCGCTAAGCTCGTTCTTGGCGTCATCTCGCGGATCATTACCCTGGCCGAGGTACGGTACTCCCGTCGTATTCTGCAGCATGATGCTCACCAAGTGCGCCCGCGCAGGACATCGAGACGAGCCGCGACGCGCTTCACCAACTGGCCGAATCCGCTCGCACCATGGGGCTCAGCATCTCGGCCGTCGTCGCTGGTCGTCAGCTCGGCCCAGAGGTAGAACGCAGGCTTGAGGCGATCTACGAGTGCGTACCTACGCTATTCACTGTGTTCGAGTTCTCATGAAGGAGAAGGGTGTTGCGCTCGATAGAGGCCCTCTTTACACGGCACAAGGCGAAGAGTGCCTTTCACAAGGCGCTGAGCTACGCGTTTACGACCAAAAAACGCGTCGAGAGCCTCAGCCAGGAGCTGTCCCGTGCCACCCAGGACCTCCTTGCAAGTCGTCTCGGGTGAACGTAGGCTGCCAGCTAAAATGTCCCCTCAGTGCATTGCGGTCGTAGAAACCAATGCTCAAGTTCGAGAGAATGCTACATACATCGGAGAGGTAAGTCTCCACTACGGGCAGATGTCAGCATTGCTGAGCCCAGTACAGTTTCGGCATATACGGCTCTGCGATGTCGATGAGCTTACGCTTATCTCTGAACATCAAATCTTTTTGACGGGCTACAGCAGTCAAATTTACTCGGGAAAAGTCAAGGGCCGTCTGGTTGCCCTCCGATGTTTCGAACGGCACTCAGCGTCCGACGAAGAGTCGTACTGGTTCGAAAGGTTTCGCCAAGCAACTATTGAACACGACCAACTTCTCGAGAAGCTCTCGTGAGTCTCGGTCGATGTACACCCAGATCGACTCACAGCTACTCGCTACATAGAATAGTCCCCGGTCTTCACCGGAACATCGCCAGGCTCTATGGAAAGAATTTAGGGCAACACATCGACCGCTTCAACGTGATGAAATCGGGTGCGTCATCTGTCATCTGTCTGGCCGAACTGATTAACGCGCCAGTGCAGAGGGCCTCGGGCTCTCGAAGTTCAAGGAACGCCCTGCGACTATTGACTCGACATGGAACGTAGTGCGTATACCGCATAATGGACGTATGGCTCAGCTAATGGATATGTGCGTAGATTTCACAGCTCGTGGTCCGTGGATCAACAACGATGATACCAGTTGCTGAAATTTCCGTACAGGATACCGCATGCTGGCTCGAGGACAGAGGGCTTTCCTGGAACCCTGTTACATGCGACGCTGTTTTCATTGACCACGCCGGCGCCCCAATTCTTGGATTGCACAATGATTTGCGCTCATGCGATGCGAAAAACTGGCAGATCTTCGTGCTCAGTACAGTACGTACAAATACAATAGCCACGACGATCTCCCTGAGCTGATTCATTGCAAGATGTTGGAACATACTTATTCAGCGCACTGGACAAAATCCCGGCCCAGCGAACATGCTCTTGAACTCAGCTTTGGAACCGCGCTCGTGCCGGAAGGAATCTATAGAGTGGATATCACGGTACCGCGCAGACTCATCCCCACGTTGGACGCGAAGATATCCACGTATGTCAGAAATGCGCTGCAGAGCCTCCGAAACCCTTACGAGTCGTGGGGGCAAACCGGGGCCGTCATCCTGCATGCATCCGCTTCAGGTTGCACCGTCGGCTCGGCATCTTACACGCAGTACTCTGCAAATTTTATTAGGCGTCCATTGCGGGATGAAATATTTAGTGTGTGCAGTCCCTTCCGTCTTCTAGGAACAGATGAACTCAAGCTCTTTCAGTGGCTAGAGTAGATGAATGCGACACTGAGCTAGTGCATTGGACGGCGCTGGTTGACATCCCGACATCGATGGTAGAGACGTTTAGGCAGAAGCTAGGAATCACAGTGGAAGGCCCTACTGATCACAGGGATATACTCGAATCCTATGGGGATCCCGCCGAGCCGGCCAGCATGCAGTTTACGTCACTGTTTCCGCGACGAAGCGCCTAGATCATGTATTCTTTGCTATCGGAATGACACGGGCAGGACTTTACGGACTGGGCTTGCTGACGAAAGCGACGACTGTTATGCGACGGGCAAAGGAGGACACAGGGACCAGCCTGCTGCGGTTACGCCAGCGTCAAGCCGGGAACTATCGAGCATCCTTCGCGTCGATAAAAACCCGTATTCCTCCTCACAATGCTCGGGGGACATTAGTATCGTGCTGCATTGCTCTTCAACGACGCAGCGCCAGTAAGAAGGTAGTTGTCGCTGTGGCTTCTCCGCGGATCACCGGAACGATTCGCAGATGTGAGACTTCCGCCGGAGGTCAGACGGCGCTCGTGAGGAGCGTGCACTGTGCGGGGGCCGGACAACGCGTTCCCGGAAGATTCGACTCCCAGGCTGCCGCAGAACGATGAAGCCAGCGGTGCATGACCGTGACAGTGGGATTCCCGTGAGAGTCGTCGCGTCAGGCCGGAGCGATCGCCTCGGGCATGTATCAGCATCCCCGGGACAGGGCGACCATGAATTGCGGCGAACGGCAGTCCTGACCTCGGAAAGAACGCATCATTGTAGAAAGGAGGGAAGTCCCTCGCACGCGTCGAGGCTCTCCAGGTCTGCGCTGGCAGGTACGATGCATCAGGCGGTAGCGCACAGTCAGCACGTAACCGAGCAAAGAACTGCGAAATCGCTACAAGGGCAGAGGGACTCAGGGAGCTTGAAACGCGCGACGAAACCGGATATTGGCGCCCCGCTCGTGCATTCTCCTGCTGTCGCGCATCAAGAGAAATGAATGGAGGCAGACGCAATGCCAGACAGACAGTAATTTTCATCTCTTCCCCGTTGTTGACTAGCACGGTGCAGTCCGCCGCGGTAGGGAAGCAAGCAAAGCAAGTTGAAAGCGTTCGCAAGAGTCCTGTATATTCTCCGTCTGGAACGAAGCGCTGGAATACCGCATAGCAGCATGATCATAATCCGCAATACGAAGGGATGCGCGATAGCAGCAGGAAATTCGGCGCGTAGAGGGAAGAATAACAAGTCACAAGGCACAGACTCCGGACGGAACAGCCTGT
The DNA here is from genome assembly GCA_030578095.1 of Auricularia cornea. Taxonomy (NCBI): domain Eukaryota; kingdom Fungi; phylum Basidiomycota; class Agaricomycetes; order Auriculariales; family Auriculariaceae; genus Auricularia; species Auricularia cornea. Next base: position 4,817,561 of record JARLTE010000005.1, on the reverse strand, counting down.
CTCAGAGCGTCATGCAAATGACAGTCAGAACTGGCCAGGAATTCGCAACGACATACATATCCCCGCAAGCCCTGCCGCAACGGAAGTAAAGCACAGCTGGCACTGGGATACGTAACGCCGGTGTACACGCACTGTGCAATCAATTGCTGAGAGAAGTAAACACAAACTGGATCGCCTGTCAGGTTCGACGCTGGAACCGGTGCGGATAGCGCAAGAGTTCGAGAAACCCGATCGCGGCTGTCTGAGCGCGGCGGGACGAATGGCGAGAGAGCAACTGCACGAGCCACATGCAACGTGGCAGAGAGTGCAGCGGGCGGCGGTCGTTTCGGAAGCATGACTCGTGCGGCTGCAGAAGAGGAAGGAGGAAGAGCGCGAACGTCGGACCCTGAATTGGCGCTGCTGACGTCACCCTTCTTCTCACTCACTGTCGCACCCCCGCGAACGCCGAACCCATCGTTGCTTCCGCAGCGCGTAGTCCATGGCGCCCTCGAGCTCGTCCGAGCTGTGTCTCCCCGGTCGTGTGCCCTGGCGACCGTTGATGGTGGGCTGGTCCGAGTCCGCGGTGTGACGTGTCGAGACCGACGAGCCAGTCGAACAGCCCCGGCAGCACTCGCTCTTCGACCCATAATCGGTAGTTCTCTGCATCCTGGTGCCTTGAGCCCGGAGAGCCTCGACTACGGCACAGCCTCTAGAGACATATCCTGTGCGCCGTTCTCCAGAACATGACGTTCCGTGCTGGTCTCCTGTGCGCCGCCGTACCACAGCTACGGTCGTGCCCCGTGAATCTACGCATTTGCACCGCTTGAAAGCGACGACTTAAATGACTCCCCATTCCTCTGCGCAGCTTTGACTGCTGCCTCGAATACGGCCGCCACGGCGCCACCGCCGCGGGTTGCTCGTGCATTTCGACCTCCCCAAATGGCTGACCATGCTCCGCGAAGACGCTTTCTGGTCTATCCTAGGATTGCTATCAGGCTTGTTTTACATCGAGCGCTTATCGTCATAGAGTCATGCTCTCGTTTCGCTCGTCGACCTTGGAGCGCGTTACTCTCTAACCTTCGCCGTGGACTGCGTATAGGACGTCCTGAGCGCCACGCGGCCACTCTAGCGTCGGTGCCAGAAGCACAAGGCGCCAACAGAACTGCGACGCCGCCTCTGCGGCAGGCTGCGTCGACGTCCGCCGCCGTCGCATGGCATTCATCGCGATGGTGACGGTCGCAGAAACGGCGAATTCAACGCACAGTACCCAGGCCCCACAAGGCGTGCCGGATACCTTACGGTTGTCACTTGCGTGCCTCGCGCCGGTCATGGGCCGTCAAACTCCATCCGGGATGGGGTACAAGAACGGGGACTGTCGGGCTGTCTTGATGTCATCGCTCTGGCGTCCGGTGCGCGCGCGGGCGGATGGCCCTGCTGCGCGTTGCCTCAGTCTGACCTCGCGTCGCCTGTTTATAGACAACTGGTAGAGGAAAGAGTACATACCGAATCCTCCGCGCGAGCCTTGGGCACCGGACATCTACGCAGTCAGCGGTCAACCCGGCAACCTCAAGATCTTACCCGTCGTGTCCCTGCCTGTAGCACGGCGGAGCCGGCCTGCGGCGACTTCATGTGTGTTTCCACTGTCCCGTCGGTTTCATCGCGGCCGGTTGAACACTCCACGCGCCCGCAGTGTGCAGTGCATCACGAACCTGCCAGCTGTCAGGCTCTCCGTCCAAACCGGGATTGGCGCTGCACGTCTATACTCAGAAGCGCGGTCCACGAGTCTCACTCTCCTCCCCATCACGGTACTCACTACCTGACGCTCACACTCATGATCGCCTCCTCGCTCGTCGTCCTCGCCGCCGCGCTCCCGACCAAGCGTCCCGCTGCCCTGCGGCACACTCTCAATCGTCGACCCGCGCCCGGGCGGAGTCGCTCGTGCCGCTCCTCGGGCTCGAACGCCAACCGGCACCCGTACCTGCAGCGCGGTCAGGGAGAGCCGCAAGATGCTCGAGTGCCGGTCATGCATGCGGACTGTGTATCGCTGCTCGGATCCCCAGTAGATCGCCCTGCTGCCGGGCACGCGCGCCGCAGAGTTGAATGTCATGACTCGAAGAAGGGTAGATCGGGTACTAGCACGAGACTCGCGTAATAGCGCGGAATATCGCACACACACAGTACGGCGTCGAGATTAGCAACCCAGGCGAAAATACGTACTGGCGCAAACTCCCACACACTCTCAATCTCCGTAATCACCAGACGCCACCCCCGTGTTCTGCTCCGCATCATCCGCCCGAGCGTGAGGATATGCCCTTTCGCCCTCTCCGGCTCGAGCCCGTCACCGACGCGCATTGCAACCCGTACCTGCAGCGCGAATCGCAAACCCCCACCAGCAAGCCGTGCGTCTTCCTCCTCATCTCCGCGCCACGCTCGTCCAGGAGCATCTCTGCCAAGAACGGTGGGCCGACCCGCCGCCGTATTCTGATAGTCGCAGTGCGGAGCGTTGACAGCATCGCGCATTCTTACCAGTGAGTTCCACGCTTGTACGGTTCAAGATCCTGCACAACCAGACACCACTGCGTACCTGGTTTCCAGTGCGGGGGGCGCAATACGGTGTGTGGCTGCTCTTGCAGATTCGCCCGGGCTCAAAGTCGACGCGGATATGAGATTCTTGACAAGCGTCAGCCTGGGCAGCAATTTGGGGATAGCGGTAGGGGCTCGGGAGGTGCAAGACGGGTGACACCGGTCGCGAACGGAAGAAGAGCCGCGTCGGTATTTGAATTCGGCCCGAGTCGGCCGACATCTTTCTCCTCGTCCCACAGCGTCGCGAGCGCCGCGCTGCGCGTCGAGGCAGGCAAACTCCTCCATTTCTCCTCGTCACGTGTCACCGGAAAGCGGGTATTTTGTTCCTAAGCTGCGTAACGGCCACATCCAACTCCCTGATTCCCCGTTGCTACCGCGCCAGCGTCTGCACTCGCATTGTCGTCCAGGCTCTCCGACCTGGGTATATGAAGCATGCCTCACTGGGATACTCTGTTCAAAGGCCGTCACTTCTGGTCCCGTGGCATTGCTTGCGGTCCCTATGACCTGCGGTACCCGCTATCGCTGCCGCGCACGGGTCCAGTGCCCGTTCCCTTTGCTGTGCTCGGTCGAGAGAGACTACGAACGCGATGCAGTGCCCTGTTCTCTCAATTCCGCATCCGGAAGGGTACGGCCTCGCGCGCCGGTCGATTCCTCGACCGTTCGGCTTCATTTCCACGCACTTGCTGTTTCCCGCTGCTCCGTCCGCAGGGCACGCGGCCGTTCGGGTCCTAAACCTTCCTTCCTGAATTGGCTGCAACTTGTTCAGTATTCCGTACCGTTCCTGTCTCGGGCTCTATCTCTCCCCGGACCTGTCGCCGCTTCTAGCTGTTTGGGGAACGTTTTGGCGCCGTTCGGGTCTCGTTCACGCTATGCGTGGGATCTCACCGACCCAGCCTGCACATTTCGGTCTCTCTCTCTCGCCCTTGCAGTAACACAGGAGATAGCCACACTCCGCATTCTCGGGCCCACTGCACAATCGCCTGCCGGTGCGCCGCGATATATCCGTGCAGGACTTCTGCATCGTGCTGCTTGTTATCACGTCCGGAATTCCGCAAGGCTCACCGCACCTGTGAGGCATTGCACAGGCGCTTGCCGTTGCGGCAATTCCGCCGCTTCCCTGCCTGTGCGTGCCTCTGAACTTCCGTTAGGCGCACTGCACGGCTGTCGACGCGTGTCCGGAATCATTCGGAACGCTCGCGTAGATAAGACATCCGAGTCCCCGTGTGCCCCACTGTCTCTCTTGTTTGCTTACATGTCTTCCCAGTCACGAACAAACGAGTTCCCGCGCGCATCGGCGATCCTCGCTGGTCTTGGTCTTGCAGCCCAGCTCACCGTCGCCGCAACGGACGGGATTCCCGTCGCCAAGCTCGTCGTGGGCGTCGTCTCGCGAATTGTCACGTTGGCTGAGGTGTGTCGAAAGTTATTTCTGGTTCTAACATGCAACTGAACGTTCGCGCGCAGGACATCGAGAAGCGCCGCACTGCCCTCCACGCGCTCGCTGAAACAGCACGGACCACGGGCGAGAGCATCAAGGACGTCTTGGCCCATCGCGAGCCTGGCGCACGGATAGAGCGCAGCCTGGAGGGGCTCCACACGTGCGTGTTCGCTTGTCCGGGCGTTAGAAGTATATCAACCCTGCACCAGTGTCTTCCGAGCGATAGAAGCGCTCTTTGCGAAACACAAGGCGAAGAACGCGTTCTTCAGGGCGCTTAGCTACGCGCTTACGACCGCCGCGCATATCGATGCCTTGAACCAGGAGCTGTCCCGCGCCGCCCAGCAATTCGCGGTGAGCCATCTGGGATATACCATGAGACCGTCTGATGATTTGTTCCAGGTTGTGGCAACTCTCGATACTCATACTCGCGTGCAAGAGGCCAACACACGTCTGCAGGAGACTAATGACCGGCTCGAGGACGCCAAAGCCGATATCCGGGAGCTTCAAATTCGGTTACAACAGAATTCTGTGTACAACGGAAATGTGCGATCATTTTTACAGGTAGCTCGCAGACGCACTAACCGCATTGCAGATTCGCAACCTGCACGACTGCGATGTCGACAGACTGGAGCTCATTACCGAATATGCGCCGCGATGGAGCCGACACAGCATCAAATACTACACTGCCCGGGTCGAGACGAGCGGGTCAGTCATGGTCCTTCGGTATATCGAAAGGAACGCAAACTTCGACTCGAAGAAGTACTCGGAGCACGATGATTACGTCCTACGCACGGTTGCGCGGCACGACAGAATCCTCGGGCAGTTCTCGTAAGCCGCAGCCAGAGCTACATTGCGAGAATCTCGTTAACGGAATCCACGAACAGAACGGTCCGGCACTCGCATCGGAACATCGCACGTATTTATGGCGTGAGCCAAGGGGATCCCCTGACCCGTTTCACCGTCATGAAATCCGGTACGCACGCTGTCAAGGACCTAGACGGGAAGACTGAGTTACCCACCAAGGTTACATCCCATTCTCCATGCACAGGCGCCAGGCTCTAAGCATAGACCAGACGTGGGAATTGGTGTGTCTCTAGTTTTTCTAGATTTTACCGCTCTAATAATTATTGTTGCTAGATCCGCCAGCTCGTGGTCAGTTGATAAATCTGAGATAGGACTGCTTTTGAGTTTTGACACCCTTGATAGGATGCCGCATGCTATCTCAATGACAACGGCGTTTCCTGGTCGCCAAGGCCATCTAACCCCTTCTTCTGTGACACGAACAATATCCCAATAATTGGATTGCATGACGACTTCCAGCCATCCGTCAAATACTGCTGGGCAGTTTCTCACGTTTTGATAAATGTGCGTACAATACATAGCAACGACATCTCCCACAACTGATTTCAATGTCCAAGATGTTGGAACATGCTTATTCAGCGCACTGGAAACGATCCCGGTCCAGCAAACATGCTCTCGACATCAGCTTCGGTACCGCGCTTGTGCCGGAAGGAATCTATAGACTGAAATTCACGGTACCGCGCAGACTCATCCCCACGTTGGACGCGAAGATATGCACGTATATAAAACCTGCGCTGCAGAGCCTGCGAGACCCGTGTGATGTGTGGGCACACACCGGAGCCGTCATCCTGCATGCATCCGCTTCCGGTTGCACCGTCGGCTCGACATTTTACACGAAGTACTTTGCAAATTCTCTTGACCGTCCGTTCCAGGATCACATATTCAGCGCGTACATTTCCTTCCGTGTCATAGGAGGAGAGAAACTCAAGCTCTTTCAGTGGCTAGAGTCGACGAAAGCAACACTGAGCTAGTGCATTGGACGGCGTCCGCTCGCATTCCGACATCGATGGCTGAGACGATCAGGAAGCAGCTAGGAATTACGTTGGAAGGCCCTCCTAATGAGATGGATATACTGGACTCCTTTAGGGATCCCTCCGAGCCGGCTAGCATGCAGTTTGCGCCACGGTATCCGTGGGGAGGCGCATAAATCATGTATTCTTTGCTATCGGAATGGCATGGGCCGAACTGTACGTACTGGGCTTGCTAACGAAAGCGACGACTGTTAATATTATGCGAAGGCCAAAGGAGGACACAGAGACGAACCTGCTGCGGTTCAGCCAGCTTCAAGCCGGGAAAGACAGAGCGTCCTTGGCGTCGATGAAAACTCCTATTCCTCCTCACAATGCTCGGCGGACACTAGTATCGTGCTGCCTCGCTCGTCAACGACGCAGCGCCAGTAAGAAGGTAGTTGTCGCTGTGGCTTCTCCGCGAATCACCAGAACGATTCGCAGATGTTTTTGACTTGCGTTGCGGAGAATGAGAGGGAACAGCTCATACTTGACGCTGTCTGTAGACTGTGAGCGCCCGCACAGCCGCCCAGGTCCGCAGGGCGTTCGGAAGGGTAGATGCACTCGCCCGAGACGCCCCGTTCAATCTGGCGCAGCGCCCTCGGAGAAGAACGACGTAATATCCCACAGTCAGAGGTCATACGGCGCTCGTGTGAGGAGCGTGCACGCTGTGGGGCCGGACAACGCGTTTTCGGACGACTCGACTCTTGGGATACGGTACAACGACGTAGCCAGCGGCGCAGGACCATGACAGTGAGGGTCCCAAAGGCTGTACCCATCTGAGAATCGTCGCGTCATGCCGGAGCGATCGCCGCTGCCCTGTACCGGCGCTCGAGAGAAAGGACCGCAATGAATCGCGGCATGTGGCAGTCAGTTCCGGTCAGCGAACGGTCAAGGGAGTAGACCTGGCAGCACGTAAATGAGCTGCGGAATCGCCACAAGGCTAGGGGCTCCTGCAAGAGCCTAACACGCACGGCAAAGGCAGACATTCTTCAGCAAACCGCGTTTTTGGGATGTGCGGCCGTTGACATGTCTCGAGCCACCGGAGCGGTGCATCAATGCTCCGGAGTCTCGACCGCGCGGCCGAACCCGCCTGAGCTGGCCGGATCAGCACGGTCGCAACATCGGGGCACTGCTTCGATGGCCGATAACTCAGTCGCGATCACGGCCCCGATGCTGACAATCCTGGGCGTCCTGAGAGTCGCGCCACGGCTCTGCGTCGCATCAGCGCGAAGCGCAAATCTGACATGTCGCTCTCATGTGCTCCGGTCGCTCGTCGCGATCTTAGGTCTGAGCCCGGACTACTACGCGGGACTTAGGCAAAATTTGAGCTGCTGCCGCCCGTGCCAAACCGCGCCTTTGAACTGTGGCATATATTACTAGTTGCTGCTGCCGGTCACGTGGCAGGAAGGGGGCGAAGTGCAGCGTCTGGAATGATAGTCTAGATACTGCAAAATCGGTTCGCGTGAGACTCGAGAGGGCCGCTGCGGCGCTGAGGATGGTAATTGCCTTTCGGAGTCGGACTTGATCAAGGCCGACGTGGTTGAGTTGGCCATGTTTGGTCGCTCCCGTCATCTCGACCGTCATGTCGCCTCCCAGCAATGGCAGCATACGTACAGTGCTGCCTGCCCAGGCAGTCGTTTGCGACACCCAACTCTTATCCTGGTACGCCCAGACAGTCGTCTACTTTTTTTTTTTTTTTCATTAACATTGCCCTGCTCAGTCCGTATCTCTCAGACGTCGTCCTGCATGGTACTTGTGCGTCTACTCACACCGCGGCTCATTACCTATCCTGACCGCTTACCTTGAGTAGCTCGTACGACGCGCATCACATTCACTAGTCTTCTGACAAAAGTTCTGGTGCGCTGATCGTTTCATCCCAGATCTGCCTCACCGTGCCCCCCGTCACTTGTTTTCTGTCCCCCGCCCCGCTCGTCTGTGTCGACTACCCACTCTCTGCGTCCATTTCAAGCAATTCCCGAGTTCAAGCACTATGCTGCTCTTTCCCTACCGTTGGCTCGATTCCCCACGCCCACCCGTATTTCTTCGATGCGCTCTGCCATGTGTCGTCCTTCGGCATTCAATGGCAATGCAGTCTTGCGTCCTGGGAGCGTAGTCATATACCCTACATTCATACAATGCAAATTCATTGCACCCCGAGCATCAGGATCAGCGATTGCAGGCAGACCTGAGAGAACAGCAAGACCGTTTGATAGTCTCTTTGTCGCGGTGGGACACGAGGACAGGGTGCAGATGCCCGGTCCTGACCGCTCTCAGGCAAGGCTATGTCGCGCTAAAATAGGGACCTAGGTCCTGCGCTCTCCCCGCTATGGAGCCTCCATTGCGTCAGCTAGCGATTACGCAGTTTCCTGAAGTTGTCGTCCCGCTCGTGTATTCTCCTACGGTGGCGCACGAAAAAAAAAAGATGAATGGAGATGGATGCGGGGCCGTAATGATGATAAAAAGAGGTATCTCCCCATCGTCTGCGCACACGGTCCATTTCGCCGCGGTAGGGAAGCTAAGCAAGTTGAAAGCGTCTGCGGGCATCGTGTGCATTCTCTGTCCGCCATCAAGTGCCGGCGTACCGCATACCGGGCAAAAAGTATGGTAATAGCCGGCAATACGAAGGGAGGCGAATAGCAGCTGGAAATTCGGCGCATAGAGAGAAGAATAATAACACCGACAGTCACAGAGTCCGTAATTAGTTCCAGCGCTGGCGGGGAGCAGGCAAGGGGTCGGATATATCGCCATGAGCGCGAGCACAGGACTCAAGACAAGAACGAGAACGGCGCGGTACCCGGGTGTATCAGCAAAGAGGTGTCACTGTTAGACGGCGCGCCGCGCAACGGTCGCGGACAACTTGAAGAGCGGTCGGCGGTGTTCGAATTCGGCCCGAGTGGTCCGATGTCCTTCTCCCGGTTCGCCCCAGTTTCGCGCGGCACGAGCAGAGTGCGCATACGACGATCGCGCTCTGCATAAGCGAACTGGGGCAGGCGCATCTCTTACTTCTGCCCCTGAAAAAGCTCTCGCTCCGGGCCTCCGGCTACCTGTCTCCGTAAGCGCCAGCGCCAGTGCCCGCAGGCAGAACGCAGATGCTGTCGCCCCTTGGGGTTGATTTGATTAGAGATCTACTGTGCAAAGAGGGCCTGGTAGTGGCTCTCAGATTCCGTAGGTGTCATAACGCATCTTCTTCTGCGCGGGCCGATTCTTTGCGCGGCTCCGGACGGTTCGGCGGCCGTTTATGCATGTGCTGCCATTTCTCTCGTGGGACGCGCTGTTTATCTCATGAATTTACGCTGTCTCCACCTGGAGGACTTGGCGGCTTCTTTAATGCGTCATGGTCGCGATTTGCACGCAGAGCGTCAAGGTCCTACCCAGCGTCTGATGTTCCTCGTCTCTATACAAACGAAGACGCTGAGTAGGACTTTGACAGAACGCGCACAGAGTGATGGTGTGCGAATGCGGTAGCCAGAAGCGCGCCTCAGAATAACGCTACCCTCACGGTCATTAAAAGCGCTCGCATCGACTAGCAGTATCCGTCGGCCCTGGTGCCGCGAGTAGAATGCAGTTGGCCGTGCTACATTGGGATGTTTGCAGGCTGTTTGATTCATGCACGACGGCCAGCTTCCTGCGCTTTACCGCCCGATACGCCGCCGCGCGCCCGCATAGGTCCCTCAATCCTGAGCGACGCGCGCGCTGTGCCGCCACAGATCCTTCAGCGTCGGAGTGGGATCCCCTTTCGTGATTCGGCGCCTCTGGAGGGTGTACACGTGAATTCTGTGCACAAAAACGGGTCTGCCTGGTTTTCTCATTGCACCGATGACATTTTCCGCCCAGGGTCAGGCCGGCTTCGACGATGCGCGTGGCATGTGATGGCAACAGGTGGCTCAGGCTCATGCGCTACTACTGTGCGTCTGTATGTAGGCTACAGTGTGCGTTGTTCGCAGCGCCGCGTCATGCAGCTTCCATCGCCCCGTTCTCGTTTATGTTGACAGATTCCTATTGCGCGAGGTCGTGCCCGACGCAACATACGGACCCATCTCGGCGTACCCGCGCGGCTTTCGAACACTCTGCGTGTTCACGTGGGCCAACTAAGTTACGGCATCGCGCGCCCGTGCCCTGTGGACAGGCTTCTCAGCACTCTTGTCTGCCGGCTGGAGTGTGTTTTGCGCGGATTGGCGCTCGAAACACCTCTTGCTGGACTGAAAGTGGCGTAGTACGGCGCTGAATTGTCCCCTCCCTCGGTGCCGCGGTTTCAAACCGGCAGCTTCGCATTCATGTCATGGTCAGGTGTAGCCGATACACACGCTAATACGGCTTATGGGCGCATCTCATGCCAGGGTGCGAAGCAGCATCGTCGGTTTTACACGGCCGACCAGGGTCCTGCGCCGTCAACATCGAGACGCTGGAGCTCCTGGCTCGCATTGCAGGAGGCTGGTATAAAGAGAAGTGGAGGCAACCGACAAGGGCCAGCAGCACGCCGCTCACGGTTTTAGCAGGTATTCGCAGTACGTGCGCCATCCCACCTCGATGTCTCTCCACGCAGTCCTAATGCAGCTTCCAGAGACACCCGCATGATGTTCATCAGCAAGGTTTTGCTCGTCACGGCTTTCTTCGCCGTCTTCGCCACAGCCGCTCCGGCTCCCGCGGCCGAGGGCGAGGAGCTCATCGTCCTCGAGACAAAGGTCACGTCTGTCGGGACGCTGACGTACTACGGTCTCGCGCCGGGTGCCACCGCCAACACGACCACGCCGGCGCTCGCCGCGCGCGCGTGCGGCTCGAACGACGTCAAGTGCGACGGGAGCCACGTGCCGCCGGTCAACACGTGCGTCGACCTCATCAACGCGATCGGCGGCAGCGGGCGCATCCTGCCCAACTCGCCGCGCTCGATCTGCCTCAACAACGGCGGCACGTGCTGCGTCAGCTGGCACAACGTCGTGCCCAACCTCCCGGAGAACTTTCTCTACAATGCCGCGGTCAAGGCGCACAATACCTGTGTCTTCCACGGCCTGTCCGGTGCGACGGATAACACCAACCTCAACGGCGTCTGTACGAGGCAGTGCCTGTCAAACCGCGCTACGGGCTGCTGAGAGCCGAAGCGCTCTCGTTCTTAAAGGATTCCTCCATCTCCCCGATGTACAACATGTAGGTACCAACTTGAAGTCTCGTCTAACGTGACGCTCCGTATGCACCGGAATGCGGAAGAATAAGTTTCCTCCGAAGCCAACTCAGCTAAAGTCTCGGACGAAATTTAGTGCATGTACAATCGAGTTTAGCCCCAGGTGTTCGCAGCACTGAATGTAAGGGAGCAAGAACTCCGTATTGGAGCTTTGGGATAGTCACAGCACGTATCAAAGCTGAGCTAAATATTTCAATATTCTCCAATACCCGTATCAAAGAACGCGTGTGCAACATAGACTGGTTCGAGTTGCGACAACAAACGGAGTTTCAAACCCCGCGGCAGCCCTTCCAGGTGCCACGCTGAACGGCGCACATGGGTTCACCGCAAGGCCTTTCAGACGCGCTGCACGCAAGGGTTGCTTCAGTGGTTCACGACGTGTTTCAGTCTACTTGCGACGCGCAGCCCGAGTACGAAAGTCTACTTACTTGCTTCACCGTTTCCGCCGTAGCTTACGCCTTGCAGCTTTGGAATCCCGGACGCTCAAGAGATGGAAAGCCGGGTACATGCCAGCATCCGCTCCGCCATTGCCTGCGAGGTCAAGGCCCGTCTGCCAGCTGAACGGCCTGGTACCGGGTCGCGCCGCCTGCCGAACGAGCTCTGGTGCCGCGTCTGGGACGCACTTCCCTTTCTGGACCGCCTTGCTGTTGCTGAGGTCTGCCGCCATTGGCGTGATACCGCGCTGGCACATGCCGCTTTCTGGGCCCGCCCGACCTTGTACACCTCCGTTCACCACACCACCTGCCAGTGCTTGCACTGTCTTCACGCATCCGATGGAGACGATGGGACGAGCCCTATTGGGTGGCTTGCCGACCCCTACCCGTACGGTACTTCAAACGTCCCTTCAGCGTTGTTGGTGCTCGAGCGTAGTCGCACGCAGCCGTTGGACATCACCCTGGAAATCACGCCGTACCGGCCGAACTGGGGGCCAGTGCGCTCCCTCGCAGAGGCATTACAATGTCACTCTAGCAGAATTGCTCGGTTACGCGTTCGGTCTGCCACAGGGCAGTCTGTGCGGCTTGTCTGCTCGCGTCTCAAGCATCTGCCCGCGCTCCAGTCGCTGACTGTGGATTACTTGGACAACGAGGCGGATGCTCTCGACGACAATGACACCTACTTTCCTCTCCCTGACACGCTTCCTCAGCTGTCATCCGTCGTCCTCGATCGGAATTTTGCCTGGCCGCTTGGACGGCGCAATTCGACGCTGCGCTCTCTGGCCATCTCCCCGGGGTCTTGGACCGAAATATCTGACGTCGTGGAGCTCTGCACTCATCTGACGCAGCTTCGCGTAGACCTGAGCTTCCTCGATGATGCCGACATGGAGTTCTGCGAGAGGATACGCGACGATACCGCGCATCTCCCCCAGCTCGAGCTGGCCAACCTGCCGCGCGACCTCGAGCAGTGGGCTCTGATCGCATTCTGCTCCCCAGAGCGCAAGACTCTGGCTCTGGAATACCGGCCTGAGCACTGTGCGTGCGCTACCTCCCGGCGCATCGGCACTGTCGAAGCCAATTGCTACAACTCTGCCACGATCGCCGGCGGCACCATCTTCCGCGACCTCGGCGACTCGGTGCGCCTCACGGTCGCGAGCGGAAAGGCAGGGCACAATCGGACGGTCACCATTGAGGGAACAGACAGCGCGCAGCGCACACGGCGCGTCGTGCTGAGCGCGTGCTGCCGCACGAGGCACGGCGAACACGACTTCGAGAACGCCCTCGCCCCGCACACCATGGTGGCAGAAAGTGTGACCCACTTAACGGTGGATGTTTCTCTCTGGCCATCATTCGCGCACGCGGTATCGCTTGGTCACAACATCAAAACGGTCATTCTGATTCTGCGCTCGGGCGCGGACGTCGCGACGCGGAGGGGCTTTCGTAAAGCCAAGAACGTGCTCCCTGCGTTACGCGAGCTGTCTCTCATCGCAGGACGGGACGACTTCCTGATCACATCGCAGGATGTCCGCAAACTGCTGGAGGAGCTCCAGTTTCCCCTTCTGGATTCACTTCGCCTCGATCGTACTGTGTTTCGCGGCGAGCACCAGTACCTCTCTGACCTCTCAGGTGCGGTCATGGTTGAATTCTTCCATGTGCTTTGAGTTTTGTATTGGTCTCGCTGAATCAACGCTTCCGTTTGCCTCACCGCTCCCAGCGCAGTGCAACCCACCGCCCTTCGCATCACGAGTTGATGGGCGAGGCAACGGCAGGGCAACGGTCAGCTCAAAGATAACTTCGATGCTGCAACTTTACCAGTGTACCACACAGACTGTACAGTCAGCGGCACCAGCATCCAGCGACCCTCGCACAGGAGTGCCGGTACAACAGCAGGCGTACAGTATAAATTGTGCACCCTATTACAATAGGACGTCCGCGAGGAAGATATAGTTTGCCTCTAGCGGCCTACGAGTCCGCGACGATAAGCGTTCACGAACTCGTCGCCGTGTCAACTCCTCGTCCCTCTCCAGGGAGCTGCTTTGTCGCACGGAGGCTGCATCCAGAGTGCATCCGGCGTAGGTCAGCAGAGAGACGTCCGAGAGCACCAGGCACCGGGCGTGGGTGTAATATAAGACTCACAGCAGAGCATCAGGAGGATCAGTGCAGCACATATTCGTCGAGTCCCAGGGCGCTGTCGCGGAAAAGCGCGTGCAATTGCCCAGGCCCGGGTACATCGTACACAGGGTTCACCTTCTATTGACGCCCACAGAAAGGTCAGGGACCGCTGATCGCGCGGTAAATGAGAGCCGGAGCCAATGACTTGTGGTTCCTGCTGAGGCACACAGCGCGGGACACAAATCCCACGGTGTATGAAGTTCTGAACAGCCGCGACGAGCCTGGAAACGGCAAAAGTAGCACGCCAAGAGTAATAAGAGCCTGTATTATATGACCTGTGTCGCCGTAGATGATGCGCCGGAGCCAAGAGGGGACACATAAATGACAGCCTGGCCCGAAAGGTGCGGTGAATCATCTCGGCTTCGCGACGATAGTTCGTGTCAGCGTGACGCGCTGAAAAACGCTCTATGCTGCGTATATCCGCTAACAGAAATCATAAACTTCGACAGGGCGGTTGCGCGTCTCTCAAAGCCGCGGCGAGAATGACGGGCCCTTGGCTCGCGTCGCCACACTACATATGAGTTCGGGACCGACGACGCTGGCTGGCCCAGATACGCATCTATACTACATATTGCCTACTTTCGGATACATTCTACCTGCGCAAACTTCCCCAACCCTGCGCGCCGCAGCTGCCGCTTGGACGTCGGACTCCGGCGTGTCCCAAATGTAATACCGGCTACGGCCAATTGCTACTCCTGCGTGCCGCGGCTCTTAAATTCCGGGATGCACTGCTTATTGGTCTGCTGCGACCGCACTAGCTGCCGCGATATTGCCTTCATTCCGCTCGCCCTCATCGTCCTCACCGGCGGCTCTACAAACATGACGCTCTCTTTCTTATGTTCCTATGAAACATTTCGGGTCACCGCAGTGGATACACTCTTTTTCGCATGGCAATTATCATTGGTCTGGGATCATTATTCGCTTCGAGGGCTCACGGCGGCTGCAACTGGCCAGGCGTAAGAATCCACGTCACTGGTACATCTGCGAGGCCGCATCTGCAGCGCGACTAGTTTTCGCATGAGCGGATTGCTCTCCGGTGCCTCACACGCCATTTTCTTCCCCTCTCGTTCCCAGAGGAGATGTTCTAGGCACTCATCTCTAGCGGCAGCTCGACTGTCCACATTTGGGTGTTTGCAGTGAGCTGCTGCACTGCTCCGTAACCATAAGCCGCCCAGGGTACTGCTTCCTACGCTTCGCACAGTCGAGGCTATGCACCGGAATTGCGGTCCGGGAGCCCATGCCGCACACGCATGTCCGGGAAAGCAGCTGGGCGCGGGAGCACTGCAAAAAAGACGCGCTCGGAGTTCTCTCCGTCTCTCATCCCTCTCGTCATGTCGAATCCGCATTCTGCAGTGTCTCCAACGCTTACCGTCGCGACTCAGGTCCTGACCATTGCGCACTTGGGCACGGATGGCATACCGATCGTCAACGAGGTGCTCGGGGTTGTCTCCCATATAGCCCAACTCGCCCAGGTACGTGCGTAAACCCGCACCATCAATCCCTCGGTCTGAATTGCCCGCGGACGTGCAGAAGATCTACACGCAGCGCGAATCGCTCCGCGAGCTCGTGCGCAAGGCGCGCGAGCTGGCTTCGACGATCGCCAGAGTCGTCGGCGATCGCACGCCGCCCAATCATCTTGCGCCTACGCTCAAGCGAACGCTCAAGTACATCGTGCATCAGGCTCCGGCATGCGGGCGCTGACTACCCCACCAGCACGCTCAACGAGGTCGAGGCGTTCATGGAAGCGCACATCAAGAAAAGCCGCTGGAAGAGACTCGTGGCCCATCTATTCTCGATCTCGGACGAGCTCGAGCGTTTTAAGCAGGACATCGCCGACGTCTTAGAGGAGCTGAACGTGCGTCTCATCATCTGTGCGTTTCGACCCTGCTGAGATCCCTTAGATGGTGACGGCAATCGACACGAACCTCCGCGTGGTCAACACGGAGGCGCTTCTGGACGATAATATGCCCTGGGATGGACCAGTGCGCCACGTGTCTCATATTCCCACGGTATCTTAATTGTACCAGATACGCAGGCTGCATGACGGCCTCGTCGAGAAGGGCGAGCTCCTGTTCACGCAGTCTCTGTTCGCGAACAGCCCCATCGTCAAATTTCACAGCGCCGTCGTCAAGATCACCGAAGGATCCGAAGCGAAAGCCATGGTTATGAGATACATCGACCAACCAACTGTATCGCAAAGAAACCTCAAGGGCGTCGCCTTTCGCTACATGAGAGAATACGACGAGATAATGAAACATCTATCGTATGTACCTAATCTCACTTTTTCAACGCTGAGAATGCGCAGGAAAGCCGCAGTCTCGCATCCCTATATCGCCATCATTTATGGTCGGACTAGCGGGAGTCCATTGGAGCGGACAACGGTATTGAAGCTCGACCCTGGTAAGAGACAGCTTTATGCGAGTCGTCGGGGCGCGTGCTGATGCAGACTAGTAATAATCCCAGCGGCGAGGTGGATCCTCACACACAATGACATTGATACTAGCGTCTGCATCGTGCGTCGTGTCTTCTGCATAAACTGCCTGGCTAACGATCTTTCCAGGCTCTCAAGTTGATGGTTGGTACCCTTCACTGTCTTTCACGGGGGTTGAGGGTTGAGACTAGTGCGCAGGATGCCGCAGCTCACCTCTGTCGACATGGCATCGACTGGGTGCCGCAGGCAAGAGGCGCCTGCGTTGACCATCACGGAGAGCCAATTATTGGATTCGATATGGATCTGCAGAAAAGCGTGGCAGAGAGGATGGTCGCTGTATACCAAACCCAGATGGACAGCATCATCATTGTGAGATTCTGTTCTTACATCGTTTAATGTATTCTGATGGCTCATTCTAGCTGTGTAATAACCCTCCTTCGAGCGAGGTATCCGGGCAGGTGAAAGAGCTCCGGTATAGTCTCGCAAGCAGACCCCGGGGTATGTCACCTTTAGCTGCAACGGTGGTGCAGACTCTGCGGACAACGGTGGCTTTCTGTAAGAACGCACGCAAGATCGTCGTTAGTATCCCGAGATCGGATCTTGTGACCTACCTCGATATTCCTAACCTGCGTCTCAACGGCTCAGACGACTACCTGGCGAACATGGCCAGCGTACTGGACCGACGTACCTGGTACTACCTTTTCACATGGGCGCGAATGTTGTATTTCCTCGCGAGGAGGAGTAACGGCGGTGAATACCGGGCAGAGTACTGCACCTCGGATACCGGGGATCACCTCGTTGGTGAGAACGTCGAGATCGTTTAAAAGGGAATTGTGCTAATCTCTGCTTCCAGTGATCTGGCTGCACGCTATCTCAACGAATGTCTGGGTCAACATCTATTCCGTGGAGATCCCGGACGAGAGGCGCGATCAAGCCAGAGCCGCTTTCAACATCGCGTCTCGCGTCGTCGATCCGGTGTTACCCTCAGTAAGGCTCTTTTGGTGGGCCCAGGTGACACCCTCAGGGTCAGCTTGTCGTACATTAATTTTTGCTTGACGTTGTACTGTATGCCAAGAGGCTGCCAAGAGGATGCGCTCCTTGAATATCGTTTTCCGTGCCCGTTTACGACTCGTACCGAGTCATGAAAGGTCCATATTAAACCGATACAGGACACGCGAGACGTCCTCCGGCCAGCTAGGTCCCTACTGCGGCGAATTCCTGGAGAGAGGACGCGAAAAGCACGGAGCGATTTGCGTGCGTGGGATATGATCCTGTCCTCGCGCATGCCGAACCGCGCTGAGCAAGCTCAGTCGATGAGCCCGGTTACATGCGAGTCAGGTACATAATGACGACACTCCGGGCCCGAGGACCAGCATCATTTCAGCCCACCAGCGAGTAACGCATTATGAATCGTGTGAGCGGGATCTGGGTATCGATGCTGGGGAGTGGTGCCCAAAGTTCCCGCAGTCACGCGCCACGGTGCCTCGCGAGCGTACGCAGCGCTGTGCACGAGACGCCCGGCCGGCCGCTCGCACCCGGACCGAGCAGGAGTGCTGCCGATTGAGCGCCTGCGCGCGGACACGCTCGG
The DNA here is from genome assembly GCA_030578095.1 of Auricularia cornea. Classification (NCBI taxonomy): domain Eukaryota; kingdom Fungi; phylum Basidiomycota; class Agaricomycetes; order Auriculariales; family Auriculariaceae; genus Auricularia; species Auricularia cornea. Next base: position 4,799,892 of record JARLTE010000005.1, on the reverse strand, counting down.
AAATGCAACGCTTCCAGGAATCGCGGGCGGCGGAACTGCGACGCTGCTGTGCGCTGAATGCGTCAAGAATGAGTGTGGCACAAGATATTGGCCGCGCTGATGGGGTCCGAGGTTGATGATAGAGAAGCCGGCATCGGGATGAACAAGTCGTCGAAGTCCAGCGGGCGAGCAGGCCAGTGTTGGGCACACTGACATGCACGGTCTGCGCCTGGTGGCGCGCGCGAGAAGGCCTAGAACTCCAGCCGAATGGATGCATGGATTCGGACACAGACGCTTCCCGCGCAGGGATCCGTTCTCATCCCGCGCTGCCATATACAGTCGTCCGGCCCATCGCATTCACGACGAGCAGTATGGTCAGCGCAATGAGAATCCCATGCGTGTGCCCGAGCAGCAAAAACTCCACGATTCAGAGCACGGGCTGGTTAATACTTGCCCGTCTCCTTCTCCGCGGGCACGCCGTTGGTGGCCTCTCCAAGGAGGTGAGTGATCTGCGTGACCTGCTCGGTCTCGTCGGCTTCGGGATCGCCGTCCTGGTGCACAATCGCCCTGCTCCGGACGACGCGCGTCGAGCGCAGGATGTAGAAGCTCTGCCCGAGGTCCAAGACAACGGCGAGCGCATTGAGGAAGATCACGAAGAACAGGCCGCCGAGGCCGGCGCCGCGCTGCAAGTAGGACGCAGACCCCGAACTCCACTCGCGCAACACCTGATATGTCCAGAGCCGGTGCGGCGGGTCAATCATTCCCAACGTTGCCGCGCAGGCCGAGCCGTCGCGATCCAGTTGGCGTGAGTCTGCGCGGCCCCTCATCGTGGTAATGACGCCGACAAATAGCATGCGCGATGCCATGAATGCAGAGACGACCGTGTAACGCCACGACTCTCCGCGTGAGCCGCGCAGATCCGAAAGAGAAACGGCGCGCGAAACCACAGTGAAAAAGCGGCGCTCATCGCATCTCTGCGCGATGCGTTTACCAGCACGAAAAGCTAGATGCAGGCAGAACGAGCCTGTAATTAGATAGGAGTAGCTCCGGATAGGCCAAGTGCTTGCTGAAGAGGAAGCCTGGAGTAGTGGGGTGCGTGGCACCGGGCAGGCCAGTCATTTTAGCAGCGAGTCGGTAAACGATCGTGACAAGAACGCTCACAGCCGGAGCCTCGGCTGGAACTGTCGAGGCTAGACATTGCCAGCGCAAACAGAAGAGCCCCATGACGAGCAGAAGGAGGTAAGCTGGAATGCGGGCGGACGGCGCTCTGCCGTTTACGGCAGTCATCATCGATGGCGGTTGCCAAGAAGCGATGGCGGCGTTCGAAAATTTTGCCCGGCTCTCGTTCGCACGCGCAACGGGTCGTAAATTCAGGCATATACAGCTCATATCCGACGCAGGGACTACTGCATGACGAACTCGAAGTCAAGGCCTTGTGCAAAACGGAGCGGCACCGGCAGGCCGCGCGGGTCGGCTGGATCCCAGACGGCCGTCACGGCCGGCGGGCCCATCGTGCAGGCCGGCATGTACGTGATCATCCAGAGCTTGCCTGGCTTCACCAGCGCCGGGTCTGCGGAGACAACGGACGCCTCTGACGCAGGCGCGTACGGACTGGCCATCGGGGACCCCGGCGACGACGTCAGCAACCTTCTCTCGAACACTGAATTGCGATACCCACGGTCTGATACAGCCTCACCTCCGGTAGAGGCGCATTCGCCTGGCCCGCCGGGAGGCTCGTTGAGGGCGCTCACGGAGCGGCGCGACGGCCTTGGGGTGGTAGGGCGCGCCTGACGAGGTCATCCGCGTGTGCAGGCGCCGCCGCGTGGGCAGTTGCACGAGACGGTTCGACATCTTCCATGGTGACGGCGGGGCACCCGCTACGTCCTTATTGATATCCCTCTGGGCGAAATGCAGGCCCGTGGGTGCGTTACGCGTGCGTTCAGCGCCAGCACTGCGGGAATCAGATCTAGAGTCCCTCGCCGGGAACCTGTAGACGCATCTGGCCTTCTATTGGTATCTGAATCTGGCTGTGCACTGTGACTTGGGTGGACGCACACGTCGGCCTCTTTTATTCCCGGGATCTGGATCTCGCGCACGCCTGCGGCGACGCGTCCCGCACTGTGATGGCGCCTAGATCGTGACAACATGCGGCCCGTCATTCCCCACATCCCCTCGTATGGCTCGGTCTGTCCACACAGACCGATGACGCGTTTGTTGGCAGCCGGACATCCGACGGGTTAGCCCTGATCGCGCCCACAAGCAGCCTCTGCCGGCCAGGCAAAGGAAAAGATGTGACGGGCTCCGGTGAGTCTATTGAAGAACGGGATATTCTGATCGCTCAGGAGAACACAAGCAGTTCGTTGGCTGTCCAGGAAAATACAGCCCCGTTCGAGTGGAGTCATTCATTCCACCTGGTAGATTGTGCACGCGTTGCACGAGCCCCTGAGAGCGGGAGATATAGCAACACGAGACGATCGACAGGCACTCCAAACAGGGTCCAACTAGCGCTGGAGCGTGCGAGGGCAGGCAATCAGGGGCATGAGGTGTGTTTCTCCTATGAAATCTACGGAATGTGACGGTACTATGACGAAAAGTGCAGGTTCAAGTGCGTACGGAAGACCCGCAGGGCCATGCCTACTAAAGCCCCAACAGACGCATCGGGGTACGAGTATTTGGTGCTAGTAGCATCAGAATAGCCCGGCATGGCCGTTCACTTGGACCTGACGCTTCCGCAGTCAAGCACTGGTCGGTTCGACCTTGCGATGCGTACAGCACTAGACGATGCGCCCGGGCGTGCAAGCATGTACAGGGTCTGTCGGACAACATCGAAAGCTCAGACAAAGACCAGTGCTGGAAATACCAGGTCCGTGACCTGCAGGGTACGGGAGGGACAGAAGGTTCTTGTTGGGGAAGGATTCTGTCAATCTTTGGCCGTGCTCCGTTCCGCTGACTTGTCCTGAACATCATTCATTAACGACACCGTGATCGATTCAACTCCCTACAGACAGCGCGGAACTTTGGTTCTTTCACAACGGCCTGGTCGACTAGATAGCGGACTCGTCCGCGGGTCGTTTGCATCTGCCGAGTGATCGTGGATCTCTGGTTGGACCAGGACCCGTTCAACAACCAGACTATTCTGACGTCATGCTTTTTAGACGCGGTCTGTTTACGTCAAGTTCCCCACGGAGCGCGCAGGGCTCTGCTATAGTATCCCCAATGAACTCGTGCACCCTGTAGCGTTGGTCATCGACGGCTTCGATTTATTCACAAGCAGCCTTGTCCGGCCCCGTGAGGGGCCAGCACGGCAGCATCCTTGAGCTTCGCGCTCACTGCTCGTCATGGGAATGGCAACCCGCAGACTGACCAAGCCTGAGAAGATCTCACTATTCGAGACACCGGTCGTGTCGTTGGCTTTCGTGACATGATGAGGCGGGCCGCCGACGGCGCGGCACCTGCGGCTCCAGACACTCTATGGGTGCAAATTGGGAGCGACAGTCGAGCTATCTGATACGCGCACAGCGTCGATTCGCAAAGTTCAGTCCGCAGAAGACGAGGGCAGGGATCGCAGCGATCTAGCGAATGATATCGCATGCAAGATTCGCCGCTGGTTCCTACGCAGGCAGATATCGAAGTCACAACACTTTTGTGCCCGGCTTTGAGCCACTTGTGGACGAGTTTGAGAGGGGGGTGAGGCGCTGGATGAACCCTCTCTGACCGCCGAATCTACCTCAGCAAACCCTTAGCCACGGATCCACCCTTGTGCCCCGGCTGTGGTTTCTGCGCCCAATGAAGTGAGAATAAATGTTTCGGAGTCAAGTTGGCTCGCGAATCTTGACGCGGGTCAGGCTTTCCGATGTCACCGTGCTCGGATTGAGAGCTAATTTTGATATTCCCTTTGGGTAAAAAAGAGAATGATGAAAGGACAGAGGAAATGAGCAGTGTGATTCTTATATCTAGGGGAGTTTCAGATATTTCAATCTGCCAGACAACATCCTCGGCACAACAGGAGACGCTTGAACCTCAACATTAATGGTTCTAGGATACATACCGGAGCAGTACCACATTGTCTCAACAAGTCTCGCGCATCTTGTGTGGCGACCGACTGCACATTGCCTTAATTTGCGACGGTCGCTTGTGTCTTCGCGTTCATGTATAAAAGCCCGCTCATCTCAGCCCAGTACATTAACCACCCAAAGAGCTCGCCCGCCTTCAAGCACCATGTCTTTTCAGATCGCAACTGCTCTTCAAACCAACCCACCGCCCCCTGCGGGGTACGCCGCATATCAGCGTGAGTGGATCGGAGTGTGTCTGTCGCCTTCATGCAGTGACCGTGCAGCAGAATACGCATACGACGTCCGGAAGGACTACTGGGAGAGTCTTTCCTCCAGGCGTAAAGGTGCCTGGACGCAACCTGACGTGTGTTCTCTTGCAGTCATGACCGCTTCTCCGAAGATACTCAACCGTCATTTTATACAGTACACTCAGGACGGTAACTTCATCTTTGTGAAGACACACTTTGGTGAATGAGCACGTTTCCACGATACGCATGATGTTGACACGTTTTAGCTGCCACCGTGCCCAGCGTTCTATACGCGCCGCTGCGGACGGGGTATCAACAGCCGGACAGCAGGGCTGCGTACACGCTTCTCGTGTATATGTCCGACCACGGTTGCCAGGCTGCTCGGGACGCAATAAGCTTAGCTGAATTCAGGCGGCAGGGTTAGATCCTGTCATTTGCGTCGCCTTGAATCATTCCTGTTGTATCGTTGCCAGACTTGTTTCTCAATTGTTAGCCCCCGAGTTCATATAGTAGTTCACCGACTCCGTGCGTCCAGACCACGGACATCCGAGGATGAGACAGCAGACAGATCCCCTCGCAAGACTGGAAGCAAAGCGTTGGTTATGGCGCCGTGTGCGTCAAGTCATAAACGGTCGCAGTGCAACCAGATCTTGTGTCCTAGCTATAGTAGCCTGCCGAGAAGTGCTGAGAAAGCTGAGCTGCACACGCACGCCCGGGCCGTCTGCGAGTCGAGCGAATCCGCGGATGTTGGCCTGTGTGCGGCAGAAACGGCTTCCCAGGTGCTCCAAGTCGCCTGGACCGCTGCGGCCGATTCGTAGAACCGGAAGCCGTCGAACGTCCCTCAGCGCGCCGGCGCGCTGGTAGCAGGTATGCAGTGCTTCGAAAGGATAAATAACGGTGAGGAATTGTTCGTTCTGGATCTCAATGACGCAATTTCCGCTGGCCACCTCCCGGATCAGGACGACAGGACGGCGCAGAGCTCGTAGAAGAGCGTAGCAGGCGCATTGCGTCTGTACCCCATCTCCGCGCGCGAATACCGCATGCAGAGGAGACGACCACACGTCGATGGGCATGCGGAGATGAGGACGTCCGCGGGAGCGGTCATCCAGCGCCCGTGCCCACTGTGACTCCCGCCGTCATGGGAATCGCGGAGACGTTCGTGCGGAGTGCTCTTTGGGAGACAAAATCGACCGCGACACTGACTCGTGGACCACCTGCCCGTTTCGCAGGCCGCACTCGAGACGTAGAAATACAAAACACGATAGGCGAGCTGGACGGGACTCCTTCCGCGTGCAAACCCGGCGGGAATTTAACTGTCGGGTCGGAAACGGCGGGGCAGGTCCGGGGCATCGCTCGGCGCATATCATGACGTATGGGACAGCTCTCGCAGGGATAGCAGCAGAGAGCCAGAGCGGGACATGATCCTGGCTCCACAGAAGGGCGGCGGCCCGGCAGCCCATCAGCAGAGCGAGCTGGGCAAGAACGGCGTGCAGCGTACAGAACGGCCATGAAAGTGCACCGACAGAATATATAGAATGTGTCATCAGGCACGGCACCCTTGCAATTTGTAGCGAAGAGGCAGATGCTAACCAGCAGATGGCGAGACACGGCAGGAAGAGTCCAGAGTTTCGAGAGTGCGAAGTCGGACCCGTGGAGAACAGACGAGCACGGCGCAAGCAGGAGACCCAGGCGTAAGCGACTCGCAGCAAGCCGAGGATGGGACAAGCGCGTGGCAGAAGGCGCTCTTTCATCTTCGCGTCGACCGACATGGATGTCGGTTGCCAAGAAGGGACGGCGGTGTTTTAAAATTTGCTCGCTTCTTGTTCGCACAGCACCACGCGTACTACAGAAATGGAACGCAGCTCGTATCCGGACATGTACAGTCAGACGCAAGCTCTACTGCATAACGAACTCGAAATCAAGGCCCTGCGCGAGATGGAGCGGCACCGGCGGGCCGCGCGGGTCGGCTGGATCCCAGACGGCCGGCCCATCGTGCAGGCCGGCATGTACGTGATCATCCAGAGCTTTCCCGGCTTCACCAGAACCGGGTCTGCAGCCACAACGGACGCCTCGCTCGCCGGCGCGTACGGGCTGGTCGTCGGGGCCTGCAGCGATGGCGAGTTGGGAATCACCAACTGTCGTCTCCAGCACAAGAATGATGATACGCACGGGCTGGTGGAGCCTCACGTCCTTCAAAGGCACGCCCGCCTGGCCCGTGCGGGGGTTCATCGAGAACGCGCACGGCAGCAGCGGCGCGATGGCCTTGTGATGGTCGCGCGCGCGCCGCAGCAGGTCGTCCGCGTTGTGGCGCTTGCACGCGCCGCCGACCGGGCAGTCGCACGAAACGGCCGCGAGCAGCAGCCCGCCTTCAGCGCGGGTGATGGTGACTGTGGGCTGGCCGGCGCCGGCGCGCGGCGCGAGGAAGACTTTACAGGTGGACTCCATGTTTGCTGGGACTGGACGACGCGCCCTGTGCTCATTTATACCCGTCTGATACCCGTCTGCGAGGCACGGACGGCGGTGGGCAAGTTGCGCGCGCGTGCAGCTCGCCGACGCCTATCTCTTTGTTGTGCCCGGCGGCAATAGGCTGCCCGGCGCCGACGTGCATTGCGCGCATCAGACGTGCCTGCCGGCACGGTTTGCGCTTCTCGTCTTCTCGTCTTCGATCTCAGGGATCTGGATCTCGGCGACTGTGCTCCGTGCATTGCGAACGGCAGGCGCTCTGGCCTGGTGACTTGGGAAATGGCATGTCAGTGACTCGAGTCTGCTCGCGGCAGCGCCCAGCTCATTTAGCCGCGCCTGACGCACCATAGCTTATGTGCCTCTGCTCTGCGGTTTCACGTCAGAGACTGATACGACGTACCTCGAATCGCACCCTGGGCCCGGAGCTGCCGAAGATACAATAGGGGCTTCTGACCGCGGCCTTTGTAGTGGGCCAGCGGCGCGTTCAGCAAGCCCTGAGCTCTACCGCAATGCCGCGGCCGAGGCCGCGCGACGCTTCCGCTGTGTTCATGATTCCCAGGCCGAGCGCGTTCGCCTCGTAACTGCAAATTCCAGAGTATACAGAACGTCCGTCACGAGCGAAATCGGAGGGCAAAGTGCCAGCGATCGCAACCAAGTCCATTTGCAGCCCTGGCACCGTTTTCGTGCGAGGAACACTGGCACATATGCATCATTGCTGCAGCTTCCATGCATCTCTGCGAGTCTCAGCGTCACGTAGCCATTAGCATGCGTGGTGCGTCTTTGCAGGTGGGTATACACCCAGCACAATTCCAAAAGAGTGGTTTCACGTGCTCTCCAAACTACTGGAGCGTCGTCTAGGCGAACGAGTTGCCCTCCTGCGCACACTGAGATAGTCGTGCGGTAGCACTTGCCAGTCTCGGGAACACGAGCCATGAGATCAGAGGACAGATCGCTGCTGACGAGCCTCGCTTCTGGCCTGAGGAAGACGCTGGCACGACCGAGATCGAGTCGCGCGCCGGAAGCTGCGTTTTCGTTCGTCGCAGAGATTGAGTGCCTCAGCAGCGGCGCCTCTCGACTATAAATGCGCGGGCCACGAGCCGGAGTGGTATTAGACCGATTTCACCGAGCATGAGCAGTAGCTCGGGGCGCAAGAGCGCGTCGCAAGTCGGCAGCCATTGTCAGGCGAAGAGTTCGACATAGCTGGACGGAATGAAAGCAGGGGACGTTGGATAATAGCGTGCCCTCTCCTGCGCGGGAACTTGGCCGCGATGCACACAATGCCGCGGAGTGTTGGTGCTCCGGTTGGCCATTTCGGCGGGCGGACGTTCTGGACGATTCCGTGAAAACATGCAGCACACGAAGCGAACACGAGAACGGTGGGGTGAAAATGAGGGCTACACCGCGCAGCCACGACAAAACGAGTAGCCGCGTGGACGCCGAACTATCAAGGCAAACTGATGGGAACACGCGACTCGGACCTTCGAGTGGATAGAGTTGTCGCGCTGGACATTACCCAGGTGTCTGCCTTAATATCTGTATCCCGATATTTGTTACAGTGCTCAATACGCCCCAGGACCTTTCCGGGCGGAAGAGGGCGGAATACTGACCGTGTCAACCGCGACCGAGAGATCCGTGCATGAGTTTCAGACTCGCCACGGGGGGCAGGGAGCTCATTCATTTTTTCGTCTTGTAGAGTGACGGTCAATGCGGCCTCTTCGCAGATTTCACCTCTTCCGTACATCGTAGCGAAGTCGAACAACGGATTTTCAGACTCCGCGTTTTCATCTTCTCCCGCGATATGCCGGTGTCACTGGCGAGCACGCTGCCGGACGAGCTGCTCCGCCTGATCATCAACCATATTGGGATCGACGACGTCGTGCGGCTATGTCTCGTCTGCACGGATGGCGCGGAGTTGCTCGCGCTCACCCAACGTTCTGGCGGGACATCCGTTTTTACTGTCGCGTCGCATTCGAACGGGTGGCGCCGAACGTGCAAGATCACCGCTTCGGATTGGGTGTCGCGCGCATACCCGCCATGGCCCGAGTTCTACACATCGCCAGCAATCGGGCACCGCATCACGACGCTGACGCTGGACGTCAGCTCCGCGGCGCGGTGCCACCGCATCGCGTCGCTCATCGGCACGCTTCCTGCGTGCGAAACGCTTGAGATTCGCATCGACCGTTCCCTGCGCGCGCCCGACTCCCACAACGGGGTCCACGTCCCTCTTCCAGCCCTGACGAAGGTCGTCATCCGGTCTAAACCTGGAGAAACTCACGTGACAGTCCGCGCGAAGCGCTGGCGCGCTTTCTGCAACAGTTGATCGGCAGACAGACGCCGCGGCTGCTGCTCGAGCTCACCGGGGTATCCCTTGCGGGAGATTATACGCCTCTGGAGGCCGACGATATCTTCTTCGCGGATGTTCTATTGTAATGGGGTGCGCGATTCTTACTGTACACCTGCTGTTGTACCGGCACTCCTACCCAACGGGTTTTCAATGCTCGTGCCGCTTGCTGTACAGTCTGTGTGGTACAATTGCAACGTAGTACGAGCATAGAGTCTGTCTTTGATCTGAATACCTTGCTATTGGCTCGTCCATTAACTCGAAAGTCGAAGGACGGAGGGTTGCACTGCGCTGGGAGCGGTGAGACAAACGGAAGCGTCGATTTAGCGGGGCCAGTACAGAACTCAAAGCACATGGAAGAATTCAACCATGACCGCAAGTGAGAGGTCAGAGAGGGACTGGTGCTCGCCGCGGAACACAGTGCGATCGAGGCGAAGAGAATCCAGTACGGGAAACTGGAGCTCCTCCAGCAGCTTGCGGACATCCTGAGCGTGTATCAGGAAGTCGTCCCGTTCTGCGATGACAGACAGCTCGCGTAGCGCAGGCAGCACATTCTTGGCTGTACGAAAGCCCCTCCGCGGCGCGACGTCCGCGCCCGAGCGCAGAATCAGAACGACCGTTTTGATGTTGGGACCAAGCGATACCATGTGCGCAAATGCTGGCCAGAGAGATGCGTCCACCGTCAAGCGAGTGACGCTGTCTGAAACCAGGGTGTGCGAGCCAAGGGCGTGCGCGAGGTCGTATTCGCCGTGCCTCGTGCGGTAGCCCGCGCTCAGCACGGCGCGCCGTGTGCGCTGCGTACTGTCTGTTCCCTCGATGGTGACCGTCCGATTGTGCCCTGCCCTTCCGCTCGCGACCGTGAGGTGCACCGAGTCGTCGAGGTCGCTGAAGATGGCGCCGCCAGAGATCGTGATCGAGCCGTAGCAATTGGCCTCGACAGTGCCGATGCGCCGGGACGTAGCGCACGCACAGTGCGCAGGCCGGTATTCCAGAGCCAGAGTCTTGCGCTCGGGGGTGCAGAATGCAATCAGAGCCCACTGCTCGAGGTCGCGCGGCAGGTTGGCCAGCTCCAGCTGGGGGAGATGCGCGGTATCGTCGCGTATCCTCTCGCAGAACTCCATGTCGGCATCATCAAGGAAGCTCAGGTCTACGCGAAGCTGCGTCAGATGGGTGCAGAGCTCCACGACGTCAGATATCTCGGTCCATGACCCCGGGGAGATGGATAGAGAGCGCAGCGTCGAGTTGCGCCGTCCAAGCGGCCACGCGAAATTCCGATCGAGAACGACGGATGACAGCTGGGGCAGCGCGTCAGGGAGAGGAAAATAAGTGTCATTGCCGTCGAGAGCATCTGCCTCGTTGTCCAAGTAATCCACAGTCAGCGACTGGAGCGCGGGCAGATGCTTGAGACGCGAGCATACAAGCCGCACAGACTGCCCTGTGGCAGACCGAACGCGTAACCGAGCAATCCTGCGAGAGTGACATTGCAATGCCTCCGCGAGTGAAAACACTGGCCCCCAGTTCGGCCGGTACGATGTGATTTCCAGGGCGATGTCCAACGGCTGCGTGCGACTACGCTCGAGCACCAACGACGCCAAAGGAACGTTAGATGTACCGTATGAGTAGGGGTCGGCGGCCCATCCGATGGGGTCCCCGCCGTCGTGACCAACTGACGCGTGGAGACAGTGCAAGCACTGGCAGGTGGTGTGGTGAATGGACGTGTACAAGGTTGGCCGGGCCCAGAAAGCGGCGTGCGCCAGCGCGGTATCGCGCCAGTGGTGGCAGACCTCAGCAACAGCAAGGCGGTCCAGAAAGGACAGTGCGTCCCAGACGCGTGACCAGAGCTCGTTCGGCAGGCGGCGCGACCCGGTACCAGGCCGTTCAGTCGGCAGACGTGCCTTAACCTCGCGGTCGATGGCAGCGCGGACGCTGACTAGTACCCTATTCTCTATTTCATGAGCGTCGAGGGATCCAGAGCTGCAAGGTGTAAGCTGCGGCGGAAACGGTGATGCAGGCAAATTTTTCCTACTCGGGTCGCGCATCAGAAGTAGACTTAAACACGTCATGAACCAGTGCAGCAACTCTTGCGTGCAGCGCATCTGGAAGGCCTTGCGCCAAACTCATGTGCGCCGTTCAGCGTGGCACCTGGAAGAGCTTCCGCGGGGTTTGAAACTCCGTTTGTTGTCGCAACTCAAACACACGCGTTGTTTTAGACAAATATTGGAGTGTTTGAAAATGGTTTGAACGGCTGTGACACATGCCGTGACTATTCCAATGCTCCGATATGCTTCTTCTTCCCTCGCCTGAGTCTGATGCTGCAACCCCCTGGAGGGAAAGCCTGGGAAAGCTCGATTATGCATGCACCACATTGAGTAAAAGACTGTAGCTGAGTTGCCCTTGCAAGATATTGGGGTTATTATGACATTATTCCGCTGCATTCCGACGAGCAACCGCTGGGGGATAGACAGACCATGGAAACATGACGTTCGGCTTCAGTGCATACGGGGCGTCACGCTAGACGATGATTTGGTACCTACGTACACGTTGTACATTCGGGAGTCGTGGGAATCCATTCAGAACGAAAGCGTCTCGGCTCTCAGCAGCCCGTAGCGCGGTTGGACAGGCACTGCCTAGTACAGACGCCGTTGAGGTTAGTGTTATCCGTCGCGCCGGACAGGCCGTGGAAAACGCATGTGTTGTGCGCCTTGACCGCGGCGTTGTAGAGGAAGTTCTCCGGGAGGTTGGGCACGACGTTGTGCCAGCTGACGCAGCACGTGCCGCCGTTGTTGAGGCAGATCGAGCGCGGCGAGTTGGGCAGGATGCGCCCGCTGCCGCCGATCGCGTTGATGAGGTCCACGCACGTGTTGACGGGCGGCACGTGGCTCCCGTCGCACTTTACGTCGTTCGAGCCGCACGCGCGCGCGGCGAGCGCCGGCGTGGTCGTGTTGGCGGTGGCACCGGGCGCGAGGCCGTAGTACGTCAGCGTCCCGACAGACGTGACCTTTGTCTCGAGGACGATGAGTTCCTCGGTCTCCTGCGCGGGAGCCGGCGCGGCTGTCGCGAAGACGGCGAAGAAAGCCGTAACGAGCAAAGCCTTGCTGATGAACATCATGCGGGCGTATCTGGAAGCTGCATTAGGACTGTCTTGAGAGAAGATCGAGGTGGGAGGGCGCGCATACTGAAAATACCTGCTAAAACAGTGAGCGGCGTGCTGCTGACCTTTGTCGGTTGCCTCCACTTCTCTTTTATACCTGCCTCCTGCAATGCGAGCCAGGAGCTCCAGCGTCTCGATGTTGACGGCGCAGGACCCTGGTCGGCCGTGTAGGACCGACGATCCTGCTTCGCACCCTGGGACGAGACGCGCCCATAAACCGTATTAGCATGTGTATCGGCTACACCTGACCATGACATGAATGCGAAGCTGCAACCTCGGCAACGCGGCGCCGAGAGAGCTGGCAGTTCAGCGCAGGTACTACACCACTTTCAGCCGAGCGGAGATGTTTCGAGCGCCAATCCGCGCAAAACACACTCTAGCCTGACCGCCGCGCAGGCTAGACAAGAGTGCTGAGAAGCCTGTCCACAGGGCGCAGGCGCGCGATGCCGTAATTTAGTTGACCCACGTGAACAGGCAAAGTGTTCGAAAGCCGCGCGGTTACGCCGAACGGGGTCTGTTTTGCTGCGTCGAGAACGAGATGATGGAAGCAGCCTGTGGTATCACTGAACACAACGCATGCTGAAGCCTCCCGGCATAGCCACAACACTAGCGTATGAGCGGGAAGCCATGAGTCACCGGTTGTCATCGCGTCCCAGTTGCCGCCAACTGGCCGCGCATCTTCGGAGCCGATGGCTGACCCTGGGCGGAAAATGTCATCGATGCTCTGGGAAAACGAGTCAACCAGAGGCACTGAATCACGAAGCGAATCTCACTTTGACGCTCAGGCATTCGATTCATCCGGGATTGCGGTCAAATCAGAAAAGAGCAGTATGAGCGCGATGAGGTGTCTCGGGCGGGTACGCCGAGCTGGGTCTGTATGCTACGGCGCGCGTGCCCTCGCGCTGTAGAAATGTGTCAAACTGAACAAGAACGAGACGATTGAAGCAGCCTGCCGAGGCACTAAGCAATGCAAAGCCTTCCGGCAGAGGCACAAGAACAGCGCATGAGCAGAGAGCCCAGAGCCGCCGGGTGTCGTGACGACCGTGTATCCTCGGAGCCGACGGCGGACCCTGGGCGGAAATGTCATCGATGCAATGGGAACAGAAAGCCGACCCGTTTTGTGCACAGAGTTCACGTGTATACCCTCCAGAGGCGCCGGATCACGAAAGGGGATCCCACTCCGACGCTGAAGGATCTGTGGCGGCACAGCGCGCGTGTCGCTCAGCATTGAGGGACCTATGCGGGCGCGCGGCGGCGTCTCCGGCCGTAAAGGGCAGGAAGCAGGCCGTCGTGCATGAAACAAACAGCCTGCGTACGTCCCAATGTAGCATGACTAACGGCATTCTACCCGCGGGACATGGGCCCACGGTCACTGCTAGTCGATGCGAGCGCTTTGAATGACCGTGAGGGTAGAGCGATTCTGAGGCGCGCTTCTGGCTACCGCATTCGTACACCATCACTCTGTGCGCGTTCTGCCAAGCTCCTACTCAGCGTCTTCGTTCCGTGCGCGGTTTTGCGCCCAAATCGAGATATAGAGCATGTCTAGAGACGAGGAACATCGGACGCTGGGTAGGACTTTGGCGTTCTGCATGAAAATCGCCACCAAGACTCATTGGAGAAGCCTCCGAGTCCTCCGAGTGGAGACAGGGTAGTTTAATAGGATAAAAAACTTGTCCCGCGAGAAAAATATACCCCAGCGCATGCAAGCACAGCAGCCGAGCCGTCTGGAGCCGTGCAAAGAATCGGCCCGCGCAGAAGAGGATGCGTTACGGCACCAGCGGAATCCGAGAGAGCCAATAAGTACCAGGCGCTCTTCGCACAGTGGATCGCAAATCAAATCATCCCCAAGCGGCGACGGCATCTGCGTTCTGCCTGCGGGCACTGGTGCTGGCGCTCACGGAGACAGGTAGCCTGAGCGAGAGCTTTTTTAGGGGCAGAAGTAAAAGAGGCGCCTGCCCCAGTTCGCTTATGCAGAAGGCCCCCGGCAAACTCCTATAGAGGTTGTATCTGCCGGGACCCCCAAACTGCCCGCCGCAGGCGCCGCAGGATGTAGGAGCGGGACCCCCAAGTTGCCTCTGTGAGCCCAGGTTATATGCGGTGGGACCCCCAAGTTCAAGGACCTGACGAGTGACTCGGGACGGTCCAAGCTCCTATCGGTGGACCTATTGAGGTCAGCAGAGCCGCTCTGACGGCTACCCGTGAGTGAGAGAATGCATGAGGATGATTTTAGCAGTCACAGATACTCGATTCGTGTAGTATATTAGTGAGTATCCGCGATACTCGTCGAGTAGCGCTCAAACAGCTTCCGCGCAGCGGGCGCTCCCCGGGAGTTTTTAGAGGTTGTAGGTGTGCGGGACCCCCAAAATGGCGGCATTGAGGGCTCCTGCCGGGACCCCCAAGTTGGCTGGCCGCTGGATATAACCTCTTATGAGGTTTGCCGGGGGCCTTTATGCAGAGCGCGATCGTCGTATGCCCACTCTGCTCGTGCCGCGTGAAAATGGCAGTCTGGTGCGAAGGACGTCGGACCACTCGGGCCGAATTCAAACACCGACGACCGCTCTTGTCTGCGACCGTAGCGCGGCGCGTCGCCTAACACCTCTTTGCTGATACACCCGGGCCCCGCGCCGTTCTAGTTCTCCTCTTGAGTCCTGTACTGGCTCCCATGGCGATATATCCGACCGCTTGCCTGCTCCCCGGCAGCGCTGGAAAATGGCTGAATCGGTCGGTGTCTTTTCCACGCACGAGAGTTGCCGATCCTAGCCTTCTTTTCCGACTCCTTCCAATGATCTGTGCCTCCGTACGGCTTTCGGAGGTTCATGCTCGGTCTCCGGTCGATAGTGGCAGCTCTCGTTCGAGACCGCAGCAGACTGTATCAGGATTCGGGCCGCTGCTGCCCAGCATTCGCTCCTGTAGGCAATCTGTAACAGGCGCGCCGAGTCTCAGGCTAGTACCGACGGTTGGAGCATGATACTCGGAGGTTCCCCCTTTGCCAACTGCTGGGCCGTTGCTTCCAACCTATCGTCGGGCAAAGTGACTGCGCGAGGCCGCTATATCCGTCCAGGCAAGTGATATATGCTCCCAAACACGATCTTATATAACGCACGACGCTGGCCACTCTCGCGGATATCCCGGGTCCATGTGCTTACACCGGTGGATTGTATTACCCGAATGCCCGCGAAGCCACCGCCTGAATCATCACGGCTCTTCTTCCGGTACTTGCGCCCATATTTGACTCACTCTTCAGTCACGTCGTACTGGAATATAGGCCTATCCACGGCATGACTGCCGTGAAACCTATCTCGGTTCAAATTTCGGGGCCGTGCCGTCGCAGGGATTGTCGCCGTTTCCCGCGAACGCGCCAGTCGTCTCAGCTCTGGGTTTGGCGCCGCGAATTGAAGCTGGATCCATGCGCCCCCGACCATGGGCGGCGCTCTCCGCGCTGGAGCGAGACGAGATTGCGCGTCTTGCGGAGACCGACTCGGATCGGGCGTCCAATCGGAACAGGCTCCCGGTCGGTCTGCCCAGTATGCGATCTCGAATACGAAAAGGGAAATAGAACTCGGGAACACGGTGGTCTATCAACCGGCTGACTGTGCTGCTTCGCCTCTCGCGCTCTCCGAATACGGGGGCGTCTTGCCGACCCGGTGCCGCAACACAAGCTTCTTGTGCTCTCTGTCACCCGCCCCAGTGCGTCCAAAGATTCCTGTTACCCGGTCCCGGTGCGTCCACAGATTCCTAGCTTTCTCATTTTGGCCGATCCCCTGTGTGCTCCCGTGCGGCGTTCGCTCTGAGGGATGGTCCGATTCCCTGCGCGATCGGCACGGTCGCAGCGAGGTCGGACAACAGGTACTGTGTGGCACAAACCCGGCTCCGCAGAGAAACTGGCTGCGGCGCGGGAAAGGAGGGGCGCCGCGCCGAGGATGGATGTGCGTGGGTCTGCTCATGCCAAAGCCTGCGCCGCCGAAGGAATAGATGCACGAGTGGGTGTCCGTGATTTCCGGAAACGAGAGCCTCTGTGCTTGTCGTAATCTCCCGAGGCAGTTTGGACTCGATGAACGACCCACTGGCGTCCGACCGCCGGATGCATCGTATTCTGCTTCCCCTGCGCGCGCGCTTCCGTGACGCAAGGCGCACGGGTACCGAGGCACTCGCCTCGGCGTGCTCGGGAACATTCTCAGCCCCACGATTATGAGTCGGGATCGAAGTGCCAGGTCTGCCTGCGCGCCACGTTCTGCGGCAGCCCGAGGGTTGAATGATTCTTGAACGAAGCTGTCGGCCCCAAGGCGTACAGGCTCCTCGCAAATTGCACTCGCAGTGAAAGATCGAAGGCAGGTTGCGCAGCCCCGACGCGGCCGGTCTTCGTCTACGTGCGTTCCTTCGGCCGTCGGATCACATCATCTCACTCAGGTGGGTTGGCGATTTTCCCAGCAAGCGGGCCGATCCGTACGATACTGCCAATATTATTCCAATAGCATGACCTATGCGCTCCTTCGAGGACTCCGTAGCGTAAACTGCATGCTGGCCGGCTCAGCAGGATCTCTAAAGGAATCCAGTAGCTGTGTATGATCGCGAAGGCCTTCCACTGCAATTCCTAACTGCTTCCTGAGCATCTTAGCCATTGGGGATGAGAGCACAGTGGCCGCCATCCGATGAACTATCGCTTCGTCACTTTGATCAACGCGAACCACTGAAAGACGTTGAGTTGCTCTAATCCCACAAGACGGAAAGAGATGCGCGCACTGAATATGTCATCCATGAACCTACAGCCCAGAATATCTGGAGAGTACATCGTGTAAAATGTCGAGCCGACCGTGAAACCAGAAGCGGCTGCATGCAGAATGACGGATCCCGTGTGTGTCCACACCTTGGATGGGTCCCAGAGGCTCTGGTGCGCATTTATGATGTACCTGGATAGCTTCTCGTCCAAGGTCGGGATGAGTCTGCGCGGTACCGTAGTTTTCTCTCTGAACATTCCTTTCGGCGCAGGCGCAGTGCCAAAGACGACGTCGAGAGAATGTTCGCTGGGACGGGATTGTTCCCAGTGCGCTGAATAAGCCTGTTCCAGGATCTGGCGACAAATCAGCTCTGGGAGATCGTCGTTGCCGATGTACGTACGGTCCCGAGCAGGACGACATGCCAATAGTCTGCGTCGTATGAGCGCAGGTCATTGTGCAACCCAATGATCGGGACACCGGCAGCATCAACGTAAATGTCGGCTTCCGACTGGGGGTACCAGGAAAACCCCCGCTCATTGAGATAGAACGCCGCATCCTGTTTGAAACGTTCAGAAATTGGTGTTATGGCGGTTAATTCGCTGACCAAGAGCTGGCGAATCTGGTAGCATTCATCACGTCAGCCAGAGATGCATTTCGTTGTATATATACGCACTATGCTCCACGTTGAGTCAATAGTCGAAGGGTGGTTGGAGACCTTTGGGATTGGGAGGCACCCTACGATGGCGCGTTGATCTTTCTGACTAGTCTAACAACAGAAAGCGTACCCAGTGAGTTGATTACGTTGAAGCGGTCAAAGTGTTCCCGTGAATTCTTGCCATAGAGGCGGGCGATGTTGCGGTGCAAACCCGGCTCTGTTCTGTGGGGGAACGGTGATTGTGAGTAGATCGGTCCGCGCACCGGCTGACGCTCACGAGAGCTTCTCGAGGAGTTGGTCATGTCCGATAATTTCTCGGCGAAGCTCCTCCTGGCCATACACCCGTCCGCAGAAGTTCCGTGCAAAACATCGGAGGACGACCACATGGCCCTTGACTCTGCCAGAGTAAATTTGCCAGCTGTAACCAGTGCGACAGATTTGGCGCTCGGTAATGAGCGTCAGCTCGTCGACATCGCAGAGTCGTATGCGCATAAACTGTAGGAGGGTAAGCACGGCTGCTTTGCTCCGGACTGGAGATTCACCTCTCCGATGTACGGAGAGTTCGCTCGAACCAGAGCATTGGTATCTACTGCCGCAACCCACTAGCGAGGATAGTTTAGACGGTAGCAGAAGGGCATCCGAGACAACTCACCAGAAGTTCTTGGGTGGCGCGGGACAACTCCTGACTCAATCCGTCGATGCGCTTCGAGGTCGTGAACGCATAGCTGAGCGCCTTGTGGAAAGCATTCTTCGCCTTGTGCTCTTTCAGAACCGTTTCGATGGAGCCCAACACCCTTCCCCGGCATGATCACACCGATCCAGACGCGGGGAAATGTCACAGTACGCACTCGTAGATATCCTCGAGGCTGCGCTCTATCTCTGGACCGAGTTGCCGACCAGAGACAGCGGCAGGGATCTTCTCTCCGGTCTTGCGCGCGTCTGCCGCGAGCTGGTGGAGCGCGTCGCGGCTCTTCTCGATGTCCTGCGCGGGCGGATGTGTTCAGGGAGTATCAAACACCAGAATGGGAGATGCCCACCGAAGCCAGCGTCGCAATGCGTGAGACGACACCGAGAACCAGTTTGGCGATGGGAATCCCGTCCATTGCACCAGCAGCGAGCTGCGTTGTGAGACCGATCCCGGAGAGGGCAGCTGGTGCGCGCGGATACTTGCTGCCAGGATGCGAAGACATGTTGTGCCACGGCGCTCAGCGCAAACCTCTGGCCGTCTTATCCGTTCGCGCGGCTCCGACGGATTCCGGGCATGCATCTGCCGCAAGGCGGCGTCTAGCGGATTACGAGAACTGCACAGGTAGGGACACAGTCGCAAACGTGCAAGCCAGTCGCAGTACCGTACATCCCGGACAAAGCGCAGTTACGCGACTGCGCGAGACTGCAATCCGGCACGATCTAATCGCGAGCAGCTAATGTATTTGCGATCTACGAGCGGGTGCAGTCGGTGCCGCGCCGACGAAAGCTTCGGCGCACGCGTTGGCGACGATGCCGATGCATGTTTCGAAGCTCCGTCGGGAAATGAGAGGCTCATGGCGAGGCGGTATCGAACACGGCATAGAGCAAAAAACACCGCTCCCGCGTCTCACGACTGTTTGGTAAGGCAGGTAAGGCCCTCCGGAACCACTGCCCGGGAACAGATCATCCAGTTCGACGGGTCCCTGGGTAGAAAAACAGGAGGGCGAGTATTGCGATGAGCCGCAGCGCGAATGCAGACGGACCGGGCTGGAGTACCCGACTGGAAATGGGCCATGAAGACCCACACATAGTCCAGAGACGCATTGAATCGGGGTCATGCGAATTGTGCAGTGGGATCCCGTCTCTCGAGCGAATGGGAGTTCATGGTTCTCAAGCGGCGCCGGTGCGCAGATGCGCCGGGAAAGACAGTCTTTCCAGGGGCCAGGGAAAATGTACAGAAGGACATGGACACGCTGGGACGCGGCGGAAGAGGACCATCCTCAGCTGGAAGTACTGAGTTCGGATTCGGTACCGAGAAGCTCCGCGAGGAGGAGGCCCAAGCTGCAGGTCGGAGCGTCGAGCAGCTCGGCAGGCTCGGTAGGCGGCACCATAGCCGCGTCAGGAAAACGGTACAGGTCGGCGCAGGTTCGGCGGATAGATATCGATCACACGGCAGCAGTCAGACGGAGATAGGTGCCCGCCACCGAGGCAGGACGTAGACAAGTCGGTGCACGGCGGGGGCAGCGCGACGATGGCTTTGCGCACAGATAGACGACCGACGGATTGAAGGGGCGAGGGGAATTAGGGACCGTGACCGTGGCACTGTGACAGGATGCGGGAGAAGGAGGGTGACGTCAGCCGCCCAATTCAGGGTCCGCCGTCCACTCTCTCCCTCCTGCTCTGCAGCCGGCCGAGTCAAGCGCCCGTCTGTGCGGATCCCCGCTCGCCGTTTTGCTTTTTTGCTCTGCATGCAGCACCTGGCAAACGAAAGCCGAGTTTCATTCGCGCGGAGGTAGCAGGCTTGACCCTACCGTCCCTACCACGACCCATGTTCGGACCCTCGAACGCGTATGCATCTCCATGCTGCACTGTCTCTGCTGCACCTTCCTCCTTCGTCCATTCCGCCTGCGCGGCGCGCTTAGGCGGCAGTCAGTCTTATGCAATCACTCGTGTCCGTGCGCGAATCGCGCTGTGGGGCTTCGACCTTCGAGCGCTATTTCGACAGTATAACGCGACTACCAATCCATCCCGCTCTAGGCTTCAGAAACCAGCGCGTCTTTCTGGGACTGATACAACGACCGCTGGGCTCGACTCGCGCTGCTTTCTATATCCGCCGCCGTGCATTGACTCATACGCTCTCTCATTCGCAGTCGTTTCAGCCACGCCACGCCTGCGCCTGTGAACTGGTCAGAACCTGCACTCGCAATGGTACACACGGCACCTCAGCCATTAGATCCGAGCCTTTTGTATGATCAGGTTCGGTTTGCCCTCGTCTAGGTCACTGGGCTCGACTCAGCGCGCTCTCCTAGTGGGTGCACATGCGTAACCCACTACCGGCGGAGCTGTCTGTTATTCCGGCGTGGATTTCCCATGATTTTTGGTGTCCCTCTCCGTCCACATCGCTCCCCGTGCTCGGCCCTGCTCAATTCTGACCTTCGCTCTCTCTGGGCCTTGTTTCTCGCCCTGAAAACCGTCACGCTTTTTGTATATCGAGGGTACCAATTGTCTGCATGCAGGAATGTCCACGCTGTTCCAGCCCTGGCGGTCTCACTGTTGAGTCCGACACCCGCTATCACCATGCGAGAGATTTGTGCGATGCGCAAGAGTCCTGCGGACGCTGCTCCGGAGACGGCGTGTGGAGCACGAGTCGCATCGCGTTGACTGACTGACCCAGCTTGTCCCGGCGCGTGTGGCATCCGATCTCCCCTGCCCTCATGATCAGCGGCCGAACGTTCGGCCAATGCGTCTGTCCTGCGGTGCAGCGAATATTCGGACCGTGCGACGCGCTACAGACGGCCCTGGTGCTCTCGCATACATAACGCCCCTTGTTCAGAATGTTACACGGCGCGCATCATCTGGGACAGTGCGTGTCCTTGCGGGGCTGTGAGAATCTCGGAGGGTCAGGCCCCCGCCGAGGCTCTCAGTCCACGGAACCTACTCATCGGTTCCCGAGCGGCGCTGGCACGTACCGACAGGACTTTCGTAATGCGGCAGGTCCTCTGGTCTCTGAGTGCGCGGAACATTGTCGACGACGGTGTCGGGTGGGTCACGACCGGGTTGGGTATAGCCCCTCGCCAATACTGTACTGTAGAGCAGGTTCGTGGCAATGGCCAATGATAATGCGTTGCTTGGGTATGAATGTGTGTTCATTACCGATATGGTCTAAAAGACATGCTGCTCGGCTCAGCGGGGTCACAATAGGAAATGAACATTCCGCAGTCAGAAGCAGGGTCCGGCAGAGTGATTCCAAGCGTCTTCCGGTACACATCCTTCATATGAAAGGGGATGTCGATATTCGTACTCAGATGTATCAGCTCGTCGTCGCGTTCGTCAACACGAAGCACTGGAAAGAAGTGAGAAGCGCCAGACCTATGCTACGGCCGGAAATGCGCGCACGTTCTATGTCATCATGTCCACCGGGAAGCGCCCAATAGATTGTGAGAAAGATAGAGCCCTGTGTGCGACCGGAACCGGCAGCACCGAGGACGGCGGATCCTGGCCACATCCTCCCAATTAACACATCTTTGCCACTCGCAAGTGCCTTTTGGAGATATCTGCAAATCTTCTCGTCCAAACTGAGGATGAGTCTACGTGGTATCAAGCGACGCAATATACGGAACGGGCCGGCCCTGATCCTGCCGACGGTGCTGATGGGAAGAGTGTGATGTTTTGTCGGCGTCGATAAAGGATTCCAGCCAGGATGCTCTCAAACCGTCTACTAATAGCTTTCAAGTGATTAGCTCTGTGAGACTGCGGGTATGATTACACATACATCACCGAGTACGTCTAGCTGCCGCCAATACAACCGATCGGCAGATGCGCATAGATCATTGTACAATCCAATAATCGGGGCGCCAGTGCCATCAACGAAAAGGGAATTAGAGCAACCAGGGTTCCAAGTAATGCCTCTTTGGTCCAGATGACGTAGGGCATCCTGCATTGTGTATTGGAGACTTCCCTCGGCACGATCGGTTGACTGACCAGGATCTGTCGTACCTAAGGAAATGGATTATCAGAGTCAGACCTGTTCCGCGGCGCAATCCGTCTACGCACGAAATTCCACGTCCCGTCTACGGTCGCAGTGCATTGGGGGACCTGGGAAGTAGGAACGCATCCTACAGCGATGCCTAAGTTCTCTGGCCGCGTGAATGACCGTCACCCCACCTATATTCAGTACGTTGAAGCGGTCGAAGTGTCCCCCTGAGCTACGGCCATAGAGACGGGCGACGTTTCTATGCAGATTCTGGACCCTCCTACGTATCGATACTGCCTTTCAGTAGAAGAGCGCGCGCGTACAACTGCAGCTCACGAGAGTTTCTGGAGGAGTAGATCCTGCTCGGCAACCTTTCGTCGGTGCCATTCCACCGAATCTGGATCTGACTCTACGTCCGCTCCGACCTCTGAGTTCCGGACGAAGCACCGGAGAATGCACACCGATCCCGAGACTTTGGCCCAATGGATTTGACTGCTGTAGCCGGACCTGGGGATCGGGCGTTCCTCGATGAGTTCAAGCTGTTCGACGTCACAGTGCCGGATGCGGCGGAACTGTGGCAGGATTAGCAGTTCTGTCTCGACCAATGGTTAGCACGCACCTCTCCGATGTATCGTGGATCCTCCCGTACTTGAGCGTTGGTGTCTGCAGCAGCTACCAGCTGACGCGGGGAATGAACATAGATCAGACGATCAGCCGAGAAACCACACCTGGAATCCCTGTATGGCCCGGGACAATTCCTGATTGAGGTCGTCGATGCGCTTGGAGATCGTGAACGCGTAGCTGAGCGCTTTCAGAAGCGGTTTCTTCGCCCTGTGTTTCTCCACGAAGGCTTCTATCGACTGCAAAGCGCTTCTCGACGATAAGACGATGAGGCACTAGTAACGGAGGAGACGCACGTGTGCAGCCCTACGAGCCTGCGCGCGACCTCTTCGCCAAGTTCTCGATCGGAAACGACGGCCTCGAGGCTCTGCACGAGCGTGCGTGCGGTTTCCGCGAGCCCGTGGAGCGCGTCGCGACGCTTCTCAATATCCTGAAGACGATTCTCAGATTGTGCGCGAGGTCGCAATCAGGGCGGCATACCTCAACCAAAGTAATAATACGAGCGGCGACGGCGAGGACCTGCTTGACGATGGGGATGCCGTCCGTGGCTGCGACTGCGACCTGTGTCGTGAGGCCAAAGACCGCGAGTGCAGTGGAAGCGCCCGAGGATCCCTCGGGGCGCGGAGGCATGGTGCGTGCAAGGGAGCAAGAGTGAGTGGGGAGGCAATGCGGCCAGTTGCCCGTCTTATCCTCTCAGACAGTCCGAATGATTCCGGGCGCGTGCAGACAGCAAGGCGGCGCAGCTCGCGGGTTATGGGAACTGCACAGCCAGGGACGGCTGCAAACACGTTTAAGTTGGGACTCCCGGCACGCAGCGCCTGCGATAGCTCGATCAGAGCCCGGCCGGCCAATTGCAGAGATACACGTTTGGGTGCGATTCCGTATCCGCCACCTGAAGGGGACATCATAGATAGCCGATTGAAAGATCCAGGAAAGATCCCTGGTACGCAGCGAATTCCCTGCCACGGAGACTGTTTCCGTGTCTGTCGGGGAATACGCCTCCGGGCACGGAAATCAATTCCTGACACAGAACGTTCGTCTTACGCGCCAGAGGCAGCGCTGCGCGTGTTTCGAAAGACGAATTGTCGACGATGCGACTGTAAGAGCCACGGGCCTGTCACGCGGCCTGAGTACAGCGTTATATCGCTGGTCGGCAACGCGCAAGGATTGGAAATGCCATAGTCGTTTTGCTGCCGCGACGTGCGGTGCTCGCGAAGAGGCAGCGGGAAAAGGATGTCGGACGATTCGGGCCGAATTCAAACACCGACGCTGCTCGTGTTCTCGACCGATGTTTCGTCAAGCTCCTCTCTACCAATAATCCCGGGCGCCGCGCCATTTTACACTCGGAATATGACTCAGTGTTATGCGGACGGACTTTTTTTTGGCACGCACGGTCTGCCCGCCCGCGCTCGAAGCTGGCTCGGTCTGTCGGCATCATACACGCTGGTACACGTGAGATGCCGCTTGCATCTCTGACAGCGCCTGCTCGGTGGCTAGCCTTGACCTTCATTGAGTACTTGCAATTATCTGTGATCCTGGCCAGCCTTTCGAGATCCATGCCCTGTCCTGGGCCGATCTTCTGCTGCAGACGGTATAGGGGAAGGTTGCATGCTGTTTGACGCCTGGCCAAAGGGACGAGTTCATTAGAACTGCGTCCTTTCTTGACTTGAACTGCCGCACTCCGTCGCCCGATTCCTCGACGGCGCGCCGCGAATGTTCTTCAGCGGCCGCGCGGCGAGTCGGCGACGACGAGCACTGCGATGCCCGACGTCAAACAGACGTTCGGCCCTTCAGCTTTTACTGCGAATGAAATATCAAATGACTCGCACATTGAGCAACGATGAGCACACCATTCCGTCAACAGTTTCTTTGCGCGACGTCGGCAAATCGGCGACGCAGTGCTGCCCGGAGATCTCCTGCGGCGCCCGTGGAGTGGCTTCAGCTGCATGTCAAGATCCGCTTAACCTTCCCCTGGCACCCGACCTCTTGACTACCCCCGTGTGGTGTTCTCGTTTGCCACTGGAGCCCTGCTCGGTGGGTGTATTCCCGCGACCTCGTCCCACTGGCCCATGGCAGCTGCCGAACGGCTACTGTGTCCCTCGCCGTTTTCGGCTTCGTGCATGTCTCAGACAGAGTAAGTCACGCACATCCTCCAGTCTCTCGGTATTCTGACACCATCCAGGCGTAAGCGGCACCTCATGGACAACGATTACATGCTCAATGAATCCAGTTATCGTATTCAAACGGACATCAACCTCGCCATGATCATCTGCATGCTCGCCTTCGTCCAGAGTACGCAGGCACACCTTCCCGGGAATAGGCTCACTAACTACGAAACGTCGGCCACAGTTCTACTACAGGTCCGCGTCTACATGATGTACAACAAATCGCGCACGATCCTGTGGACGAACGCCGTCCTCTTCGCGATCGAGAACGCCATGTTCATCTCACTCTCCCT
This sequence comes from Auricularia cornea, assembly GCA_030578095.1. Taxonomy (NCBI): domain Eukaryota; kingdom Fungi; phylum Basidiomycota; class Agaricomycetes; order Auriculariales; family Auriculariaceae; genus Auricularia; species Auricularia cornea. The sequence goes on along the minus strand of JARLTE010000005.1, from coordinate 4,774,549 downwards.
GCACTTCGCACCGCAGATCACCGGTACGTCTCTGTCTGCGTCCACGGGCGACGTTGCAGGGCTGACTCTGAGACCGGCCAGCCGTGGGTGGGTGCCGCGCGCGCAGCATCTTTCCGCGGTCGTTCGCGCTAGCCTACCTCGCGCGTGCGTTCGCTCTGCCCATACACACGCCGCTCCTACTCAACATTAACAACTCCATGTAGCTCTATGCTGTGAGGCATACCTGGTATTCCTCGCGGCGCGGAAGAGCCGGTCGTACCTTTCCAACTCTCGCCGGCTCGGGCGGCCAAGCACGCTCAGCGTTCTGGTCCGTGGTTCCGTACAATACTTCGTCCTGTGAGTGCACCCGATGCGTTGTCATCCGCTCGGAAGAGCTGTTCTCAACCATTTCTTCCAGTAGGGATACGTGGAGACATTGTGCGCGAAACGGGAAAGCTCGGAGTCGACTGTGGACACTCGTCTGACAGGCTGACAGTGCTCGAAGGAGCGACGTTCGCTCCATGCAATCGCCGCGATAGCTTCGGTACGGCGCAGCGGCATGGGGACCGCATCGGGGGTGTGCCTAATGTCAGACCGGAGCCACGGTGGACCTCGACGCAACGTGTCTACGAAGCGGCACGCAGTTGAGGTACTATCTTCCGGCTCGGCGCCTCGTCGACGCTGGACCCTCGCGGGGCCGCGATAGCGTCCTTCCTCCGCCTGGAGGCGCCGCGCCGCCCGTGAGTCGAGGTATTATTACTGGTCAGAGAGATGCGGCGACACGGCACGTGACTGTAACTCATGTTGAACAAGCCGCAGTCACAGCTCGTCGGGCAGCTCCTATACCCGTGCGGACATTGTCAATTTCACGTGTGAACTTCCGCGCGCGCGTCTCGGGGCTGCTAACAGTCTCGCTAGCAAAACTGCGTGTGGTAGCCTTGTGCTCTGCACTTGTGCAGACCGCCAGCGGCATTCGTATTTCCCGACTAACTGGACTGGCCGTTGAGATCGGCGGTCGCGATCGGGGAAGCCAGGCACGGTATCGTGTCAGCTCACGTCGAAATAAAGCATGTGGGGCGATCTCGCTGTCGTCGAGAAGTGTCGCTGTGTTGGCCAACAAGCCCCTTCTGTGCGCATTTCAGGAGTGAAAGTTACATATTTTGATTATAAATATGGCAATAAAACTCTTCATCGACGAGGACAGGACTTGAAACGCATGCTACAGGGATCACGGGGATCACTAGTGGAAGCTACCCTCTTTTCGACACCATGAGGTATTTCCAGCGTAACCCCGATGTCCTCCCTGAAGTCATCGCTCATACAAGTGAGGATCTTCGTCCACCCCAGCCAAAGGACTACGTCTTCCCTCCGTTCTTTCACTTCGGCCACTGAAAGGAGTTGCGGTGCTCAACTCTAGTCAGACGGAAACAACTGCACGCACTGAATATTTCATCATTAAGTCCGCGAGATCTGGCGGTATACTCTGTGTAAAACGCCGGGCGGATGTTGCTACCAGAAGCAGCTGTGCGCAGGACAACTGTCCCTGGGTCCACCCAGAAGTTAAATTGGTCCACGACGCCCTCCAGCGCGTGTTCTATATATGCGGATAGCTTTGCATTCAACGTAGGGATGAGTCTCCGTGGTATTGAGTGTGTGCTCTCGACGCTCGGTCCGAGTTGGGACGGGGTAGGTCTGAGGGGGTCATGTCCCAGAGCTCCAGCTCGGTATAATCCTCCCATGTTTTGGCCTCCCATATGGGACTCCAAACTCGGGAGACAGCACCAAGAGATAGGCCTAAAAGAGTTGCCCTTGACAGGAATTGAACCTGTGACCTTCTGCCAAGCCAGAAAAGGCAATTAAACCTCGCACCTTAACCACTGTACCAAGTGGCCATATGACCTGGACTGCAACTTGTGCACCATATACCAATGCCACCGCAATTTTCCACATATGTAATTCATGTAATGCAAGTTGGTTAGGGTAGGCAGGCCTACCCTAACCAAATATTCTCACTATAAAATGCAATTTGGTTAGGTGAGGACTTGTCCTCACCTAACCAAACTATTTCTAGATTGCACTCTGGCTGGTTAGGGTAGGCTAAAGCCTACCCTAACCAGCTTATTCCCATGTAAACAACTTTTATACCCCAAAGGGATTTCTAGACGTTCTAAACCTAACCTAACCTAACCTAACCTAACCACCTAACCTAACCCTCCTCGTTTTGTAGTGACTTGCTTATCCAAATTTCAATTATTTTATATCCAAACCTAACCTAATTAACCAAATCTAACCCAACCTAACCTAACCAGACCTAACCAGACCTAACCCAACCTCACCCAACCTAACTATATGCTAGTTTGAAGTGAAATTGTTGCTCAAAAATGCGCTCACATAATGCTCCAGTACAAGCCTGGACCATATGGCTACTTGGTTCAGTGGTTAAGGTGTCAAGATTAATTTCCAAATTTGGTTGACCAAAAGGTTGCAGGTTCAATTCCTGCTTGGAACATTCATTTTGTACTTGCATCTTGCCATTCTTTCATGCCTGGAGTCCCATGTTCCCACATGGGAGGCCAGACATGGGAGGCCAGAATATGGGAGGATTATACCGAGTAAAGTCAGTGGGACATATCCGGTCTGAGGGGATGTGATTCTTCTTTCCAGAGCCGCGAATAAGCGTGTGTCAATAGCTTTCAATGAATCAGCGCTGTGAGATCGAGAGTGCCACCATCCCACGTACGCCGCTGACTGCGTCAATCTGCCACCTGTGGCGCCACACGGCGAATGAGCACAAATCGTTGTTCAGTCCGATGATCGGCGCGCCGGAATGGTCTAGAAATATGGGGGTCGATCGGCTGGCATTCCAGGAGACACCCCGTCCGTTGAGATGACATAAAGCATTCTGTTCGGCGCGTCGGAGACCTGCGTCACGCAGCTTGATCTACTGACCAGGAGCTGCCGTACCTGAGAAAAGCCAGTGGCATGTCAGACTCGGAGACGAGATATCATTGTCATTCGTCTACGCACGACATTCCAGGTCCAGCTAATGGTCGCAGTGTCTCTCGCGATCTTCGAGATCGGCGAGCATCCTTGCGCCCGCACGTCAATGGTCGCAGGTGCGCCAATAGAGGGCAGCGTACTCAGGGACTTCGTTATGTTGAAGCGATCGAGATGTTCGCCTGCACTCCTACCATAGAGACGGACAATGTTCCGGTGAGAACTCTGAACTAGTCTGTGGATCAGTGCTATGAGCGAGTGGACCGGTGTACACGATGGAGGAGCTCACGAGAGCATCTCGAGCAGGCGATCGTGTTCGATAATTGCTTGCCGGAGCCGTTCGTCCGAGTACGACTCTCCATCCTGTTCGACGTGCGTATGCCGTTTGAAACATCTGAGCGCGACCACGGAACCGTCTACTCGGGCAGAGTATATGTTGCTGCTGTACCGAGTCCCACGGATTTTGTGTTCAAGCACCAGCTTGAGGTCATCGACATCGCAGAGCCGGATACGCCGAAACTGTGTAATGCACTGTCAGCGCAATTGAAATATGCACTCACTCAATCGCTACCTCTCCGACGTATCGGGAATCCTCTCGTATTTGAGCATTGGTATCCACGGTTGCAACCCACTGAATGCGGGAATCAGTCATAGTCTGAGACAGGCGCGTCCAGGATGACTCACAAGAAGCTCATGTGTGGCACGGGACAATTCTTGACTCAGGCTATCGATGCGCCTGGATGTCGAGAACGCGTAACTGAGCGCCCTATGAAAGCGAGTCTTCGCCCTGTGTTTCTTGAGAACGCTCTCGATCGCGCGCAACACCCTTTCCATAGGTGAGACTCGAGCTCAAACGAGGGGAATCGCGCGCGTACGCACTCGTAGATCGCTTCAAGGCTGCGCTCTATTTCAGGGCTCAGTTGACGACCTGACACAACGGCCGGAATTTTGAGTGCCATCGTGCGCGCGCCTTCAGCCAGTTGGTGGAGCGCTTCGCGGTTCTTCTCGATGTCCTATGCGAGTCCTCTCAGCGCACAGAAAGCTTTAAAGTGGGAGTGGCGCACCTCAGCTAGGGTTACGATGCGCGAGACGACGCCGAAGACCACCTTGGCAATAGGGATCCCGTCTGTTGCAGCCACAGCGAGCTGCGTCGTGAGACCGAGTCCGGCGAGGGCAGCAGATGCGCGCGGGTAGTCGTTGGCACGCGAAGACATTTCGAGCGAGCAAGAGAGGAAGAGGCGTGCAAGGTAAACAGCTGGCTTTCTTATCGTCGCTGACAGCCTGTGCACCAGATTCCGAACATGCGCCGGCAGCCAGGCGGCGTCTAACGGGTCATGGGCGGCGCACAGGTCGGGTCACTGCCGCAATAGCGCAAAAGAAACGCCGCAGAACCCGGGAACTGGTGCCGTGGCCGTGCTGTCAGGAAAGCGCGGCTTCCGCGACCGCGCGAGCGGCGAGAGTGAGAACCGCCTAAGATGTATCTCGAAACTGGTAAGGCAAATTTTGCGCCCAATGAATGGTCTTTGGCACCAAATCTATATTCCGTCCAGGTAAGACCGGAAAATCAGAGGTGCGGGCGATGCGGTCCGTACCGAGCACAGCAAAAAGCCACAGCACCGAGGTACATTCCAAAGCATAGGGAAGACGGTTGAGTTGATGCTCCAGCCTCCAGGCACAAAGGGTAATTCGATGAATTGCAGTACCCGAACGCACGCGGACCCAGACGGTAGCGAAGATGTAACTCGGAGGACTACGGTCAGAATGCTGCAGCCCTGACGCGCTGGCGGGTGAAGAACACGACATCGGACCACGGGCCGAATTCAAACACCGACCGTGCTTTTGGTCGTGACCCATGTCCCGGACCCTGCACCGTCTGCCGATACACTGCGCGCAGCCTCGTATCTGGCTCCCAGACCGGCTCAGAGGCAATGACGGCGTATTTGGACTCGCGCGCAGCCGGCCCCAGTGGCACAACGATCTCGGAGGCTCTTGGCTCGTGTCAATCAATGCTTGTCCTTTCTGCTTACACCCCCCTGAATCCGGTTCTCTGGAACTGCCACCAACCCAGCACCCAGTCTTGCAGTTCTATCCGGCTCACGTGATAGACACTCTTGACTCGTTCAGCCCGCCGGGCTCGTCAGCGCTGCGCCACTGAGCCAGCAAAGGACGGGCATCAGGGCTATGTGATCTGGTTTCTGTTTGGTCACCACTGCGGCTATCATAGACTTTGACCCTGTGTGTATTGCGGCGCCATGTGCTTTTCCCCGGTGGGAACTCAGTCCTCCCTGTCGCTGAGGGGAGTTGCTGAACAAGGCAGCTGTTCGCCAGGAAGCTCTCCTGTGTCATACGGGCTGCCCGGACGCCGACATAGTGCGAGAGCGCTGTAGAAGGCCCGCGCGTCGAATGACTTGAGGGGAACACATAGGGGAACACAATTAAACACCGCGTCTAGTCCTGTCTGCTCATTCCCAGCGCCTCTGACCAGTACTTCTTACTTGGTCGAAAATCAGGTATACATTGGGCTGTCACCATCATTGGCTTCCAGCCGGCCCCCGGAAAGCTCCGATAGAGCTGTCATGTAAACGACCCCGAAAATCGCGGCTTTTGAGGCTGAATGGTACAGGTAAACGACCCCGAGAACTGCCGTGAGTCCGGGCCGTCATACATCCTCCCGTATAGTTACTGGAATCCCCTTTAGCTGTCAAACGCGGACGTAATTTCCCGATTTGGCCGCCTGCAATCGGAGATCACTTGCACTTTCGCACCCCGCGCCCGATCTTTTTCCTTCGCGCTCACTCTGGCCGCTCAAATTCCTTGCTCACGCTTCCCGATCTCACGATCACGCGCGATTCTGCAGTCCCGCGCCGATTACTCCCTCGCTTGCACGCTGTCCACGCGCTCTTGCGCGCGCTTCCCGCGCACTTGGGCCCGGTCGCCATGCTTTGATACTCGTGTTTGCTGCGCTCTCAGCGCTCGTCGGCTGTTTGTGGAACACCTGGGAATGGGACAATGGAATCTGCCTACACTGCTAAGCTACATGTCCTGGCGTTATCGAATACGACACGTGCGACGCGACGACTGTCCAAAGACCTCTGTCTTGCCCGGCGGGGCCCGTGACTGTCATGTATGATGCCTCCCAATGCATCGGGATGCTGTCCGGAAGCTCGATACAAACTCGGTGGCCTGCTGCAGGTGAATATTGTTGGTGTTGTGGAAGCTCTCGCTCTCACCGGTCTCGAGCGTTCCGTAGTATACCGTTTTTGCGGCTCCACCGAACTCGCGTGTTACGGCGGGCGTGAGACTGCGCGGGTACACCGTGAAATAGACCACCAGGTAGGGGGGCCGGTTGACTAAAATGTGCATGGCGGACGTTTGTCTGGAGATTCAGCCCTGATGTGAGATGTGCGCCTCAAAAGGTGGGACGCATGCGCACGATCACTGTGATCAGCAGTCGAAATCGGAGGTGATTCCCCCATTTGGGCGCGGATCGGCGATCACTGTCCGCCGGATCTCTCTCTCTCTCTCTACCCACTCGCAGGTCATGCGGCTCTGGTGCCGCCTCCCACAACGACCTTCGAGTTCACGTGTTCGATCCGATCTGCTCGCCGTACGCTCCTGTGCTCGGGCGGAGGGGTTCCTCTACGCGTACGCATAGGCTTGCTCAGACCTCTCAGCGCGCTCCTTGCCTCCGCGCGCGTCCCTGTCTTACTCAGACGACATGAGCGTCGGGTGCTCCGAGCTCATCACTTCTATCCAGGGCGCAAAAAAATGATACAGGACTACGCAACGCTCGGCTCCAGCAGATACGAGACTTGAGTCGCTGTGACATCCCAGAGTCCCTCGCAAATCTGCAGCGCTCTTCCTTTGATGGCCATGACGTTTGACTCCGCCAGCATCGGGATGCTATGCGGAAGGTGGATAACGCATCTTTGCCCTAGACACGTTATCGCGGGCGCGCGCTCGGCTCGAATGTGTACTTGCCGCCCCAGATTGTCCCCAGGTACATTATCTCCACCCGGTCACGTTCGTCTTGGTGGGCGACTCGCTGGAGGGAGCTCGGATGAACAACGATGTTGACGATCATGAGGGTCGTCCAGCTGCGCGGTGCGTTGTAGATGGGTTACTATTCCCCTACGGATACGGACACGAGGGCTTAAGGGCTACTGAGAGGCGTCTCGTGTCGATCACGGCGTTCTGTCTCGATCTCGATCCCTCAATCGAGCCTCTCTTCTCGGACTCTCGACTCATCGTGTCCCTTATCGCATTCCACAGGTGATTGAGGCGAACTTCATGCACTATGTACAGGCCGGGAAAAGGTGCTGCGGTTATAGAACTCCACGGACGTCGCTGATACCAACAGGATATCATTGCCTAGCTTCACCGCTCTCCCAGCGATGCGCACACTGTCACCAGTGGCCGCGATCATTGTACGTTGGCGGACGATCACGATCGGTATTCTGTCTCCTGCAGGCAGACATTTCACCGGTTTTGTATTGTGTCTTCGGTATATACTCACGTATTCTGTGTGTGCTGACGTAGACTGCGACGCTGTCGGAACCGACTGTTGGACATCCTGGCGGACTCCATCGTAATAGGCGGTCCGCCGGTACGCAGAGATCGACGCGGACGATCTCTTCTGAGAGGCGTTGCATAGGTGTGAGAGAGAGCGAGGGAGGTGTGGGGAGGTGCATCGGGGCTCTGAACGTCGATCTTATTTTATGACGACGGTGGCACAGCGAAGGATCGCTGCCCTCCATGCAAAGGATCCAGTACAATCGAAGCTCAAGGTGCACGAAGGGAGGGTGGATCGAGGGACGGGATCGTGTAGATCGCTGATCGGCTTATAGGTGGGTGGGTGCGCTGGGGTATAAAAGGATGGCTCAGTTTCCCCTCTACAGAGCGGCAGGTCGACCCAGAACGGACGAATGACGTCCTTCTTACTGTCCGGCTACTTGGCCGTCTGCAACGGGCGGCGCCTTGCGTCCGAGAATCCGACTACTAAGAAGACCACGCACCACGTACACTACGACACGGTGATCCAAACCATGGGCGTCGACGTGCCTGCGGAGATCCGCCACTGGGCCCCAGCGACAGAGCAGCCTCTCGCTGATGGGACCATCGTGGATGTGCTCGCAAAGGTTCACACTCCTGCGAACTCGGTTGCACTCCTCGACACTCTCCAGTTCACTGCGTTTCCTGGCGACGTTACCTCGGCAGCTTACGAAGATGGGATCCCTGACCGTCCTTTTCCGACGTTAATCGTTCTCGGTCATACCAGTGGCGCAGCAGAGACGATGGACGACGGTGTTTCCATCGGGTACAATGTTTCAACGTCTGAATATGTTCGCGACCAGAACCGCGCGTCCCGTGTCTAGTGCGTAACCATCCTTCCGCACACTGAAGAAGCTAAACTAGCCCAAGCTGCCGGTTTGACGGGTCCAAGGCTCGGTGGAAACGGACTCCTCGTCCGTCGTCCGGCTCGGCGATCTTCGTCGTCGGCGTTGCACACGGCGTCCACCTTTCCGGGGGGCATCTTATTGTCGACGTCGACCAGCTGCAGCTTAACGTGGGCGGGTCCTCGGCGTCGGCCTCTGCGGCCCGTGTTGAGACGGGTGCGAGTAGCGCGACCGATGCTGCCCCTGCAGCTAAGCGGCGGCGCTTCCCTACCGGTGCTGGGAACGGGGGAGCGGCTTCGCGTGCTTCGGAACTCGGGTATGACCAACGCGCTCCTGACCGGGCTTTCACGCAGATGAGCTAATATTTTGCAGATCTTCCGGAATTGCTCTGGACGCCAATGCGTCGGGTTCAAGCGAGGCCGGTGAAAGTGCCCCGGGGTACGTGAATTCAACGGATATGGGGCTTTACGGAAATCTGACGTGGAGTAGAGCATTGGCAGAAGAAGCGCCTGCTGCGGGGTCGAGGGTTCGCCGCGTTGGCGGACGCCGCAAGCAAGTCGCTCGTGCGGATGAACAGGATGAATAACAACTGACTGTCACGCGCATAGAGACTGAGGGTTGATAATGTATCTTGGTTTTATACGTTTTCCGTCTAAATACGAGTTCTTTTTTCCTATTGATTTGGCATGTACGCGATGTGAAAGGTGCCACCAGGAAAGCTGTATGGACAAGAAGGTTCCGGACACTGGACCAGGGGCAGATGATCGATCTGCGGCGATTCCATGACATTCTAGGGGCTGTCGGCCCGTCATAAAAGGTCGCTGCTATATAAGGGCACTGGACGCCACTGGGCTCCCTCTTTCCCCACCATGAACGCGCGCGCTGAGACCACCGCTACCCCCGACGCCGTCAAGGCTGCGCTCGGGGAGCGTGGGAGCATAGTTTGTGAACAAGATGACGACGTCATGGTCCTCCGGATCCGCGTCGACGACGTATGTCCTGTTTGCGCGTCCAGATTACTAGCTGATTTAAGGGTAGTGCACGGTGGCGCGAATCAAAGTCGCGCTCAGCAATGATCCCGATTCTGTGGGCGCGATGATATCCGAATCAGCGAGCGACTCCACGCCGAGCTTTTGTATCTTGCCAGTCGGGGTGTTGAGATCCGCCGCCGAGCAAGTGGCTTGAATGTGATGCTATCCAGTTTGTGTCCGTGTCTGCCCGTGTACATTTTCCGCGCTATTACGTGTCGCACGCGTGTGCTGCCGCCTGGGGAGAGGTGCGATCACGCGATCGGATCGACTCGGTTATCTCCGGATACGCGGGATCAATCGGGGAAAACACGGTTCAAGGTCCGCGAGTGATCTGCGATCTGCCTTCCGGCTATGATCCTTATAAACAGCCCGTCGTTCCATGCATGCACGCAGACTCTCAACCATGGCTCGCTCTGCTGGCTGTAGGTCATAGGTGGGTAGTGACGAGGGCGTGCTGACTGCAGTCCAGATTGTCCCTGCGCGCTATACCGCGGACGCGCGAGAGCCGTGCGCCGCTCGGCGCTCGGTTCTAGTGACCGTTATCCGACTCGAGCGCTGGAGGTCCGTTTCTGCGCACAGTTACCCACAGAATCCGTCTGATGGCAATATCTCTCGCAGTGCTATTACATTGCCCTCTGCGCGGAGGTCTTCGATGGCTTCCCCAACGTCGACTGGGCGTCACTTGCACGGCCAGACTACCCATGTCAGTGGGTCAAGCACATTCTGAGCAGAGTTCCACACCCTCGTATTGTACATCGGCGGCTCCTGCGATGCCGTGAAGATCTGGAGTTACTTGAGTTCGACGAGTATATGGATTTGGCGAGGTCATCTCGCTCCAAGCTTTCCGTCAAGCGGAGGAGGGAGTTTTTTGGACGTTGGATCTGGCGGCTCCATAGATTTGTGGATGCTGCTTACAATGAACTTTGCCTGCGTATGCCGTAGCGCGGCCTCCTGTTTTTAACTGTGGTTGTAATACATGATCCTGTACACATCGCACTCGCGGGAGTGTCAAGTGGTATTATGAGAATATCCCCTGAGATAACGAGAACAATCTGTCGTGGTCACGGAATCCAATTCGATTGGGGTGAGAAACGATTCAAGGCGAGCAGAGTGACGCTGGGATGTGATCTGGTGAAGCCCGGTCGCTGGCGCATCTTTGCATTGACTTCTGTCCCTGATCCCGCCGTGTAATTCACTTCCAGCCATTGCATGAGATCGCGTCAGGATCGTGCTGGGATCGTGTTTCTTCGAGACGATCCGGAGATCTCGAAGGATCGCTCTCCGCCGGTGATAGCCGGGACGTGACGATCAATCACAGATCGAACCCGGAGGCAGTATAAATTTGGCAAGTCACCGGCGGTTCCGGTCTTCCATCCCCGGCAATCCCGCGACCATGCCTAGCATCCTCCTCAACGGTCTGCTCACTCTGCGCTCTCCCGTCTCCCGCGACGTCGCCGGCCTGGGCGCGTTCAACACCTACCTGGCGTCATGGAAGATAGGCGGTCCGTGTTCAGACCGCTTTACCCATGTTGTGGTCTGACGTCGGACAGGGCAAGAATTTGCGTTCTCCGTTGCCCAGCCCCTCAGACACACGAGGCAGCCGCTGCTCCCGCACGGCATCACCGCCGAGGTCGAGGCGCTCCTCACGGTCCGCAACAAGTCGCTTCTGCTCACCGCCACCGCTGTCTGCGGTCTCTATGTCGCGACCGACGAGTCCAATGGCGGCGCGTCGCAGAAACTCTACCAGCCCACACTCGACTTTTCCGGAAAGATCACCAGGGTCTATCCGTTCAACACCCGCACGCCCGCCGTGCGCTGCGTGGACGTCACTGTGGACCACGGCGGCGGTAGCACGACCACTCTCATGTGTGTATTCGCTTCGGTCACCGCGGTTCGAGTAATTTACTCGCTCATACAGGTGCTACTTCAACCGCAGCGAGCGCCGGTTCCACTCGCTCGCGCCCCCGGTGGTTGGCATGTTGGTGACGATCTCTGGCGAGCTTGCCGGTTGGGTCGACGGTCTGCTCGCCGTCGACGTGCTGCACGTTGTTGCCAACAACGGTGGCCCTCTTCCAGAAGGACGCCTGACGTCGCTGCCCGCCATCTTCCAGACGGTTGGCTTCAACTTCGATTTCGCGGACTTTGCGGATCGCGACAGCCTTCCCCCTCTGGCCGGATTTCCCTCTTCGCTCGCCGGCGCTAACTCTCCATCGTCTCGTTGGTGCGCCCTTTGGCTACCCTTCTCCTTTCCGTTGACTGACTCGTCGCTAGGCTCGAGACGGTTGCGCCCCTTCGCTCGGGCGTCGGTTCGTCGAGCGCTATCTCAGGGTTGGTTTCCACACTTGATCCCACGGTTGGCACGCTGATCATTTCCATCATAGACACCTGCCTTCGTCTCCCGTGGTTCCGCGTCCCGTCGCGACTCGGACCGAGTATCGCCCGCCGCTGGTGGCCCGGGACATGAATATCCAGCCAGTGTATGTACGTTATAACTCGCGACGAGCGCTGGCTGACCATCAATTGACAGTGCGGCGTGAACGGGGTTCGTGAACGGTCTGTGTATCCATATGGACAGCTTGGCGCCTGTGCTCGGTCATGTATCAGTAGTTTCGTCCCCTTGGCGTGTGGTTGAATGATATATGTTTTATTTTGAGTAACGTTCGACCTGACTGGAGGGATGGGAATGAGAAGAGTACCTGCTCGTCGAGTACAGACGCAGAGTGAGAATCCCAAGGCGTTAGTTGACATGGCCGAGCACATAAACCGGAATCGCGCTTCAGAGTACGCGTCAGTCTGCGAGACCCGGCCGAGTTTGCATGCTGAGCAGACGGGCTTCAGGAATCGAATGGTTGGGTGCGATCGGGCACTTGAGTCGATCTCGTGAGATCATTCTACGACCGTGGCAGGCGCGAATTTCCAACGCAATGACTATATATACCTCTTTTGTCTTTGGTGAGTCCTTCACGCCGTGATCAAGGGCCACATAGACATGGAGACTCCGGGGAGCTCATCCGGTGGGCGGGTTGTATGCCCAACGATGGATTTACTGCCGCTCGAGCCTACGGTGATGGGTATTCACCCCGCCACGGTTGAAATACAGCTACGCGGGTGCCCGCATGTACACGTAGCGCTAGATCTCCTTCGCGAGGTGTGCAGTGTCGAGGGTAGTGATGGTCCAGGAGTGTAGTTGCAGTGGTCCTATATAACCTTTGTATGCCGAAGTGCTCGGGAGACTCGTCTGAACTGCGCGAATGTTTTGCTGCTCCGAAATCCAGTCAGTCTATTCTCATGACTATCCACTGCTCGCCGAGAAGACGACACGCGTTTCTTGGTACCGGTGATCGGGGGATCGGTCGCCGGCTTCGTTCACAGCGTCCGACGGAGGGCAAGAAGATCTGAATACTTCGAAATGTGAGATTCGGGGTGTCTGGCTAGGCGAGATCGTAGCTGAAGATCAGTGAGACGATCGGTCGAGTGGACGATCGAGTAGCTCACATTCTGGTATAAAACCGGGTCAAGTAGATTCTCTCCCCGGCGTCCAGCCATGACAGACGCCGATCTTTGGAAAGTGGGCCGTATCCAGAAGAACACGCTATGGTGGGGCGTTGTCAAACGGACCAACGCTCCGCATAGGTGCCCGTACTGCAATCTCGAGTTGCTCACGGGGGAGGACCTCGGTTTCTGCTGTGGACCACGCGGGGAGAAACTGCACATGGTACCGCCTTTGCCTCCTTTGCCAGACGAGTTTGCGGTGTTTGCGAACGATCCCCGAGTATCGTCGTTATCTCGGCTTCTCAACCTGATCTACACCTTCGCGCAGTTAGAATCATCTCATAAGTTCCCCTCCTTCAATAATCTACCTGCCCATTTCGCCGTCGAGGGGAAGATATTCCATCGCATCCGTCCCAGCTTCAACAATTCCGCCGTTCGCTGGCTGTTGTACGACGGGTTCATGCGTAGCCGTGCGCCCCATTCGTCTGCTGGCTGGTTCGCAAAACTGCCCCAGTCGTGGATCGACGCACTGGGGGCGGCATTGCTTCGCGTGAATCCCTATGTTCGATTGATCAACGTATTTCGACAGCGGCCCGAGAGCGAGTTGCCCAATGTGCAGCTTCTTATCCGGGACGCCGGAGATAACGAGGTGGCGGGGATTATGTGCTTAGAGAACTCCATAGCGTCTGAGGCCAAGGTGAGACACCTCTGAGCGCGAGAGAATTGTCGTTCTGACTGTGACGCGGCCCAGATGCGGTCTGTGGTCATTTCCAAGAAACGACGGGTGCAGTCGGAGTTCGTCGATGACATCAATAGTACTGCATCCGACGTTCACCACATCTCTGCGATAAACCGGTTTTGGGAGCCGCTGGTCTATCCGCTGTTCTTCCCGCACGGGACGCTTGGCTGGGGCCGTCCTTCCAACGCAGTTGTTGGAGCTGCTGGGCTGCCCGATGATGTGATCACAAGCCAGATCTGGCATTGCCGGGCGAGGCTCTTGCGCGAGGACCGCTTCGCGTTATTCGGCCGTCTGACCAACGAGTACGTTGTGGACATGTTTACACGCAACATCGAATCCCGTCTGGCCTATATTCGGTCGAGTCAGCTAGCGGCCCGGCGCGAGGATGCTCTCTTGATGGGACTGGAGGCGTCCGAGAACGAGAACGTGTACCTACCCTCATCCTTCCTGGGGTCGAACTCTTGGTGCTCGGAACAGATCGCAGACGCCCTCACTATTGCGGCGAACTGCGGGGTGCCAACGTTTTTCGTCACTATGACCTGCAACCCCGACTGGCCGGAAATTCGTGCGAAGCTACTCCCTGGTCAGGATTGGCAGGATGCCCCTCTCGTCGTCGCTCGAGTTTTCAAGCAGAAGCTAGCTGTCCTTTTGAAAACTTTAAAGACGATGTTCCCAAATGCTGGCAATATTGTGCGTATTGCTACGGTCCCGAGCGCGGTCCCTGATTATGTGCCATAGGTTTATCGTCTCTATGCTGTCGAGTTCCAGAAACGAGGACTCCCTCATTGCCATATTCTCATCAAGTACCAGGCCGATTGCGTCACCGCGGCAGACATCGACCGCGTCGTGTCCGCGGAGATGCCAGATGATGCGAATGACGCGGCGCTGGTCAAGCGCTTCATGACGCATAACCACCCGGAGGACAGCGCTGAATTGCCAAAGTACTGTCGGCCGCGGCGCATTGTCTATCCTCGCGCGGGGGAACCGCCTCCTTCTCCCAAATGCCGGTTTGGTTACCCTAAGCTGTTGCAGGAAACCACTACGCTCGCGTTCGACGGCCGCGTGCAGCACCGACGGCGACGCGAAACCGATAAACATGTAGTTCCCCATTGTCTGCCCCTACTCCGCGCCCTACACTGCCATATCAACTTCGAAGTCGCGAACTCGTCGCATATATTCCAATATCTATTCAAATACATTCGCAAGGGTGGGTTGCCTGGCTCGCTGTATCGGCAACTCGCTGACCCATTCAGGCGTGGACAGGACCTACGTGCGGCTGCGCGAGGACGGGTCCGAGGTAGTTGACGAAATCGAGGATTATTGGCGAGCTCGCTATCTCTCTGCGGGAGAAGCAGCCTGGCGACTCATGGGCTTCAGAGTCGCTAGCAAGTCGCCCGGTGTAACGGGCCTGGTGGTCCATTTGCCAGAGTCTCGAAAACATCGCCAGTACCGTCGCGTGAACGGTCCGACGAGCTCGTTTTCTACTCTGGATCGATATTTCCACCGCCCGGTCGGAACATTTTCGTGGAATGACGAGCAGTGTACGTTCTCCGGTCTGACGTACGCCGAGTTCTACACGAGGTTCCGGCATGTGGCATGGGACGAGAATATGCTTACTTCGCCAGGCGCATTCGCGGAGTCCGATATCCCCCCTTCCGAGATCAAGAGAGTCGTGGTGAAGCGCACAGAGGGCTGGCGCCACTACGTCAGGATAGCGTCGGTGAAGCCTTCCCAAGGGGATCTTTTCTACCTTCGTGCCATCTTGATGTGCCGCCCGGCGAACTCGTTCTTGGACGCGCGGACGGTTGACAGTGTCGTGCATCCGACCTTCCAGGACGCTGCGCAGGCAATGGGTCTGTTTGCGGACAAGAACGAAGCAGAATTTGCTCTGCATGAAGCCGTTCAGTCCCTGAGAACTCCGCGGCAGATCCGACTCCTGTTCGTTCATCTCATCGTGCACGACACCGAGGAGGTGGATTTCCCAGTGAAGCTCTGGGAGCTATTCCGGGACGAAATGAGCGCGGACTTTTACTTCCAAAACGGGGGTATGCAAGCCGCCGCGTACTCGAGTGCTTTGGAAGAGCTTTCCCGTATGCTGGAGGAGTTTGGCCGAGGTCTCAAAGACTTTGGTCTTCCCCTCCCCGCAGCTTTCACTGGGGAAGCTG
Organism: Auricularia cornea; assembly: GCA_030578095.1. Classification (NCBI taxonomy): domain Eukaryota; kingdom Fungi; phylum Basidiomycota; class Agaricomycetes; order Auriculariales; family Auriculariaceae; genus Auricularia; species Auricularia cornea. Next base: position 4,758,750 of record JARLTE010000005.1, on the reverse strand, counting down.
CATACGAGCGAGATCGGTGGGCTCCACATCTCGTCAGGTTCCGCCGTAACTTGAACGCCGCCATGGAGCGGTTCACACCCGAGCAAGCCTCGATCTTCCGTGAGGTGGTCGAGGCAGCTACAAACAACCGCCCTCTGTTCCTTTTCATTGATGGGAAGGCCGGTCGTGGCAAAACGTTTCTGATCAATGCCATCTGTGATTTTTTCCGCTCTCGGGAGGAGCTGGTGTTACCAACGGCGACCTTGGCGTTCGCGGCCCTGTTGTATGAGGGAGGTCGCACGACCCATTCATCGTTCAAAGTGCGTATCGACGGTTCTACAGCGTCTCTCGTGCCTACTCACTATTCTTAGATTCCTGTAGACGAGTACAACGAGCTCCTGCGCTCTCCAATCGAGCCCGGTGACTCGTACGCCGAGTTTATCCGTGAGGTGCGAACGGTGATCTGGGACGAGTCCCCCATGGCGAATAGAGCAGCCCTGAGCTGTGTAGAGGAGACTTGCAGGAGGGTCTGTGGTAACGATCAGCCGTTCGGTGGCAAGATCGTTATTCTCGCCGGTGACTTTAGACAAACGTGTCCCGTCGTCCGGCGCGGTACGCGAGCCCAGGTCGTCGATGCCTCGATTCGGTGCTCGGCATTGTGGCCGCTGTTCGAGATAAGGCGGCTCACGGTACCCATCCGCAATGCCGAGGATACCAAATATGCAGCCTGGGTCGACGGCATTGGAGATGGCGCTGGGCCTCAGGTCAAGCTCGACCTTCTGCGTCATGTTCACACGGACGAGGAGGTTATTGACTTCGTCTATCCTCAAGAGATCATCGACGACCCGACCTCGTGTCTAAAGCGCTCGATTCTATGCCCCACAAACCGTCAGATCGATCAGTATAACGCGCTGCTCCTGTCGCGTGTGAAGGGAACATCTAGGACGTATCTCGCCGCGGACAAGATCAAGGAGGAAGATCAAGCTGGCATGCCTGAGCGCAGCGGCGCGACGTTGGATTACGCCATCCGAGCTCATATTCCCGGTTTTCCTCCTCATTCTTCCGTCATCAAGACAAACACCGTGTTTAGATTGTTGAGAAACTTTTCTCTGAGTCGTGGATTGGTTAAAAATGTCCGCGTTGTCATTGTAGACGTCGGTACGCGTTTGATCACAGTGAGGATCCTGCGGGATACCGCAACCGGGGTACGTATTGACACAGAGGACATACTGATCCCCCGGATCACATTTGAGACCTTCATGCCAGAAACCCAACGAACGCTGCAGCGCCGCCAGTTTCCTTTGGCTCCGGCGTACGCGACGACATTCAACAGTTGTCAGGGTTTAACTCTCGATGTAGTAGCATTGGATCTTCGTCGCCCAGTGTTTTCACATGGGCAGTTGTATACCGCAATCTCACGTGTCAGACGGCGGGATCATGCTATCGTCCGATTGCATTATGGACACCGTGAGGTCGACAATGTTACATACACAGAGATATTAATTTAGTCTGTAATTACGTAAATCTTATGTTTTGATAATGCCAGACCTATTTCTCTACCACACGTCTTGAATGCGTGGAATTGGGTGCGCGCAGACGGCGGTCGGAGAATCCCGGCGCGTAGTCTACGTCCGGTTTGCATCCGGTCGGAGTAGTACGCGCTATCACCTGCTCGTGTACGCGGGATCCTCGCAGTCCATGGCCAGCCCAGCTACCCCTCTCGATTGTGCTTTGCGACAGACGACTCGCGCGCGTCGAAGCCCTTGCGCAGACTCGCAGATGCTGCTCCAGCCCTCGCGTTGATCGACTCTGATCAATCGATCGAACACCGATACTCGAGCCTTGTAATCGAGCAAGCGCACCTGGAGCAGACTTGGTGGGTACTTACTTGGGATTCAGATCTGATCTGGGCATCCCGATACTGATCCCGTGCAGTCGGTCGACCGCGAACGATCGCGCCGTCAAATTGGGTTCGAGATCGCCGCGCCCAGCGCGGGCACATAAATGCGAGCGGTTTGTCGCCATGGGCCTTCAACCACTCGCTACCCTACTCCGCGTTTGACGCCTCCTGCTCCGCGCTCATGGCTTCGTGTACTTGCACCCTCACCGCCGTTCTGTGGAAGTCTGTCCGTGGGCCGCCCGATGCCCAAGGGCGCAAGGGGTACAACGTCTACGAGGCCTCGGTGCAGTGGGACAGTGAGTCCTCGCCGCACAGGTGCCATCGTGACCCGGGCTGAAACAGCAGCAGACATTGAAATGGTTGTCAACCTCGCGCACATGACTCTTCAAGCTCCCTACCCGCCTGGGACCGTCGTGCGAACCACCGGCAGCGCGAACGTGCATGAAAGGTCGCTCCTGCTCGTCTCGACCAGGCTCATCCCCTCGCCCGTGCAATCATTGCCTGGCGCTATCCCTCGGCTGTTCCATCTCCTTCCTCGCGCGTGTATCACCGGCATCGTCACTTCCGAGCCCACTGTTTCCAGTTCCAACAGTGATTGTCTCGTCTTCAACGTCACTGTTCGCCGGCTGCAGACTTTCCCCATGCAGGACCTGACCTTCGGGTGCGTTACTCTGGTATCGGGCGTGTATCATAATATCTAACTCGTTCTTCAGCTGCATCGTCAACCGTGACGACACCAGGCTGATGGTCCACGAGCGCATCGTTCCCGGCCTGCCCGTCGTCGTCTCTGGCGTCATCTGCGGCTGGTCTCGCTTCGGCACGCTCCTTCTCGACGTTTATACGCTCGAGAAGAACTACGCTGGACCCGCGACACCGGTGCAGGCGGCGTACGAGCCCAACCCATTCGAGCACGCCATTTTCATCGACTCCTTCGCCAAGTTCCCCGCGGCTGCAGGGCCCGCTTCGCGTGTCAGGCCTTACGACACCATTTCGTGCAACGCCCCTCCCACTCGCGTCATCCGGCGTCAACGTTCGCCAACCCTTGACCCTCGGCTTCGACGCATTCGCTCGACGACTCAGTCTGCTTCGCCTACGCCTTCACTTCCTGTCGCGCGACCTGGCGACCCACGCACCGAGACCGAGCGCAAGAGGGCGGACGCCGATCGTCTTATTACCGGATGGTGCGTGAGGCGTGCGTGTGGCGTGTTCCCCGGGCTGATTGTCGTTAAGGTGGTCGGACGAGTCAAGCCTCCCGAGACGCGAGGAATGCGGTCGGACCGACGGCAGCGACGACGCCGACAGCGACTGGTGCGTCTTCGTCAATATTTCGTTTCGGAGTCGTCCTTATCCGCTTCACCAGGGTCGCCGCTGTCCACGGGACGTCGTCTACGACGGATCATGGTCGCGCGCCTGAGGATGCAAGGTGAGCCCGCGCTCGTTACCATCTATGTGCTCGTTCTCACGCTGGCTTCGTGTTCAGTAACATGACAGTCGCCGCCGTACTGCTCGGTCTCTCCACTCAGGGTTCCACTGGGTGAGTCGGCTGGACCTCGGCTGCAGGAAAACGCCCATCGCTGACCGGCTTGCGATTGTCGCAGTGGACGTCCGGTCTGCGCCACTGGCACCGCAACGCCATCGTCTCCTTCATCCAGCCAAGCGACGGCGGGCTCAGACGGCGACTCGGGTGGAATGGAGACGCTGCCCAGCGTTCAGGACATCCGTGACGCTGCCGAGATGACCGTCGACACGCGCGGAACCAAGAGGCGCCCCGACACGCCCGCCCCAGTGTCCAAGGTGCGGAAGGTCTTGCTACATGTGAACCCGCGCGGTGTGAGGTGAGTGCAATGCTCGTATTATCTGTGTGGATCGCGGCTGACATCGTTTCGGGGTAGACTGCCGACGTCGACTTGATTTTTGGGTGATTTGAATACGAGACCGGGCACCCGGACAATTGTACAATATTTCTTACTGTATATCTGTGTATGTACGACCCGTCATGTTTGGTTCGAGTCTGTGAATCGTATGCCCTTTTTTCCGATATCTCACGCTGTGTCGGCATGAACCGTGAGCGCTCGAACGTTTCGTCCTCCTTCCCCGATGTTGGGTGTTTCGAACCTCGCCTGGACGACCATGCCTTGCGCTCAGTCGAGTCTACCCGCGCAATCATCTGGGCGCGCTGTTCATCCCGTCCGCTGTTGCAGTCACTCTAGCTCGCTCGTATAAAAAGGCCGCATCTGGTGCGCCGTGGGTTGGGCACCCCCTGCCATGTTCATTGGAAGTCAGTCGCACGTCGTTGTCCTCGGTACCATACTCGAGCCCAGCGGCGCGCGTGGCCGTGGCGCTCAAGAAGTGCATACGTATCGCTGCAACGGTCTGCTTCACGGTGCGCTATAGTTCGCCGCGCGTCACGCTGGCGCTGATTTGCGGCCAGGCAGCGACGTCCCTGTATCACTAAAGTACAGGCTCGCTGGTCCACCTTACGCCGATGGCACCGTGCTCATGGTCCTCGGGTCCTTCGCGTTTCGACCGCCGTCTCAAGATGCGGTCTATGGGCAATGTCGGCGCGAACGTGAACTTCCGCTGGCCCATTCGGCTTCACATCGACGGCTTTGTCCAAGATTTTGTCAAGGTGACCATAGTCAACGGTCTGAAGACACTAGCTTTCATGTGCGGTGTCCACGGGCCCGCGCCGGCCGTCCTCCGGTTGGTATTATTTCTCGTCATTGATGCCCATGACTAACGCCATTCGATTCAGTTGCACCCTCGAGCAGGCTCAACGCTGTTGGTCTCTCCTGCCCACTATATACGATCAGCATCGGGTCAGCATCGTGGGCGACGTCTGCGGTCACTCGGGCGGTTTCGTGGACGTCAACATTCTCAGTTTCGCCTTCTTCGCGTACCCAGCAGACGTTGTGACTACTGACGTCTTCTTTCAATCCGAACGACCGGAAGGCGAGCCCGCGACGGAGATTCTCTGCATATCGTACCCGTTACCCGCGTATGTATATCACGTTGGTTGGCTAATGACGCTCACACGATTCGCGTAGTACGCCATCCCAGGCTATCCCGGCGCCCGCCGCTGTGCCCCGCGTGGGCTCTACGTCCCCTCCGTCTACGCCTCCGCCCAAGACGTCGGTCGCGACGGCTAGGCGAACGTCGGTCACTGCCACGATCCTCCCTATCAGCTCGTTGTACCCAATGACTCGGCCATCAACGTCGTCCCAGTCTCAAGGACCCCGTCGTCACCAGCTGCCCGCTGAACTGCACGGAACTTGCAAGGAACCAGCAAAGACCACTATATGAATCAGGAGAAATGAAGATGATCACAAAGAGTGAACAATCCTCAAAGAAAGAAAGGCCGCAAAGACTACAGCTACTACTATTACGCAAGGGTAACCGATGCGGTCACGAATGCGGTACGCAGAATGCGGTAGAAAGAAAGTAAAGAGGGAGAGAGATGGTCACCACGCAAAGACAAGTATCGTCGATGCGAAGCTTGGGGGACGGACGTTCTATGAAGCCCGAGTACCGCACAAGCGAAGTCTGAGACTGCGTACAGTCGTACTCGATCGACACACAACAGGTGTTCGAGGATACGGAGACAGGGAGAGATTGATGCACAGTTCGTGAGAAGTGCGCACCTGGGGAGGTTGGCCGGAGAATACGATACGCGATGCCGACGCTACGGCAGAAGACGAGAGGACGAGAGAGACGACGAGAGTGCGACGCGGTTCGCTACCAATGCTGACCGCAACACGCTGAGAGTGAAGTAGGCACCGAACTCTACCGGAACCGCCGGACTCGAGTTGTGACCGAACCTCAACCGGACCACCGGACTGCTCTCACTGGGCTCGAACCAGGCTACGCGTTGGTCAGGAGATTGGATGATGATTGGGGATGTTGCCTATAGGTCTTATATACATGGGGAATCGAGTCATAGGGGTGAGAAGGGAAATCCTGCCTATCGGTATGCGATGCGGTGTCCATATGGTCGATGCGCAGCGAATGCGCCAAGTGCACAAAGGTCCGCGACCGCAGAGCCAATGGGAACGCGAGGCTCGAGTCAGAACGCGGTGCCGAGGGTCGAGAATGAGTCTTCCTATCGTCAGCTGGCCTTGTTGCCGATCGAAGTGCTTGATGGATCGTGAATGCGGTGCCGATGCGCTGGGCACTGACGTCGGGATAATGCGGGTAGGATTCTCCGAGGGATAAGTCCCGCATGGCCAGGGACCATCGTTCGTCTTGGGGATGACTCCCAGCGAATCAGAGGCGTCGACTTGGCTGACACACCAAGGATATGAGCCGGAGGCCAAGTACCTGCTGGCCGGATGGAACGTTCGCGAATGCGTTGCCGCGCGAATGCCAGGGCAAAGGGGAATTCGATGCGCGATCCGAGATAGTCGCTGCGGTCGCGCCAGCGTGTGGACGGGGTCCGCGTTACGGAATGCGGTCGTGGCAGAGCCAGTGCGGTCGTGTCGCGTTCGATGCTCTTCGAGTGCCGCGTCTTGTATGGCAGGTCACCGCGTCTGTGCGAAGCTCTCCGCATTGTTGATACGCTGAGTTGCTCGCAGAGCTTCGAGGTTGAGATCGCGAGGTGAAGAGTTGAATGAGGAACGCGTCTGCCGGTGCACCGCGGAAGTCACGTCGGCTCACGCCGGAGCGCATTCAGGCTGCGTCGCATCTATCGGTGGTGAGTGTCCCGTGTCGTGCATCGCATCGAAGAGTCATATGAGCCATGCTTGCGCATAGTGGATGCGCTGCCGTGTGCCGTGGAGTTGAAGGACCAGTGCGCCGAATGCACAAGTAGCCGACCGTATGTGCGCCGAAAGTCGCAATTTTCGGGCGTACCGATTTCTGCCCGATCATCCGCGGGGTACTTTGAATGTGCACGTCCCTGTGCATCACGTTGCGAAGCATCAAGACCGAAAATTGCGCAGATGCGACCGCATCCTTGATTCCTCCGCAGGATAAAAGCCGTCCAGGGGACCGCATCGTGGTGTCCGTATCGCCTCTCCGGTCGAAAAACTCTACGCCGCTCTTGTCATGCAGCCGTTCTCCTCGTCGCTCGCGCAAACGTTCCTCGCCCCGACGGCGATTTCGCTCGTCAATACGGTGCGCTCCGCGCTCGACCGCAACAAGCAACTTCAAGATGCCGTCGCGACCCAGCACAGCGTCCTTGCTCGCTTCCAACGCGTCCTGGACGAAAACTCGCGCAACCTCCGCGACAATCTTGATGGTGCGCAGCGGTTTCTTGGTGCCATGTCCGCGCCAGACGCCCTGTCGCCGTCCTGGAGCCACGCGCTGGCTGGCCTCAGTGCCTATGTCGATCCGCACGCCGAGATCCCTCCCGAGGGCTCGCCGGCTCGTGTGTATCCGGGGCAGTTTCTTGTCCTTGCCTTCGACTACTACGCGCACATCGCCACCGACATCGGGACGACGCTCGGTAATATTGTCGCAGCTCCCACCGAGGCCCATCCTGACGAGGTGTCGTTCCTGGTGAACCACTGGCCGGCCGTTTCGGTGTGTAGCTTGTTGAGCGTATCGTCGTCGCGGTTGCTGACTTGTCGTATATGCAGAATACGCTGCTCATCTTGGCGCACCTCGCGGGTCTCTTGCGCATGTTCCGCGAATACAACCGCTTCACGAACATCCAGTACGCCCAGTTGACGCGCATCGAGATGAATGTGAATCGCGAGTGCCGTTCGTCGCGCGTGTGGTCGCGTTCCGGTCTTGAGGCGTTGTATGCCGCGATCCGGCCGTTTACCACCGATTATGCGACTGCGGTCGCCGTTCCGTGGGAGTTCGGAGGGGCCCTGCACGAAGCGCATCCGTTCCGCATCGCCTCGGTGCATCGCGCCGACTGCTCGATTCCGTACTCAACGCGCGATGATGCGGTCAAGAACGTCCTCGACAAGCAGAGCAACAACGCGGACATCTACTCGCAGTCCGGTTCGCTTCTCCGCTTCGCACTGCGCGTCCTGCCCGAATCGTGCGTATTCTTGCTGCGCTCGCCGTATCGATGTTGACGTGTTGACAGTACCTCGGCCGAGGTGATGACGTTGGAGGCTTGAAGAAGTCGGGTGTCGATAGAGTTCCTTGATGAATAAACTCCCTGCTCAACTGATGCCGCTGCCGTGGGATTGTGTGTGGATCCTTGAGTGAAATGCGGCCGAGTATTGCTCGCGCTTGAGTTCTGGACGTGTCGATCTTGAACTTAGTCGGGTTTGCCGTGATGTGAAGGGTTGACGGGTCCGGGAATCCGGCGGACTGTGGCTTGAGGAGTTCGCCGTTGAATAGCCTCGCCGTGCTATATAACGTCGCCCTTGGTCGCGGCTGGGGCTTTTCGATCTTGTCCTGCCCCCACCAGGTCGTCCTTCCATGGCTCCTCTTCCGCTCCTCGACGCGTGCGGCGATACACGCTGCGACAAGGACTTCACCGTGCCTCCTAAGGTGCCGGAGCCCTTCCTTTGCTGCTACTCGCAGAAGGTGGTCAACTCCTTCCTCAAGCAAAACCGCCTCTCGCTCTCCTGTGTCGGCGCGTACTACGAGCTCCCCAAGAAGAAGGATGATGTCGAGTCGCTCCTGGCCGTGCGTCGCCTCGTCCGCCGCGTTGTCGATGCGGTCGTACTGACACTGCGCTAGTTGACTGGGGCCGACGGCCACGAAAGGCCGTGTGGTTTCTCGCTCGCCGCGCTCGCGCCCATCCCTCCTGTGTTCACGACCATCAAGGGGGTGGTCCACGACGACGCGCTCTTCCTCCAGCGCATCTGGCTCGCTATGTCGTTCGTCTCGGGCCTCGCTGCGCTGTGCAAGGATCCCTCGCCGGGGGCCATGCTCAACCGCGGGCGCGACCACTGGACGTCGGCCAGTGTCGCGTTCCTCAAGGCGCGCTTCGACCGCGCGATCCCGCCGCACTCGCCTATCTCCAACCTGGTGTTGAGCCTGGGGTTCCGCCTCTTGACTCACGGCGCCCCCGACGGGCTGCCGATCTGCTTCGCCGCGTTCTCGCCGATCTTGAACAGGGAGGACTACGAGGACTTCGAGTCCGAGCTCCGGACCGTCATGCCTGCCCTCCAGGCCTGCGAGCACTGCCAGCGCCTGCAGAAGACGAACGCGCCGCGCCCCTGCCTTCGCTTCGCGGGGCACCGCTTCTGCCTCGGGTGCATGAAGGAGATGCGCACCGAGTACTGCTTCGCTGCTGAGGCCGAGGAAGAGGCTGCCGAGGAGGCTTCCGTCGCCGCCGCCGTCGATGAGGACTCCGAAGTCGAGATCCAGGTGCGCCCGATGCGCATCGAGTGTCGTATCTTCTTGTTGACTCGTTTCTTGCAGGAGGCGCCCCCGCAGGTGACCGGAAGGTCGTCGCGCAAGCGCAACGCTGCAGACAATATGGTGTCGGCGATGCGCAAGGCTCCGCGCACCGAGACTGCCTCAACGCCCGCCGCATCTTCGTCGCGCCGCACCAAGACCTCCGCTGCCGCCGCTACGCCTACGCCGGCCGCTCCGGCTGCTCAGCCCGAGAAGAAGAGCAGGACGAAGCCTCCGCCGCCCAAGGCGCCGAATGTGCTGCCGCCGGTGTCGCCGTTCAAGCCGCAGCCCGTCACTTCGCAGGGCGCGGGTTCTGGGGATCGGTACGCTGGGCCGGTCGAAATTCCTTGGCCCCGCCTTCCCGAGACCGCGATGAACCTCTTCGAGGAGCATATCGCGCGTCGCGACGACATGGCGCGCGCGCTCGAGTACTCGATCCGCGGCCAGGAGATCTTCATGAACCGCATGATCTCGCAGGACCGCGCCATCGCGGAGGCGTTCCGTCTCGTGCACGGCCAGAAGGCGGAGATCGCGATGCTGCAGGCGTCGAACACCGAGTTCCACGCTTGGCGCGACGAGCAGGAGTACAACCGCAACGTCGCGCTCGCGTCCATCGCGCAGAACAACGCGCTCGTCCCCATGGTGGTGAGTGAGACGCCGTCGCCGCGCAACGTCGCGTTCATCGAGGAGGAGGACACGCAGCCCGTCGCGTCGTCGTCCAAGAACGTCGGCTGAATGCGTTCGCTCGGAGCTCGTCGTGGTCGGTGTGCTGGAATCGCCTGTGTTCGTCCTGTCGCGTGTCGCCTAGGTAGTTGCTCGTTTCGTCCTCGTGTACTTCGTCCTTGCGACCAATGTCGCTGTATCGCAATGAAAAGGCTTCGGCCATAGAAGAAATCGTAACCGTGTGAACATAAGAACCGGGATGTGGCGTTATCGTGTATCTTGCCGTCTTGAAGCATAACTTGAATCGCGTCTTGAGTTGGGAGTCGAATCGAAAATAAATATGTCGTCTTTCTTGTTGAGGTCGTTCGCAGCGCTCAGAAGGGCTTCGTACCACCCTCCTTAGTCGATGCGCTCGTCTGCGTCGTGCTCCGGTGCATATCGCGGTGAATGCGGTGCGGTGCGTCCGCCGCATCTTGCCGGCGTGGCGACCCCGTTAGGTCGGACACGATCTTGAAGTCCACCGTATCGTTACCGCGAAGTCGTTCCTCGTAATCCTTCTCCTCATTGTATTGAGTCTTGAATGCCGTGTTGAAAACGCGCAAATTTTCGTCGGAGGCTGCCTCCTCCTCTCCGCGGGGTACTTTGAATGAGTGCGTCCCTGCACCATAGCAAAGCATTGCCTCATAGGAGTAAGGCAGCATCTCACTCCGCTCCGTTGCTGATCTTGGGGCTCGAGAGCTGTCTTGAGGTCCTTCCAGCTGGTGTGATCCTCCTTCTTCCCTTGCAGCCGTTTGTAGCTGCCGCAGTAGCACATAGAGTTCGATGCGCTCGGTTCTCCGCTTCTCCTCATCTGGGTCCAAGTGAGCTTCCCAGTATCTTGTCCTCGGCTCTGCTGCGTGCGGGACTCCCTGAGGCAAAGGCAAACGCGCGGGCTGATGCGCTGGGAACTGCGCGTCGTCGATGCCGTTGCATGCGTTGAATGCCACGAGTTGCGGTGGGTGCTCTTGATCGCAGGTCGTTGCCGAGAACCGAACAGAAACGAATGCGCCCAGGCCGGGTTCCGATGCACTTCTTGGTGCGTAGCGCAGTGTCCCCAGTCCCAGGTGAACTGAACCGGGTCGTCTTCCTCCTTCGTGATCGCGGAGTATGCGCAGTGGGTGTGCTGCCGTTTGCTGTTCGAGGAAGGCGCTCTTGTCTGGTGCCTTCGGCTTCTTTGCCCTCCGAGGGGGATCTTCGTATTCGCATTCCGATTCGTCCGAATCCGAAACCGCGAGTAGTGGGGGAAGGTCGTCGTCGTCTTCGTCCTCCTCCTCGTAGAGAGCCACTTCCTCCCTCCATCGCTTCATCTCCATCGGACATCGCGCCGCCGACTTGTGCGGTGGACAGATATTGCATACGAACCGGTCCGGAAAGAACGCGGCTGCCATCCCTCCCTCAGAGGGATCATCATTGGTTGGGACGGTCAGCGCAGCATTCCTACCTCGACGGCGCCGTCGCCGCTTCCTGCGAAGCTCCTTGTTACTCAGACTTCTCGGCTCCTCAACCTCCTCTATCCTGGCGGGGCTAGACTCCTGCCGCAGGACTCCGGATCCTATCAATGCCACGGCTGCGCCAGCAACAAGAGTGCGAACCCACGCGGGTGCCCAATCGAGCGGAATAGCCTGTGTCACTGTGAAACCAACCGCAGTCGCGATGACCGGGTCGGGAATCCGAGTGCGAACACCTTGCGAAACGCCCACAAGCTGATCGTAGAAGAATAGGGGTTGTATATTGCGGAACGGGGAGGAGCGCTCTCCCTTCTTCAAAAATCCTTTGGCGAGTCTACAGAACGCGCGAACGCGACTGCGCGGCGCGGTTTGGCGGAACCGGGTATGAGGACTGTCTTCTCCGTATTAGGGTCGGTGATCTTGACGACCATTTCGGATGAGGGGCGGTACGAGATTTCGATCGATGCGATGGCGCAGAAAGGAGTGCCGAGGATGAGACTGAATGGCGCATTCGGTACGACGTGGATCGTAACGAAGAACTTGAGGCCTCCGATGACGATGAGCTGGTCGAGGACCGCACCGAGGGTGCCGGCAACGTTTCCGTTCGCATCGCGCATGTTGGTGGACCTTTCGGTGTAGACGGGCGCGCCGATCTTGCGCCAGACGCGGTCGCTCATGCAGCAGATCGTAGAGCCAGTGTCGATGATCGTTTCGATGTCTTCCCCGGCGAGGGTTGTCGAAATAACCTTGAGCGGGAGCGAGTCGTGCGCAGCGAGGTCGCCGGAAGGGGTGCGCGGAAGGCGCTGCTCCCAATCCACGACTTGGAAGACGTCCTCGATGTCGGGCGAGTTGCCTTCGTTGTCATGCGCTTCGTCGATGATGTGCACTTCGCTAACCGGGGTGCGACGCGTCGTTGTGTACTTCTGCACCAGTCGCCGAGTGTCTCCGGAGATCGCGAGCACTTCGCGGAGCGATGCGGTGATGGGCGCATCGAGCATGCGGTCGAAAACACGCTCGGCCATTGACTCGTCTGCGGCGGGCGCACGGTTGCGGAACTGAACACCGTCGCTCTCCATCTTGTCCGCAGTCTTCTTGGTCATCTCGGCGTGCTTGCGCGCCACTTCGTCGAGGGGGATCGGCACGAGTAAGTCGGCTTGCTTCTCGGGACTCCGCAGACGCGGTGCTTCTTGAGGCGGTGCAGTCGATGCCCTCACTGCGGCAGATACCGGCAGGATGCCAGGCGTTCGATCCGGTGGCTTGTTCTGTGTCGATGCGGGGCCCCAGCGGCGCGCCGGAAGCTCGATGCCGTCGAATCGCTTCTTGGGTTGAAAGCGGCCGGTCGTCTCGTAGTTCATGACATGCTCGCGCATTAGCAAGAACGTTTGGTACTCGCGCTCCTCCGGAGTCAGGTCGTCGTCCTCGCTGTGGATGAGAGCCTCGACGTCATTGGGGTATTCGATCATCATGACTTGGTCGTAGTAGTTTGCGCGCTGCTGCGCCGTCCAGTAATCGTCGACGCGCTTGTGCATCGGAACGTTGCGCGGGCCGGGGATCTGCAGTCCGCCTGGAAGCGTCGTGCGACCCGTGATGTCCTCTGTGATCTTTCCGGTGCGAATGTACTCGGTACGCATCGGGCATGCCTTCATACGATGCGCTTCGCCGTCGCAGAAGATGCAGCGCTCGTCGGGTCGAAAGGGAATGCTTGAACTCGGACGCGGCGCACTGAAGCGCGCTTGCGAGTATCCCTGCGTAGCGGTCGTATTGTCGGTGCGCTGACCGAGCCGGGCGTCGAGACGCTCCTCGAGCAGATGCGCAATCGATGCGATGAGACGCTCATCGGGCTGCTCCTTCTTGACGGATGGCTGCACCAGAGCCGAGACCTCGCGCTGTTCAGAGGCCAGCGGCGAGTACGCGTACTTAGCGGTCGCGCCCGTCGTCTCCGTACTGGTGTTTTTTGCCAAGAAGCGCACTTCCGCTGCGATGTTGTCGATCGTAAGGTCGCGGTAGTGTTGATCGGGATGACGCCACTCGAGTCGCCTTTCGATGCGGCCGCGCTCCTCCGGATTGAATGCGGAGAGATACAGCTCCTGCCGTTGATGAACGATGCCTTGCCGCGTGAGCGACTTTTGACAGGCAAGGAATTCACGCGTGTAGGTGCTGACTGCCTCGGGAGACTTGAATGGACCAAGCTCCTTCCACTTCGCGATGCGCTCCTTGAGCTCGTCGAGGGTATACTCCTTGATCTTGCCGTTCTCCGGATACAGCTTGAGCACTGCGGTGCGGAAGTCGGCCCAATCGGAAGCGTTGTAGCAGAGGATCAGAGTCGATTCAGCCATCAGTGATGTACATTAGGTTCCGGAGCCATCATCCAGTCTTTTCCCTCTCCCATCATCTCAGGCAGCCCCCGAGGCTGCCACAGCGTCGTCGAACTCGTCCACTTGCATCCACTGGTTGCGGGTGTCGCGGTCGCAGTAGTCGACAATCTTCTTCTTCCATTGGTCCTCCGCAACGCCGGCGAGTCGAGCACGGCTCTCGAACGAGTCGAGGAACGTTCCAACTTTGAATGCGTCGCCGTCGAAACGCGGTGCATTCTTCTCATCGGGGTACGGGAGCGGAACGCGTGGAGGATGCGCTGCTTGCGGTTGAGGTTGTGGGGCCACGCCGGGCGGCATGGGTTGTTGCTGAGCCCGCTGCAGCATGTTCATAAAGAACTGCTGGAACAGGTTGTCGAGCACCTGCGGGTCGGGACCCGGAGGTTGGGGATCGCCTTGCTCGGACATGTTTCGCAGATGAAGTTGTAGTAGTTCTTCGGCGAGAATCCGCGGATTGGGTGGCGATGGGGTTCGAGGTTCGGGTGGATATCGTCCTTGTCGAGGCGAAACGTACTGCGCTCGGAAATGCGATGCGGTCGGTGTCGGAGTCGCGCTGCCTTCGCGTTGGAGATGAAGTTGCGCAACGAGCTCCTCGTCGACGTCGGTGAGAGTTGAGATGTCTCCGAGTTCCGCAGTGAGGTGGTAAAGCGGATTCGGTGTGTTGGCCACGATGCGTTGCGGATGCGGTTCGTCGGGTCGGGGACCGTATCGAGCGAAACCAAAAAGCAACGAAACGTAGAAGAAAGAAAACAAGAACGCAACAGTTCAAATACAGAGAACCGAACTAGCAAAAATACTAATTCAGCTCCCCTGCGGTGGTCACCACTTTGAACTGCACGGAACTTGCAAGGAACCAGCAAAGACCACTATATGAATCAGGAGAAATGAAGATGATCACAAAGAGTGAACAATCCTCAAAGAAAGAAAGGCCGCAAAGACTACAGCTACTACTATTACGCAAGGGTAACCGATGCGGTCACGAATGCGGTACGCAGAATGCGGTAGAAAGAAAGTAAAGAGGGAGAGAGATGGTCACCACGCAAAGACAAGTATCGTCGATGCGAAGCTTGGGGGACGGACGTTCTATGAAGCCCGAGTACCGCACAAGCGAAGTCTGAGACTGCGTACAGTCGTACTCGATCGACACACAACAGGTGTTCGAGGATACGGAGACAGGGAGAGATTGATGCACAGTTCGTGAGAAGTGCGCACCTGGGGAGGTTGGCCGGAGAATACGATACGCGATGCCGACGCTACGGCAGAAGACGAGAGGACGAGAGAGACGACGAGAGTGCGACGCGGTTCGCTACCAATGCTGACCGCAACACGCTGAGAGTGAAGTAGGCACCGAACTCTACCGGAACCGCCGGACTCGAGTTGTGACCGAACCTCAACCGGACCACCGGACTGCTCTCACTGGGCTCGAACCAGGCTACGCGTTGGTCAGGAGATTGGATGATGATTGGGGATGTTGCCTATAGGTCTTATATACATGGGGAATCGAGTCATAGGGGTGAGAAGGGAAATCCTGCCTATCGGTATGCGATGCGGTGTCCATATGGTCGATGCGCAGCGAATGCGCCAAGTGCACAAAGGTCCGCGACCGCAGAGCCAATGGGAACGCGAGGCTCGAGTCAGAACGCGGTGCCGAGGGTCGAGAATGAGTCTTCCTATCGTCAGCTGGCCTTGTTGCCGATCGAAGTGCTTGATGGATCGTGAATGCGGTGCCGATGCGCTGGGCACTGACGTCGGGATAATGCGGGTAGGATTCTCCGAGGGATAAGTCCCGCATGGCCAGGGACCATCGTTCGTCTTGGGGATGACTCCCAGCGAATCAGAGGCGTCGACTTGGCTGACACACCAAGGATATGAGCCGGAGGCCAAGTACCTGCTGGCCGGATGGAACGTTCGCGAATGCGTTGCCGCGCGAATGCCAGGGCAAAGGGGAATTCGATGCGCGATCCGAGATAGTCGCTGCGGTCGCGCCAGCGTGTGGACGGGGTCCGCGTTACGGAATGCGGTCGTGGCAGAGCCAGTGCGGTCGTGTCGCGTTCGATGCTCTTCGAGTGCCGCGTCTTGTATGGCAGGTCACCGCGTCTGTGCGAAGCTCTCCGCATTGTTGATACGCTGAGTTGCTCGCAGAGCTTCGAGGTTGAGATCGCGAGGTGAAGAGTTGAATGAGGAACGCGTCTGCCGGTGCACCGCGGAAGTCACGTCGGCTCACGCCGGAGCGCATTCAGGCTGCGTCGCATCTATCGGTGGTGAGTGTCCCGTGTCGTGCATCGCATCGAAGAGTCATATGAGCCATGCTTGCGCATAGTGGATGCGCTGCCGTGTGCCGTGGAGTTGAAGGACCAGTGCGCCGAATGCACAAGTAGCCGACCGTATGTGCGCCGAAAGTCGCAATTTTCGGGCGTACCGATTTCTGCCCGATCACCGCGCTGCTGTACACGGCCCTGCGGCCGGCCGCGTCCCCGCGTCGCGTCCGACCCAAGTCAAGAAAGACGAGTTTGGTTCTCGGTGCGTACTTCTCGTCCGTGTTCTGCGACTCTCATTCTCTTCAGACACGAGCTCGGGCCCAAAATTTCATTCTCCAACGCTCTCCAGTTCCCTGGCATTATTGGCTTCGACGACATTGGCTTAGATAAGGCGTGGGTATGGGTATCCTCGTGGCGCTCTCCGCTCAGACTTTGATTCCAGGTCGAAGTTGGCCCCGCTGGCGAGTCCTATCGCTCTGGTCGACGACACGCGGGCTATCGGTCCCTCTGAAATGCAATCGTTGTTCGTCCGTCGGCATTCTCTTGATATTCCGAGCTCACCCACGCGTTTCTGAAGGCTCGCGTCGGGTCCGTCGGACGGTCTAGGCACCGTCAACTCACTCGCTATGGACGATCTATTCAACACCTACCATCGCGCGTTGTCAGTGTATGCAACATTGACGGGCTGTACGGCTGACCGTCGCTTTGCAGAAGTTTGAATACCAGCGAGACTCCAAACGCTTTCCCGGGCGGGCAGCAGTCAACTGCGGCTCAATTGTAAGCTCGCGCAGACTCGAGGGCTCTTTTATTCTCATTGTCTGTTGATCCAGGCCTGATGTCATAGGACTACAAGCCAGTTCCGAAGACGGCCGGGCTGCCAATCCAACAAAGGCAATTACCATCACCTTAGGCACGGGGACCGGGCCAACCCGTAGAGGTTATTACATAGTGCGAAACCTCTATCCGAGCACACGGACGGGAACCCCCCCCCCCCGGCCTGCTTTTCGTTTGGTTGTGCTCCCCGTGTGCGTTCCCGCGGGAACGCTCATACCCCCCAGCCAAAAAAACCGGCCCCGGGGACCCTGAATGTGCATATAGCGGGCTTTTGGACCCTGCGCGGGTTCCCGTGCGGGAAGGGGGTACCCCCAGGAATATTTGGGTCCCCGCGCGGGTTCCCGTGCGGGAAGGGGGTACCCCCAGGAATATTTGGGTCCCTGCGCGGGTTCCCGTGCAGGAAGGGGGTACCCCCAGGAATATTTGGGTCCCCGCGCGGGTTCCCGTGCAGGAAGGGGGTACCCCCAGGAATATTTGGGTCCCCGCGCGGGTTCCCGTGCAGGAAGGGGGTACCCCCAACAAAAATTTAGGATCCGCTCCACTGTGTGGAGGGATCCCCACAAAATCTTTACGCTGTGCCCCCCCATGTCATTTATGGTCTGGCACACTCGTTTACAGTTTCTTGACCTCATGGTGCACTTAGGGTGCTTGGAACTCCTCACACGGCAGCATACCACAACTGGTTGATCCTACAACATCCACATTGGTTGTGCGAGCACTATGCAGCAATCCAGGCATTCATTTCAAGAGCGCTCAGTCCCAGTTCCCGCATCGCCAGCATACAGACTCGTACACGGGTGGAAGCCTGTACCCGCTGGTTAAGTGCTGTTGTAATCAGAATTGAAGAGGCTTGTCGACATCATTCAACGCCGTTCCCGTCCCCGTTCCCGTCCCCGTCCCTGCACTCGCCCCGTTCGGCCTGCCCCTCGCGCACGCACAGGATCATACTGACGCATGTGTCGACTCATGCGGGTAATGGCAGTATTGTGGTGCGGTTCCTTCAATTAGTGTTGAAGCCCAAGGCACGAATGATTTATGGGCTGGTCCTCTGCCCGTCCCCGCGTACGTCCCTGCCCTTGCGTGGCTTTGCTAACATGAACGCTCACACAGAATCTAGCGGTGCTCAACACATACATTCGGGAGCCATGACAGTAGCAACACAATACGACTATTACCTAGGAGCTCCCAGCCAGCCGGGCGCGTACTTCCCCAAAAATTGGCCCCAAAGGCCCCGCGATTGGATAGATCACTTCCTGGGCTGGCCAGCAGTCAGCGACATATTCGATGAGGCGCAAGTCCTCAACGCTCAAGGAGCTGACAGAGGAGGCGAGGGCGCGGGACAGCGCGTGCAAAGCAGGCTCAATGAACAGCCCTTGGGGAAGATGGATGTCGAGTCCCGGGACTCTACAGACGCGGCACAGAGGGCCTGTCATGCGAGTACGGGGTCGCGCATCCAAGTCAGGTACGGTGCGCAACATCCACGGGATGCGCGCCCAGTGCTGCTCCATCGACAGCTTTGGTCGCGGTAGTGCCGCTGCCGTTCCCGTTCCCGTTCCCGCCCCCGTCCCCGCGCGCGAGTCCGCTGTTCCTTTGCGACGAGAGTTACTCACCTTCGGCTTGGCCGCCGCTTTCTTGGGCGACGTGTATGTCGGATTGGCGTTGCGGGTCGCGCGCGTGGGGCGTTTGGTGGCGGGCTCGTGCTCTTGGTCTTCGGCGGGCTCTGGGGCCTCCTTGCGCTTCCTCTGCGCTGCGGGTGTCTTGGGCGGCGAGGATGGCCCAGGAGCGGACTCGTCCTTCTTCTGGCGCTTGTTGGCCTTTTCGGGTGACAGCGGGCGCGGGCTCGGGCTCAGGCTCGGGCTCAGGCTCGGGCTCGGGCTGCTCCTTGCGCTTCTTGCGCTTCTCGGGCTTGGGAGGGGGCGTGGGCTCGGGCTCGGGCTCGGGCTCGGGCTCGGGCTCAGGCGCCTTGCGCTTACGCTTCGTGACAGGCACAGCGGGCGCGGGTGCAGGTACCGGGACAGGCGCAGCGGGCGCAGGCATGGGAACGGGGACGGGGGCGGGCGCAGGTACCGGGGCCGGCTTGGGTGCGCGCTTAGCCACAGTTGCAGGCGTGGGGGGCGCGGGGACGGGCGCGGGAGCGGGGGCAGGAGCAGGCGCAATGGCCGACTTGCGTGCGCGCGAAGCAGACCTGGGCGTAGCGACTGGCGCAGGCTCGGCCCTGCCCTTCCCCTTGACGTCAACCTTAGCGGGCGATACGCTGACGGCGTTCTCGTCCTCGCCCGAGTCCTCGTCGCTGGACTCGTCGTCGCTGCTGGACTCCTCGTCGCTGGACTCGTCGCTGGACTCCTCGTCTGAGTCATCCTTGCTCGAGTCCGAGGAGGAGTCGTTGCTGTCACTTGCGGACGGGACGACGGGCGTAGGGGCGCGAACAGGCGATTGGGCTGGCGCGGGAGAGCCTGCAGGCGTTACCAGCCCCGGGAAATCGTCGTATTCCGAGTCCTCCACCTGCTCGTCCGCGCCATCACTTGATGAAATGCTGGGGGCGGGCGCGGGGCTGGCAGGAGGGGGAGGGGTCGCGGCCAGGGTGACAGGGATGGGCACGGCGAAGGGCGTCCCCTCTGGGGTGCCTGGAGGCGAAGGGGTTGGGACGAAGGTTGCGAACAGTCGCCCGTCGCGCAGCCTGATGGTCTCCAGCAGCTGCATAGAACGCTGTGCATGCTGGAGCGCTCCTAAGGATCTCATCAGCATTGCCTTTTCCTTTTCGCCGTCCTCCCCTAGCGCGGTCGCGGCTTTCCATTCGTGGTACCAGTCCTGCGCGTTCTCCTGTGCGCCGTCCACATCAGCCTGTCTCGCCCTGTAGAGCGAGGACACCAGCTCAGTGAGCTGGGCACGCCCTGCACGACGGGCTGTAGGAGGCGCCTGGCCCGAGAAGGGGAACTCGGGCTCGTTCATGATGTCCTTGAACATGTTAGCGAATGGTTGGAATGGCTGCCAACCAAAGCAACTCACGATGTAGTCCAAAAGCGTCGTAAACTCCTCATCAGCGTTACCCGTCGCAGACAGCAGGCTCCTGGGCCCAGCATACTCGAGCCCGTCCTGCTCGTCGTCGCCGTTGTCCTGGTCGTCCTGCGCTGCGTATTGCTCTTCGAGCGCGACCTGCTCATGCTCGTCGTCGTCCTGCGGGATGTAGGCCTCGTTGTCGTCGTTCTCGAAGTGCACGGCTTTGGGCGTAGCCGCAGCGCCAACCTCCTTCACCGGCGCAAGATGCGCCGAGTCGTCCGAGTTGACCTCCTCATAGGATGCGGGCTGGTTGCGTGTGGACTTGCGCCGTCCCGTCCCCGTCCCCGCCCCCGTCCCCGCCCCCTTGCCCTTCGCCGCACGTTCCGCTTTCTTGGGCGCTGCACGAGGCTTGCCTGCAGGCTTCGCCCGCGCGCGCGAGGTGCTCTTCTTGCGCGCCGTGACAGGCTTCTTGCTGCCTCGTCCACGCGAGGGCTTGCTGCTGGGCCCCTCCTCCTGGTCGTCGTGCTCCGAGTGCTCGTCGTCCATGTTGATGTCGATATGCTCGGTATCCGCGTCGTCGCGTTGGTTCCCAATGGTGCCGGGGGGTACGCCGCTGCCGGAGTCGTAGTGGAACCAGGATGGGCGCTGCGAGGCGAGTGGTGGTACCATGTTCTTGAGGTGGTCATGGTTGACCCCAAGCACGACACCGTTGTCGAGGTAAACGCGGTGCGTGCCGTCCCACTGCTCGACAGACTCGGGCGCATCGTCATGCGCATGGAAGGGCGCGGAGATCGCGACGATGCGCGTGGCAGGGCGGACACCCGGTGGTAGCGGTGGGAAGGTGGCGAGCGAAACGGCGTCGAGTTCGGGCGCGGGCTGAATGTACACGTGGTTGTTCAGGATGTTGATGTGGAACATCCCCGCGTACTGGATGCCGAAATCGGAGAATGAGCCCTTAGCCGTGACGCTGCCGAACTTGCAGAACGGGGTCAGGTTGCACATCATGAGCTTCATCCTCTTCAGATGTTCCATGGCGGAGTGCCACTGCAGCCCGCGACCATTCAAGACACCACCCTGATCTGTGAATCAAAGTGAGCGAAGGGAACACGGGCGGGAACAGGGACGGGCACGGGGACGGGAGCGCGACGAACGTACCTCGAACCAATTCGTTGAAGATATCCTTGCTGACGTTGATATCGTCCGACGTCCATGCGAGCCTCACGTTGATCTTGTGCGGGATGCGCTGCAGCTTGACATTGACGATGCACTGGTACATCGTGCCCTTGATGAGGGTGGGACAAGGAACGTAGCCCGGGGGAGCGGTGCGAATCGGCGCGTCGGGCGGGACATTGGGATCTGGGCCGACGTCGTTTTCTGTCAGGATGGGTGCCTGGTTGCGCGCGCGGCGCCGAGGTGCGAGATACTGCGCAGCTGCCTCGGCGCGCGAAGGTCGAGTTCCAATCCCACCGTGAGGTTCGCTCACGCGAATCTCCGGCTGTTGACCCGCGGCAACCGCAGTCTCGTCCACCATTCGATTGGCGGCCTCGTTCCTGTGTCAATGTAAGTCATAGTGAAACAATAAGATGATGAAATACGCACTGGCAGTGCGTATACAGCAGCAGACCAAGAGCGCGCTCGTCGCGGTTGAGCTTCTGCTTCGCAAACCGGCGAGCATGATAGGTCTTGTGGACGGCGACCATGCCCTTGTCGTCGGTGTCGAGCCGGCTGCCTGTGGCAAGCAGCACATAGTCGGTATCTTGCACAGCCGAACGGTAGTCGAGCTAAGATCGAATGAGCACGGGGACGGGGCCAGGGACAGGAACGGGGACGGGGCGTACCATTGTGCCCAGCAGCTTGACATCCTCGAAGAAGTGCTCGCGCCGGTCCTCCTGGGTGACGACGCCTGCAGGAAGCGGGTACCGGGCTACGTGCTGGGCCAGGATCATATCCTGTTCATCCTCGTCGAACATGGCCCTGAAATCGTCCCACAGCCGGGCCGCCTCCTTGCGGTTGTACTTCGCCCTGTTGCCCAGCTTCTCGTCGAGCCCGCGCCGGACAGTGTAATCTAGTAATGTGGGGTTATCAATGAATCCAAGGGAGCAGCGGAAAAGACGTACCTTTGTCCTGGCACGAAAGGAAGCGCAGGAAGATCGGAAACCGATGGTTGGGCCCGTCTCTGTGCAAACGTCGCTTGAGGGACGAGAGAGGCGAGAGACAGACGGGGGGAGCGTATGGGTGAGGCAGTTTTCGATTGCCGAGGCCTGCGCTCTCTCGCGACCCGGGGGAGGGGCCGCTCAAGCCAGCGCTGGCCCAAGGGGACAGGGCAGAACACGAAGAAAGTGTACATGAGATGGAAACAACAGGAGTGTGGTGGGAGGGCGAGAATGCGAGCGAGAGATCGAGTGAGTGCAAGGGCAAGGACAAGAAACGACAAGAGGGGCAAGTGCAACATGCTGTGAGACTATATAAGCGTCGGGTGCCACTCGGTGGTCACGGAGAACAATGGAATGAGAAGCGCGGTGGTCGCGCGCTCCGCACTGCAGACCACCGCGCATGAGAGCGGCTCCTCGGCACAGACTGCTCGTAGCGTGCCGCTACGCTCTCATCTGTGCAAACGTCGCTTGAGGGACGAGAGAGGCGAGAGACAGAC
Organism: Auricularia cornea; assembly: GCA_030578095.1. Classification (NCBI taxonomy): domain Eukaryota; kingdom Fungi; phylum Basidiomycota; class Agaricomycetes; order Auriculariales; family Auriculariaceae; genus Auricularia; species Auricularia cornea. The sequence continues at coordinate 4,736,305 of JARLTE010000005.1, read as the reverse complement.
GGGGGGAGCGTATGGGTGAGGCAGTTTTCGATTGCCGAGGCCTGCGCTCTCTCGCGACCCGGGGGGGGGGCCGCTCAAGCCAGCCACGGCGCGAGGAGGTCCGGAGGACCGGGATCAGCGTCGAGCGGAGCCGCCCAAAAGTGGAGTCGCTGAGAGACCTCGAGCGCGCGCGGGAGGGCGACATCGATGTAGAGAAGGTACGCATCTGATTTCCAACGCCCCAGTCGTTTGACCTCGACGCCGCGGGCGCCAGCAGCCGAGGCTGTTGTAGCAGCGCCGCGGCGGAAGCTGTGGCCGGAATATAGAGATGCGTCGATGCCAATTGCAGTGAGCTGGGCTTTCAGCGCAGAAATGAAGTGCGAGCGCGTTAGCGGTGAGCGAGCCTCGTTCTGGAAGAATAGCGGATCGTTGGGAGTGCCAGGGAATTCGCGAAAGTAGTCTTGCATTGCTGCAACGGGGCATGTGCTTGTCCCGGGCGCAGCGGCGATGTGAACACGGAGACCTGCACGAAATGGATCAGTCTTAGAAGCGGGAATGGTAAGGACAATGTGCGAAGCGTCATTAAACGATGGGAAGAACTCGACGCAATCGCGCGTCAAGCAGAACTGGGGATTAAAGTCTGAAGCTTTGCCGACGGTGAATTCGCCACAACGGAGGAAGCCTGAGAACGCCAGGCACCACTGGGCACGAAGCTGGGTGCCGTCGGGCGTAGTGAGATCGAGGGAGTCGACGAGACGGCGTAAGATGTCAATTGTGATGGGGAGCTTGGGACGCCGTTCGGGCTCGCCGTATGCGCGTTTGATACCACGGCAGACGCGCTCGAGGATTGGATTGTCGAGTCCCTCGAGCGAGGCACCAGACTCGCGGTGCAGCGAGCGGACGTGAGTGAGATAACCCTTGATTGTAGAGACCTTGATGCGTCGCGTGACTGCCAGCCAGGTGACGAATTCTGCAGCTCCGAGTGCTGAGACAGGCAGCATGCTTCCGTCTGCGGCTCGGAACTGGGGATACTGGAGCATGAAGTCGGTGAACGCGCGCTGGCCGGTCTGATAGGTCGCGCGTGTGGATGGGGCAAGCGCGAGCCAGAGGAATCGCACGAGGTCCACTGAGTAGCCAGCGTGCGCCGCAGAATACCAAGCTGGGGGTTGCATTTCGTCTGGGAGCGCGACAACCAGGGGGCGATCTGAAACATTCGTGAGTATTGGAAACGAGACGCAGAGTCAGCAATGGAGTTTTCGGCAGAAGCGAGCCAGGAAGCAGTGAAGGTGAAGTGGAGGCAGGCAGCAAGCGAGAGGATGATGCGCAGGAGGTGGAGCAGGCCCGGTGAATCTGTGGTGTGCGTGAGTAAAGCCCAATACACATTCTGATTGTCGACGCGGAAAACTACATGCCCCTCGCGCCAGGATTCGCCCCAGCGCAAGATGGCCTGCAGTACGGCGTACATCTCTTTTATGTGAATATCTTTTGTGCGCATGCGACGCGGGCAGCGGGATGCAAACCATTGAGACTCGAACCAGCCGCCGAGGCCTTTCGTACCGCTGGCATCTGTGTGTACAGTGAACGTAAGGCGCTCGGGTTGTATGAGATGCACACCGTTCCAGGCAGAGACGTATGCAGTCCACCAGCGCAGGTCCGCCCGGACTGCACCTGGGATGCGACGGCGAGCGAATGGCGATGGGAAGGAGCGAGAGAACGTAAACATGCGTCTGAGAAATGCGCGTGAGTAGGGAATAACCTGAGAAATGAATTGTAGATAGCCAGCGAGCGACTGTAGCTCGGGAAGCGTGCAGTGGGAACGACCTGTCCATTCGGAAAGCAGGCCAGAAACAAAGGAGAGTTTGTCCGCAGGGACGCGAGCCTCCATAGCGAGAGAGTCCAGTTCGAGTCCAAGATACTCAATGGATGTCTGCGGCCATACCGTCTTCTCAGGCTGGAAACGGAGGCCAAGTTTCTGGCCGAGGGACATAATCCACTCGACCGCGGCTGTGGCATGTGCTGAGTCTGTGCCGGGGGCGAAGAGCTGCAGGAAGTCGTCAAGATAGTGCCGGAGCCGGGCGGGAATGTGACGCTGAATGATCCAGTGAAGTGCCTCAGCGAACAAGTTGAAGATATATGGGGCTGAACTCAGCCCGAAGATGAGCACGATGGCGTGATAGAAACTATCGTTCCAGTGCCAGCCCATGAGACGCCAGTCGGCCGGTCGAATGGGAATATGGTGGAAGGCGCTCTTGAGGTCCAGCTTGGACATGAGCGACCCGCGCCCGGAGGCCCGCAGGTCTGAGACAGCCTTGTCAAACGTGTCGTAGGCGATATGCACTTGGTCGTCCGGGATGCCGTCATTAACGGACGACCCGCGTGGCCAGGAGAGGTGATTGATCATCCTCAGCTTGCCCGAGTGCTTGCGGGTAGCGCATCCGAGGGGCGACGCGCGGAACGCGGGGAGCGGGGGATCAGGGAACGGTCCGAGCGCTGTGCCGCTCGAGACGTGGTCGTGCACAGAGTCTGAGACAAAGTCAGCGTGAACATGCGCGGAGAGCAAGTTAGAACAGCCCTGGGCGTGGTCCGAGCCGGTGAAGCCGATGTTGCAGCCGTGGTCTATGATATGCAGAATCGCGTCAGCGAAGTCGCGATCGGGATATTCAGCGAGAAAGTACTCCCAAGCGGATCTGTTGAGCGGAGACTTGACGCGAGGGAGCGCTGCTGCGTTGCTGGGAACGCGATTGCAGCGGGGGTCCGTGTTTGGCCGAGCAGGAGGCGGTTCTTGCGGCGGGAACAGCGGAGAGTGTGCGAGAGAGAGATCTATTCGTGAAACCATGCCAGATACAGAGTGGGAAGGGGACGGCGTTAGAGGGGCGCCGCCTGCAAGCGGTGCCGCACCCGCTGCTGGCGGGCTTCATCTGGTTGCCGCGGCAGCGGCCCTGACATGCGAGCGACCATTCGGGCATTCGCCCGCAGCGTTGAGCTCGCACCTCCCGTCCCTGAAGTTGAAGCAGATCTGCTCCGAGCGAGGGACGCTCCGGTTGGAGGGACGGGCGGGCTGGGCGTGGGTGGGCTGCGCAGAAGCAGCAGCAGGTGCGCGTGAACGAGGAGTATGCAGATAGAGGGACTGGAGGTCGTGGTCCGGTGCCCACCAGCCGCTGAAAGTGCCGGCAGTCATTTCGGCGCGGCGGCGGAGGTATACCTGCTCGAGGTAGTTGAGCAGGTCGTTCCAGTCGAATAGCGCGTGGTACTGCAGTATCTGCTGCTGGAAGAGTGACCAGCCGTGCGAGAGCGTCCACATGGGCTCGAAGCCGCGGGACGCACCAAGTTGGAAACAGAGAATGTCAAAGTAAACACTGAACGACGCGAGTAGCGCCGCAAGGTTGGGAAAGCTCTTCTGGATTGGGCGATTGACTACGCTGAGGCGGCCGTCTGCAACGGCGAGGACTTGTTCTGTCGCGGCGCGCGCATATGCCGGGTTGAGTTTGGCGATTGTCCGAAAATCCGCCGTGTGCAGCATCACCTCTCGCAAGACTGCCTGGTCCACTCCGGGGAAACGGAGCAGTGCCTGCTTACCTGCGAGCGGGTCCTGGGCACCTGCGCCGAGGGCGAAGCCGGGTGCGAGATGAGCAGCGGCGGGAACAGCCGGAGTGAGAGCCGGGCCGCCTGCGGCAGCGCGAAGTTCTGCAGGCGTAGCGGTGGCGGGGTCGATCGCGACGGGTGCGGCCACAGGGGCGGTCGGCGCATCAGGCGGCGCGGGCGGCGCAGGTGGCGCTGTGCTGTTGCCCTGAAGCATGTCCCGGAAGTCCGCAAGTTGCTTGGCGAACATGGCGTCCAGCGCGGACTGCTGATCGGACGAGAACGTAGAGCCCGTCATCTGCGACGAAGAGTGTGAAGGGGATACAGGAGAATGGGGTGGTGTCGGGGTGCGTGGTGGCGTGCCGGGACGCGATGGCGGTGCAGGCGTGCCACGCGGTGTGTTGGAAGCTGAGGCAGCTACGAGCTCTATGAAGTCTCGAACAGCTGCGCGGTGTTGTTCAGGGGACTGGGGAGCGAGGCGCTGCAGCCGAGAGTTGTCCCGTGCCCAGTGTTCTGACGGTTTTGGAGGGGGCCGGTTCTTGCCCTTGAGACGCTTCGTGATTGACCGAGGGGCAGAGCCGCGATGTCAACCGAGAATGCGAGCGAGAGATCGAGTGAGTGCAAGGGCAAGGACAAGAAACGACAAGAGGGGCAAGTGCAACATGCTGTGAGACTATATAAGCGTCGGGTGCCACTCGGTGGTCACGGAGAACAATGGAATGAGAAGCGCGGTGGTCGCGCGCTCCGCACTGCAGACCACCGCGCATGAGAGCGGCTCCTCGGCACAGACTGCTCGTAGCGTGCCGCTACGCTCTCAATTTGGAGGCAATGCCGATGTAATGTATCGAAGTCGCTCCGCGCGAATGGTCGTCTGCCGGGCAGCGTAGCTCGAGAGCCCATGGATGACGCGGTTCATGTCGTACACAACGTCCATCGCCTCGTTCGAAGGGCGGCCGCTGACCCTCGCGTCAGCCGGGTCGAAGAGCGCGAGCTTGCCCATAAGGTTGTTGAACGCCGCAAGGATCTCCTCCGGCTGCATATCCTGCGTGTCGTCCGAACTGCGAGCGAAGCGCTGCTGGTCGACGGTTTCGTCCCCGTCCGCGTCCCCGTCCGCGTCCGCGTCCTCGTCCACCTCCATTGGAATGTCGGGGACTTCAGCAGGCGCTGGGGCGGAGACCTTGCCCTTGCCCTTGTCGCGCGATGACACTGGCTCGGGCTCAGGCTCAGGCGCGGGCTCGGGCGCGGCGTCGGGCGCAGGCATGTCCTTGCGCTTTTCCTTGCGCTTCCCGCGCTTCGACGGGGGCTCAGGCGCGGGCTCGGGCTCTGGCGAAGGGATGGGTTCGGGCGCAGGCAGCTCCTTGCCCTTGCCCTTGCTGCGCGACGACGCTGGCTCGGGCTCGGGCTCCGGCTCAGGCGCGGGCTCAGGCTCGGGCTGTTCCTTGCGCTTTTCCTTGCGCTTTTCGCGCTTCGACGGGGGCGCAGGGGCGGGCGTGGGCTCGGGCGTGGGCTCGCGTTCTGGTACGGGCTCGGGCGCGGCGTCGGGCGCGGGCACGTCCTTGCGCTTTTCCTTGCGCTTTTCGCGCTTCGACGGGGGCGCAGGGGCGGGCTCGGGGGCGGGTGCCGGGAGCTCCTTCTCCTTGCGCTTCTCCTTGCGCTTGGACGAGGGCTCCAGAGCAGGCGTGTGCTCGGGCGCGTTGCGCGAAGACGAGGGTGCAGCCGGGGGTGGCGCGGGGTCGAAGAAGTCGAGTGGCGTGTGTGGCGTAACGCCCACTTTCGCCAGCAGCGCCCGCATTGCGTCCTCGTTGATGCCGAGATTGTTCATCCGCGGACGGCTGGCAGACGCGGCGGCGTTGACGGCGGGAGCAGGCGCGGGCTCGGGAGCAGGAGCGGGAGCGAGAGCAGCCGCATCCGCAGCTGCAGGTGCGGGCGCCCTCTTCTTCTCCTTTACCTTCTCCTTGCGCTTCTTGTCCTTCTTCTCCTTCCTCTTGACCTCTTGCTGTGCGTCGTCGTCGTCCTCCTCTGCCGGTGGGTTGTCCTCGGGCTCGTCCTCGTTGCCAGGCATGGTGCGGTCCGCCAGCGGGGCGAATGCGTTCAGGGACGCGCCCAGCGATGCCGTGCGCCCGCGCTGATCGCGCGCAGCGGTCATCCGCGAGCTGGACGCCCCGCCGCTGACGGTGCGTCGGGGAACGAGCCACTCAGAGCCTGGGTGGCCAAGACCGAGGCTGACCGGCTTGCGGCTGGCGTCCGGCGCGGGCTTCTGGAACGGGTCGTCGAACCAGAGCTTTCTGAGCGCATCCTGCAACCCCCGGTCAGGCCAAGCGCGCCTGCAGTGCAAATGTGCGCACCTTGCGCTTCTGATCCTCCTCGGCAGCGCGCACGGCGGCGGGACCTGCATGTGCATCGCCAGCGGCCTCTTCTGACTCGGGGTCGGATACGGCGGTGCCACGACCGTGCGATTTGGCCTTACTGGCCGGCGGCCGCTCTTGAACGGGCGCGCTGTCCGCGACGGCCTTTTTCGCGCCTGAAAAGGCGCTACCATGGGTGGGCGGGGCCTGCTGCAACGTCAGACACACAGAGCAAGGCCGTGCACCACGTCTGTACGCACCTGAGCCCCAGGCGGGGCGGCCTTTTCGTTGTCTGCATTTTTTTTCTTTGGAGGCATCTATCATGGGCAGTCAGCCAAGCTATGCGCGCCAGACATGCCCCAGAGCGTACTGTAGGCGATGCGCGTCCTGACGCTGTGTCCCGCGGCGTGTGCGCGTGGCGGGGTTCGGGCGGGGAGGGGGACGAGCACGAGTGGCGGACTTTGAAAGTCGTGTTGATTCGCGTCCGATGCCACCCGGCCGGTCACACCCGGTGAACTGACAGCGCATTTCAACGTGCTGTTGGTTCACCCCTGCAGCCAATGTCATAAGAGCTTTCTAAATGGCCCGAATCTCACAATTGTGAGACGGTTCCTGAGCCCGTCCCCGTGTGAGTACCCGGGTACTCAGTCTGTGGCTAGACCTGCCCTCGAGGCTCCTGCCCTGTTTCCTAGTCATGAATGATGCAATTACAGCTTTCCAGCTTAGACCGAGTCAATGGCCACCCGATATCCTTGATCTGCGCGATGAACAGTCAATACAATCGAATGGGGATCTCACAGTCCCCAAGCTTGTAAACACTGTTCCCCGCCCTTCTCCTGCGCTTTAACTGCGTTCAGCTTGGGTGAGACAACGTCTCCGACATTGAGGATGTATAACAGAGACCCTACCCACTCTTTCCACATACGTTCAGGCGTAGGTAAGCTGATGCTCAATGTACTTGAGAACTCGATGTACAGTCCCATAGCAAACCCAGGCACCTCTGTTCGACGCTCCTGGGACAAGGCCCCAACATGAGACCATACACAGGCCATTTTCGAGCTTTATAGATTCAAAACAAGTGTCTCATATGCGAGTCCAAGTCCTCTGTAAAGCTGAGTAACTGCGTTCGTTGTGGTCGGTGCAGGGAAGCTTGGACACTCCACCCGCAACTCCCTCGCGTTTCCGCAGCGTGTCTCTCACCCAGACATGCTATCTGTGCATGGGCCAACGAAATAGAACCAAACCTGAGTCCTTGGATCGAGTGTACTTAGTCCAGGTGCTGCTGCAATGGGAACGTTCACTAACCCAACTTAACCCATGTTCGTGCGCCTCACCGTCGAGGAGTGCATTTTGAGTCATTTCCGACTTAGCTTCACGTGGACAGACAGTAATTAAACGATATTCAAGCCTCTAACTTTATCTAGGTGGTGTATGGACGCAGAAAAACGCTAACCTAACCTATCCCGTGTTTAAGCATGTCCGGGACGTCTTCAAGTTGGTTCTCAAGCAATTTAAGGCGTTTAGAGAGCACAAAGGAGAAATTATCCATTGGGAGACAAAGAGGAAACAGCAGGTACATGTGTACAGATGGCCATGTAGATATACAAACGAAATTGGGGTAACATCGTCTCAGGAAGATCTGAAGCATCGAAACCACGAATTACAGCAGCAACAGTCAACAGGATTGAGAGAGCACCAGCATCAGGCTCCCGAGACAAGTACCGATCGATAGGGAGCACAGCACAGGTCCAGGATTGCGTTGTGGAGTCCTGGACGGCGTTTTCCGCCTCCCAGCCTCGCTCGACTGCCTCACCAGCCAACAGTGAGAACAGGTTTGCAATGGACTGCAAGGGCCAAGTCAGACTGGAGGGCAACGCAACGGGAACGGGGGCAGGGACGGGGGCGGGAAGGGGTGACGTACCCGTGCTCGTCTTGGCAGTTCATCCTCGGATGAGCCATATAAAACAATACGCCGTTTGGACAGCCAGACCGCAGCCAGGCGCCAGCTGCCGCCGTCCAGGAATGGTAAAAGAACCAGCTCTCGCCTCCAGTATGCGGTGTGCGCCACTGACTGCGTCCGCGATGCGCCATGCATTGCCCTTCAGCGACCAAAGATCGAGCACGTGCGGCTGGAAGACAGTGATCATGGCGCCGAATTCCTGATGCTTTGACAGGAGGGAGGCTACTGCGGCGTAGAGCGTGTCTGCATCAAGTGCACCACCCCGTAACAGCGCGAGTAGACCCGATGGGCTGAGTCTGAGCGGCGCGAAGTCATCTTGCGCGGGCAACGTGCGGGGAACGGGGGCGGGGACGGGGACGGGTGCAGACGCGGGGTCAAGCGTGGCCTCTTCGCCAAGTATGTACGAGAGCTGCTTGTCGAGTTGTTCATCAGGGACCTAACTGAAGTCAGGAAACGTGCATAGGAGCTCCTGCACTACGCACCACGGTGTCAGTGTCCAATTGGACTGTGACGAGCGGGTCGTCGTCGTCGTCGTCGTCACCATCGTCAAGGTCTATGTCCGGGCCGTTCATCACGACCGGGCCAAACACGTCCTCATCGTCGTTCTCGTCGTCACTGGACGGGTCGTCGTCCTGGACACCGTCAGCCTCCTTTGGAGGGGCTTGCTGAAGACTTGGCGACGCCGCCACGATGCGTTTTGCGCTCAGGGCATGTTGAGGGGTGGATCGAGGCGTAAGCAGACCAGTACCCTGATAGATTGCCCGACGACTGGGCGTGAGGATGTCGCAGATGATGTCCTTCGCCTGTTGCCGGAGCGATGGCGTGGGCTTTGGCACAGGGGCAGGGACGGGGGCGGGGGACGGGGCAGGGGACGGCGAGGGCGTGGGCATGACGGACGGGCGTGGCTCCTGCTCCCCTCCCTGTCCCTGGGCGGGGACCAAAAGCCGCTGCCAGTGTTCGACCGGGATCACAAGTCCACTACAGCCCGCCACCAAGTCCTCGAGCCTCGCAAGCTCACGCCGAAGCCTGGGATATAGTAGAGCATCTACGAGCCATTAGATAGTTTCCTGCTTAGAGGCAAACACACGCACTCTGCGTATTCCTGAGGGCGCCATAAATTGCCTTGACCTCCAAATCCAGCCAGTTGAACATGTTCTGCTCCTCCCGGGTCAGACGCACACGCTCCTCCGCACATCTGTCCAAAACGTGCTGGGACCGAATGGCAAGTCGGACGGACGGGTCGGTGAGCCAGAGCGCATCGTTCCTCAGGACGGCAGACATCCAGACGTCGTCCAGCAGGCTTGGATCGTTCTTGAGGGTGGTGAGGTCGAGGGGGAGTTCGAGAGGGAGAGGATATTCCTTGTCGGCGGGGAGCAAGGCGCGTGCCTTTACACACAGCTTGTTGTACCTTGCAATGTTCTTGCGTATCGTCGGCGCGCGCTTCTGAATAGATTGAATCGTTCGCTGGTGTTGTTTTGTTCCTAACATCTCGTGAGCATCATACAATACAACCCAAGGATGCACTTACCAAGGGGCTCGCCGGCTCCTGCTGCTGCTTGATCGAGGCGGTCGAACTCGAAGAAGCGGCCGATAAGTTTCTTGCGAACTATACACTTGGCATCGTAGGCCATGACGAGTGTGCGCACAAAGTCCGCGCCGTACTCGCCAATCTTGGGCAGCGCCTCCTCGATGTCGATGGTGTCGTAGAGACGGACAGCCTGCGCCGACAAGTCCGCATGGGATGCTCGAAGGTCGGCGAGGGAGCGAGCTGCCTTGGCCCGGGCGGCTGGGCGTCCCCGATTGACGGCGACCTCCGTTTCGGATATGGCGACCTCGACGGCCTCGATCTGGTCTTGCAGGGCCATGACAGCCTCAAGCTCCTTTCGCAGTCGACCTGCGGAACCTGGCGATGACCATGAGTGAGCTGGCCTGGAAGGAGGCGGGGACGGGGACGGGGAGGGGGACGGGGACGGGCCAGCGCGACTCACGATTACGGACTTCGAGCTGTATTGCCCGCTGCGCTGCCCATTGCTGACGGAGGAATTCGGCTGTGCGGCCGGACGTCTTGACGGCCTTGTTGGCTGCCAGCTCACGCAGCTGAATTACTTTCCACTTGTCTGCGATGCGGCGGCCGAAATCCTTGCGCATAATGTCGGCGATCCATTGCATATGGCGGTCTAGGATAATGAGGCGCCGTGTTTTCTAGAATAAATCAGCGAGTGCACAGCTGCAGAACGATCACCACTACATACCGACACGTGGCGCAGCAGTCCAATGAGCTTGCGCAGTCGCGACCAGAGACGCTCCACCCCTTCGCCGTCCGTCAAACCGAGTCCCTGCTTCATGCGCGGGCTGTAGACAAACTGACATTCCCACTGGTGGGCATACGCGTGCATGGCACTTGTCGCAAACATGATGCGCGACTCCATGTTCTCGGGCATGAGCGCATACTATATAGGATGTCAGCGACTGCAGGGGCAGGGACGGGCACGGGGACGGGCGCAGGAAGACACCGCGCGATGATACGCAATGGGTATACCACGCGTGGTGAGCGCGAGGCAGGGAGGGGGACGGGGAGGGGAACGGGGACCGCATACGCACCGTCTTCACGGTCTTGTCGGCCACACAACCGATGTCGTAGAGGTTCATGAGCGTGGTCGTCTCGGGGAGATGGAGCATAAGCCAGAGAAGGAGTCCCAGCGGATACTTTTGCTGCTCTCCGGGGGTGTCGATGTTGCAGAAGTACAGTGGAATGCCGTGCCGGCATACAATGGCGGTAACGCCGCGGGCGTCGTGCTTGGTGCCGGCCATCTTCTTGCGCGAACCATTTGCTGCCGTGTGCGACGCTTCGCACTGGTTGACCGCGGCAACAGGTACTTCCGAGTCGTACTTGCGCTCCGTCCCCCGCAGCTCGTCGAGGCACTCGCCGACCGCGTCGATGAACTCCTTGGGAACAAGGGACGAGAACTCGACGTTGACCTCCGGCATTTCTCCTGCGCACTCGTCATGCTTTTGGGACATGTTGGCGTCAAATGCACATTGCACGTCTCCACCGCTGGAAATAAATGAACTTGGGCGCGGACATGATAAGCCAAGAACGTACCTCCCGAGCGGGACACCGGTAGATGATAAAGCGAAGCACTTGGGGCACCGGTTCACGAGATGCTGGTCGACGTCCGTCCGTCCCACTGCGAAGAGCCCGAACTTGGCTGCGACTGCGAGCCAACGAAGTCCTGGCGTGGTGAACGACGGCTGTCGCACTCCCCGCCCCTGCCCCTGCCCCTGCGCCGATGTGCGAGCGCGCCGCGGTTGCCATGGCTTGCGCTCGGCTGGTTCGACATGATCATCATTGTCATCAGACTCAGATCCAGTGGTCGGGGTGCCCCGGCAGCTATCCTCATCGTTGGGGACAGTCTCCACCGTTGGAAACGGCACTCGCTGACTGGCCGTGCGCTGCGCATGTGGGGTGGCTGGTGGAGTGATGGCGGCGGCGGCCGCGGTGTCGGGGCCGGGGCGGAGACGAGGGCGGGGACGGGGACGGGAAGACTGTCCGCCGTCGGCCTTGTCGAGGATGGCGAGTCTTGCAGCAGTGATGCAGTCGCGGGTCTTGATATCGAACATCGCACGAATCGAGTCGTACCAGGGCATCATCTTGCTCAGCTCCTTTCGAAGGGGTGCTTGAATTGGCTGCCCCTGCAATGTCCATCAGAACACGCCAAGTTCATATGCACAGCATCGATGGGTACCTTCTTGCCCCGCAGCACAAAGCCGTTCATTCGATGTTGCTCCTGCAGGGCCTCTGCCAACGACTTCACCGAGTTCCCTCCGGTCCGGACGAGCTCCATGAAAAGATCGAGGACGTCGACGGAGACACCATATCCGGGATGGCAGGGACTCGATGGAAAGAGGCCCTGGTAGGCCAGCTGGAGTGGCAGCGGCGCGTGCGAGCAGCTCTTGAATGTCTTGACCTCGAAGCCTTCATAATGTGTGAGATAGGAGAACAGCAATATGGCGAACGTCACGTACGCTTCCAATGGACGCAAACAACCTTGTCCATACGCGCCTTGGATGCGCAATGCTCTCCGGCACAGTCGGCGGCTTGTGGTACTGCAAAGATTTCAGTTGCGTTGCGTTCCCGCGTGCGTCCCCGTACCCGTCCCCGGCCCCGCCTGCGCATAGTGGAGCAGAGGGTCCACCAACTTCGGAGTGAGCTCGCTCCAATGAGAGTATACTTGGATTTTTCCTAGAGAAGGTGGTTCAGCAACACGTTTAGGTTTCGGTGGGGGAAGGGGTTCATAATGGAAAAAATACGGCAGGTCCATCAGCACGTCGCTGTCGCCGGTGTCAACGGCCTGTTCCGGCGATTGCGCCCGCGGTGGCTCGGCATGGTCGACAGCTGTTAGGCGGCTTCGCGAAGCAGGGGGCCGCCAGTCCAAGGAAAAGCTGGAGGCGATGGGCTGCTGCTTGTGTGCCTGCCGGTATTTTGGTGCAGCGTTTGATGCCTTCGAAGCGCGTTTTTTGGCCTTCTTGACGCCGGCAACCTGTTGAAGACGCCAACGTCGAAGGTGACCGCGTGGGACGAGCGCGAGGTCGACGACAATATTTTCCTGGGCCATGGTCGCGAGGAAGGATTTTCCGGGAAGGTGCCGTTGCAATAGACTCCGACAGGGCGGGGGGGGGGGGGGGGGGGGGAAGTTTTTTCGAGCCGTCGGTCACGTCAAAAAGGTCCGTGCGCACCCGGCAATGACCGAACCGACGGCCGCAAAAGCCGGACATGTCTCAGAACACAGGAATAGATGACCAGAAGCTCTTGGAAAGCACTGTGCTTGTGAATGAGTCACCTGATTGAGATATCACCGTGAAATGAAATGGAACATTGGAGTGGAACACTGGGTAGGAGGGCCAAGTCGTTGATATGACACAGGACGGGGTCAGGGCCGGGGGCGGGGACCGGAGGCAACCCATCAGTACTGATCTCAAGGCTGAAACTTATGATCGCAAGGCTAAAGTTTATGATTGATTGAGATACCCCAAATCAAAGAGGATAATTGCAAGGCTGAAATATATTATATACTGAGATAATCTTTGGCAGACACTATGATCGCAAGGCTGAAACTTATAATGGATGGGGGAGCATGGCAATTCAACTTAGGAAAAGAATAGAATCTGGGAAAGCGCCAATGCATGTTAAAGGCCGAAGCTATGTCTTACGCCGTTCCATGCACCCAGTAAGCAGAACATCCTTTAATCCATGCAAAAGCCAATACACTCTTCGGGGGAAAGCCGGTGAGCAGCCATCGAAACTGCATAAAACATAGTGTCAATGCCCGTTGAAACCGCCCACCAGCCAGTATATCCTTCAAACAGCGCACAAGCAATGATATGCCTTAGGGAAACTGGGTTGGTGGTGGCCATGAGCCAGTACATGCTTGAAGTACGGAACGGAAAGGTCGGCGGGGCCAGGGCGAGGGACAGGGCCAGGAACGAGGCTGCCGAGCAGCCAGTACGCAATATATTCAACCGAAATTTGGTGAGCTGCGAGAGGGGCGGAGGCGGGGCCATGAACGGGAGCGAGCAACACACGTAGGAGGCAATACGTCTCGCAGGGAAGGTGGGAGGGCGCCCAGGGCGACAGGATGTAAGGGGCGATATTGCAACGAGCCGTAAAGGCTGTTGATTAACAGTTGTGTTCATGCACATCGACAGAGGCTGACCAGCCAATATATCCAACCTACCACAAACCAATATATTCATTTAGAGATGACTCCAGCAACCGGAAGTTAATGTTATTATTCTGTATTCCCTAGTACTAAAGTGTGCGTACATTGCCCGTCTAAATGTTCCAAAAGTTTTCTGTAGGGACCCCAAATTTTCTGGGGGTGCCCCCACACAGTGGAGCGGATCCTAAATTTTTGTTGGGGGTACCCCCTTCCTGCACGGGAACCCGCGCGGGGACCCAGATATTCCTGGGGGTACCCCCTTCCTGCACGGGAACCCGCGCAGGGACCCAAATATTCCTGGGGGTACCCCCTTCCCGCACGGGAACCCGCGCGGGGACCCAAATATTCCTGGGGGTACCCCCTTCCCGCACGGGAACCCGCGCAGGGACCCAGATTTTCCTGGGGGTACCCCCTTCCTGCACGGGAACCCGCGCAGGGACCCAGATTTTCCTGGGGGTACCCCCTTCCTGCACGGGAACCCGCGCAGGGTCCAAAAGCCCGCTATATGCACATTCAGGGTCCCCGGGGCCGGTTTTTTTGGCTGGGGGGTATGAGCGTTCCCGCGGGAACGCACACGGGGAGCACAACCAAACGAAAAGCAGGCCGGGGGGGGGTTCCCGTCCGTGTGCTCGGATAGAGGTTTCGCACTATCTAATAACCTCTACGGAATGGCCCGGTCCCCGTGCCTAAGGTGATTACCATGGGGTGAGCGAGACACAGAGCTTTCATCCCAGCAAACTGAATCTCGGTGTGTCCAGGGATCAGCTCGGAACCCCGACGCGAGTCGGTTCGCTCGCCAGTAGCGTGCCGCAGACGAGAAAAGATGGTGCGAACGATGCCTCTACCCCAATGTAGGTGCTCACCGTTTGTCACCGCTCTTCATTCTCACCGCTCGTGACCAGGGACATTGACGACGCCGACATCGACAATGATTCTCTCTTTAATGAGCGCCTCGGAGACGGCGAACAGGTCCCGCGTGTTGAGTATGTAACCCACTTTACCATGCGCGCTCTCGTCTACTCGAACTGATTTGCCCAGATCCCCCGACGACAATCCTGCGCATCACCCTGGGCCTATGCACGAGGGGACTGCCGTCCGTGCTGAAGCTGCTGGCTTGGGTGGCGCGTCCTTCGGCCCCGGACCTCAACTGTCCCTGTCGGCCGTCGGTGAAGACTCACGTGTCGCTCCAACGTCTAGGGTTGTATCCATTGGTGCTCCAGACTGGGAAAGCCTCTCACTCGCGCTTGGGTCGTGGTCCGCCGATTTCAACTCGCTGAATGCGGGTCAGTTCCCTCAAATCGAGCACAATGAGTATGTGATTTCAGTCACATCCCTTAGCTGTAGTTGGTAGCTGATACTGATCGCCCAGCCTGTTTGATTCCTCTACCGGCTGCGACGACTGATGCGAAATGACGGTTCTTGGGACCCCTGCTCGAATGTAGGCCTCACTGTGCGCGATCGGGTTGAGTAGATAACGTTCTCCTTTCCGAGTCTTATTTAGCCGACCCAGTGTGAAATTTAGCTGCGGGTATTAGCCGTTCTTGACCTGGGTTGGCGTGTCTCTACCATCCGAAGGTTAGTGTGTGTTTCACGTCCGCTTCGCGCTTATAAGCCGGTGGTCGCGCCGCCTGCTCGACTGTCCGACCATGGCGCACTTCTTCTTCGACTTGAACCTGGATCTCTACTATCCGTCCGTTGTGCTACCGCGCGAGGACACGGACCCGCGTATGCACGTGTACTTCTCGGAGATCGAGCTGCATGGTTCGTCCGCGATTCGAGATCCGCGGCAACAGCTAATCGTCGCGTCCTCCAGACTCGGTGATGTCAGTCGTTATCCCCGTGCCAGTGAACCAGTACGTCGTGACGCCGCTGTACGACCACGGGACTTCGGTGCGCGTCATGGGTCTGGCGGACATCGTCGACGATACTCTCTTCATGAAGATACCGACTGTCCTGACTACGCCCGCCGTGAATCTTCCCTTGCCCTATATCCGATTCGAAGCCTCCGCGAGGCCGGACGGAGACTCCGTCTTTCGTGCGACCGTGGCAGGCGGGCTACGGTGGACCCGCGCAGTGGAGTTAATGTGCGATGAATGGATGCGCATTCGGCTGTAGCTGACGCTCAATGTGCACAGATGTCTATACGATCCTGGCAACACGCGCATGAGCGACTTGCATGGGTGCGACTTGAGTACATGCTCTGTTTTCAGCGGCGATCTCCGAGAGTTCAAAGACGGTCTCCTCTACGTCGATGTGTACAGCATGGACCCCGACGGCAGCGTACCCCCGTGCCATGGACAGGGGCTAGCCAAGTCGTGCGTACTCTCGTCGTCTCAGCAGCGCGCTGTTGTCAGCTGGTACGCTGCTAGCCGGTTCCTCGTGCCCTCTTCACGCAATCAACAGGCTTCGCGCTTATGGACCGGTTGGCGGTAGAAACGCGAAGGAGGACTCAGAGCTTGACTCCGTCCGGCGTTCCGCACTGGAGCTGGCGCTCGCTGCTCAGGACGATGAGGAGGAGGTAGTATCTGACCGCGTGGCACGCACTGCAATGGGGTGATCGCGACGCGCCGCTGCAGTCATCTAACCGATCGCCGATTGTGCTGTCTTTGTGTCCACTGTCGTCTGACGTCAGTCCGTGTGCGTGAATATAAATACTCTCTCGGGATCTTCGTGCTCGGGCGACAATGGGCAGACCCCTCTGGAGTGCATTGGAGGTTGAGTACGACGATCACCGTCTCAGCAGGCTCAGCATCGATTGTGTGCCTAGGCACCTATTGGCGGTAAGACTGAAACGCTGCCGCAACGGGTAGCTGACTATCGAGGCTTAGAGATATTTCACCCTTCTGAGCCCATTCCCCGACGCAAATCTGCCACCCGTCGAGTGTCACGACGCCGGTTTCGTATATACGGATGATATTAGTGCATGGGTTCGACGTGCGAGGGCTATGCACCGTGACTATCCCAGCTTCAGGAATGCCGTGAAACAGTGTAGGACTGCCATCCGTGACTTTGAGCCGGCGAGTCTAGCAGCCCCCGGGAGGGTGTCGGGATACGGTCACCCACCGGTTGCATACTGGGAGTATACAGAAGTGTGGAGAGTCAGCGCGCTGTCGTTTCTGGACGCTGTGGATGTGTGTTACTGGTATATACCAATGTTCTTCTGACTGCAGTTTGCCTGGACCCGGATCAGACCTGAGATCGACGCACTGAGATCGATCGGTCTGTCCTGGACTGGTAGATATATATATGTATACCAACCGGGGTCGAGCATTGCCCCGCGTGTCAGTCCGCAATGGTGGTGCATGTGCACGGAGTCTTCCGTCTGTCCCGAGCCGCGTTGACTGGGAGCCACGCTGTATATACATGCGAATTGGCAGGACGGCACGGAACCATCGTTTACGAGCTCTGGGTTCGGCGTGGTCTTTGCTATGTTCACGATTACTCAACGGTGACCGTATCTGGGCCGGCGATGCTGGACGAGTCCCGGAGTGTGATCATCGTGCAATGCATGCGCACAGCTCCGATTTCCCAGGTCCCTCCGTTCGCATGGCTCACGATCACGGGCAGAGTAACCCGCCTGACCAATACTAGCACTTCTTGGCGCTTCACATTATCCGCGCGTGGTACCCTATTCGGGCTCTGTTTCCTTGAATACGTCAGGTCAGCGCCTGGGTAATAGTTGGTGGAATGTCGCTGACTCATGAGGGCTAGGTGCCATCTCAGAAATTCGAGTGTACTCGATGGGATCGACCATGTTCTTACCAACGATGTTGTTCACGCCACGTTATCGCCGATGAGGTGGCGCGGCGGCAGCCTGATCACGGATGTAGAGGATATAATCCCGCTCTAGGCGCACCGTCCTTCCGCTTCAATAGTAATACGACTCGCATTATCATGTATGCTAGACTACTGTAGAAAATGTGATCATCGCGCGTCTCCTTCTCGCGACTCGATTCCTCCGTGTGCTTCACCCTGATCACGATTCGATCCCTGTCGATCTTAGGGATCGGTCCCGGATCCAGATCATGTTCCGCCGGGACTCCCGAAAGCAAGGACGATCCGCTGACGACTCAGACGGAACTCTCACGGAGGCCCGTGGAGGAGGTATATAGGCAAGCGCGAGACCCACGATGTACCCTAGTCTTTGGATTCTTGGTCTCTCAGAGTCTTTGTGCGTGCACTTGGCCTGGGAGCGTTCCTCCAGCACCGCCGCGCCTCTGGGCCGCGGCGGCGCCCCACCTCTGGTCCGAGGCCTCGGGTCCCGCACGTCGTAGACCCTGGGTGCGTGGGAGTAGAGGCGAGTACTCCTCATCAGCCCCGGGTCCCCTCCAGAGCCCCGGACGGAACTCCCGTCGGGACCCTCTCGGGGGTCTCTCTCCCTCCGTACGCCTGCTCTGCGCTTCCACCGTTGCGGGCGAGAGTCAAGGGTCGGGTTGGGGTGTCTCCTAGGGAGAGAGATGCGGTCCGTGTGAGGGTGGGCTGCGGGTGGTGTTCCACTCGTAGGCTCTCGCTCTGCGCGGTTGCCGGCTGGCCGCAACATAATCCAAAGACTAACACACCATCGCGGCGCGGTGTAACGATGCCCGTGCCGCCTCGCTGCTCCCTCATCCTCACGAGACCCGAGGCCAAACAACTCTCTCCCCATGTACCAATTCTCACTCTTCTCGACCCGACCTCTCCCTTCGCACCACGCGGTCTCGGCGAAGGACAACGACACCTCCCCGAACGACCTAGGACGAAGGCGCCGACTGTTCCGAAACGGCTCTCGCTTGCGACCCGCACGAAAGGTGCTGTGACCGACGAACGGGTCCCGACGCCAGCGGGCGCACGAGTTGCCACCGAAGCGAACGCAGAACACCCCGGCGCGCGCACGTACGACAAGGACGGTAATGGCGAACCGATCCCGCAGAGTGACGGCCCCATACGCACGGGGCCGCACGCCCAGCCACCACACCCAGGGAGGGTCCAAGCCCTCGCCGCAGACCTCCCGCTGAGTCGCTTTCTCTTCGCTACCCGCGGACCTCAGGCCGGCTAAGCCCACTACGGCAGCACTCGCCCGGACGTTCGCACCCCCCACGTTTTATATATTCAAGAAAAACCAGCACACGCTTAGACGAAGGAGAAAGACTACGCTAAGAGGACTCGTCCGTCGGCACGGAGCTGAAGCCAAACGACAGCGAGACGAACTCCAACAAGGCGGAGAACCGCGCCCCTGTCTCTTCCAGGCTCGAGCGCAACCCGGACACCTCCGCGCGGAGGTCCGCGTTGGCCTGGTTCAGCGCCGAAACCGACTGCTCGAGACGCGAAAGGTCGTCCGCGCCTCCACCCAGTTCCGAGGGCGACGACGGCGGCGGCGCAGTCATTCCTTCCCACACGGCGCCGCGGCAGCGGATCCGACGGACCGCGCACCGCTGACACACTCCGGGCACCCGAGTCGTGAGGTTGAGACGAACGGTGCAGACCTGTCCCGCGACATCGCAGTTCTCGCACTAGGGACAACGCGTCGTCAGCATTGCGTCGTGAGGCCTCCCCCGGCCCAAGAACAAGAACGCACCGCGACGAGGGCGGGATCGCCGTTCGACCACCGGCTGGGACGAGCACGAACGTCTTCGACGAACTCGAAACCCGACTCTTCACCTTCGTCGTCGCCCGAGTCGTCGCCGGGAACGAAATCCTCGTCGGATGGTGAGGCGTCTTCGGGCAACGGCCCAGACAGGAGCGATCGCACCCACAACGACGGAGACGCGAGTCCCGCCGGGACTCCCGCGTCAAGCAGCGACGTCGCCGTCATCCTCCTAACCCTCGGAGCCGGCGGGGGCGCCTCCTCGAGTGCCTCCAGGTGGCTCCGCAGCTCGCCCACGTAGGCGCTGAAGGCGATCCGTTCGTTGCGCAAGTCGGGGCCGTGGTAGCCCACGTCCCACGTCGCACCGACCGCCTCGTCAATCGGCGACCGGTACCACTCTTGCTCGTTGGGAGTGAACGTGGCGCGCTCCATGATCGTCTCCTGCCAGCGGAAGACGGCCGTGGTAACGGCAAGGTCGAGCTCCTCGCGGTCCGCGGCCAGAACGTCCCCGGCGCGCGCGCATGCGACATCAAACTTGTCCAGGGCGGCCACGACGTCGGCGCGTAGCCCCACTTCGATCTCGCGGGCGCTCGGTGTCTCCACGAACTGGTCGAAGAGGATCCACCGCTCGAGCTCGGAGCGCAGTATTAGCTCCCCTGTCCCGTTCGGACTGTACAGGTCGTCCAGACGACCGAAGAGGAACTCCCGAGCGCACACTTCGGTAAATGCGGCGCGGACCTCGTCGAGGGACAGCCGCGTGACCGCCGACAAGTCGGGGACGAAGCGGGGCATGATCTTCATAGGGAACGACGCGACGACTGGGCGGCCAACAACAAGTGATGAGGGAGGGGGAGAGGCCTCACACGTCGCGACTGGCCAGTACATATACGCCGGTAACCACATGCGACGGAACTACGGACGGAGGCGCCAGAGTCCCGCGTCCCCCCTGTCTGGACCCCCGTCGGAACTCTCGCTCGGGTCCTCCTCGTCTCCCTCGCCCTCTTCGTCCTCCTTGGCGCTCTTCGGCACGAACGACATGCCCACTTCGGGGGACAACCACGCGTCGGGGAGTCGATAATACTCGAGCCCGGCGCGGAGGTCCGGCCGGTACCCGACGCACGAACACCCGCACGCGAGGCAGCGAGCGCACGATTCTTCCGCCACCCAAGAGAAACACATCTCCCCGGTGAACGCGCAACGGGCGCACTGCGCGTATCAAGCGACTGGAAGATGGGGGACCGCATGGAGGTGCGCACCTGGCTTACCGAGGAGTATACACTCTGGTGGCGCGTCAGAAGCTGCGGAACCCGTACGCCCCCGGGGCGAGCGGAGAACCCGAGCTGGTACAAGTGCTCCTCCCTCGCGCGGTCGACGAGCGACGCGTCGCACGCAGGAACCGTCTCCCACGTCTCGCCGGGTTCGAGGAAGGAGAAACGGACGGCGCCGGGGGCATCGGGGAAGTACTGGCGGACGCGCAGGGCGTAGTGACGAGCGGCACCCACGAGCACGCGGAGAAGCTCGAGCGTCGCGGTTGCATCCGGCAACCCGAGCGAGCCGCGCGACTCGACCAAGGAGACGCGGCCGCGTACCAACATCTCTCGCGCGTGCATCTCCGAACGGACCCCGGGGCGGTCGAAGCCAACGCGAAGGCGCATCCACTGCTCGGTGAGGGACATCAACTGAGTGCCGACGAGGCGAGGGAAGTACAACGCGACAACGCCAAACAACCGCTCGCTGTCGGCAAGGATCGCGAACTCCTCGACGCGGTCGACAAGAGGACCATCGAGGGTAGGTTCCATGACACAGACGGCTCGTCGCGGCTCGTCCTTGGGGGGGGTTATGTTCCGCCGGGACTCCCGAAAGCAAGGACGATCCGCTGACGACTCAGACGGAACTCTCACGGAGGCCCGTGGAGGAGGTATATAGGCAAGCGCGAGACCCACGATGTACCCTAGTCTTTGGATTCTTGGTCTCTCAGAGTCTTTGTGCGTGCACTTGGCCTGGGAGCGTTCCTCCAGCACCGCCGCGCCTCTGGGCCGCGGCGGCGCCCCACCTCTGGTCCGAGGCCTCGGGTCCCGCACGTCGTAGACCCTGGGTGCGTGGGAGTAGAGGCGAGTACTCCTCATCAGCCCCGGGTCCCCTCCAGAGCCCCGGACGGAACTCCCGTCGGGACCCTCTCGGGGGTCTCTCTCCCTCCGTACGCCTGCTCTGCGCTTCCACCGTTGCGGGCGAGAGTCAAGGGTCGGGTTGGGGTGTCTCCTAGGGAGAGAGATGCGGTCCGTGTGAGGGTGGGCTGCGGGTGGTGTTCCACTCGTAGGCTCTCGCTCTGCGCGGTTGCCGGCTGGCCGCAACAGATCAACTTTAACTGACCGGGCGTATATTTAAGTCCGGGCAGCTCTGGGGGCTCTCCTCCACGATGTTCCACTTCTCACTTACCTCTCGACTCGAGCTACGCTCCGGGGCGCCCGTAACCCGCCATGGCAAGCCTTTGCACGTATATTCATCCTCCCTGACGTTGGACGACGGTGCGTTGCTCGGATTCGGCTTCTGTTCATCGATCCTCATGGGCCCCAGGTGCCGTGTTGGACCGAGGACCTGCCGCTCGCACATGGCACTCAGGCGCAGGTTCAGGGTGGCGCGGATCTGATTTGTTCGACGCTGTTTGTCAGCGAGGCTTCCATCACTGAGGCCGATTCATCGGCCGATGCCGCACAGCGCTCGCCGTCGGTTGTCTTCAGCGGCGTCGTGTCATGGACCAGCTTCTCCAGGTTCAACGTGGTCGTCGAGTCCGGCACCGCGCAGTCCCCTCGAATCCAACTGCTGTGCGTAGCTCGTCGCCTTTTACTGTCGGTACCCTGCTCACCGTCCACAAGATGCTCGCTCGATTACACAAGCCCACACGCCGCCGGCATCTCCATCGTGGAAGGGACGCGTATTAGCGCCTCTGGGGTCGTCACTGGTCTGCGCGACGACTATCTATCCGTCAGCGTCCACGATCTGCAGGTCGACGGCTCCCAGCCTTGCCCCGGACGCTGCCTGGATGACTTGCCTGCCTTGGCGGGTTCGTTTGGCGCTGCCTTCTGCCGGTGGTGAGCATCTATTTTCTAGCCATGAGTCCCGGCTTCTGATATCATCTGCAGGCTCGACCGTCGCGCCAATGTGCTGGAGAATATGTACGTTCTACGTCGTGTTTGGGAGTGACTGCTCACTGTCTGTAGGTATTCGTCTACACAGTGTCACATCCGTGCCACATACTACCCCTAGGAGCTCCTCGGAGTTCCCCGGAACTATATTTGCTTCCAGACTCCCTGCTTGGTCATCCTGTTCATCCCCACACTGCCTCCCTTGTTCCGCAGTATTATTTCATTTCCCCTTTCATCTCCGATCATACCCCTGTCGGCACATCGGCCTTTCATGTCAGCACACTGCCTTACTCCGTGATCCCTCGGACTTTGTCATCTGCCGGCACTGCCTCTTTTGTCCTCTATATATACTCCGCGATGTAGACTACAATTCCTCAGCCAGAAAATCAACAAGAACTCGTCACACCGCTTTTACTTGATATTCCTCCTCGGACCCCTCGGTCCCCGTGTGGCCGTGGGGCCCTAGGGCTCCTCCGCACTCTGTCTCGCTCTCCGTCCGACGTCCTCCGCGTTCTCCGCGCTATTGTCACCTTTGCGCGCCAACCCTCTGTTCTCACCTCCTCGCTCGTCCTCCTCGCTCCTCGGCCTCCTAGGAGTTCCTCTCCTCATCCAGCACATCCCCGACACTCTTCTCCTCGGTCTCCTCGGCGTATTCTGCCATACTGTTCCTAG